>CM034701.1:371698137-371721956 GCA_020142125.1 Phrynosoma platyrhinos | reverse complement strand
AAACAAATGGGTTCTAGAACAGATCAAGCCAGAGATATCCTTAGAAGCCAAGGTGACAGACTATTGTACTTTAGAGAAGGCATAAATCGTTGGAAAAAGACAATAATGTTAGGAAAGGTGGAGGGGAGTAGAAAGAGAGGAAGGCCACATGCTAGATGGATGGACTTTATTAAAGAGACCATGAATATGAGGTTGCAGGAGCGGGACAGAGCAGTAGAGGACAGGGGGGCCTGGAGAAGTCTCATCCATAGGGTCGCCATGGATCAAGATCGACACAAAGGCAGTTAACAACAACAACAAAACTTAGAAGCATGTAACAAAGAATCTAAAAGATGAAGCAAAGGAAAACAATGTCCAAAAACATTAAAAATTCCAGCAAGCATGTTTGTGCTTATAGTAAGGATTGAATGAATGAGAGAATGGGGGGGGGGGGGGGGGGGTTCAGTGCTTTCAGGAGAGAATGTGCCTTCACCAGATGATTCCTTTTTAAAATAAGAGTTAAAGTACAGTGTAGATGAGTCAGGCTTTTGGAGTCAATTTTTTGACTAAAATTTCTAGATGTATACATGAGTATCTACAGTACCTTCAGGCTATGTGTAAAAGATGTATATGATGAATTTCATGTTTAGACTTTGATCTCATTTTCAAGATATCTCATTATATACATCCAAATATTCCAAAATCAGAAAAACTCCAAAAATCCGAAACACTTCTAGCCTCAAGCATTTCAGATATGGGAGACTCAACCTGTATTTCAATTAGCTTACAGATATACTAAGAATTCACGTGGGCATTCTTTACTGCAGTTAGAAATTTGTCACCTTATGGATCCATAACAGCTCTGTATTCACTAACACTAGATAGTCATGATTGTGGCACTATTGCCACAAACATAAATGCTACTTTACCAGGCAGTAGTTGCTCTAAGAGACTGAGGTCAGTTCAGCTGGACAGTGAGGCATAGGAGGATGACATTTCCACTCATCTCCTTGTAACAGCCTCATTTGTTGTCAGGAGAGAGATGGAAACACCAGCTGAACAAACCTCCATCTCTAGGAGTGGCTGCTGCCTGGTAAGGTAGGTTTTGGGGTGGAGGGGTTGGACCAGGAGACATTATTTAATTACATATACATAACTAAGCAAGCGATGGAAAATATGAGCCTTGTTTTATAAGTATTTTATCTGTTTGTGTATTTTATATATTGTTATGCTAATAGTTTTTATATTTGATTTTTCAGGTGTTTTAATTAATATCTAAAGCCAATTAAATGCCTCCCAATTAAATTTCCATCCTAGAAGTGTGAATACCATTAGAGAACATTAAACCAATCAAATAATGGATGAAAACTGTTCAGCTAAGGAACTGCATGCAGCCAATGGGGAGATCCTGTGCAGTCCTTCCCTCACTGAACCCCAAATAATTTTTAAATGGCTGGAATTTGACACTTTTTTGTCTCAAAATAGACCCAAGGGGCTCTATTTTGGCCCCAAAATGCTGTTTCCGGGGGCCTCGACTGTAACAGCACTAAAAAATGACCAAAGTGAAGGGTCACTTTCAGTCACTGCTGGGCATGCTTGTATGGCCCAACGAAGTGCCACAAAGTATAGCTATCCCTGTATTAAACAATAAATAGATAGAAAGACAGATCCTTACAACTCCAGATATAAACATGAATTTTTCTACACTAATTCTAAAAGGCAAGTTAGATGGACCTATGGAGGCTTCAACCCCAAACCTGACTGTTACTTTGAATCATTTCTTAAACTCACTGGTTTTCCACATTGTAGAAATAAAGCAGTTTGACACCACTTTAACCATCATGGCTCCATTCTGTGGGCTCCTGGGGTTTGTAGTTTGGTGAGGTGTTCAGCCTAGTCTGTCAGAGAGCAATGGTGCTTCACAAAACTACAAATCCCAGGATTATGTAGGACACAGTCATGGCAGTTAAAGTGGTGTCAAAGTGCTTTATTTCTGCAATGTGGATACACCCTTATGCCTTCCTGCTTCCTTTACCATTCTACTAGGTTATACCCCCTAACATGGATCTTCTAACTTTCCTTCCTCAGATTTCACCAGTAATACAGATCCTTTCCTGATCAGGGGCTCTGTATAAGTTTCTTTCCTTCAGTCAAACTGATCTTGTACCTGCTCTCCAGCATCTATATCAATCAAGCTGTCAGTAAACTGTGAGGGTCTCTCTCCTTTCTCCAGTAATTACAGTCGACCCTCCATTCTCACAGGGGATCCGTTCCACCCTCCCCCCCATGAGAACAGAAAATGGCATATATTCAAGCCCCATAGGTTTGAATGGAGGTGCGTGCCAGCGGGGGCGCACTCCATTTTGTGTCCCTCCGTTCGCCACCTGTGAATAGGCGAGGGACGCGAATCTCAAGTCTGTGAGACTGGAGGGGCAACTGTAGAATATTGTGAAGAGTCTTTAACCTCACACCAAGTCAGCCAGGGTAGACTTGAAGGAAATATACACAATCAGTATCAGCCAAAAAAGCTATGAGATGCCTAGACTGTTTGCTTTTTCCTTTCTTCCTTTCTTTTGATCCCAGATGCATCAGCCCCAAATATTACGCACTTATCTCCAGTGTGTAGCAACAGTTTCCGACGCAGAGTGGTGCAGAAGTAATAAGTATCCTCTTTGTTCATAAACTCAGGAAGAGGATCAGATAAAGGGCTCCAGTAACAATCTTCACTCAAGGAGTGGAGGAGAAGCTCTGCCAACTGTTTAGCAGCAGTCTGCAAAAGAATGGAAAGAAAATGGACAAAATACATTTTTAAAAACACAGAAAGGTATATATTCATATTTAGGATTAATAATCTAATCTTGTGCTTTGAGCCAGAACATGATGCAGTAGGGCAATTAAAGGTTTTTTCAATGAATTAATCTAACCATTTAAATCAATAAAACATCACAACTACTACACATACTTTCCCAAGTCCCCAAAAGTCACTTCTCCTGTGTCATTATTTTCTCGTACATTTCCCTCCTGCTTCCACTTCCACTCCTTTTGCTAAACAGATTGCCAAATACCACCCAAACTCCACCACCGGGATAAGAACAAAGCATGAAGATTGACTGGCATCACAATTAACTGAGTTCCTTAGAACAAAGTTGGGACATAAACATAACAAGCAAATAAATGGGGTATGCATGCTTAGTTAGAACTAAGTCTCTTTGGGCATTTGTTTTTTTGGGAGTTATCCCCCAGTAAGTTTGCAGTAAGCTAGTCCTCATGAGGAATATGTACCTAGGACAAGAGGCTATAGTTAGAACAGAATATGGAGAAACAGAATGGTTCCCAGTTGGCAAAGGGGTCAGGCAAGGATGCATTCTAGCACCCTATTTATTCAATAGCAATAGTAATAGCAAGTACATTTCTATACCGCTTATCAGTGAACCAAGCACTAAGCAGTTTACAATATGTAAGCCAATTGCCCGCAACAAACTGGGTACTCATTTTAGCAACCTATGGAAGGATGGAAGACTGAGTGGACCTTGGAGCCCCTGGAATCAAGTTCACAACTTTGTGGCTTGCAGTGCAGGCATTTAACCACTGCACCACCAGGGCTCCCAGGAATCCTAGACTGATGAGAATCTTCACATTTCAGGAATTATTCTACATACAATTCTCACACAGTTGTTTTGTGCAGAAAACAGCATTTTTCTACATAGGAAACAGCATTTTCTGCAGAGAAAATAATATTTCTCTGCAGAAACACTATTTTTAGTGCAGAAAAAGCTGCTTATTGTGCAGAAAAAAATTCTGTGCAAAATTTACACATGGTTGGTTTGCATAGAAAACAGCATATTCTATACAAGAACCAGCTTCTTCTAGAAAGAAAATATTTTCTTCAGAGAAAAAAAAAAGCTGTTCTGTACACAAAATAACCATGTGCAAATTTTGTGCAGAGTAAGTCCCAAAATGTGAACAGGACTCAATAACAGCATCAGGAAGAAAATGGTTAAAATTACTGATTGCTTCCTTTGAGAAGAAAATTTGTGAAGAACTGCAACCCTCCTTAAGATCACAGTACAATTAAATTCTCCTAGTTTTGTCTGTGACTGTCCCAAAGCACAGGAAACTCTCCTTTTTATGTTTCTTAGGTTTCTAAAAAAATTAGCATGAGACTACCTGTAGCAGAGATACAAAAATAAATAAATATTAATCATGAAACTCAACAGAACATTAATTTACTTTACTATTTAGTGTGGAACCACAACTGTGTGGTTTGATTGAAAATATGACTTCCTAAAGGAAAGTCTTACTTCCCTTGAGTATGTGTGTGTGTGTGTGTGCGCATTCCTCATTGCACAGTTCTCAGGCATTATCAATTAGTTTCACTTTTCTTATGAACAAAATAAGACAAATAGAATAGCCCAAGTCTTTGATTTATATTATAGCAGCCTTTGGCAAAGAACAGAACAGCAAGGGGCTGGTGAGTAGGGAGTACATTATTCTGCTTGGAATACACTTTCTAACCACAAGTAAAATTCACTCACACACTGTCACTTAGTGTACCAAATTAATTTAATGACATGCCTTGTCATGTTAATCCTACTACCCCAAAAGTAGAGTTTTGCCACTGATTTTATTTTTAAAAAACTATTATTAAAAGCGTTGGTAATGCAAGAATAGAAGACACCATTCAAGGCATCTCAAAAGCTCTGAAACAATGACATAATTAACAATTTGCAGCAGTGGCTGCATTCAGACATCCAGGTGAATCTTTGCTTGGAAAGACAAACTATAAATGGGGGTGACTCAGGAAGAACTGTTGCTAGAAAAATTACTTTGGAGATTACAACTACCAGAATTCCCCATGCTTGCAGGAAATTCATAGGAGTTTGTAAAAAAAAAAAAAATCTAAGTGTCTTTTCCAAGTTCTGTGATAAATCTCTGCCTTGTATGACCTTGTACATGCTCTTCGTCCTATTCTACTGCTCTATGGGCCTTTCGCACTACACAGTTATAGCACTACGATGCCACTTTAACTGCCACAGCTACATCCTATGGAATCTTGAGCTTTGTAGCTTGGTCAAGCACCAGAGCTCTCTGGTCAAGAATGCTCAATGCCCCTTCCTAAACAGCAGATCCCAGGATTCCAGAAAATGTTGCCATGACTGTTGAAGTGGAATCGTAGTACCATAGATCCAGTGTGCAAGGGCCCTAAGTGGGAAATAAGAGTCTTTTGCTTCCATTGTTTGGCTAACCACAGTTTAATGTATGCAAAGGAATCTTGTAGCACCTTTGAGTCTAATTGAGTAAAAGATGTTGTACCATACACTTCATTGAATTGGGCCCAAAACACACTGCAGAAATAATCCCGTTCGAGACCATTTTAACTGCCCTGGCTCAGTGCTAGGGAATCTTGGGAATTGTAGTTTATTGTGGCACCTGAGCTCTCTAAGAGAGAAGGCTAAATGTCTCACAAAACTACAGTTCCCAGAATTCCCTACCATTGAACCAAGGCAGTTAAAGCGATCTCAAACTGGATTATTTCTGCAGTGTGTTTTGGACCTTGGTCTAGTTCCTCAGTTGCAGTCTACGAAAGCATATGCTACAACATCTAACACTAACTAACTAATTAACTGTCTCTGAATTTAACACCTTAATGTTACATCCAAACTTTCACTGGTGGTTCATCACAGCTGTTCTTTGTGAGTAATGGATGATGATAGTATAAGATTTGGCTATCCCCTGGAGAAGCAGCTCCTTCTAACAACTCCAATCTCCTTTTTATCATGTAAAGAAAAATCTCTCTACATGTGTGAAAGTAGAGGTGTCACTGGGGGTGTGCAGGGGTTTCAGTTTGCATCCAGGTGTGTGTGTGTGACATACCACAGTAGTGACACCACAGGGGATGGCACCCCACAGGGGTTGTACACCCAGTAGGACTGACGCAGCTACTGGGTGTGCAAGAAAGGGTGTCACCTCTTTATTTCACTCAACCAACAGCCACGCCGGATCCTGATGGGCCCTTGGGAGGCTGCAGTGCTGCCCTCCTCAGCAGTGGCCTTCCATGTGGAGTTGGGGATTGCCTTCCATTTGAAGTCTAGCACAGCCTCAGCAGTAGCCACTTCTGGTGGTTTGGTGCTTTCTGTTCGGAGTTTGGCATGGTTGCTGCTGTGCCAGACCCCAAACGGGTCCTCTGGAGACCACAGTGCTGCAACAGTGGCCAGTGCTGAAGGGGCAGTGCCTTTTATTTGGAGTTTGGTGCAGCAGCTGCCAGGCCAGACCCTGAACTAACCCTCCAGTGGCCGCAGTGCTGCCCTCCTGCAGCAAGGGCCACCCCTGAGGGGTTGGTGCCTGCCATTTGGAATTTGGCTGAATGGCTGCTGAGCCAGACCCCAAACAGGCTCTCTGGAGGATGCCACAGTGCAGTCCCACTCAGTAGCAGCTGCTGCTCAGGGGCATGCCAGTGCCTTCCATTTGCATCTGGAATGGCTGTTGGGGAAGCAGCTATGCCATATCTTGTACAGGTCTTCCAGAGGCTGCAGCAGTTGGGCTGGGGGGACAGGCAAGCGAGGCAGGATGGAGGGACAATGGGGCAGTTGGCCCCCCTGCCACCCTTTTTGGGATCTTCACCAGGAGACACCAAACTCAGGGACATCACTGTGTGAGAGGGAGGGCTCTGAAACTCTCTCTGCACTGAAGAAGGAAAAACTGATCATATTAGATTAGGGACAAGGCTAGAGGCCCATCCTTAACATCATTCAGCCCCTGAGACCAATCTTATTCCCTCCTTCTTTAAGCTCACTTGACAAGAACATTTTGGTGGTCCAATATGGAACTCTGTTTTTTTATTATAAAGTGAACTGCACATTTCTGAAATTAAGAGGATCTGGCCAAAGTTTTAGGCCAAGCATATATTGTGTAATACATATTGTACTGTGTAATAATTGTGATGATTGTTAAAACTGAAAGCCATTACTATTAAATCTGAAAGTTGTTACTATCAGAATTTTTAAGTATAATAAAGATTCTTTTTTAGTATTAGAATAGGTAGCTTTCCTGCCAGTTCTGCCCATACACAGTCCTTTTTGCCATCCTATACTTTTCTAAATGTGCCAGGGAAAGGGGGGGGGGGGGAAGAGAGAAATGGAAGCTCCAGGCTTAGATTTTAGATGATGATGCAAGCATGTACATCAGGATGCAGCCATACTGGGAATTACGAAAAATATATAGTCCTCATGACATGTGGTGCATTGGAGTGTTGCTGCAGCAAAGTGTGGCATCAAATTGAGGAAGTAAGAACTATGGGAAATCTAATTCCAATGGTACCCAGCACCCATGGACATTGTAATATGCCTTCAAGATTCTATAGACCATAGAAACTCTATTTCCCATGGATCCTGGCACTTCTGAATGCTACTATATATACTCCCAGAGCATTTGTGTTATGGTGTGTCTTCAAGTCACTTCTGACTTATGGCAGTCCTATCACAGGGTTTTCTTGGCAACTTTCAATCAGAGGGAGGTTTGCCATTGCCATCCTCTGAGGTTGAAAGAGTGTGACTTGCCCAAGTTCACCCAGTGGGTATCATGGCCAAATGGGGATTCAAACCCTGGTCTCCAGAGTCATAGTCAAATTAAACCAGTCCCTTGGAAGCTCATAGATTGTTGGGGGCAGCAAACATCTCTCCACTTGGTCCATGAGCTGCCAGTGTAAGGTCTAAGAACTCCCCTTTCTTAACCCAATCTATCTTGGTAAGTCTTGGGAACTAGTAAATCAAAAAGCATGTCAATCTATTACTACAATCTGTTTCTACACAGACACAACTGACACAAATTTCTGTTTGAAGACTGCCAAAGAAGGGGGCAGTGTATTCCACTGGTATTTTAACCGCTAGATTTTGCAGCTGTTCTCATGTAGTAGAAAACCAGCATAGGTAAGAGTTATACATATAGGGTTGTCATTCTAAATGCTGTATTTATTTGAGTTCAGTTCCACCTGGTCTTATTAACCAGATAGCTAAATGCAAAATTGTAGGGGCATAATCCCACTCCTTGGCAAGGAGGTGAAAAGATAAAGTACATACAAGCACCCACAATTGTTTTCTTCCCATCTGACAAAAGAAAGGCTACTACATCTTCTAATAAACTGGCCTCTTACCATTCGGAAGCTCTGAGTAGCTTTCGTTTCCATGCACCGTAATAATTCTCGGAGGTTTCGTATCCCTTTAATGATGTTGCTAAGAGAAAGCGTGAAGCAAAAATAATGTAAAAGAATACTGATTTGATTGTGAAATACTGTATTACTATAAAGTGGGGTGAGTGAAGGAAAAGGAAAAAGACATTAAAAGAATATCCCATTATCCTCTGATAATTGTCCAATGGAGAAAAGGCAAGCCAATAAGACCTTTGAACAAGAGCTTCTCAGGGATCTAATTCCAGATCGTGGCCTATGAGAAGATCTCAGCTGATTACATGACATCTGGAAGGAAGGTTTTTAAGCATTATATTATCAGGTTTTCTTAAAAGATTGCCTCTTTCCCCATTTTGTTGGGCATATAAGAGCCAGTTTGCTAAGAGTGGCAATCTAGGACTCTGGGGACTTGGGTTCAAATCTCCACTCATCCATAGAACTCCAGTGGGTGACCTTGGGGCAATCACTACTGAAAGTCTTACTTCTATTTCACAGTATTGTTCTGTACATAAAAATCCAGTAGAAGGAAAGCTATAAGGATAAAAAATTGTATTAATATTCTGGGTTTTACAATTTATTTGACTTGTTTCTCCTTGGTTGATGGCTGAGTGGTCAAAATGTACATTCTGTGATCTATAGAATCACCCGTTCCCTGACTGAGGAAAAAGAGGGTGCTCTAAAAAAGGATAATTTTCACTGCTGAAAGCCTCCAGGAGTGATCATTCTCCTCTCAAGAAATGTGTGGGACTTTGCTTCCAGGGGCTGGGGACATTTCTAGTTTTGACATTTTCAGTGAGGTTGCAGCCTGGAGTAGGTCTCTTTCTGGGCTGGGTCAAAATTGATTCCCCCCCCACTTAAGTCAAATGTAAAGGTTTACTGTTAACTGCCCTTGAGTCCACTTCAACTCATGGTGACCCTATGGATCAGATCTCTCTAAGATCCCCTGTCCTCAATCGCTCTGCTCAGGACCCTGTCCTCAACCACTCAGGTTGTCCTCTTTGATAAAGTCTAACCATCTGGCATGTGGTCTTCCTCTCTTTCTACTGCCCTTGACCTTTCCTAGCATCATTGTCTTTTTAAATCATTCATTTTTCGTCGTGATATGCCCAAAGTATGACAGGCTCAGTTTCATCATCTTAGCTTCCAGAGATAGTTTGGGCTTGATCAGTTCTAGGCTCCATTTGGTTGTCTTCTTGACCATCCACAATATCCTCAGCACACTTCTCCAGCACCACATCTCAAATGAGTTGATTTTCCTTCGATCGGCTTTTTTCACTGCCCTGCTCTCACAGCTGTACATTGTGATGGGGAATACAATGGCTTGGACTATCCTCACTTTAGTGTTCGGACATGTCTTTACACTTTATGATTCTGTCCATTTCTTTCATAGTTGCCCTACCCATTCCTAGTCATCTGATTTCTTGACTGCAGCCTCTGTTCTGCTCAATATTTGAACCAAGATATGGGAACTCTTTAACTGTTTCAACTGTTATTGTCTAAGGTGAATTCTTATACAACTTTCACAGATATCCCACATTGGATTTAGGCTTATATTTGCAGAACCTAGGCTCACAATCATACAGCTGGAAGAGACCTCAAGGACCACTCCAATCCCCCGCCCTGCAGGGAGACACAATCAAAGCACTCTCAACAGATGGCGATCCAGCCTTTGTTTAAAAACCTCCAAAGAAGGAGACTCCACCACACCCCAAGGCAGTGTATTCCACTGTCAAAGAGCTCTTACTGTCAGAAAGTCCTTCCTAATGTTTAGGTGGAATCTCTTTTCCTGTAGCTTAAATCCATTGCTCCATGTCCTAGTCTCTGAAGCAACAGAAAACAAGCTTGCTCCATCCTCAATATGACATTGACTTATTTACTTACTTATTTACTTACTTACTTAATTTATATGTTATCTCTCTCCCAGGCCATGACCCAAGGTGGCTTCCATAACAACAAGTTAAAAACATTTACAAAAAGTTTCAAAACCAATTTAAAAACCTCACATTAAAACACCATAAAACTGATTTAAAATCATACAATAGTTAAAAACAGATAAAACATACATCTACATTAAGAACCTTTCCTGCTTAAACATTAAAAGCTTGCTTAAATAAAAATGATTTTGTTTGCCGGTCTAGGTTCTTGTGAAAGGGAGTTCCAGCGGATGGGGCTCTCTCTTGTGTCCTCACCAAGTGACCATGTGATGGTGGTGGGACCAAGAGAAAGCCTTCCCCTGATGATCTTAAAGCTCTGGCAGGTTCATATGGGGAGATATGGCCTTCAAATATCCCTTCAAATATTTAAGCTTGGCTATCATGTCACATCTTAACCTTCTCTTCTCCAAGCTAAACATATCCAGCTCCCTAAGCTGCTCCTCATAGGGTATGGTTTCCAGACCTGTCACCCTTTTAGTCACCCTCCTCTGGACACACTCCATTTTATCAATATCCCTCTTGAATTGTGGTGCCCAGAACAGGACACAGTATTCCAGGTGAGATCTGACCAAAGCAGGATACAGTGGCACTATTACTTTTTCAGTCAAGACCAGGGACCAGCAACCTACAGCCCGGGGGCCGGTTAAGACCCCGGTCCCCGGACTTACTGGCCCAGGCCGAAGGTTGCCGCCACCGCACAGTGCCGCCATGGCGCGTTTTTGCCACTCTGCGGCCGCGCTCACCGCGATCACCATTTTGGAAATCAAAATGGTGGTCGCAACGCGTTTGCGCATGCGCAGTACTCTTGTGCATGCGCAAACGCGTCGCGGCTGCTATTTTGATTTCCAAAATGGTGGCCGCAGTAGCGGCCGCGGCAGCAACGTGAGTGGGGGTCATGCGCAGCGCCAGAGGGTGCACGCGTGACTGTGCGCGCCACCATTCCCCCGCTTGGCCCAGCCGAGACCTGGGCTATGGGAGACCAGCCTAGGTCTCAGAAAGGTTGCCTGCCCCTGGTCAAGGCACTACAGCCCTATTGATGCAGGCTAGGCTCATATTGGCTTTTTTAGCTGCTGCATCACAGTGTTGATGTATGTTTAGCTTGTAATCTACTAAGACTTCTAGATCCCTGACTGAGCAGGAAGTTGGACTAGATAACCACCATGGTTCCTTCCAATCAGCACTTGGTCATCCTAGCTGGGGAAGTTTACAATTTATAGGCCAAAGCTTTTCTAAGCTCTGTTCCTAATTCTATAGCCATCCAATAAAATCATTCCCATCCTCTTTCTCAAAGCTGTGATCCACTCACATTTTATAGCCTGAAATGTTAGAACCACATGCGGACTGGACTGTCTAAAATGGCGGCACACAAGGAAACGAATGTATATGGCGCATTGTTTGTATGCTATGACATTTTCTTCTGTAGTAGCAATCTGTCCACTCAGAAGAATTCTATATACTTTCAACCTGAACACACAAAACAAAAGTATTTCTTCAGAGTACTTAGACTGTAGAAATCATGCATCTTATGAGCATAATCAAGTGTCCCCACATTCACAATTTTTAGACACACATGCTATGTTAAGAGATCTGTTTGTGCCCTCTTGTGGCACAGAAATAAATTCAATCCAACTTGCTTGCTACACTAAACCTTTAAAACAGGGGTTCCCAATCTGGGGTAACCACAACCCCAGGAGTGTGAGACATAATTTCGGGGAGCACAACAAAGAGTGGCTTGTGTCTTTGAGTGACAATTCACAAGTCATCACTCAATTTTTTTCTGAATAAATTAGCATCTAATTGCTCATGCACTGAGTTAAAGGCTTTTTTTTTAAGTTCAGTTTGTTCACCTGCAGTTCAGAAATTAAACTTCTTCATATTCAAATGTGCTATTACTTTTTTAGGGAGTGTGAACATTAATCAAACATGTCCTAGGGGTATAGGGTATAGAAAAGTTTGGGAAACGCTGCTTTAAAAATAAAATACAACAAAATCTAATATTCACAAAAGAGCCATACCTTTATTGGCCAACCATAATGCAGAAAATGTATCATGCAAGCTTTCAAAGCTTCACTGGCTTCTTCATCAAACAACGGTGTTAAAAATCATACAGGAGAAGAAAACTGGTGATGTTAGAGTCACAGGCCTACATTTTGTGTCAGGTATTATTTCTATTGTCAATTAGCCTGTGATTCTAACAACTTCGTTTTTCTTCTGCTGTGTGATTTTTAACATCTTTGCTTGATGAAGCCATTGAAGCTTCAAAGGTTTTCATAATATATTTTCTGGATTTTGACTGAGCCAATGAAGGTATTGCTCCTCTGTGGATTTTGTTGGATTTTGCTGCATGGCCAACATAGCTCCATGAATATGTTTACTTTTTTAAAGAGTTATATTTACAATCTTCCCCAACCTGTTGTCCTCAGATGTGCTATACTACAGCACCCATCATGTACAAACAGCATGGCCATTGGTTAATGGGAAGTGTAGTCCACAGCATGCCTAGAGAGTACAGTCAGCCTCTGTATCAGCTGGGGTTTAGTCCCCCGTCCCCCCCATGCACATACAAACTATTGCAGGATCTCAAGTCCATATAAGTCAATGGACAGCAATGTGTGTGCATCTGCGGGGCTGCATGGATGCACTACCATTAAGTTGTATGGGAAAGGGCTAGCAGCAGACTCTCCAGGCCATAGATAGCCAGCCTGCTGATATAGACTGCACTATCTTAGGGAAAGCTGCATTACTGCAACTAAGAGCAGATTTATGACTCAGATTTCTTACCATTCAGGGTGACTGACACTTGTGCTAATGACTGAATCATGATTCTTTATGGTTCAGTGAAGAATAACAGTTGCAATCTTAAGCACACAGACTTGTGAATAAGTTGCCCTTATTTACAGAACTGATGAGGATTTTAGGGGCCTTCAGGATTCCCAAATGGATGGTGGAACCTCCCTACATATGAATGCAGACAGGGCACTTTTCTCCCTAAAGCCTAAGAACACAAGTGTATTTCTGCTAAGATAGCTATCCACGGACATAATAATGAAGCATGCATATGTTTGGGGGAGTCATTTTAATACCACTTTTATTTAGTATAAATGGATGGGAATATTGCATGGAAATATAGGAAGCTGATATCTACTGAGTCATTCATTTATCCAGTCCATTATTGGTTTATCCAGTCTATTATAGTCTACTCTCATTGGTAGAAACAGCTCTCCAGGGTTTCAGGACCCATTTTCTAGCCCTACATGGGGACCCTTGGTATATTTCCTGGCTGACTCCCATCCAAACACTAACCAGGCCCAACCATGATTAACTTCTTAAATCCAATGAGATCAGATATGTTCCAAGTGGAAAGAAGCTATATCATGGCATTCAACACCCCTTCAATGATATTCGATGTCTTTTGTTTGTTCTGCATGGGTCTGCAACACAAGCCTGTTACATATTTCTATTCAGTATTGTTTGTTAATTTCTCTTCTATCCAAAAACACAGGAAAGTTATGCCTTTGGATTACATCTGTAGCCTACAACTGAATGAGTCCAGAATAATCCAGCCAAGATGATCAAAGGTCTGGAAACCAAACCTTATTGAGGAATGACTTTGGGCGCTGGGTATGTTTAGCTTGGAGAAGAGAAGACGGAGAGACGACATGGTAACCATCTTTAACTCTCTGAAGGAATGTCATGCAGAAGATGAAGGAAGCTTATCATCTGCTACTCCAGAGACTAGAACACGAACCAGTGGATTCAAATCACAAGAAAAGAAATTCCGCCTAAACATTAGGAAGAAACTTTTTACTATAAGAACTGTTCAAAAATGGAACAGGCTGTCTCAGAGGGTGGTAGACTAGATGAACCAATTACTCTCCATCTTGGAGGTCTTTAAACAGAGATCTTTAAGGAGTGCTGTATCTTTAAGGAGTGCTGTAATTGTGTACTCCTGCATAGCAGGGGGATGGACTAGCTGGCCCATGTGATCCCTTCCTACTCTAAGATTCTATTCTTCTATGAATTATTAGAAAAGACAATGATGCTAGGAAAGGTGGAAGACAATAGAAAGAGAGGAAGACCACATGTCAGATGGTTAGACTTGATCAGAGAGGACATAGCTCTAGGCCTGCAGGATCTGAGCAGAACGACTGAGGATAGGGGATCTTGGAGATGCCTCATCCACAGAGTTGCCATGAGTTGAAGTCAACTTGAGGGCAGTTAACAACAACAACAAATTATGCTACCTTCCAGAAACCATCAGTTAGCAGGGCCACTGGCCATGTAAGCTGGGGGATTCTGGGAGTTGTCAATCAAAAACTTAACTTTTCTGAGTTCTTCTCATAAGTTCATTCCTCCTAAATGGAGCCCAGACCAGCTCAAAACAAAAAGACAGCACTAGGAGAAACTGAATACAACACTAATCACTGGGAACTGCAGGCTGACTTCTTCTACCTACCCTCTTTTTAAGTGAGCCACGTAGGCACTCTGCAGGGCAGCTTCCATAAAGTAAGGCAATTCAAAGTCCAAAAGAGGTGCATGGCCACCTTTTATGCCTCTTGCATGCGTGTTGCCGAAGCTCTGGTAGTGATGGAAAGGAGAGAGAAATGGGGCATCATTGTTAGAGGTGAATAATTACAGCAATCTGGTTAAAATTGTCACTATTTTTCTCCTAAAAGAAACGAGAAAACAACAAGACAAGACGAACTGAAAATTGCACTGAATTATCCTTGTTATTTCTTTGTTTGATTGTCTGGCCCATTTCTGCACTGCTGTCACAAGGGTAACCAAGGTAAGAAGCCTACATTTAGCTAGAAATTTTCCCTTACTTCCACTAATGCATAGGCCTATAGAACCTGAGACCCACTGAGCTGAACACAGATACAGACATGCACTGTCACAAATAATAGCCCACTGTAGGTACGTCAATACGATCCCACTTTTTGTTGCCTATGGGAATGGCAATAGCAGGAAGAATGTCAAACATTTGGTAAGCTGCTATAGTTGTTCAGTTGGGGAAATCACAATTTGAGCAAGCCTACTACAGCCCCATATCTCACCACTCAGAGGTGGCATGACTCTGTGAAGTGGCCTTGTTACATTTCAAGTAGGGCTCTCCATAAATGTGGTTCTGCCCAAAAGCAGATCTGAACAATGTGCACATTCAAAACGTGGTCACAAACATTAGTCATACTTGGGGAGTCTAAGCATTTACAAACTTGGGTTCAGAAAATCAGCTTATTCTGAGAGCTAGTCTGCTGCAATGCTTACAGCAGGAGTAAGGAATGTATGACCTTCCATATCTTATAGGATTCCAACTCCCATCAGACCTAGCCACATAGTCAAAAGCAAGGAATTCTGGGAGCTGCTTTATGGGAAATTCAATTCAGGGAGATTCAAACTGTAATTCTCACTTACCAGAACCAAGAGGTTTTAGATGGGTATCCAGGAACTACTCACTCACAACTTAACCTACTCCACAGGGCTGCTGTATGGCTATAAACAGGTAAGACACCCTGAGTGCCTCAAAAGACGAAATACTAATGTATCAAGGGCATGATCTGAAGCAGATTAGATTACATTTCCCAGAATCCCCTACAGTAATTCTCAGAGTTACTGCCCCACAAAGTAACTTGTCCAAGCTCTGGTCCAAAGACACAGGACACAGTACTCTTGCTGAAGCTAAATACCTAGTTCAGCTTAAAGACTAATATGACTATAGACCAGCCTTCCTGAACATACACATGAATGAGGCTACAACTTCCACCATCCCCAGCCGCCATGGCCATGCTAGGTGAGGACAATGGGAATTTTAATCCAATGCATCTGTGCCAGGCAGGGGAAAGCAGCTCTAGTCCAGTTTGACACAAGAAATGTGGTAGTGTTTAGGTACTGCAAGAAAGTTTGTTCGTCGTTTTTATGTACGTGTGTAACTGCTACAAACAAATCTTTGAGATATTTGTATTCCATGCATGATGTAAAGTCACCTTACAAAAACAAATATTAAAGGACTTTGAACCAGCAGTATGCAACTTCTAGGTGTCAGGTGCCTCTACTGGATGAACATCTCTACCAAAACTGGACCAAAACTGGGCAAGTTCTCTCTGGTTCAGGAGGATGCCAGAGCAACCATGGAAACCACAGAGCTCTGTCATTCTAAACAGCAGAGTGTCTCCTTTCCTTCAAGAAAATAAAAGAGGCACAAGAGGACTTTTTTTCCAGAAGAGGTTTTTTGTTTTGGTTTGGTTTTTTTTGTCAGCAGCTGCAACAGCAACACCCATCTAGATGGTACTAGAAAAATGAGGACCAGAAAAATTACTTTGAGGTTGTATGTGAGGTTGTACTTATTGTTATTAAATACAAAACAAAATGTAAAAATTAAAAACAAAACAAAATACAGCAACAAAAGAAGGCACATAAGTGAATGAAAAGATTTTGCAAATGACAGGCCCCTCATAATGGGAATTAACAAAAAGGCCCAGGTAAATAGAAAATGAAAAAAGGATGCAAAGAAGCAGCCTGGTTATCAGGATTTGAAGGAGCTGAGCAGATTTTTTTTCCCCTCTCAGGAGGTGCTAAGAGGCATTTCAAGTAGGCTTCCATTTACCTTCTCAAGTTCTTGGAGAAACACTTGAGCAATCACACACGCTTTTTCAAAGCAAGCCATGACTTCCTCCTCTCTTTCCGACAGCCGGGCTCGGGAAGCGATAGAATTGGGTGACCGTTCCAGTGCCAAGCCTGCAAAGACAGCCAAGAGAACTCTTCTAAAGTGCCAAGTGAGTCCCTGAGAGACACTGACTTAATGCATCACATTCTGACACCTGCCCTCCATTCCCCCTCCCCTCCTTCATGGGCATGCATCCACACCTCATGCCCTGCAAATACTCAACTGGCCTGCTCTCACCTACCTCATTATTTGAGCTGGACTCACACAAGCTTCCTCCTCATCCCACCAAATCCTGAAACTATAAGTAGGTCAAAAGAGGGCAGAAGGTAAATTGAGATCCAGTCACCCCCCAGGTGAGGACTGGGGATGCACATGGCTCCCAAGGCTACTTTTATGGCACTTGATCCCTTCAGACCCTCCAGACAAATATGTTATCTAGTCAAAGAAAGCCAGACAAATAAAGGCCCTACAATACTTAATGTCTTTATTTCCATGATAGGTTTGCCTTAGAGTCACCATAAGTCAGAAACAACTTGAAAATGCACAACAACAAGTGGCTACATTCAGCGAGTGGTGGAGTATCCTTCTTTATAGGTTTGCAAGCAGAAACTGGATGTCCATCCGTCGGGAGTGCTTGGAATGTGTCTTCTTGCATGGCAGAAGGGGGCTGAACTGGATGACCTAGGGTCTTTTCGGCTCTAGGATTCTATGATTCGATTTATTTATTCAAGGCAAAATGTACTTCTGGCCACTTCCACCTATGTTTTTCCTCAGAAATCTATGTAACCCTCAGGGAGTCCCAGATGGCCCTCACACCCACCATAGTTGCTCACCCCGGCAATAAACTGGCAAGGATTTCTGACTCCCAACTGTTTAACCCATGGTACCAATTGAAATTACGCTACTGAACAGACACTGCCAGATTTTTCTGGTGGGGAGGGTATAACCACAAGGAGATTTTTCTGTGACAAGGATTTTTGAGTTTAGTTCTGATAAAGGTTTGTTGTTGTTGTTGTTGTTTTTTAAGAAGTAAAGTTTTCCCCTTTTACAAGGTGGCCAAGTCATGGCTGGCTGTAGGGCAGTATTAGTTCTGATACTAATCACAAATTCCTGAGCTGATCAAGGGTTCAGAGGTACACTGCTCTGTAATTATTATTAATATTCATTCCCACCCCATTCCTATGGCACCATTTTGGACAGACCTCAGCTGGTAGATTCTAGGATTCTATTTTTTTAAAGGAAAGTTGATTCTGAATTCCATCCATGACATAGAGCATATCCAGTTGGATTCCAGTGGGAGAGCGTTTGTATGCCACTTTCGGTATCTGTAGCACAGACATATGCCCTTTCACATTTCAGAAATGAAAACTGGAACATATATGGCCAAACAATATCAAAGGATGGTCAAGATCAAAGGAAGTATTATTATGGTTTCGTCAGACCTCACCTGGAATAGTTCTGGGCACCACAATTCAAGAATGTTGAGGAAGGTGCCCAGAGGAGGGCAACCAAAATGGTAAAAGGTCTGGAAACCACAGAATCAAAGAATCATAAAGTACAGGGGAAAAAAGATTCCACTTAAATATTAGGGAAAATTTTCTTTCTAGCAAGAACTGCTCAACAGAGGTATATACTGTCTCAGAACATGGTGGAGTCTCCTTCTTTGGAGGCTCTTAAGCAGAGGCTGGATGGCCATCTGTCAGGAGTGTTTTCATTGTGTCTTCCTATACGGCAGGGGGTTAGAATGGATGTCCCTTGTGGTCTCTTCCAACCCTATGATTCTATGATTCTAAGATGGCAAAAGTTATTGATGGGGAAGAACACACAAGCTAGGAGAGCCTGCAGTAGTTTGCTTTTGACTGAGCCTACTGAGAAGGGCAAAGTTCTGCCACCTCCTCTCACCTTGCTGAATTAACTGAGTGCAGACTACTTTTGCACTTTCAAGTCAATTTGCAGGGGGGGGAAAAGGAATGTGTATTTTATTTTATTTATATCCCATCTTTCTCTCAGGATGAGATGTAAGTGGTTCATAAGGCTAGGAAGACAAGTTTGAAAGGAAGTCCAAGCAACCTGAGAATAAGGGTAGAAAGTGGGAGAAGTGCCTTGCCCCAGAGTGCCTATTGTCTAAATCTGTTTTTAAAATTGTCTATTGTTTAATTAGTTTTAACTAAGACTTGTATTTAATACATTTTTAATGGGGGGTTAATTGTGTCAGTTTATATTATTTTGTAGGGGTTGTTTTATGTACTTGATTTTAGATGTAAGCCGCTTTGATGGCTATGGCTAAAGGCGGGGTATAAATAAATTGTTGTTGTTGTTGTTGTTGTTACTGGGAACATTTTAAAAGCAGCTGAAAAAGTGGGACAACAGAGGATTGATTAGGACTATCTCTGCCAAATCAGGTCAACTGGAAGACATGTTGGCATTTGGTGCCAGTAGTATAATGAAGCCATGGTTCACAGGGTCAAAAATCCAGGACTTTTTGATTATCATGAATCATAACATCATCTGCTGTCACTACCACCCCAGAGTCCCTTATTCCCTCTGGATATGGCTGCAATTTCCATAAAAAGTGGCGAAGAAACAATTTTCGTAACCATGATGTGCCATTATGAGTTATCTTAGTTGTAACCCAAAGTATTTTAGAATTGTTTTATTCTGTTGGAGATGAAAACTGCTAGAAATTCTTTTGCAACCTGCACCTGCAATTTTGGACTCTCCATGGAGCTGTTGCTATAGAGACTGTCCCAGTGAGAGCTTGCATTTTAATATTTAGGACTACACCAATGTTTAGCAACGGTCATTATGTGTCTCACAGCTTTCACAGTTTCTTTTGTAAAGTGGGGGGAGGGAAAGCAAGTGTGTATCTCATATGGCTAAATAGAAAAGTATGAAAGTGTATGAACAATGAAATAACTGAAACAGGAGGGAGAGCGGGGTTCCAAGTTAAAGATGAGAAGCAGGGGGATATTCTGTATTTCATCTTATCTTTTTTCACTATCCACAGAAAGAAAATATCAAGGAGAATCATATGCAAAAGTAAAAGAAAGAAAATTTGTGAATTGTTTCTTAAAGACTTGTCTTTAACAAATGATACTTTGCATTATTATGTATGTGCTGTGTGCCTTCAAGTGGTTTCTGACTTAAAGCAAACGTATTAGGGGGCTTTCTTGCCCGCATTCATTCAGAGGGGGTCTTACTCTGAGGCTTAGAAAGTTTGATTTTCCCACATTCACCAGTAGGTTGCAATGGGCAAGCAGGGATTCAAAACCCAATCTCCCATAGTATCTTAGTCCAACACTCTAATCAAGGCACCATGCTGGCTCTCTATGTATACAAGAGCTATTATATAGCTTTCACTATTTAAATTTTAAAAATGGACATGGGAATCATTTATCCAGATCACATAATTCAGCTCTGGTGCACTTATCATTCAGCATGCAATAATACTGATCTTTTCTTTTCTTTTCTTTTTTAACAAAAACTCACAGAGTTCTTTTAAGGAGAAAAGGCTATAGCCTACTGGTAAAGCACGTGCTTTGCAAGCAAAAGATCCCAAATTTAATCCCACACATCTCCACGTAGGGCTAGAAAGACCCATGTCTGAAAGCCTGCCACTCAGTATGAAGTCTATGTTGAGCTCATGACCCAATTGCTCATTTCAAAACATGGCAGTTTCCACCATTCATACAGTTTTTGTTCCTCCATCATGCATGCTCTGCCTAAATACAGCACAGAATATACAGAGATGGTATTGAAAATGTGAAAAAAAGGCATTCTAAATATTGCTGCTGTTCCTGCACACACTGTTTTATGCAAAATGAAGCTGTCTACATGCAAAGGGTAAAACATCAAGCAGATTATTGATCTCTGAATTTAATGTGTACACACACAGACACACAAGTCACATGCAGAAGCCCACATGCATTCAAGTTATGAAAATTCATATGAAATTAAAATACTTGAAGGGATGCTTTGAAGACTCAGGGCCTAAGCAGACTGCCAGAAATAGTGCACATTAAATTGAGGCACTGCCCTGGCTCAGTGCTAGGGAATCATGGGAACTGTAATTTATTGTGGCACCAGAGCTCTCTGACAGAGAAGGCTCAATGTCTCAGAAAAAAAATACAATTCCCATGACTCCCTAGCACTGAGCCAGGGCAGTGCCTCAATTTAATGTGCGCTATTTCTGGCAGTCTGCTTAGGCCTTCACTTCACCATGGCTTCAATAGGAGACAAAAACATCCTGTATCACACTGGGCCAAAGCAAAAGTAAAGGATCCTTTTTTAACTGAGGTGTCAAATGAAAAATTAAAGTGGACATTGGGTTGCACTAAAACATCCATAATTAATCTCTCAGGAATTCTAGGAGTTGTATCCAAAAAGGCTTTGCCAAGCTCTGCTCCTATTACCACTATCTCACCAGAGACTCCTCTCCCCATAAAGCAGGTACTGCATATGCCTTAGGACTTTATCACACAGGGGCCAGTTTCGTCTTTAAAAAGATAATAAAGCGCAAATAAACCATCCCGAAAATAAAGCGAAAATAGAGCTTGATCACGCAAATGAATTTCACATGTAATTAGAATAAATGCGAAATAACGCGAAAAGTGATAAAAAGGCATTTTTACATTTCATACAGAAGTGAAAGAAATCCGTAAATTTACTAAAAATTGTATACTTGCACATGCGCAGAAAGAGAAAGCATAGAGGCTCATGTCTGCCCAGCATGTTTGTTGCCCAAACAAAACAGGAAGTAAAATCAGCCCCACAGAACCATGGGAAAAACAGAAAAAAGAATTAAAGGAGGGTTATTATGTGAATAAACCGAATTTGACTTTCACACTAGAGTAAATACGCAATTACTGAAATATCAAAAATGCATTTTCACTAAAATCCCAAAAGTAAAAAGATCTGGGATAACACCACTTTCTGACCACTTTAATAGCAGTTTTTGTGCGACATTGTGTGAAATCGTTGTGCGTAATTACACATTTTTGGGGGGATTTGTATGGAATAAACTATAGACTTCCCCCGTGTGATAAAGAAGTATTATATTGGCCAGGACTGGCAAAGTCAATGAGAGTAGGGCTGGGCCCAATAGAAAGCAGAACTTAAACTAGCTGCAAGGTAGGCGAAGGAAATGGACAAAGGACTTTATATAATCACCTGGCCTGAGGTTTCCTCTCTCTGTACCATAGGAAATGGTTTAATCATACCTCTACAGACTATTTTTTGGACCTCGCAGAATGATGGCTGGTAGCTTCCACACTAATGGGACAATGAATTCATTCTAACTTTCAGCTACTTTTAAAGGGGTTTTCCAAGGTGCTGAACCTATAGAGCTCCTTTAAACCTTGGGTTGAAACCTGGGGTGGAATTACCACTCCACTGGAATGGGAACCTCCAGCCACCACTGGCCTTGCAGATACTTTTTTTTTTTTCTTAGAGCTTTATTCCCTTGAGGAAGTCATGGAGAATTACTTCCCAGGTCATCATCCTACCGCTGCTCAGTTAAGGATGTCTTCAGCATTTAATTACATTTGCTCATCTAAATCTGCCAAGCTTTGCTTCAGATGCTGTTGGACTGAAGATCACATCAGCCCTAATCATTATTATTATTATTTTATCATTTTCTTTTCCTAGATCCCACCTTTCTCCCAATATTGGGACTCAAGGCAGCAAACAAGAAGTATAAAACAATACAATTTAAAAACAGTACAATATTAAAATATATAAATTTAAAATTTAAAGACCAATTAAACAATTTTAAGGGTTAAAACAGTTCTAAATTAAAATATAACATGTTAAAATACAAACCATTAAAATTTATATCA
This sequence comes from Phrynosoma platyrhinos, assembly GCA_020142125.1. NCBI lineage: Eukaryota > Metazoa > Chordata > Lepidosauria > Squamata > Phrynosomatidae > Phrynosoma > Phrynosoma platyrhinos. The sequence continues at coordinate 371,699,360 of CM034701.1, read as the reverse complement.
TACTACATTAAAAACCCAGTCCTTATTAGTTTGCAAAGCCCTATCAGCACAAGAATGTCTTTATCTACTGCTGGAAGGACAGCAGGGATGGTGCCATTCTGGACTCTCTAGAGAAGGAGTTCCAAAGCTTGGGAGCAGCCACTGAGAAGGCCCTCACTCTTGTTCCCACCAAACATGACAGAGAGAAGGACCACTCCCAATGATCTCAATACTTGGGGGGGGGGGTCTTGTACAGGGAGATATGGTCCTTTAAATAGCCTAAGCCCTAGACCCAGGCCATATAGGGCTTTATAGGTCAAAACCAGAACTCTGAATTGTGCCAGGAAATGGACTGGCAGCCAGTGGAGCTGTTGCAACAAGGGAGTTGTATGCTCCTTGTAGCCAGCTCCAGATAACAGCCTGGCTGCAGCTCTTTGGACCAGCTGAAGTTTCTGAGCACTTTTTAAAAACAGCCACACATAGAATGCATTACAGTGATCCAGATGGGATGTAACCAAGGCATGTACCACCGTAGCCAGATCTGACTTCTCCAGGAACAGGTACAACTGGCACACAAGTTTTAGCTGTATAAAAGCATTCCTGGTCACCACTGATACCTGGGCTTCCAGGCTCAGTGCTGATTCCAGAAGTACCCCCAAACTATGAACCTGAGTTTGCAGGGGGAGTGTAACCCCATCTAACACAGGCTGAATCCCTATTCCCAGATCTGTCTTGTCTGGATTAAGCACCTCTGTCTTGTCTGGATTAAGCTTCAATTTGTTTGTCCTCATCCAGTCCATTACAGCGGCCAGACACTGGTTTAGAACAGAAACAGCTTCCTTGGAATTGGGTGGAAAGGAGTAATAGAGCTGGGTATCATCCATATATAGGTGGCACCTTACTCCAAAACTCTAGACAACCTCTCCCAGCAGTTTCACGTAGATGTTCAAAAGCATAGGGGATAGGACTGAGCCCTAAGGGACCCCACAGGCCAATGGCGAAGAAGTCGAATGGGAATCCCCCAGCACCACCTTCTGAGAACGTTCCTCCAAGAAAGAACGGAGCCACTGTAGAACAGTACTTCCAAACCCCATCCCAGAGAGGCAACTCAGAAGGATACCATGGTCAGTGGTATAGAAAGCCACTGAGAGGTCCAGTAGAACCAACAGGGACACACTCTCCCTGTCCTGTTCCCTGTCATCCACCAAGGTGACCAAAGCAGTTTCTATCCCATAGCCAGGTCT
>CM034701.1:371684621-371698037 GCA_020142125.1 Phrynosoma platyrhinos | reverse complement strand
AAAAAGGTTGCCTACCCCTGATCTAGATAATCTGTCTCATCCAGGAATCCCTGGAGTTAGGAAGCCACCACACACTCCAGCACCTTGCTCAAAAAATGGAAGATTGGAGACTGGTCTGTAATTATCTAGTACAGTAGGATTCAGGAAAGTTTTTTTTTCCCCAAAAGAGGTCTTACCACAGCCTCTTTTAGGCATGTTGGGACCCTGCCTTGCTGTAAAGAGGTATTAATAACTTCCCTCGCCTACTTCACCAGTCCTTCTCTGGCCTGTTTAATAAGCCAGGAAGGGCAAGGGTCTAGTGTACATATAATGGCTCTCACCTCTCCAAGGATCCTGTCCACATCATCAGGCTGCACAAATTCAAAAGTATCCATCAATACTGGACAAGCAGGAGCCAAGTTTACATCCACCAAACCTGTATCAACTCTGCCATCTAAGTCAGAGCGAATCTGGGTGATTTTATCAGCAAAATGGTGGGCAAATTCCTCACAGTGAGCTGTTGAGTGGCTTAAACTCTCCTCAGGACCAGATCGTAACAGATCTCTGGCCACTCAAAACAGCTCAGCTGAACAATTCTGTGCAGCCCCAATAATTTTAGTCAAAAAAGCCTTTTTTGCTGCCTCCATTGCACCACCATATATTTTCAGGTAGATTTTAGTCTGTTTTTGGTCGGATTCACTCTGAGTTTTCCACCACTGTCACTCTAGTATTCGTCTTGTTCACTTCATTGCTGCCAGCTCCTTAGAGAACCAAGGGGCTGGTTTAGTTCCACTCTGTGAGACAGGATGCTTAGGAGCGATTGTGTCAACTGCCCTGGTCATTTCTCCATTCCAAAGATCAACCAGGGCTTCAACAGGACCACCTGCCAAGGCATCAGGAAACTCCCCAAGAGCCATCAAGAATCCATCTGTATCTATAAGTCTCCTGGGGCGGACCATCTTAATGGGTGCCCCATCCCTGCAGAGGTTCTTGAGTTCCAAGATATCTAAACTTGACTAGGAAATGATCTGTCCATGACAATGGAACTGTAGAAAGCTCCTCCATTCCCAGAACACCATCTTTCCCCCCTATACAGAACACAAGGTCTAGAGCAGGGGTAGGCAACCTTTCCCCTTTAAGGGCCGAGGGACTTCAGCTCCCAGAAGCCTCAGCCATGTTGACCAATAGTCCCATGTTGGCCAATAGCTCCTGGGATTCTGAGAGCTGAAGTCCCTCGGCCCTTAAAGGGGAAAGGTTGCCTACCCCTGGTCTAGAATGTGCCCAGAGGCATGAGTGGGGCTAGATAGCACTTGAGACAGCTCCATGGTTGTCATAGTGGCCATGAAGTCCTGAGCCACTCCCAACAGGGTAGCCTCAGCATGGATATTGAAGTCTCCCAGCAATATAAGCTGAGCAGACTCCAAGACCACCCCCCAAGACCACCCCAACTAACTCAGGAAGGGAGACTGTTGTGCAGCGGGGTGGGAAGTACACCAACAGAATCCCTAAGCTGTTCTGGCTGCCCACCTTTAAATAAACACACTCAAACCTTGCAGACTGAGGGATATGATGCTTGGTCAGGGGGATAGTATTCTCATAGACCACAGCAACTCCACCTCCCTACCCCTCAGATCTTGCCTGCTGCTGCACAGAGAATCCTGGAGGACAAAGCTGAGAGAGATTAACCCCCCCCCCCAGCCTCAACCAACCAGGGCTGTGTAATACAGGCCAGGTCAGCTTTAGGTTTTTGTGGGTTTTTCGGGCTGTGAGGCCGTGTTCTAGAAGAATGTATTCCTGACATTTCACCTGCAGCTGTGGCTGGCATCTTCAGACTTTGCCAGCTGTGAAAGCCTTCAAACCCAGGTCAGCTTGTTCATACGGGATCAGATCCTGAATGGCAGCTGTTTTACCTTTTGCTGACCTGGCATTCAGCAGCAGCATTTTCAACCTGGGAGGGTTGCTTCCTTGGCTATCCAGATTATTTGAGATGGGAGACAGTTTGGGAGTGACTATCACACCCTATCATACATTCTACCTCCATGATGGTGCAACTGTCTCCCATTTCCATATCTCCCAATCCCCTGTATAACTGTAATGGCTGCTCCCTAAGTAGCATTACCTCCCTCCTTTCACTGGCTATCCATTATATCCCCTTTCAGAAGGGTAGGCATTCCTCCTTGGCTACACAGCCAAGAAATGACTGGGTGCCTGGGTCTTGGTTCTGTCAGGGAGCAGTCCACCAGGTGAGGCGAGGCCAGCAATAGCCGTAGCAGCAGCAGTAGCAACAGCAAGCAGGCAGGTAGTACTAGCAACCTCTTCCTGGGGTGTGAGGTGGCAGTTCTTCCCTTCCCCTGAGTTAGCTCCCCTCAATCCCACATCTAGAAGGACTCACATTCCCTATCCCTGCCTTGGGGATAACCTATCAGGCGCTACATGCCAGTGGGCAGCAGGGGAGAAGTCAGTGGTGGGTACAGCTACTTCTCTCCCACTCATACCATTCCCTTCATCTCTCTTCCTCTCTGTCTCTTTTCCCCCCACTGTCCAAGGTAAAGAGATTGATGGTGCCAGAGGTCTAAACTGATTCCATGAAATTGAGCCATGGATGCCCACTACTTCATTTCAACTGGAAATGTGTTAGAAGACTAGTCTCATTTAAAGAACTGAATCTTGCACAACATCAAGCACCCGTTGCCCTCCGTAGAGATCAGCTATTTTCTCTCTCATGCACTGATTGCTTGCTATTCTTGTGAGGATACAGCAGCTCCCTAGGAGCTAAAAAAAAGCCCCCCTCACTGAAACCAGTCTTAGTACTCCTACAAGTGCATGCTACATGCTACTGTAGGCAACAAATGTCAGTCCTAGATAACACCTAGTTTTGACCATAGAATGCCTTTCCCATGGCTAGTGCCAGGTTCTGGAACTCCTTTCCTAGAGAAGTTAGGCTGGGTTCCTCCTTGTTGCACTTTGCTTGCCAGGTGAAGTTGTTGTTGTTGCTGTTGTTACATTATTATTCCAGCAATCTTTTGGGAATTGATTGTTTTACAAGAAAATAACTTCTCTTAGTCAGCAGTATTAGTTCTCTTCGTTGCCTTTAAATCAAAGATTTAAGTGGTTTTAATTCTTGAGATGCAAGACTGGATTTGCAAAGTGTAGATGCACATTTACTAGAATCAAGAGTATGCAAAGGAGTCTTGTGCCACTTTTGAGACTAACTGCAAAAGAAGTTGTAGCATAAGCTTTCATAGACTTGGTCTACTGCATCTGAGGAAGTAGACCAAGGTTATACTACAACTTGTTTTGCAGTTAGTTCTCAAAGATGCTATAAGATCCCTTTGCTGACTCATATTCCAGACTATAACAGTTTGATGCTATCCCAATCATAACTTTTGTTTGTTTTTGGCAACATGAGCATGCTGCATGCTTATATCTCCTTTTATCTTGTAAGGCACCATAAGTACCAGATATGGCAAAAAGACAGGTTATAAATAAAATAGCAATAGAATACAATAGACCAGGGCTTATAAGTTCGCACAACATCTCTCAGTTCCAACTCTAGGCATGTGTACTCCAAATAAAGTGCAACTGAATTTTTGGGGGACATACCCTCAAAGAACTCTAATCCATGAACCTTAAGCCATAATCAGTTTGTTATTATTTTTCCACATGCTAGAGGTGCAGCAGAGTAACAAGACAACTACTCTTTGAGTCTAAACTTCAGAGACAGCCATGTTAGTCTGGACTATGAGTAAGCAAAGGGATCTTATAGCATCTCTGAGACTAACTGAACTAAATAAGTAGTAGCATGACCCTTGTAGACTTGGTCTACTTCCTCAGATGCAGTAGACTAAGGGCCAGCCTGGAGGCAGAGATGGGGCAGGGCAGCCGCCCACCGGCCACCCCAACCCCACACCAACACCGTCCTGATGCTGCACGCCATTATGCACAGTATTCTGACGCGCTGCACTGGAAAGGACGAAGAAGAGCCATGCACCAGCTCTTAGGCTGCCCTTTTGATGCCCCTGAAAGGAGTAGCAAAAGGGAGGATCGGGGCCGCGCCGTGGGATAGCCATGGCCCTGATCCGCCGCTTCCCGGGGCAGCCCAGAGCCACCCGTCTGCGCCCCACCTAAGTCTATGAAAGCTTATGCTACAACTTCTTTTGCGTAGTTAGTCTCAAAGGTGGCACAAGATCCCTTTGCATACACTTGATTCTCATAAGTGTGCATCTACAATTGTAAATCCAGTCTTGATCTCAAGAATCAATTCTCTCATATGAAGCTGCCTGGTAGTATAAATCATTTCTGAGGCATTATTTTTGAGTTTGTTGCTGTAAAAAGTATACTAGGTGGGCACTAGTGAGCAGACCTCTTCTGAGGTAGCATCCAGAATAGGCCTGCTTTGGCCAAATGCTCCTTGCCACTCAGCAGGCAACAAAGAGGATTTCATTTCAGCCAAATTCCCATAATTATATATTTATCAATCTTAGGATTTGCTAGCACCCTTAACTAATTTTATATAGAAACAATGAAAGTAAACCTCAGAAATAAGAATGTCAGATTTGGAATAGTGGTGAACAGATTTCAGCTCTGCGGTAACTACTTCAATTTTTACTAGAAACCGAAGATGCATTAACCAGGGACATTAGAATTAGAACAGTTGTGAATGCCCGTTCTGAATACAGCTCAGTCTTTCCATAGAAAAATCCATGCAGGTTATTCCAAGCTTTCTTCTTTTCAACAGTACAGCTGAGAGCCAGGAAATGGTCTTTCTGGTTTTAGCTATTGTTAAGCAGTAGAAAACCAGATGGAGGGATGCAGTGCCCTAGTGGTTAAGATGTCAATTCTGATGATTATAAGATCAGAAGGTTGGCAGTTCAAGGTCCGAATGCCACATGATGGGGTGAGCTCCTGTCACTAGTCCCAGCTAGTGAAAGCATGGAAATACAAGTAGATAAATAGATACCACTTCAGTGAGAAGGTAACAAAGCTTGGTGCAGTCATGCTGGCCACTTGACCACTGGAGTAGTCCTCAGACAATGCTGGCTCTTCAGCTTAGTAACGGAGATGAGTACCATCTCCTACAGTCAGTTACGACTAGACATTCATGTCAAAGGACTACATTAACCTTTACCTTTTAGAGAATCAGACATCCTTAGGTATCTTCCACAAAAGATTTACCAGAAGAGCCAGATCCACCTTCTGTCCATCCCCAAAACTTTGAAGTGTTCTTTTTTTAAAAAAAAATACAGTTCCCAGAATCCCTCATGGAGGACATATTCTGGGAAATGTAGTCCAACAAATGTGTTTAGTTAGAAGTAACTCAAATCCAAAGCTGTCCCTTCCTGAAGATGTCATCCAGTTGGAGAGGTGTTTAACTCTTCTAGCCCAACAACCACAGCTGTTCACCAGATGTGGACAGAAGAAACACCCCTCTCCTTAAAGTAACAGAGTAACAAAGCAATAAGACACATCAAACACACAAAGAGGTCTGTCCTTTGGGATCAACATGCACACAACAAGCTGATTATCGGTAAACTTAGTGTTCATTCCAAAGGTATTGGTGGAGTTTTCATTTTGATCTTTACATACCAGTGGGAGGTATTTGATCATCTCAGAGTTCCCATTCACCTAACAAGCTGGTAGGCATGCTGAAAAGGAGTAGAAGAGGGGAGACAGATAGACAGCAACTATTTCAGCAACATTTATAAGATGCAATGAAAGCAAAAAGAAGATAAAAATTGCAAGTGGTTTGTTTCTTAAAAGCGCCCAGAAAAATAAGCTGAACAATTGCCCCCTCAGCGCTCCTCTGACACGCTACCCCCACTCCACAGATTAAAGTAGAATTACATGCATCAGAAAAAAGGTTATTTCTCACCACAATACCTTAATAAAAGATAGCAAAAATAAAAATATAAAATGTTACAGAAAGGAAGAACCAAAAATTCCATTTATCTGAGTAGATGCTACTGAGGAAAAATTAGAGGTTATGGGACAGAACCAGCAATGGGATGCTAAAGCACAAAAAGTATTGTTTTACATTTTATGGAAAAGAAGCATCATGTTTAACAGTCAGGTATTAGTGCCATTCCTACTCCATACTAGTAAGTCATCAACAAAAGCACTTGTCTTGAACCTTTTCAGACCTTTAACCCAACCTGCAACATGGGAACATTATTACCAATATGCAATTATAACTGTGACATTGTCCCACTTTCTCCTTGTTGTGTGTCCCCCTTTTCTGCTATACAATTATAGTATGGTACCACTTTAACTGCTATGGCAACATCCTATGGAAACCTGTAGTTTGTAGTTTGGTGAGGCACTAGAGCTCTCTGATAGAGATTTCTAAACAACCTGAACAACAAATCCCAGGTTTCTATAGGATGGAATCATGGAAGTTAAAGCAGAAACATAATGCTGTAACCATATGGTTTGAAGGTACCCATAGTTTCTCGCACTTTCACTCTTCTGACTATCCTTCTCAAGGTAAATTCACAACTCAGAAAATATTCATTTTAGTACACATGTCCTAGAAAGCTTCACTGATCATGGAGGATTCTGGGAGATGGAGTCCAAAAAAGCAACTTTCCTCCAAGCTCTGGGTATCTCTTCTCTGAAGACATGCTCGTCTAACAGTCATTCTTTCTTCCTTGAGAACCTTGGAACTTTAGTTCTGAGTATGTATGGGAATCAGGTTGAGCTCTAAGATGGATAGGAAGCATGTGGGGCCCTCCAGGTGTTGTTAGACTCCAAATTCCATGAGTCCCATACAACAAGACCAATGGTTACAATGGGAGTTGTAATCTAGCAACAGGTGGAGATACATATGTTCTTCAACTCTTCTCTGACTGAATTCACAATACCCATACGATCTGGACCAGAAGGCATGACACTTAAACTAGAAGATAACCAACACAGATTTGTATATAAACATAGCTCACCTTCTTTCTTGTTCATATCCTTCTAAAATCTCTCTTTTTAAAAAGCATAATCTCATGACATATCGGCATGTCAACTGTGCTGGGGATATGTCTTACTGGTGGAATTGCTCCACCTCATTAGCTGTGATCCAACAGTTTGAATTCCCAAACCTGATACCCTCCAGATGTGTTCAACTGCAACTTCCCAAAAACCCCAGCTACCTTCTGGGAGTAGTAGTCTAATACCTGTAAGGTTGCCTAAGTTGTGGAAGGCTGGACTCAAGTGATGAGTTGACTGCTTTTTGTTTTCTCTGTAAATCAAAAAGAATTCAAGAGGCCTGTATGGAAACAAAGCATCCACCACTCACATGCTAAGAGAGAAATTTGAAGGGGGCTGTGTAATTATAGCCCTGATTCAGTGTTTCAAACTTTTGTTCTTGAGCCAGACACATATTAAAATGTGGCATGCATGAAACACAGTTACTGGCCATCCTTTCAGAAGTAATGGAGCTTATTACAGTTCCCATTCAAATCCATTCAACCTCTCAGCTCTCAGCTTCGGAAGGGATAAATTTTAGGTTTATGTGAATTGATTTTGCAAACTGTCACCAACTGTCAAATACAGAAATAGTCCCAGCAAATGCAGGCAATCCTTTACCTTTGATAACAAAAGCTTCAGTCAGCAGGCGCAGCATGTACAACGGCTTCTCTTCTACAACAATGTCCTCAAGGCCAGCTCTTGCATACATGCTGAGAGCATCCCTATACGATCCTTCAACATAATGAAGCTTTGCTAGGATCAACATGGCTTCCATCATATCTTTTGGCTGCAGGGAGGAAAAAAGTAGATTTTCATCATAGACAATAAAAGCAACAAAACAGTTGAGTATTGCCACTGTTGCACAGGAACAGTAAAATGAAACATTTCAATATATACCACTTAGAACTGGAATAAAGAAATTCCCGATTTTATATGGAGTGGGAGAAGACTTAGAGTTAGATTTAAAACCCTTCAGGACAAGAAAGAAAGGGGAGGACTGGATTTACCAAATCTACAATTATATTATGAGGTGAACTGTTTAGAATGGCTAATGGAATGGTTTCATTTAAAGGATAAAAAGTTGCTTGCTTTAGAAGGGGTAGATCAAAGATTTGGCTTACACGCATACCTGTTTTATCAGAAACAAAAGGCCCACAAAGATTTTATGAACCACTTCATTAGAAAATCTCTCTTAAGAGTTTGGTATAAATACAAAGAAAGATTATGTCCTAGAATACCGATTTGGACCTCAATCCATGAAGCTTTTCATGGCAGAGAAGTATCCACCTGGATAGTTGGATAACCTATCGAGATTTAATAAAAACTAAATCAACGGAAGCCAATTTAGAATTCAAAAGCTCAGATCAACTTACTGATGAAGGGTACACGATAGGATGGTTTGTATATAGACAACTAAAAGAAAGATTTACCTTTGACTCTAAAACGATAGGGATAAGAATCAATAAAAATAAATTCGAAGAGCACATAATGTCTGATAACCCACATAAAATTGGCCTGTTTTACAAGTGTTTGTTGGAGATTGATTTAGAAGAAGAAGTGGTGAAAGAGTACATGGTAAAATGGGCTCAAGACATAAAACAAATAATCACACTAGAGCAATGGGAAATAGTATGGACTAAGACCTTAAGTTACACAGCCAGCTTTGATATGAGGGAAAATCTTTATAAGATGCATCATAGATGGTATGTAACACCAACCAAATTAGCTAAAATATATAAAGGGCTTTCGGACAAGTACTGGAAGTGTAACCAAGAAAGCGGAACTTTTTATCACCTATGGTGGACCTGTAAAAAAGCTAAAAAGTACTGGACCACTATCCATAAAACGGTGGAGGAAATTTTGGCAATTCAGTTAAATATGGATCCTAAAATGTATTTACTAAATATATGTGTAGATAAAAAACTAGAACATAGATTTGGGAAACTTCTTTTTTACATGATTACCTGTGCCAGGATTCTATATGCAGGTAAATGGAAAAACGAGAAGACTCCACTTCAGAAGGAATGGGGGTGTAAATTGATTGAGCTGATGCAATTAGATAAATTGACTATTATGTTAAGAGGACAAGATTGAGGGGAAAATGAAAAAACTTGGGAGCCGCTACTCAATTATATTAATAACAAAAAAATAAAGGAGGAAAAATAAGATGTAAGATAAGGAGAGATGACTGAAGAATTTTGGTGATGAAGAATATTAGACGAAACTGGAATTGAGAAAAATTGAGATAAAGGTATATAACAAATTAAGAGATTGATTATTAGCTTTTTCAGTTAATAAAAGGTACAAGAAGATAAGAGTTATTTATAGGTTAGAACAAATCTGTTTGAATCTTAGAATAAGATGAAAGGTAGTCATTATGCATAGGAAAAATGACTTGACTAAGGATCCAGGAAGTCAATTGGGTCTTGTCTTTATGTTAGAGTTATTTGATTATTAATGTATTGTATGTTTCAATGTTTGTTTTGTGTTATATGTTATATGTATATAGGTTTGTATGTCTCTGTAACACATTTTATGTTGATTTTAATTTTATAAAGGTCAAAAAAATAAAAAATAAAAATATACCACTTGACTTATTCACCATCCTGAGATAAGTTAAGCCCTTTCCATGAACTAAAAGAAATGCTTCTATTTCTTTCTTTACTTCATTTATTTATTAAAATATTTACATCCTCCCCTATACCACATGAGCTCAAGGAGGTATACAAATAAAATCAGTATAAACAGATTAAAACAATAAAAACAATAACAACTAACACATGTACTATGCTGCCTTTCTGCCCAATAGACCATTTGCTATTAATAGATTTTAACAGATTATATTTTTTAAACTATGTGAAGTTTAATTATTTTTTAAGAGGGGGGGGTAAGATATATGATCATGTACTGTTATTATGTATTGTTTTGATTTGTTTTAACATTGCTATTATAGTAGAAAAGCGGAATACAAATAAAATTAATAATAATAATAATAATAACAACAACAACAACAATAATTTAAATAGGCTAAAACATATTAAACATGTTACAACAGGTTAAAAAATTTAAAAGTCTTTAATACCATGTGCATAAACATTTTAGACTGAATCACTTAGATACCCAAGGCTTTAATAAAACATCCATGTTTTTACTTAGCACTGAAATGAAGGGCCTTTGCAGACTGCTAGAAATAGTGCAAATTGAGTCCACTTCAAGGGTTGGGGGTTAGGGTTAGGGAATCATGGGAACTGTATTTTATTGTGGCACCAGAGCTCTCTGACAGAGAAGGCTCAATGTCTCAGGGGGGAAAAACAATTCCCATGATTCCCTAGCACTAACCCTAACCATTAAAGTGGATTCAATTTGCACTATTTCTGGCAGTTTGCAAAGGCCCGAAGTCACTATTGGCACTGATGGAGAGTTTTCCACAACTGGGTTGCCACAGTTGAGAAGGCCCTCTCCTATGTCCACACAGTGTTTTGAACTCACCCAAGGTACACACAGGAGACCCCACCCCAGTCCTCAGACCTCAGTCCTTGAACAGATATATATATATATATAGGGAGAGCACTCTCTCAAGTATTGAGGACCAAAATCTATAAATCCAATAGAAATACTACACAATTAAGTCATTACTGGTTTGATAGTGTTAAAATAATTGTTTTAATATAAAAAAAAACTCTTTGTAGGTCTCCTGCCATGGCTCTAGACTAGAGGAGCCCAACTGTCATGGATCCAAAGCAAGGAGCTCGCGTAGGCACCTGAAAAGTCACGTTTGCACATACAACAATTTGCAAATCAAAAGGGCCAGGCTGAGGAGCTGCAAAGCAGGACATCTGCATCCAGGAGATTCATGAGTACTAGCCAGGATGTGTCTGGCTGAAGATGAGATAACATTAATATCCCATCTCCTCTCCTTGGAAATTGTCTACTTCAAAGAGTACTAATCCAGAACCCTTTGATATACAATAGCAACTCTTCACCTCAGGCTAGGTTTAAGGGTATAAAGGATCCCCAAAATCTCAGGCACATTGGGTCTCATTGGATTTCATGGTGACACTGCCCCACTGTGAACTATGACTTGGGTCCTGGCTCTTACCATTGTTCTTTCCTCTCATCTTCATTCATCACTGGAGCAGCCTCCTTCAGATAATTATCACCATTAGAAAGTCTTCTGTTCCCTATCCAAGCTACCTACTTTATTCCTGAGTTCTTGTGTGCATGAGTGAATGCTAGAGTGTCTTTGTATGTCTGAATCCCCATATAAACCAAAAGTTCATTGAAAAGCTTTTTTTCTATCAATCTATTCCCTAGTCACCTCTCTAAACATAGGATAAAAGATCATATTGGAGACTTGGATTTTCGTAATTCCTCAGGTTCAAGTTCTTCTTACAATAGTGTATTCAACACTCCCCCACCTCAGTATACCACAGGAACAAGGCAGAAGCTGGGGAAAGTGACAAGGTATTATTTTTCTTGTTTTAAAAAACAGGTAAAAAGACAAAATGCTCTGCTATGTCTTGAAATATGGAATACAACATGCAAGTGGCAGAAAAGAACAGATTTTAATCAGCCTTCCTGAAAGACACCAAAAATATTTCCATACTTGACAGGACACAAATAGAGCTGCAAAACAGGTGTGGGACAGAGATGTAATTTAGCCACTCTTTAGGTATAACCATTCAATTGAAATGTGATGTTGGCTATATGCAGTCTAAAAAGCCATCATCCTGTGCAAATGTTTTGTGTGTGTGTGTGTGTGTGTGTGTGTGTGTGTGTTTTACTAATTGTACTATCTCATCCAAATGAAGTGTTAGCATTCCTATTAATTCTGACCTGAACAATGCACCAGAGATTTGCTAACACAGCATGCAGTGTCTAGGTCAGCACATAAGCCCCAGGGCAAAACAAGTGAATGTGGAAAGTCTCAATAACAAGCCTTTTCTAGGATACTCTATTCCATTCCCTCTCCCCCTTCTGTTTATTGCCCCATCCCTGAAACAGTCAACCCCCCCCCACAATCTTTATTACTCCTAAGCATGCTCAGTCCTCACTGAGATTGTGTCTACAGCACAGAAATAATCCAGTTTGACACTGCTTTAACTGCCCTGGCTCTGTGGTATGGAATTCTGAGATTTGTAGTTTGTTGTGGCACCAGAACTCACTGACAGAGGAGGCTAAATATCTCACAAAACTACAAATCCCAGAATTCCATAACTTTGCACCATGACAGTTAAAGCGGTGTTAAACTGCATTATTTCTTCAGTGCAGATGCAGCCTGCGTTATTTGGATATTCATGCCCCCCTTTTCTTCTACTAAATTTTCTGACACTGAGTTTACAATTAGTATATATGGTCCTAATGAATGGTGTGGGGTTTTTTAAATCCTGAATGAAAAATACTGCAAAGAGAAAGCAATTGGCACATTTCCTGGATTCATTAAGAAACAGAGAACTGGTGAGGAAGAGACAGATGGGACTGGAAGTGTCCAACATTTTCTTATCTGGGTTTTTGTAATTATACATCATTAGCAGCATCATGAATGCTCATGTTTTACATCTATCAGGAATGCTTACCAGCAACTTCCCTCGGCTGAGAATGCCAGTCAAGTTCTTCTTAGCATCGCTCATTTTGGGCTCATTTTTTTCCAGTAATGGGATGGCGTCCTTAATTTTAGCAAGGTTTTCTTTTAAGCAAAGCTCCAGCAGGGCCTCTGCCACAAGTAGATTCCCATAGTCTTCTGTAAGATATAATGGAAGGAATAAAGAGAAGTCACACTGGTGTCATGTTCCCATATATAGCAGGCCACAAAGATAAACTCAGAACCCAAGCCAGTATATAAACATTCCTTTTAAAAAGGAAGTTTCAACACTGAGTGCAAAAGTCAGCCATCTGAGAAGCTACTAGCTTAAATTATGCTTAACTGCTCATTTGAAGGTTTTGCAGTTTGCCAGTACTGTACCAAGCATACTGGCTTCTATTTTGCGGTCACTATGATTATTATTGTTGTTGTTCTTGTTATTATATTTATATTCTGCTTCTATTCCAAAGTTGGAACTCAAAGCAGCTTACCATTTTAAAAATGCAATTAAAAACAAACAAAAGTGAACATTAAAATAGAATTAAACTGCTACAGTATTAAAACACATCTGTATCCATGGATTTCTTTTATCTATGGACTCAAGCATGGTTTGAAAATATTTAAAAATATATAAATTTTAGAAAGCAAACCTTGATTTTGCCATTTTATAAAAGGGACACTATTTTATAATGCATTGTATTTAATGGGACTTGAGCACCCACGTATCCATGGGGGGGCGGGGTCCTGGAACCAAACCCCAGCAGACACCAAGGGCACACTGTACTTTTTTAAATGAGTCATGAAAGGCTATGGAACGCCCTTAAAGACATGGGAGTGTCAACACATCCGACAGTCCTAATGAGGAATCTGTACTCAGGATAAGAGGCTACTGTCAGAAC
>CM034701.1:371672404-371682820 GCA_020142125.1 Phrynosoma platyrhinos | reverse complement strand
GTTTTAATATGTTTTATATATGTTGTTAGCCACCTTGGGTCCCACTTTAGGAGAAAGGCAGGATAAAAAGAAATAAAGAAATAAATACCTAAATAAATAAGTGATCATGCTAGCTGGGAAATTTGGGGAGCTGCAATCTCCCCCCCTGAAAAAAAGAGTAAGTGACTTTCTAAACGCACTGAGATTTCAATCTGACATTTTCTGACAGCTTAAGTCCAGACTATTCGAAAGGACGCCATCTCATATGAATCTACCAGAACTTTAAGATCATCAGGGGAAGGTTTTCTCTCAGTCCTACCCCATCACAGGTGAGGACATGAGGGAGTGCCTTCTTGGTGGCTGCTCCCACTCTCTGGAAATCCCTCCCATGGGAGGCTAGGCTGGCCCCGTCCCTGCTTTCCTTTCACCAGCAAGCAAAAACATTTTTATTTAAGTATGTAGAGAGATCTTGTAACACCTTTGAGACTAACTAAAAAAAGAAGTTGACAGCATGAGATTTCATAGACGTAAGTCTACTTCCTCAAATGCATTTTGGGAGCATCTACGAAAGCTCATGCTGCCAACATCTTTCTTTAGTTACTCTCAAAAGTTCTAAAAGATCTCTCTAGGTACTGATTCTACAGATTAACATGGCTATATCTTTGAATTCTATCATTTTTATTTAACCAAAACTTTTAATATTTGAGCAGAGAAGGTTCATAATATAGATGTATGTTTTATCTGGTTTTTACTTTCTGTGATTTTTAATCAGTTTTATAGAGTTTTCACGTGATGGTTTTAAATTGGTTTTAAAACTTTTTGTAAACATTTTTAATTTTATTATTTATTTATTTATTTATTTATTTAATGCAGCTGTTTTCCCAGAAAAGGGACCCAAAGTGGCTCACAAGATTAAAAACATTTTTAAAAATTTTACATAAATTTTTTAAAAACAGTTAAAATCATCTAATTAAAACAATATAAAATTAACAGTAAAAACATACAAAAATTAAAACATAACTAAAACACACAGCTAGAGATGGAGGTATTGGGTGGAAGCTGGGAGCTGGCTAAATGGCCATAATAAAGAATTATTATTATTTATTATTATAAAACACACAGCCTGTGACATTAGACTTAGGATGATTTGTTAACTGAAGTGTCAACTTTTTGTTTGGTTGTTTTACCAGACTTTATCCAGCAAGGAATTTTTATTTGTTAGATACACCTCTCTAGGAATTCCTAGGTTCTCCAGGGCAACTCTACGGTCAACATCTGCCAGAGGTGGACCCTAGAATTACACTGGAGGACCTACAAATGCCTAGAGAAGTATTTCTTTAGCAATCTCTAGATCTTCCAGCACAACTCTATAGTCAACCTCCAGCAGAGTCATGCTGGAGGACCTAGAGATTCCTAGAGAGATCATATTAATCAAATCCACAAATAATCAAATCCGCAAAAGTCAAAGCCATAGATATGGAAGGCTGACTGTAAAGTTTTGCTGTTTGCAATACAGAAGACTTGTTTTCCTGAACTCTGGGGAGAAAAAGTACTTCTTGAACACTGCCCATGGTCCAACCCTCAAGACTACTGAAGCGCATACAGAGGTTATTGTGACTGGGACAGAAATCAGAGAATGTTAGAAATGCTGAACCTCCAGTGTAATTAACTAAAGTTAAAAAAAAATGAAGTTCAGTATACAATACGCACAAGACCTTGTAGCATATTTGAGACTAACTGTGAAAAAGGAGTTGTAGCATAACCTACTATAGACTTGGTCTACTTCCTTACATGCAACAACTTGCATCTGAGAAAGTAGACCAAGGGGGGTTGCAGACTGCCAGAAAAAGTGCAAATTCAGTCCACTTTTAGGGTTAGGGTTAGGGTTAGGGAATCATGGGAACTGTAGTTTATTGTGGCACTAGAGCTCTCTGACAGAGAAGGCTCAATGTCTCCGAAAAAAAAACAATCCCCATGATTCCCTAGCTCTAACCCTAACCCTAAAAGTGGACTGAATTTGCACTATTTCTGACAGTCTGCAACCCCCCCAAGTCTACGAAAGCTTATGCTACAACGTCTTTTGCACAGTTATTCTCAAAGGTACTATACAATCCCTTTGCATCCTGATATTCCATTCTAACATGGCTATGTCTCTGAATATACAACTTATAACAAAAGTTAGAATCATACAAGCCATCGTATTCCCTATTACCATGTATGGATGTGAGAGCTGGACAGTTAAGAAAGATGATAGGAAGAAAATCAATTCATTTGAGATAATGTGGTGCTGGAGAAGACTTCTGAGGATCCCATGGACAGCCAAAAGGACAAACAAGTAGGTCCTAGAGCAGATCAAACCAGAAACCTCCCTGGAAGCCAAGATGACCAAACTGAGGCTGTCGTACTTTGGACACATCATGAGAAGGAAAGGCTCATTGGAAAAGACAATAGTGCTGGGAAAGATAGAGGGATGTAGGAAGACAGGAAGGCCACATGCCAGATGGATGGACTCTATTAAGGAGGTACATGGGTATTAAGGGGTTGCAGGAATTAACCAGAGCAGTGGAGGACTGAAGTTCTGGGAGATGTCTCATCCATAAGACCGCCATGAGTCGAGATTGACTTGAGGGCAGTTAATGACAAAATTATTTATTTGGCTTCAAGTATTATTTACTTGAAATGCAGAATGATTTGTGCATAGTGGCTTTTAATGCTGGATCCCTTTCACAGATGTGTTTTAAAATTAAAGCCCACATTTCCAATCTCCACCTAATATATTGACTCAAACTGGCTCACCAATCAATGCTGCCTGACTTCAAATGCACCTCCATGTAATGACATTACAGTGGTTTATGCAACCTCTTATCAGAATAAACAATTCCTTTATTTATTTATTTATTTATTTATTTATTTATTTCAAGGTTATATATCCTACCTTTCTCCCACAATGGGATTCAGTTCCTATGCTGTTCAACCTCACTGACCTGGTTTGGACAACCATAACCTAGCTTAATAAACTGGATACAAGCAATTTCTTTGCCCAAATGATCCCCTGGCTCCTTCATTCATGATGCAGGCAATTAAACCCGGAAACTGACCCCCATAGTTTCCTCTTCACATGAGAGAGGACACTGTGGTTAATGATTAGAGGCTACCTGGTTTGACCGTTCATGGCATAAAGAGGGAAGCAAAGAGGCTTTGTCTGTGGGCACAAAGTGTTCACTTCTCAGCTTTATGCAGGCTCGGCTTCTTACATCAGGGAGAAGGAAAGGTGTGGCTCTCCAAACCTTTACTGAAGCACAAAGCATGTTGCTGTATACACTCACACATAAGTCTAGAATTTTTTTGACAAAAAATTGACCCAAAAAAACTGAGTCAACTTATTCATGGGTCAATGTAAGTACCGTACTTCAAAACTCTTATTATTTTTACAAAAGGAGCCATCCCTTGGTGAAAGGCAAGAGCGTAATCTGTCCTGGAAGCACTGTCTCTGCTATCACATCCATCCAGCTTTTAGTGTGAGCAAGGACAATAATGCCTGCTGTAATTCTATGGCTCTGTTTGCCTTCGCTTCATCCTTTACATCCTTGGTTACATATCCCTAATTTTTACCCTTGACTTATCCACGGGTAATACCAACATCCATAAATTTGGCCCCCAAAATCTGCCCTTGACTTATACATGAAGTCAACTTACAGTCAAGTATATAAAATATTTGGGGAGGGGTGATCTCTAAGTAAAGGTGTGAGCAGAGGTTCCTTCTCTTACAACAGGGGTTGGCAACTGATGGCCCTCCAGATGTTGCTAGATTTCAACTCTCATGATTCTCACACCATTGGCTGTGGCGGTTTGGGGTGATGGGATCAGCAGCAAAATCTGTAAGACCACAAGTTGTCACCCTTCATAAACTGATGCGAGGCAAGAAAAATATTGCAATCTGTTGGTAAAAATCTGGATGATTTGCAGCAGACTAGGAAGGATTTCTTGCGCTGCAGTGTTTAACGGGAGGGGAAACAACACCATGAGGGAAAACCTACATTATGCTGTTCCAGTTAAGAAAACTTGAAACAGAAGAAAGCCACAAATAACACAGAATGGGTTTTATGCTGAAGGATAGTTAGGTCCACTCAATTTTGGTAATTAAAGCAAATTTCTGGGCTCATAATGCCATATACTCCAACTGTGCCAATTTGGTGTGCCTGATTTATCTTTTGTTGCACCATTTTTTTATGCTGCTTTTCAAATGTCCTAGTTTAAAATATCCCAGTTTCTCTTCCTTCCTCCCACTTTCTCTCTTCGTCCTTAGCTTACTTCAGTTGCTGCAAACTGAGCAATAGAAGTAAGTAAAAGTGCAAAAATAGTTTTCAATCAATTAATTCAGCAAGGGGAGAAGAAAGGAGGGGAGAAGGCAAAAGCAAACTGCTGCAGCAAATTGCTAGCCTGTGTGTTTTCCCTCAGTAATAACTTTTGCCGTCTTGACCATACTGGTGTTCTTTGGTCATCCTAGTTTTCATCTGTGACATGTTGGAGAGTATGGAATTATTTAATTGAAAGCCTACATCTCAAATTAGTAGATCTCCACATTCTGGTAAAAAAAATCCATATTTGTGGCCCCCATTCACATCTGCTCTAGAATGCACCCACTATCACTTCCCTGTGGCATAATATTGTAGCTATGGAGAAGGTTAAGCAAGTTCTTTCTCTGGAAAGTCTGCCTGCCATCACTGATTCTTCCCAATTGTGAAATCCCCAATAATCCTCCAGCCAGGAATCCAAAATCTGCCTGGTACACAGTGCAATAAGTACTGAAATGCTAGACTTCAGAAAGAATTCCCACAGCAAAGTCAAATATCCTCTTTGCAATGGCAGGAAGCAAGCAGCAATGGGATGGAGAATAAATAAATGCACATTGGCTATTTATAATGCAGTGCCCATTTGCAGCAAGTCACTGTGGGTCAGGAGAGGCAATGTGTCAGTGCACCAGAATAAGATGAGTTCAAAAACAGGAAATGTGCCTCACAAACAGACCTCATTCACTCATTGCAGTAACAAGGAGTCTTTTAAAACTTGCAGAATGATGGCTGAGGGAGGAAAAAAAATGAAAACTCTAGTAATAAAAGCCAGGTATACACAAGAGCATGAGAACTTTGAGATAACTGGACCCTTTCACAGTTCTTTATTTATTTTATATTCCATATTTTTTTCCAACATAGGGTTCAAGCCAGCTTACAACCATTTCTCCAGCCCCCTTTCATCATCTTCCCAGTGCCGATGCTGCTAAAAAAAGCTTCCAACTAGAGAGAGAATAAGGAGAAGATGGGGATGCACAGGCATAAAATGACTTTGTAAAAAGAAACTTCTTTGCCAACTGAGGTATACCTGAATTTTGTTTTAACTTGCATTGTGATCCACCTTGTGACCCATGCTTGGAGACAGGTAGGCACAAATTCAATCAATCAATCAATCAATCCATCAATTTGCATTGTGAAAGGCCCTCTGGACTTGAGGAAAGGACAGAGAGCCGTTGTTCACACAGTCACCTAACTGCATACATGCATATGCATGTATTCAACATCTGGCTGAAAGTGATACAGAAACCTTTTCTTCACTGCTAGCAAAAGGAGGGAAAGAATGATCCATGTTAAGATCTCTGGGGAGGAAGCTGCCTTTCTGTTTCATTCTTTCCCCAGGGATCCCAATTGAGATTGTTCTTTCCACAGTGCTATTACAAACAGTGAAAGACTGCTCTACTCTCTGCCTCAGGTAAAAGAAAGCAGGACACACACCTGTCAATGACCATGTGCAGCCCACACATAACCCCCATACAATTTAGGGCTTTAAAGGCCAATACTAGGATGCTGAAATGGGCCCAGAGCCCAATTGGGAGCTTTCATAGATGGTGCAATTCAGGACTATTTGCCATTCTTTGAGCATCTTTTAAAACACTCATCCCCACCTTCTGGATCTGTTATAGCTTCTGAATCCTTTCCAAAGTGAGCCCAACACAGAGCCTACTGGAAGAGTCGCAACAGTGTGATCATAGAATCATAGAGTTGGGAGACCCAAAGGGACATCCACTCCAAATCCCTGCCAAGCCAGAATAATACAATCAAAGTACGGTAAGTACTCCTGACCTCTGTTTAAAAACTTCCAAAGAAGGAGACTCCACCACTCTCCAAGGGAATGTGTCCCACTGTCAAACAGCTCTTACTGCCAGGAAGTTCTTCCTAATGTTGAGGTGGAATCTCTTTTCCTGTAGTTTGCATCCATTGATGCAAACTACAGGAATGGTTTGTTGCTGGAGCATTCCTGGATCTTCACAGAGTAAGTCCTGGATGAGCACAGTGTGTCTGAAAATCTTCAGCATGTTTATGCCGGGAGTATGCCTTTTACTCCCAGCTTCCCCCCCCCCCATCTGATAATTTCCCATCTCTGGAGCAGCAGAAAACAAACTTGCTCCATCTTCAGTATAATATCCTTTCAAATATTTAAAAAGGGCTATCATATCACCTCTTAACCTTCTCTTCTCCAGTCTAATCATACCCAGCTCCCTAAGTCTCTTCTCAAACAGACCCTTCCAGACCTTTCACCATTTTGGTGATACTGTGGTTAGAGTTCACTGGTTTGCACCCCTACTCAGTCATGAACTTGCCACTCCATTGATCAAACCTTTTTTACAGGACTACTGCTAGGATAAAAAGAGAAAACAATGTGTGCTATCCCAAGATTCTTAAATAAAGGGTACAATTTTTTTTAAGTACTGGTAGTTCTTATTTTTAGAAGAACACTTCAGGAGGAGACACTATAATACTTACAGTGTTGGACTGGGACTTGAGAAATCTGAGCGATACTCCTCACTGAACCATGAAACATACTCCTTGACCATGGCCCACTCTGTTTCTCTTAACCTGATCTACCTCACAGGATTATTGTGATGATAAAATGAGGTGAGGGGGAGTAATGTATTCTGTTGTTGTCATTGTTGTGTGACTTCAAGTCGTTTCCGACTTATGGCAACCCTAAGGCCTATCATGGGGTTTTCTTGGCAAGTTTCTTCAGAGAGAGTTTGCCATTGCCATCCTGAGAGTATGTGACTTGCCCAAGGTCACCCAATGGATTTACATGACTGAGCTGGCATTTGAACCCTGGTCTCCCTTCAGTATATTTGGAGGAAAGGAAGAACATAACAATAAAGCAAATAACAAATGAAAACATGTTCCCATTTTGTGAGCACCAGAAATAAGTTTTCATCACCTTCTTCCCTCCCCCTCCATTTTCTTTTCTTTTTTAATTGTGTTTGTCTACACAATTAAAATACTCATTGGAATCAAAATAGACTGCAATCCAGCTACACACGACTCAGAGGAATTCAAGCTTTTTCCGTGGGGGGGGGCAACAAACATCATCAACTCGGCTGAAAAAGGACTTGTGGTTTTTACTGGAGCATGTGTAAGTATCCGTGAGGATGTACATTATCAAACAGGTGGCCATTCATCCATTTGGTATGGATTCACATAGATTCCCATGGCTGTGTATTTTCAGCAGAGGGAGGGCAAACTGGTGCAAATTTGTGCAGGAAAGTGATGACAATTAAGTGTTGATGTGAATGTGCAAAAATCTGCAGCAAATCTGCAGCAATTCACATAATACACTTACATGTAGACTGGCCCTTTGATGCTGCCCTTCTTTTCTTTCCTGCTCATTTTCCCTCTGCAGCCCTGACAACAACATGCAAGACAGAGACAGAGAGGAAAACATGTGCAGGTCAGTACATGCGTGTGTGGAAAATGTGCCTATGTACTTGGACAGGCCTTGCTAACTAATTTAAAATTGGCAGGACAACCCCTCCAGAGAAACAATATGGCTCCCTGACCCTGGCTTGAGACAGATCTTTTAGAGGGGAAAAAACTAGCACCCGGTGAGTAATGTCTTCCACCTCTTAATACCAGATGGTTATTTCTTACTGAAAGGTTTTCTCTTTAAGATTGAAATTATAATGTGGTTTAAGATGTAATCAAGAGACACATATCTGTACATATGACGTATTCAAAAGTTGGAGACCACATAATTTCTCCTTTCTGCTCCCTCTCCTCTTTTCTGTTCACTAGTGCTACTGTGCAGACAGATTTGATCTAACAGGATGTGAAAACGTGAATCATTTCCACACACACTCTGATCTCCTCCCTGTGCAGACCAACAACCTAAAAAGAGACAGACATCTAATATTTAAAAAGATTAGCACTTCCTGAACAAACCTATCAAAAGCTAACTACAGATTTGAAACTATGATAATAATTGGTTTAACTCTTTCTTCAAAGCGTGCTAAGAACTGGGCTTACTGAAGAATGACATGGAACAAATGTTTAAAATAAAAATAATAATAGTTTTGTGAAGGCCTGAACAATTAGGTCTAAGGCTGCATCTGCACTGCAGAAATAATGCAGCCTGGCACCCCTTTAACTGCCATGGTGCCATGCTATGGAATCCTAGGATTTGTAGTTTGCTATGGCACCAGAGCTCTCTGAGAGAGAAGGCTAAATATCTCAAAACACTACAAATCCTGGAATTCCATAGCACTGAGCCATGGCAGTTAAAGTGGTGTCAAACTGCATTATTTCTGCAATGCAGATGCAACCTAAGGGATTTAGATACAGCACAGGTCCTATGGTCCTAGGATTCCTCACCAAGACAGGTTTTTAAATTCATTTACACCAGTAATAAAAATGCAATAATAGCATCCAGCAATCAATTACTGACTTTCCATGGGAGAGTTAAAACAGATCTGAAAGTGACTATAGTAGACGTTTGTTTGGCATACTCATATCCCACCTGTCTTCCAATGAGCTCATGCTACCATTTTTGGTTCTGTTCCTCCTTGTTTTATCCTCACAACAACCCTGTGAAGTAGGTTGGGCACACAGTTATCCTGCAGTTTTCTCTGAGACAGGAAATGTAAATATGGAAAAGAAGCCTTGAAAGCTAATTTCTGATGCATGGACAGTTAACACAGAGACCTGCGTTTGCAACATTCATTTTAAACATTTGGGCATCAATATCAAACAACTACAGTACACTACACTGACTCCACAGTATCAGAGTTGCTCTGTGCCTCCAACTCATTCTGACCTATGGCGACCCTACAGTGAACACATCATGGGGTTTTCTTGGCCAGATTTGTTCTTCAGATGCTGAGAAAGTGTGGCTTTCCCAAGGCCATCAAATGGGTTTCCATGGCCAAGCAGGGATTCGAACCCCGGTCTCCACAGTCGTAGTCCAACGCTCAAACCACTACATGCTGACTTTCATCTCTAAAGTAATCTTGAGCTTTCCCATCCCCATCCTAATAAACTCTCCGACAATGAATGAAAGAAAGAAAGAAAGAAAGAAAGAAAGAAAGAAAGAAAGAAAGAAAGGCATCAATATGTTCTTGGCCTCTAGTTTGCTTATCAATAAAATGGGGACAGTAATAATATCTTCCTTTATTTACACCATTGTTGTATGTCTGAATGCATTAAAACAACTCCAAAGCAATTTTCAAAATGAAGTCCTCTCTCCATATGACAGGTGGAAAAGGAGAAAACAGCCTTCCTGATGGAGGTATCATAATTACTAGAGGAGGTCCATGTAATCTGATTTAATATACACATAGTCCAAATTACCTTCCTTCAGGTAAGCCTGTAATGACTGTCTGATAAGCCTGAAAATAAGTCCTCACCATCACCCCACCTCTTTGTTTCTCTCTCAAATAAAGGCCAACATCTGTTTTCCCTAGGACCTTTAACTGCTACTTGACATGCAAAGGTTTTAACCCTTCCCTTCAATTCATCTCTGAACCAGAAAAGGCTTCAGCATCTCAGTTTCAGCAAAGCAGATCGCTGTTACAAGCTCAAGTATCCTGCCAATAAAATAGGATAAAGAAATCTTTTGCCACTTAAATCAGAAATATATCATAGCAGTATAAGATTGGTTGCCTTTGACTTACTGAGACCCTCTCATCATCATAATCATCATTATTATTTTATTTTCTTCTATCCCGCCTTTCTCTCAATATAGGGACTCATGGGGTTTTCATGACCAAATTTATTGAAAGGAAACATTCAGGGGTAGTTGTGTTGGCCATTTAGCAAATTCAAACAAAAATCCACCAAACAGTGATACCTTTATTGGCCAACCAAAATGCACAATATACTTGTTGCAAGCTTTCGAAGCTCCATGGGCTTCTTCATCAGGCAAGATGTTACAAACCAAAGGGTTAGGGTCAAGAAATGCTGGGGGGAATGTGTAAATTTGGATGGTAGCTACATAGATACATAAGTTAGCAACTACAAATCAAAAATTTAAAGTGATAATTAAAACTTTACGATAACCCCTCATACCTATGGTGAACTTGGTTTTCTTGGCAAGATTTGTTCAGAGGTGGGTTGCCTTTGCCTTCCT
>CM034701.1:371651258-371661437 GCA_020142125.1 Phrynosoma platyrhinos | reverse complement strand
CCTCACCAAAGCAAATAACAGATTCAAATAAGACACTTTCTACAGGATCACAACAGGGGAAATAAAGGATTGTTATCCTGCCCCCACACACCAACCTGCCACAATTCTATTGTTACGAAAAGAGTAGCTGTTTGAGTCTGTTGCAGCAGAAAGCCGCAAGTCCTGTGCATTTTAAAGACAAATTTATTATAAAGCATAAGATGAAAAGTTCTGTAGGCTTGTTGTTATTATTAATACTTCACATGAAGATAAAGAGTGGGCCTTCCTACAGTTCTGAGAGCTGGAACATTAGGCAAGCCTTAGCATACATACACAACAGAGAAGTTGCTTTACCATCTATAGCAGGGGTAGGCAACCTTTTTGCGACCTGGGCTGGTCCCCCGAAGCCCAGGTCTCCGCTGGGCCGAGGGGGGGGGAAATGGCAGCGCGTGCGCTCACACACGCGTGCGACCCTCCCGCGCATGCCGCTGCTGCCACGGCGCATGTCGCTGCCACCATTTTGATTTTCAAAATGGCGGCCGCGCCGTGCGTGGCCACACAGAAGAGAAAACGCGCTGCCGCAGCAAGGATTGACCTGGGCCGGTAAGTTCGGCGACCTGGGCCTTAACTGGCCCGGGGGCCGTAGGTTGCCGGTCCCTGATCTATAGCATCAGCTACTGAGTCCCTCTTCAGTTCCTTTTGCCCTCTCCCTTTAAAAGTAAGTGCCTAGAATCTGGAGTATTTCATTCAACTGTCAAGGACCTGACTTCGCTATGATCATCTTACTTTGTGTACACTGCACTGCTGGCTGCTTTTCCAAACCGGTCTGGGCTGAAAAGATGGAGGGAGTTATGCCTCATAAAAAGAACAAAGCAGGAAAACCTGCACAAAGAATCTACGAGAAGACACTAGTCCCTCCTTGTGTACCCCATACCTAATCCCTCTGATATGTTTGATCCTTAAATATCCCTGAGAGGCAATTGTCTACCACCACATTGTACAGAATCCTCTCCAAAGATCAGACTGGTTAATATCTGAAGGAACTACACAAATTACCAGATAATCAAGTTCAAATAGACACACCTCAGGAGCCAAATTGGGCATCTTTAATTTACTATTCAAAATAAACAAACAAGACGATCCAAGAAGACAGTATTAGTGGATGTTGGGATATCTCAGTTCTCAGGCTATATGCCATCGACACTCCAAGCTACATGAAGGATACAACTGATTTTCTAAGGAAAATACAGTCCATCCACAACCTCTTAGAGAACACCATCCAAGTCACTATGGATGTGGAATCCCTATACATCAACATCCCACACTATCAAGAATACCATCCTGAATAAGTCTACAGCAGACCTAGCCACCAAACTCTGCCACTTTGTACTTACTCATAACTACAATTTGGGGAATAATATGTACCTCCAAGTCAATGGCACTGCCATGGGCACCCCATGGCACTACAGTAAGCAAACATTGCTTCCTCAAAACGTGCACCCTAAAAAAATATATACTCTACCTACAGTTTCTTGATGACATCTTTGTAATTTGCAGACTGCCAGAAATAGTGCAAATTGAGTCCACTTTAACTGCCCTGACTTAATGCTAGGGAATCATGGGAACTGTAGCTTATTGTGGCACTAGAGCTCTCTCACAGAGAAGACTCAATGTCTCAGAAAAAAATACAATTCCCATGATTCCCTAGCACTGAACCAGGGCAGTTAAAGTGGACTCAATTTGCACTATTTCTGGCAGTAGAAAGCAATCACTGAAGTGCCACCAGGATTTCAGCAACTGCCACCCTGCCATCATCCTGAGCCTGGACCAATCCAACAAAAAAAAAAAATTGTTACAACTGTGGAACTGCAAAAGGGACTTCTAAGCACCATGCTCTATCAAAAACTCACTGATCACTACGCATACTTACATGCCTTCAGTTTCCGCCCAGAACACACTACCAAATATATTGTCTACAGAAAAGCCTTTCGATACAACTGGATCTGCTCAGACTCACAAGACAGAGACTCAATGCTCTTGGATTTACTACAAGCATTTCTCAAACTACAATACTCACCTAAGGAGGTGGAGAAACAAATTTAAAGCAAAATGAATACCCAGGAACCATTTACTGTAATATAAGACAGACCAAAAAACACCAAATTACAGATTCCCCCAGTAGTCATCTACAGCCCCCAGCTGAGACCTGTCAAACCAATAATCAAGAACCTACAACCAATTTGGGATACTAACACAGCCTTCTCACAAGCTGTGACAAGCCCCCAAATCTGTATTCACCTACAGTAGGGATTGGCAACCTATGGCCCGCGGGCCGCCTTGGGACCGGCCAGTGGCCAGTCCTGCTGCCGCTGCCGCACACATATGAGCACCATTTTAGAAGGCCCAACAGCACCGGTGCCATGCGAATTTGCATGCGCGCGCAATGCAGAACGCCATTTGGGAAGGCCCAATGGCGTTGGCACCATGCGAATTTGCATGGCGCCTGCACTATTGGGCCTTCCAAAATGGCGCCCCATGTCAAGCGTGATGCGGAGCCCCATTTGGGAAGGCCCAATGGCGCCGGCTCTGTGTGCATGCACACAGTGTCGGCGCCATTGGGCCTTCCCAAATGGCGCCCCCATGCATGCACGCATGCACATGATGGTGCGTCCCCAAATGGCGCCCCATGCACACACGCACACGCATGACGCAAGTGTGCGCGTGCCGGCCCCCGGCGCCATTTCCCCCTCCGGCCCCCGGCAACAAAAAGTTGCCGACCCCTGACCTACAGGATACATAATGTGGATGGTAATACAGGGAAAAGACCTTGCCACAAACCCAGATGCCAAATCTTTCTCCACATATATTCTGGGAGCCAATACCATCACCCACAATGTGACATCTTTGTAATTTGCTCTTCCTCCAATGTGATATATGCCATCCTATGCCAGCAATGCTCATCTACACTCTACATTGGAGAAACCAGTCAGTGTCTACACAAAAGGATTAATGGACACAAGTCTGACATTAGAAATGGCAATACAATCACCCTCCGTTTTCGCAGGGAATCCGTTCTGGACCCACCCACCCCGCAAAAAATGGAAAATTGCAAATATTCAAGCCCCATTGGCTTGAATAATGGCATGCGTCCACAGGCACGCACCCCATTTTGTCCCCCTGCATTTGCTGCCTGCAAACGGGCGAGGGACACGGACACCAAGTCCACGAAAACAGAGAGGCGACTGTACAGTACTAAAAAACCAGTTGCATAAAATTTAGGGTGAAGGTCAAGATTTGCATCTTTGAATCCTATTACATTCTACCCCATTCCCACAATTGTGTAAAGAAGCTTTATACCTGAGCATTTATTATCACTCTATACTGCATCTGAAGAAGTGGATTTATATCCACGAAAGCTCCTACAAAAATAAAAACTAGTTAGTCTTGAAGTTGCTACCACATTTCTTTTTCATTTTAACCTCCATTTTATACTTAAAGACTAACATTATTATAACAAGCTTTTTGAATCATCTATACAGTTTGTTAGTTGCCACAGAAACTTTTATTTCTCCATTTCCAATGCATTAATACTTTAAAAGAAAAATTAACTAACAGGTGCCACTAGGTCATACATACATATAGTGGCCATGATGGCCAGGGTAGATGGATGCCATTGTCCAACACATCCTGGAGGACAGCAAGTTAGGGAAGGTCCTGATGTGATCATGAACTCTTTGGAGTTTTGATGTCATGGCAGGAAGTGGTTAGTTCAAAGTGTTTATTAGTTCAAATATCTCTACAGGAAAATTTGACGGAGCTGGTAAAATCCTGCAGTTTATAGGAAATTAAGAGCAAAGAATTAACTTTTAACAAAACAGCCTTATGCACATCTACTCAAAAGTAAATCCTATTGAGGTCACTGAAAATTTTCCCCAGGATGGTGTAACCTTAAACTCATGCAACATTATTCTGTGCATATCTACTCAGACGTGAATTTGTCTGAGTTCAATAGGGCTTATTCCAAAATGTGTGAATAACTATGGTTGGACTGCTTTGCCATCACCCTTTGCCATTGGCTATTCTGGCTAAGAGTGATAAGAATTACAATCCAACGTCTAGTTATGTGCTCCTGATGTATGCATTATAGCATCTCTTTTTTTTACACATTTATTTAGTATTTATTTGCTTAATAAATTTAAGAACAATTTATACTGCCCTTCATTGAAGAAAAAAAATCTCAAAACAATTTACAATTGCTTCTGTAACTTCTTTTTTATGTTTGCCACATTTTTAGTTTAGGCAATTTAGTTTTACAATAACAGTTTACCAAATGTTAGAAAAGGGTTACAGTTAACAATAAAAATGTAATCAATTTAACAGATTAAGATAGCAGTAGACAAGCATTTTAACAGCCCATCAGTAAAAAATGTAACATCCCACAAGAAGATAACAGCACTGCAGAAATACAGTAACCTAGTTTACCACTTTAACTGCCATGGCTCAGTGGTATGGATTTCTAGGAATTGCAGTTTATTGTGGCACCAAAGCTCTCTGACAGAGAATGATAAATGTGTCACAAAATGACAATTCCCAGAATTCCATAGCATTGAGCCATGGCGGTTAAAGTGATGTCAAACTGGATAATTTCTGCAGTGCGGATGCAGCCTTAATCTAAAGGGTCCTGTGGAAGGAGGCAGCTCTTGAAGTATACTGGGCTGAGCTATGGAAAAAAGAAAACTAACGCATTAAGTTGGTTCTAGCAATGAAACAGGAAACACTGGTTTAAAACTGACAAGATGTGGCCAAACTAACCACCTAGCTGTTGAATTCTGTGCTAACTGTACTTTCCAAATCATATCCCATGGCAGCCTCACATGTAACACACTACGTGGAACATTATCAGACCACAAATAACTGTGATTAGGGGAGGTATATCAGCCTTAAATGGTTATTTACTCACTCTTGCTGCTCTATTACTTTCATTATTCTGCAGAGTCCCACAATTTTAAATTACACCATTCAATTACTTACGTAGAGGAAGACACATGGAGCATAAGCAACTTTGATGGGTAGGACTATTCAGTGCAGGAAAATTGGAATCTGAAGCAAAGTCCTGCAAATTTCAATTATTTAAAAGCACATTTCTTGGGGCCAGAGCAGATGGGCAGGAAAAAGTGGCTTGATCCTGGGTTTTCTGAAAGTGGATTGAACCGCCACTGTTTGCACAGCCCCCTTCCAAGGCAGGCTGAACACCCACAATGCATGCGCACCGTCACACAAACACAACGTTTGCAACAGTGATACATTGCCCAGTGATACATTGGCAAAGCACAATCATGGAGGGCCCCCCCCCAGACATGCCCCCTTCACCCCACACCCCTCCATTGGACTGTCTGGTTTGTATATGTTGTAATAACATCCATTGTATTATGGGCCATCGCCTCTTTGCTTTGGCACAGTCCTGTACTCGTGCCGGACTGTTTATACACACTGGTGCAATGATGTGCATGTTCTGCTTTGAGGTGGAGTATCCCAGCTTCTTTTTGCTCCAGTTTTTAGCCCCAGAGTGCGGCTTTGTTTCACTTTCCACCTGCTTTCGCCTCGTGCGTCATCTAAACACTCCACCCTCAAAGCAGTTAAAAGCCATTTTGTTTGGCCGGTGCAGACTACCCCTTACTCTCACAATTGCAAATAAGGGCAGGCATCCTGTAAGTGACATACGCAGGATTAGGTGAGCCTTATGTGTGTGTATATACCTCCTTTTAAGTGCTGAAGAAGTTGGTATTCCTTTCTGTCTGCAACAACCAAAAGTCCCCCCTGTACCTAACTGTACCATTGAAGCACCATTGTGTGCTTGGTGGAGAATGAGCCGATAAACTGAGCCATGAGAGCGTGGGCCCAGCAACCAAGAGGATTTTTGCTTTGTGCCAATACGCTTTAGTGACTCTGATTCTCTCACCTGAGACAGGAACAGCTTTTTCTCTTTCTCTCCTTGCTCTTCCTTCTCTCTTGATCCAGCCTGGAGCAGAGCAAGCATGTGCCAGTAGTGGACTCAAGTGGAGAGGAAAGAATCCTGCCACTTTTCTACAATAACCAAAAGCTCCTAAACTCATCCTGTATCCACCACAATCTATTTATACAACACAAGGCCAGTTCAGTTCTGCCATTTCTTTTGGCTGGTTTTCCGGAAAATATGGTGTTTTGCTGGGAGTTGTTGCATGTGGACACCTGGATCAAGCTGGATTGGGATGGGTGGCAACCATCATCATTTTTTTAAGGGCCAGTGCTCCTTGCCACCTGCTCTGAGACGAGCCACTTGTTGCAAAGAAAGAAGAAATAAATAAAAGGTTCTGTTCTCCTTGCATCCTCCACGCACATCACCTTCCCAAGCAAGCGCTCCTTCTAGCACAGGTGCCCAGTCATGTGATCAACGGATGGGGGAAACGATTGATTTGATGCCAGGGCAAGTGATGTGTCAACAGTATCTATCCAGAGAGGTGCTCAGCAGGGACAACAGCGGTTGTGATGGCTCCAAAAAGACATGGACAGTATAGCAGTACGGATCTGACTTTGGCCTGGGGCAAAGTTTAGACTTGGAGATGGTACCAAATCACTTTCAAACTGGTATGTGTGGTGCTAACCGGCTGGACCCAGGGCAGCTCCAAGGCAAAATAAGCTAATTTGCACCCATATTATTTGTGCTAATGTAATCAAGCCCATGGAAGTGTCTGACTATGAAACTCCAAGAGGACCTCAGTACACTTCAGGGCATGATGCAGTGCAATTGCTTTGCACCTGGCTACAGGGACAAAGCCAGACATCTCTCCAGTCCCACTCCTATCAGCCACAGAATAGCCATGGAGAGGTTCTGCAGTAGGAGCCTTATCGCATTATTAAACAAACCCAGCAAAGCAAACGAAAAGACACATGTGTTTTTTTCGCCCTCTGCATGACTTTAATTCTCTTCAGGTTGTAAAAGCATGGGAGAACATTGTAAAAGTGTCATTTTTGCCAAATGGATTATTTCAGCTTGGCAAATGGGGCACTTTAATGACACTTTTACGACCCTCTACCACAGAAGACAACGAAAGAGAAATGATGTCATGTGGAGGGAGAAAAAAACCTACCCGCATTTTTGTTTGCCTGCCGAGATTGTTTAATAATGCATTGAAGCTCTAGGTCTGGGTAGTGGTGGTAAATGGAGTAAATGGATGCTACATCACCATAGGTAAAGGTATTCCCCGTTGACAAGGTTGTCAAGTCGTGTTCGATCGTAGGGGTGGTGCTCATCTCTGTTATTAAGTCAAAAAGCCAGCGTTGTCAGAGATTACTCTGTGATCATGGGGCCAGCATGATTGCACAGAACACTGTTTACCTTCCCACAAAAGTGGTACCTATTTATCTACTTGCATTTACATGCTTGCAAACTGCTAGGTTGGCAGAAGCTGGGACTAGTGATAGGCGCTCACCCCATCATGCAACACCTGGGCCTTGAACCGCCAACCTTTCAATCAACAGAGTCAGAATCTTAACCACTTGAGCCACTGCATCGCCATACACTCCAACATTTCACAGATGAAAACTCGGACACGTGTGGCTCAGCGACATCCAAGTACAATCAAGATGGCAAAATATGTTCAGGAGGAATAACATACAATATAAGCTAGGAGAGGTTGCAGCACAGGGTGACCGGACAGCCTCCTTTTCCAGGATATGTCCTACATTTCAACCTTTTGCCTAGGAGGAATTCCAGAATGTCCTCCATTTTGAGCATGACTAAGGGCCTTTGCAGACTGCCAGAAATAGTGCAAATTGAGTCCACTTTAAGGGTTAGGGTTAGGGAATCATGGGAACTGTAGTTTATTGTGACACCAGAGCTCTCTGTCAGAGAAGGCTCAATGTCTCAGAAAAAAAACAATTCCCATGATTCCCTAGCACTAACCCTAACCCTAAAAGTGGACTCAATTTGCACTCTGGCAGTCTGCAAAGGCCCTAAGAAGCACAATACAAATGTTGAAAGGGTTTCCCCCCTTAAATTTAGCACAATGGATGAATAAAAGGAATGATTTAAATGTAGGTTCAGTCAAGTTTTTGTTGTTGTTTTTTGGCTGATAAAGCTCAATTTTAAGCATTTGTGTTGCTTAGAGTTCTATAGGTATATTGCAAGCCAACAGGGCATTGAAACGAAGATGAGTTCATCAGAAAAATACAATTGCAGTACATAATAAAATATAGTATATGTAATATAGTTGTAAATAAACCATATGAAATGATGTTATATTTATGTTAGTATTTTTAGCTTTTATTTTGTAATGCCCTGTATTTTATGGTACCTTGTCCTTCTTTGTAGTTATGACATTTGGTTACCCTGCTGCAGCAGTTTGCTTTTGCCTGAATCTACATGTAATACAGAATATTGTTGAACATCAACGTTGTTTAAAGTTTTGTGCAGATTTTGGTTTGGCCTAGTCTACATGATTATTTAGTATTCACTAATAATATATCCTACACATGGAACAAGAAGTTTCTTATAAGAGAAAGCATCAAATTTCATAAGACAAAGTACTCTAAAAAGGCAAATGAACAATAAGTAGAAAGTGGTTTAAGCATTTTGCATGTAAAACCTTTCCTGAAAAATAATTGTAATAGATATGTATAACATTTGTCAATAAATTTGTAAACTTTGTTATTTTGCAATCTTATAGCTCTTGACAAAGAGCTTCCCAAAACGCGTCAGCAGAATAAACAAAAAGCCTTTTGAATACCAATACAGCTTAACCACATTTTGTCCACAACAACACCGGAGTACGTCTCTCATTTTCCTAAATGTATAGTATTTATTATTAGGATCGACCGATCACACATCAAATAAACAACAATCAACTGACATCATAGTAAAACACAAATAAACATCATAGTAAATCATCAGATTATAAAAGTAAGTGATATTAATTAGAAATTCAATTACAAAATTATATTAAAAGGAAAGGTAAAATTTAACAATATACATTCATTATAAGAGTATAAATTGTATTATAAAATTTTTAAACAAGAAGATGTAATAAAAATGTAAGATACCATCTTACGGCGGCAGACCATTGCCGCTGCACAAAAACTGACTACCCTTGTTGTTATTGATGGCCAGTGTTCCGCTAGCAAGTAAGATACATAAAACTCATTGGTTCTTCCAGGAAAATGATTAAGAATTGGATAAATAAAAATTTGACAATAGCCATAGTAAAAAGGGCAGTATAACAATACATGTCTCCACTGTGCCAGTTCCTCTTCAGATTGTATAAATCTTCCTAAATGTTATGGTGCCTTGTCCTCCTTTGTGGTTGTGACATCTAGTTATCTTGCTGCTGCAGCTTGCTTTTGCCTGAATCTACAGGGAAGGGCAAGATTTTGCCCACTCCTCCCATTTGCACCTACTGAGCTTGAGTGCAAACCATTTTTGCACCAATGGAAATATGCTGGGGACAAAGGAGGAAAGTAGTACTAGGAGAAAGATGCTGGGACCTTCTTCAAAGCAGCTGAATAAGTAGGACAAGGGATTAGTTAGGATTGTCCCTGCCAAACTTGAACAGTTGGAAGGTTTGCATTATGCCATGAAGGATTGTGGCCCGTGTCTGAGTGGCTGCAAGGAGTATCTGCAAACAACTATACGGTTCAAGAAGCCAAACTTTAAGGTGTATTTCTCAATTTATATTCCCCTATTTTATCTGCACATTTGCTTCAGCCTCTATATGATAGTTCTTTATGAAGGAAATTCCATTCTTGGACATTTTGAAAATCCAAAGGCAACTCTCAGCTGCAGAACAAAGTTTGCAGACTGAAATTGCTTTCACAAAAACAGATATCTCTGTATTTACATAATTCAAAATTTATACCAGATTTGTCTTTGACGAAGCAGCTTGGAATCCACAACTGTTTATGCCAAACAAAACTTGTTAGTCTTTAATGTGCCACAAGACTCTTTGTTGTATCTCCAGATTTCAGTTTTTCCCAGAGACACAGCTTTTCAATTTTGCATTGGAACATATAAACTTTGAACAAGTAGTTTATTATCATGGTGACACTGTGAATAACGTAATTGCTTTGTCCTAATTCTTCATTCCAGCCTGAACAGACTGCCAGAAATAACCCAGCTTCAGACCACTTTAACTGCCCTGGCTCAGTGCTATGGAATCATGGGAATTG
>CM034701.1:371600204-371616419 GCA_020142125.1 Phrynosoma platyrhinos | reverse complement strand
GATTTGTTCAGAGGAGGCTTGTCATTGCCTTCCCCTGAGGCTGAGAGAATGTGCGGTCACCCAGTAGGTTTCATGGCCGAGCAGGAATTGATCCCTGGTCTCCAGAGTCATAGTCCAATGCTCAAACCACTATGTCACACTGACTCTTAGCTTATTTCATTTATTTCAAACTGACTTCAAAGTGCAAGACCAGTATGTATGAAGAGAAGAGAGAAGGAGCAGAATCCTGCCCTTTCCAGTAGGCTCAGGCAAAAGCAAACTGCTGCAGCCTCTCCTGGCTTAACTGCTCTTCCTCATTAAGACATTTTGTCGTCTTGACCACACGCTCATGTTACTTGGCCACAGATGTCCAGTTTTAATCTCCAAAATGTTAAGGATGGTATGTGTCAGAATGTGGTATATTCTGCTATGTAATTGTTGTGGTGGTTGTCATAATATGTAGCATGTTTAATATTTGAGGTTTTTAAAAATTATAGAGACGTTCTAAATTTATTGGGAAATTATGAGAGTGATGGGAGGCACAGTACTTGGAGGGGGGGCTCGAAAGAAAATTTGCGGTCTGATGCAGGGATGTGCAGGTGTGTGGAGAGGGAAACAGAAAGTATAGATGAGAACTGGTTAGGTCTGCAGCCTGGGCAAATAAGGGGCTCACTGACGAAAGTGCTGGAATGGTATGTTTTAATAACTCAGAGAAATAAGATGAAGCCTGGGAAAAAGTGGGGTGGGACATTGTTAATTTTCTGCCAATGTTGGAGAATGATACCACTTATGTCTGCAGATATCTTCCCATCAACATCCAAGGTTTTTCTGGAGTAAAGTTTTTACTGTTCCCAACATGGAATGGAAGAAGACATATTGCTCTTTGGTAAGATGTCATTTTGGAACTCAGTGGAGAGAAAGCAAGGAATGTCACAGCCCTTGTCCAAACTGGGCACTTCATGCCTGATGTTAGCCACGAAGCTTACAAAACTATTTTTTCCTCAAGCTGTGGTTCATCAGAGAAGATGCTAGGAGATAATGTTCATAGAAGTGACACATGACATCTTGTTGGATCCTCAAATGGCAATGAAACAGGATTAGGCAAATCCCATGGAGGAGGATAAATCCATCAGGGGGTATTAGTTAGCAGGGTGCCCTAACCCAAAGCTTGATCCACTCAGAGCTTCACTAACCAGAGAAGAGGCCAGGTCACTTATATGAAAGAATAGCACAGGAGTCAGTCAATTACAATGATAGACTTTGGACATAGTGAATAAAGAAAAGAACAAGTAAAACCAATATTTCATATATATTTATGTATTTGCTTGCTTGCTTATATATGTCTTTACTTACACGTATTCTGCCTTTCACCCCAAAACTGGCACTGAAGGTAGCTTACAAAATTAATGCAAATACTATATATATATATATATATATATATATATACACACAAAACTGTATTGCAAAAATGTAATTAAACCATCTATAACATTAAAAAATAATTTGAAACATTGTGGAAGGAAGATAAAACATCAATCACAAAACAGTTGTGTTGTTCTTAAGTGCATTCAGGTCAACTCCAACTTATTCTGACCCTTCCTTCCTTCCTTCCTTCCTTCCTTCCTTCCTTCCTTCCTTTATATCCTGCATTTCTCTATAGCAGGGGTTGGCAACCTATGGCCTGTGGGCCACACCCGGCCCGCTGACCCCTGCCAACCGGCCCCCGCCACCCCCGCCCCGCCGCTGCCATTCGTGCCGCCGCCGCCATTTTGTTTGGCAAAATGGTGGCCGTGACTCGTTTGCGCATGCGCAATACTCCTGTGCACGTGCGAACGAGCCACGGCTGCCATTTTGGCAAACAAAATGTCAGCCATGGCAGCGGGGCTTGTGCGCACACGCGTGAGTGTGCGCGCCACCATTCCCCCCCCCAGCCCGGCGGAAGACCTGGGGACCAGCGACCAGCCCCTGGTAAAAAAACCTTGCTGAGCCCTGCTCTATAGGGTTGAAGACAGCTCACAATTTGAGCTAAAATACAGTTAAAACAATGTCACTGAGGCAGCACAGGGGTTTCTTGGCAAGATTTATTTGGGGGAGTTGTGAGAGCTCTCTGGGACACCCATTTATCACAGGAGGTTTGCCTTTACTTTCATCTGAAGCTGAGAGAGTGCAGCTGGTCCAAGGTCACCTTGTGGGTTTCCATGGTCAAGTGAGGATAAATTCAAGATTCACACTGATGCAACTTTGAGGATGGTGGGACAGAGAGAAAGGCCTCTCTCAAAGATCTTAGAGAGCTTAGGAAAATATGTTCCTTCAGATATTTGCAAGAAAGCTGTGGTGGACTTTATAGGTCATGATCAACACTTTGTATTACGCCTAGCTCTGGAAACAGACAGAAGCTGATGGGGATGTTCTAACATTATGGAGTTTATCACACGGGGAAAATTGGGAGTTTAAACAATGGAGTTTATCACATGGGGGAAATCCCATGCGGAAACAGGGGTTTAAAGTAGAAAAAAATGCAAAAGCGGATGTTTTTTCAGACGACGTCGCTGTTAAACTGGGGGTTAAAATGGGGTTAATCTGAACGGAAACCCCTCATTGACTGCTTCTTTTTACTTTCGAGTTTTTATGAAAGTAAAAAGAAGCAGTTTCCGTTCGGATTAACCCCATTTTAACATCGCTTTCACTTTTCACACTGGGGAATCCCGTTAATAAATTGCTTCTGCTTTTGCAGTTTTTTTCTACTTTAAAGCAGGGTTTCTGCATGGGACTCCCATGTGATAAACTCCTGTGAAAATTGTGCAATTGACATTAAAACGTGCATAAAACGACATTAATGCAAGTGCCATTATCCCGTGAAGAACCAGGTAATAACTAGGCAAGAAATAGCAAAAAGCCATTTTCCGTGAATGTTGTTTTTTGCCTGGTTTTTCACGGGATAATGGCACTTTAATCACGTTTCATCCCAATGTCGTGTGAAAACCTTTTGCGCATTTGTGCTCAAGTCTGGGTTAATCACAGATTCTGCCTGGGATAACAATGCTTTGCATGTGAAAACTATTCATGCAATTGCAGGTTAATCACAGGTTAATCACTGTTTATACTTCCAATTTTCCCCTGTGTGATAAACTCCTACAGTAAATCAATGAGGAGGAAGAGAAGAGAGCAACAACAGTAACAAGGGGGCCATATGGTCCTTGTACAGATAGCCTTAGAACAGTTGAGGTTTCTGAACACTTTTCAAAAGGCAGTTTCATATAAAATGTGTCAGAATAATCTAAATGGGATGTAACTAAGCTGTACATTACCATAGATAGAAAAAATCTCAAGGGATGGACTCAGAACATCAGTATGCAAAGAGATTTTGTAGCACCTTTGAGACTAACTGAAAGAAAGACGTTGGTAGCATAATGCATCTGAGGAAGAAGACTCAAGTCTGCCAAAGCTCATGCTACCAATGTCTTTCTTTCAATTAGTCTCAAAGGTGCTACTAAATCCCTTTGCATACTGATTTTGCAGAGTAACATGGCTATGTCTTTCAATTGGACCAGTAGCTTTTACTGTACAAATGCACTTTCAAGCCACCAAAGAAGCCTGGACATCCAGGCTCTTTTAGGCATCTATAAAATGTTGCAGGATATAGCACTGTTAGGAATTTAAAGAGGGTGCTTCTCAGACCTGTTTCGGGGCCTTAGTACAAGGGTGACCTGCTGGGACCAAATAGATGCTCAAGAGTGCTGTGTACTAATGCAGAGTCTGAATTATGCTTTTGATCCAATTTAGTGCAGCTCTTCTTATAGTCTTTATGAGTTCTCCAATATTGTTATACAGATGTGTGATTTCCCGCAATATAGCTCCTTGGATTTTTCTGAGGTTTACCAGTTGTTGCTTCCTCTACTCATTTCTTTCTTTTAAGGGATCATTTGTAGTGATTTCTTGGATCTGCATTAGGGTTCTCCCAAAGCAGAGCATATTCGCTAAGGAGGTTCTATGTTTTGAAAGGCAAATTTTCTCTGCTCTGATTTTTTAAAAAATTAAGACAAAGATCCTGCATCAGAGGCTACGATTCATAACTTTACGACATTGTACCTGTCAGGATATGCAACCTGCTTATCAAATTTGCAGATGACACCAAATTAGGAGGATTATCCAATACGCCAGAGAAGAGGATAAAAATTCAAAATCACCTTAATAGATTAGAAAGCTGGGCCAAAACTATCAAAATGAACTTCAACAGGGAAAAATGAAAGAAACTGCACTTAGGCAGAAAAAAATGAAATGGGGGACATCTGGCTTAACAAGACCACATGTGAAAGGGATCTAGGAGTCCTAGTAGACCACAAGTTGAAGATGAGTCAAAAGTGTAATGCGGCAGCTAAAAAGGCCAGTGCGAATCTAGGCTGCATCAATATTAGTATAATGTCTAGATCAAGGGAAGCAATAGTATTCTGTATTCTGCTTTGGTCAGGCCCCACCTGGAATACTGTGTCCAGTTCTGGGCATCACAATTCAAAAAGGAAGTTGAGAAGCTGGACGGTGTCCAAAGAAGGGTGACCAAAATGGTGAAAGGTC
Organism: Phrynosoma platyrhinos; assembly: GCA_020142125.1. Lineage (NCBI taxonomy): Eukaryota > Metazoa > Chordata > Lepidosauria > Squamata > Phrynosomatidae > Phrynosoma > Phrynosoma platyrhinos. Next base: position 371,611,868 of record CM034701.1, on the reverse strand, counting down.
TGGAAACCATGCCCTATGAGGGGAGGGCGGGGTCGTGGGGTTTAGTCTGTATTTTTGGTGTAATTTTAATTGTTGTAAGCAGCCCCGATTGTTTTAACAGAGGGGCGGGGTATAAATTATTATTATTATTATTATTATTAGGAGAGACTTAGGGAGTTGGGTATGTTTAGCCTGGAGAAGAGACAGTTAAGAGGTGATATGATATCCCTGTCTAGGTATTTGAAGGGATGTCACACTGAGGATGGAGCAAGCTTGTTTTCTGCTGCTCCAGAGAATAGGACATGGAACAATGGATGCAAGCTATAGGGAAAGAGATTCCACCTCAACATTAAGAGGAACTTCTTGACACTGGCCATTGGACAGTGTAACACACTCCCTTGGAGAGTGGTGGAGTCTCCTTCTTTGGAGGTCTTTAAACAGAGGCTGGATGGCCGTTTGTTGGGTATGCTTTGATTGAGAGTTCCTGCATGGCAGGGGGTTGGACTGGATGGCTCTTGTGGTCTCTTACAACTCTATGATTCTATGATGATGATATCTTATGCAGTGTCTTGTTGTGCATGGAAATCCTCATTATGCAATGTGTCCCATAGCACACTAATGCCTAATGAGGAATGGGACCCATGGCACAATTGCCATGCTGTTCTCTCCATTTGCACAAGGGTCCTGAAGATAACTTTATTACATGAGCCTCGGTCTCACCTTGATCTTGCTGCAATTGCATTATTGGGGAGCCCTGGTGGTGTGATGGTTAAATGCAGCCACAAGGTTGTGAGTTCGATTCCCAGGGTTCCAAGGTTGACTCAGCCTTCCATCCTTTTGTAGGTTGGTAAAATGGTTACCCAGCTTTTTAGAGGCAATTTGCTTCTAAACTGTAAACCTCTTAGAGAGTGCTGAGTTCACTGATAAGTGGTATAGAAATGTAAATGCTATTGCTATTGTTGTTATTTAAAAACAATGAAAACTTGACTGGTTTGGAGCTTTTATTACCACACCACTCTTTAAATGGTGCAAATGGGGGCTTTTTGTGCCATTGGCAGTCCCCACGCCCTCTCTTCCTCATTCTCTCTTAACCCCATCTCCCTGCCCTATGCCGTACCCAGCACATCTTCCTTCCTTCCTTTTTAAAGTATTTGTGATGCAATTCTGGTGTTATGGGAATGGGATTTAGAAAAAAAAAAAAAAGAAGAAGAAAGAAAGTGGAAAAAGTGGAAAAATAATGGCATGGCCGGGCGATTGGCTGCTTATTGATGGGTTTCCGATCAATGAAAACTGTCCTCTAACAACATTTCAGAGGCACAGTAGCAACTGATTGAAGGCGATATTGTGTGCTGGGTACAGCCAACGGCACTATTCTCTTGCTCAAATTGTAGTTTAAACCCATGTGTGAAAAGGTCCATAGCTTTGTCTTTGCTCCCTTCCAGAGAATATGAGCATTGTGCAGTGTTGCAAGTCACATTTATGCAATTGTTGGTCGGTTTACGATGACTTATATATCCAACAGGATGCCAGTCTTGCATGACAGTACAAAAGTCCCATTTCACTCAGAGTGACCAGATGACCTCCTTTTCCAGGACATGTGCTCCATTTCAACCTTCTGTCCTGGAGGAATTCCAAAATGTCCTTCATTTTGAGCATGACTAAGAATCATGAATTCTTACATCTATGAGTGTTTTTAGCTTTTATTTTTGTAATGTCCTACATTTTTCTTGAATGTCCTGCATTTTGCAGTGCCTTGTCCTCCTTTGTGTTTATGACATCTGGTCACCCTGATTTCACTAGACCACTGATGAGCCACAACAAGAAGAAAAATACACAGCAGCTGAGCCAAGAAAGAAACTGAAATCAAGTTCTGAAAATGAGAGGAAAATGAAAATGAGAGGGAAATTGTTCTAAAAATGAGAGAAGCAGCAGCAAAGGATTTTTTTGTGTGTCTTCAAGTCTTTTCTGACTTATGGCGACTCTAAGGCAAGCCTATCATGGGGTTTGCCATGTGATCTGACATTTCCACTTGTGCTGGGGATTGCCAGAAAATAGGATCACAGAAATGCTTTTTTGGATTTTCTTTTTAGAAAAAAGAAACAACAAAAACAGAGAACTACAGCAACAAATGCCTCAACATCCCAACACATTTGTTCCATCCGGAGGAGCTGGTAGTTTATACTCTTCCAGATTTGTTATCTGTGCCATAATTAGGACATGTAGCACATGCAGTTCACACCTGACAAGCGACAGTCTTGTAACTCTTGCTCCAAAATCCAAATCCAGGGCGTTGGAAGCAAACCAACCTCATCCTCCAAATGCTACAATTGTGGAATGGCAGCTGGTCAGGAGCCAATCCACAATCATCACCACTTTAGCCAAACAATGTCTGATGCTTGGAACCAACAGTTCAGTGGGCTGTTGCACCCATTTCTTTTCCAGCCTTGTCAAGGGAGAATCAAGAGTCTCTATGACACAGACACGAGATATTTTGTTAGCTGATCTCCCTCCCCTCTTGCTGCCTGGTTTTGATTTGCATTGAACTCTTTTTAGCACTAATCAAATAGATTGGGTGAGAAAATGACACAATTGTGCAAGTCGATTGTACTTATTTTTTTTCCCTTGTTAGCAAGCAGCATTTGGTGGAAAAAAAATGGAGAAGAAAAGGCAGTTTATTCCGTCTCTAAAGATAAAAATAGGCCAACCTCTCACAGCTATGGAAAAACATGTAAAAGATTGCCCCTGAATTAATTGCTAGGTAAAACAAATGTGTTTTCAACCTTTTTCTTTTGCAGAATTTGCTGCTGTATACACACCATCATTTCACAGGTAAAAACTAGAGGACCTGTACCCAAGTAACATAAGAGGGTAGTCAAGATGAGGAAGAATACACAAGGTAGGAAAGGCTGCAGCAGTTTGCTTTTGCTGGAGCCTATTGGGAAGGGCAAGATTCCACCTCTTCCTCTCTTCTTGCTGCTGAGTTGAGAACAAATTAAGCTTGCATTTTGTACTCAATTTACAGCAACTAAAAAATATGATGTTTTGCTACAATTATAAGACTTGGATATGTATACAATTATACATGTATGTAAACAGAAGAGAAAATATTGACCAAATCAACTACATGCCTGTAACAAATTTAAAGATGTAGCACTTGTGTATGAAATTATGTTTTTTTAACAATAATTTTTTAAATAATAATAATAATAATAATAATAATTTACAGCAACTAAAGTAAGCTTAGGAGAAAGGGAGAAGCAGGAGGATGAGGGAGAGACTGGGACATTTTCAAAATTTTCACCCAAAATTTTCAAAGTAAATGAAAACATGGATTAATTAACACTGTCTCTGCCAAAATGGGGCAGTGGGAGGGTGTGACTCATGTTCTACATCAGGGGTAGCCAACCTATGGCCCCTGGGCCGGTTCCGGCCCAGGTCGCCAGACTTACCGGCCCAGGCAGATCCCTGCTGCGGCTGCCACCGTGCGCCACCGCGCGTTTTGCCATCCGTGTGGCCGCACTCGCCGCGGCCACCATTTTGATTTGCCATGGTAGCGGTGTGCACAGGGGGGGGTCGCGCATGAGCGCGTGCGCCACCATTCCCCCTCCTTGGCCCAGCGGAGAGCTGGACTTCGGGGGACCAGCCCAGGTCTCCAAAAGGTTGCCTACCCTTGTTCTACACAGATGACAAATGTCGAGGACCCTGACATGTTTCAGTATGAATAATGATGTGGTAGTGGTGTTGTGTTCATTCCTGCTAAGAAGCATGTTGCTTGGATGCTCATCACAGATCAGTCCTGAGGACTTCCTTTCAGACATTGTTCCACACAATCTTTATTGCACCCCAAAAATACAATGGCTATCATCCAAAGTTCACTGCATTATTTGTAAGTATCTCAAAACTATGCATTTCTCTTAAAGTTGCCAACTAACTAGGAAAAACCCAATAGATACGGCCTGCTCTTGAGCCTTTAACAGAAGTATTATCTGTAGAAATCTACACAAAGCTTTTGATAGCATGGAGATAAATACTATCCTCTTGCCAATGTCAGTATGTCAGAGTGCTGCAAAAGACACAGCTGTCAAGTGAAGGTGAAGAGCTGGCAATCCTCATTTCAGTAGAAGTTATGTGGTGAAATTAAAATTCTACAGATCTGAGATCTCAATCCATTTTTGATTTGGAATTACTGTATTCATAACGAAGAATATAAGGGTGGCAGCACAGATACAGGTTGGTGTGAAACTCATACATCTGAAGTAAAATGTTTGTGTTGCATTTTGAAGAGCATTCGTTTGATCTCAACCAACCCCTTGGAAAAATAAAAAGAAGCCAAGTAAACAGATCTCGCATGAAAGGCACCTATTTCTGAAAGAAGAGCGCAAACAGGACCAGTCACTGCAAGTTAACATGTTTGCCTGGAAACATGACTTATGCTCTGCTCTGCAAGAAAAGATTGAGTGTGTGGGCATGGCTGTTCCTTACAGTAATCCTGTTAACAAATAACAGGATTTGTGTGCAGAGTGCCAGTGCCCTGGGGCTGCATCAGTGCTCCCAAATTCCACAGAGCTGATCATCCCAAAGAAAGTGTAAGCCTGTGGTTGGTTACATAAACATGAAGTTCTCAAGAAGGGAGATGCTAAACAGACATCTCTATATGTAGCTCGTGTGTGAAGCAAAATGCCAATCATTTCTTTGGAACATTGACCCTAGGCAACTCCAGACAGCAGTTCAATAGGATTATTCAACAAAGAATAGGTGGCAGTAGATGCTCGTAGCTTCCATGTCAGAGAAGACTGGGTTCAGATTGATGCTGGTTTTTAGTTTGAACACATTGAATCCTACCCCCTAAAATAAGTTCAGCATTTTGGATAGCTACTTTAAAGTTTGGACTAAAGTCCAGAATGGATTCTCTACTCCATGCAGCTATCTGCTTTTACTGGTAAGTGGAACCTGCAAGAAAGTGTTACAGAGCATTCCCACCTTCAAGTAGTAGTGACCCTGGTCACAGTATCTGCCAACCAGCCATACTTTGTTCAGGACGATGATGATGATTTATTGAATGTATATCCTGCCTTTCTCCCAAATGGGATTCAAGGTGGCTTACAACAATTTAAAAAGTGCAACAAAAACATTAATGTACCACAATTAAGAAAGAATGAGGTACTACTATTATTCAAAACATCATAGAAAACAGATAAAACACTTAAACATATTTAAAATGTGGTTTCAATTAAAATTAAATTTAAAAAATTGGAAAACTGCACACCATTAACACACACCCTACAGTTCCATCCAATTCAAGAAGGCAAAGGCAAACCTCCTCTGAACAAATCTCGCCAAGGAAACCCTATGATAGGTTCACCTTAGGACACAACTTGAAGGCACACAATTACGACAACAGGAGAGGTCCCTGCAGATTGGAGGAGGGCAAACGTTATCCCCATTTTCAAAAAGGAGAGAAAAGAGGACCCAAGCAACTTCCAACCAGTCAGTTTGACGTTGATACCAGCAAAGGCTCTAGAACAGATCATTAAACAGCCAGTCTGTCCACACTTAGGATCTTATCACATGGAGGCAAATTGCTTAAATCCCATGCAGAAATAGGATTTAAGAATCCGAAAAAACCCCCCATCAAAGTGGGTTGTTTTTCAGACATGTTTGTGTAAAGGAGAAATAATGTGACATTAACCCAAACAGAAAGTTGACAAAATCCACTCCTTTTTCCTTTTGGAAGTTCCCAAAAGTAAAAAGGAGCAGGTTTTGCCAACTTTCCAATTAGATTAATGTCACGTTATTTCTCCTTGACGCCAACGTCATCTGAAAAATAACCTGTTTTTGCGGGTTAATTCTACTTTATGTTTGGGTTAACCCTGAACATTGTGTGAAAAACAACCTGCTTTTGCGGGTTGTTTTCATTTTAAATCCAGTTTCTGTACGGGATTTGTCCCGTGTGATAAACTCCTTAGAAAGGACAGTTGTGATTACTAAGAGCCAGCGTGGGTTCAACATCTTATAGATGACACTAATGATGGAATAGAAGGCATGCTTATCAAATTTATTATGAAATCAAGTCAGGAGAGACTACAAATACCCCAGAGGAAGGTGCAGACAAACCCCCTCTGAACAAATCTTGTAAGGCAATTCTGGGATAGTTTTGCCTTTGGGTCAGAAATGACTTGAAGGCTCACACAACAAAAACAACAACAAGGAAAGGAAAAGAAAACAGAGTTATCGGGGCTAGTGTGTTCTGGAGTGCATGTGGAGGTGAGATATTTCACACATTTGGAGACTTTTCTGTGTGGTTTTTCAGACAAAATTTGCCTGAAAATCAGGCTGAACTAAAAAAAAAATGGAGTAGGGGACTTTACAGGGCTAACTGGAATCTTCAGAGGCCACAAAAGTCTGGTGCAGAGGCTGCATATCGCCCATTCTGACCTAAGGAACAGCTGCTAGATGACAACTGGGCTAAACCCAGTGGAATTGTCTTCTCAGGATAGTGAGCTTGCTTCTCTTCTTTCTCGTAGCCTCAAGTTTTTGTGTGTATGGGGAAAGATGCCTATTCATTCTTGGTGGTCCTGTTTTGGTTCCATTTTTGCTGGCTCTTGCCACCAAGCTTTACCAATCAGAAGGAGCGATAGGTAGCCTTAAGACAGAATCTGCCCCACATGTCAGCTTAATTAAAATTAGTGGAATTTCTACTGGAAGAGTGGAGTGCAATACAATCCTCTGCCTAAGTATTTGAAGGACCACTTGCTCATGAGACTACTGGGTCCCCAGGATCTGGAAGAAGGCCTGCTACATGCTCCATGATGGGACAGAAATGCCCTTGGTAAGCATTTGGGGAAAGAATTTCTTTATTATAATGTCCAGATTTAGGGACTCTTTCCCACAAGAGGTGAGTTTGGGCCCTTCCTTGTTGAATTTTTCATACTAGATCAGTACAGGCTGAGTCTCCCTTATCCAAAATGCTTGGAACAAGAAGTGTTTTGGATTTTGGATTTTTCCCAGATTTTGGAATATTTGCAGATTTTGGAACATAATGAGATATCTCTGAGATGAGACTCAAGTCTAAATATGAAATTCATTTATGTTTCTTATATACCTTATACACAAAACCTGAAGGCAATTTTATATACAACATTTTAAATAATTTTGTACATGTGCCTTGTTGTTTTATCATTACACCCATAATGTCTGATTCTTTGCAAATTAGTTTGGCTAAAAGTTCCAGGGCAAGGACAAATAACAGAGGTGATACCACGAGACTATGGAGATCTTTGAGAATCAATACCTTTGATGTTCACAACAGCAAGTGAACCTCTGTAGAGTTGTGAAGCATATTTACAAACTCTTGCCCCATGCTCACGTGTCTAAGGAGCTCAAACATATATTGCCAGTCCATACAATCAAAAGGCTTAAGTGTGTCTAAGGTGACCAAATCAACTGGAATGCAGCTGATGGTATCAACCAAATTTCTTCTAGGGATAAAATCTAATTGATCAGGGTGTATAAACTGTTGTTGTTTTTTAAATACTGAATCTCCTCTGAACAAATCTTGCCAAGAAAACCTCATGTTAGGTTTGCCTTAGGGTTGCCATAAGTCGGAAATGACTTGAAGGCACACAACAACAATTAGCAATTACCGCTGTAAAAAATTTATGGTCTGTAGGCCATTACTAACTCAGAGTTATCCTGAAATCTGGATATAGCTACAATCTGAGTAAACTTCATGTGATTGTATCTCCCTAACTCATTTAAATGTCAAAGAAACTCCCAAGCTGAATTTCTCATAGAGGTTGGTTGTAAAGCCATCATATCTTGGTGTTTTCTCTGTTTTTAGGTTCTGGATGGCTGAAATTATATCTGGGTCAGTTACTGGTGAATTTTAAAAACTTTTTTGATTCTCATCTAACATTTTAATTGGGAGAGTGACCATAAATTTTGATAGAGCATTCAGATTGAAAAGCTTAGCTGTATTCTTTAAATCAGGGGTCCCCGGACTTTTTGATCCAGGGGCTGGTTCGCTGGCCCCCAGATCTTCCAGGGGGATATAGGCACACGTGCATGCGCACGACTCCGGGCGCCATTTTGGAAGACAAAATGGCGCCCAAGTTGTGAACATGCATGTGCAATGCCAGACGCCATTTTGTCTTCCAAAATGGCACCTGGAGTCATGCGCATGCGTATGACTCCGGGCACCATTTTGGAAGACAAAATGGCATTTGGTGGTGAGCGCGAGTAGTGGCGGCGGTGACGGCGGGTAGGTAGGAAGGCCTCAGTGGGCCAGGGCTGGCCCACGGGCCATAGTTTGGAGACCCCTGCTTTAAATACACTGCAAATTTTCCTTGGAAAAGAGTACCATATCCCATTCCCATCTTTAATAGAATTAATTGATCTCTTTTCTGTTCTTTTTTTATTGCCCTAGCCAGCAATTTATTATTTTTATTACCACATTTACCGTAAGGCCTCTGTGTATAATTGAGAGTCTTTCTAACCCTGTCCACCTCTAGAGCTTCCAATTCTGCTCCCCTCTGGGACCATTCACTCCAGACCCTCATATCACCTGTTTTCTTATGTTTCTTCAGTAATTCTTGTATTTGACTCTCCAGTTTAATTTTAAGCTTGTCCCTTTTCAAGAAGGAGCCTTCCTTTATGAAATGTTCTCTCAAGACAGCTTTGAAAGAATCCCAGAGGAGGGCAGATGTGGTATTGGGTGTCCTATTTTTTTTCCATAGAATTGCTTTATATTTTTCTTTATTTTATGTACTGCACCTGTGTTAAGTAATAAGCTTGAGTTTAATATCCAGACTGGAATTTGAAGTTGCTGCAGAAAAGATGTCCATTTGATTTGTACTATGGAATGATCTGAAATAAGGCCAGGAACAAAATTCATACCATACTTGGTAGAGGCAACACCATCTGAAAGCAAGATATGGTCTATTCTAGAATAAGTGTGCTATTTACCTGTTAGAATGTACAGTACCTAATTTTTGGGTAAAGTGTTTTACTAAAGATTATTGTCTTTTCTAATAGGTCATGTCATCTCATGATACAGTGGGCTCATGGTATCCACTGGAGTTTGGTTCTAAGACACACATATTCGTGGATATTGGATGCTCAAGCCCCATTAATTACAGTTGTAAAATGGTGTTCCTTCTATAAAATGGCAAAAATCAAGGTTTGCTTTTTGGAATTTAGATTTTTTGAATATTTTCAAACTGTGGATGTTTTAATCTGTGGATAAAGAATCCGTGGATACAGAGGGTTGACTGTACAATAGCCTCAATTTAACCATTTTGGCTTCTTGAGAGAGTACAGGCTTGATTATATCCTACCATATATCCAGGAATTGGACATACAATGAAATGAGTTTAAGCTAAGAAATAACAATGATTTTGAAAATACTAAAATATATATTAAATGATTTCTTACTGAAAACCAGACGATTTGAATTGTTAAAAAAAATTAACAGTTGGCCCTCCACATTTTCGGCTTTAACTTTTGCAGCTGTGATTATTTACGATTATGATTAATATGTTCTCTCTAGGAATCTCTAGGTCTTCCAGCCCAACTCTTTCAGATGTTGACCATAGAGTTGTGCTGGAAAACCTAGAAGTTCCTAGAGACAACACTTCTCTAGGCATTTGTAGGTCCTTCTGCATGACTCTATTATCAACTTCTGCCAAAGGTCATGTTGGAGGACCCAGAGATTCCTAGAGAGAACACTTCTCTAGGCATATGTAGGTCCTCCAGTCCAATTTCATGGTTAACATCTGGCAGGTCTTAACCATAGAATTGTCCTGGAGGACCCAGAGATGCCTAAAGAGGTGTTCCTTCAGAGTGTTTTTTTATTTGAGGTTTTTCCACTTTCACGGGGATCCTGTGCCCCTAACCCCAACACATGTGGAGAAACACTGTATAATTAACTAAGTAGTTTATACAGATACCAGCAAATTATTCTATCATATCACAGAATCATAGTTGAAATCCCCTGCAATCCAGTAGCATACACCAAAAACAGTCCTGAGAGATGGCCATCCAACCTCTGTTTAAAGACCTTAAAAGAAGGAAAGCCCACCACAGCTCTTACTGTCAGGAAGTTCTTCTTCATGTTTAGGTGGAATGGGTTGTGATTTAAATCTGTTAGTTTATGTTCCAGTCTCTGGAGCAGCAGAAAACAAGCTCGTTCCATCTTCTACATGACATCCCTTTAGATATATAAAGATGTCTAACATGTCACATGTCTTCTCTTCAAGCTACTCATCTCCCAAAGTCATTCCTAAGACTTGGTTTCCAGTCCTTTGATCATCTTAGTTGCCCTTGTTTGAACATGTTCCAGCTTCTTGAACTGTGGTGTCCAGAACTGGACACTGTATTCTAGATGAGGTCTGACCAGTATATGGCAACCCCAGCTTTATATCACAGGTCCCTTTTCACAAGATTGTCCTTTTCATGTAAATCTGGAATGAAAAAGTCACCATGGGATAACTCTTCCAGCTCAGAAATGGTCATGTAAATTGATCCACTGTCAGCCAAACAACTCAAAAGACTGTACTGTTAATCTTCAACTCTCCCTCAGTGACTCTCATTAAAATGGGAAGCACATGGTAAGCTTAACCTTAATTTTCTCTAAATTATGAACTCAGGAAGACAGTTTCTTGACATAAAAAAGATAAAATGCTAGAATCCAGCTCTGTAGCTCCCCTTGAATTTTGCTTTTGTGAATATAAACAACCTACCAGTGATGAATGTACTGCCACACATGGCTATACAAATGGTATTTCTCTCTAATGCACACCCATGCACTCCTCCCTCCCACACTTCTCCCAGCAACAACCATCTTTTAAAAATTTATCCTTAATCATGTAGATACATGACAGTGAATTAGAGAAAGAGATATTGATCAAAAGCCTCAAAACTGAAAAGAACACAGGAACATGTACAAACAAAAGTCAAAAGCTTATTCTCTCTCTTTCTCTCTCTCTCTCTCTCAATGATAAAGATGACATATCTTCAGAAACTCACTGGTATGTTTTGTGGACATGTATAACTTTCCAGGAAAGTACAACAGCTTCCAAAATCTACAAAATAGTGATAATTTTATTGGATCAACCAAAATACCCAAAAATGTTGCAAGCTTTCAAAGCTCACTGGCTTCAGCATCAGGCAAAAATGTTAAAAATCATACAGAATTCTCTCTCTCTCTCTCTCTCTCTCTCTCTCTATATATATATATATATATATACTTAGGAAGTTGATGTTTTATATATAGTCTTGTCTTTGTGTATGTCTTTTTTTTTGTTTAGTTGTATATGTTAATCTTGTAGTATGTTGTAAGTGTATCTATGTGTCACTTGTATGTTTTTTTTAATTCTTAATAAAATTTCCTTAAAAAAAAAAAAACGGGAAAAACCCACAAAAGCAGATAGATTTTCACACATGATGATGTTAATTTGCCATTAACCCGAACTGAAACTGGACAAAACCCGCTCCATTTTACTTTTGGGATTTTCTGAAAGTAAAAAGGAGCTGGTTTTGTCTAGTTTCCTTTCGGGTTAATGCCATGTCAATTCTCATTAACGCTAACGTTGTCTGAAAAACAACCCGCTTTTGCGAGTTTTTTCTACTTCCTCTTTGGGATATTAACCCCGAATGTTATCTAAAAAACTACCTGCTTTTGGTATT
>CM034701.1:371586291-371600104 GCA_020142125.1 Phrynosoma platyrhinos | reverse complement strand
GAGGTAGAAACCTCAAATGGTCAAATCCCAGTACATTGGTCCTCCCTTTAGGTTTCCCCTGTTGCAGCTAAAATGCAGTATTTTACATCCAAAAAACATATCCAGGGGTATCCGTATTGGGCATGTAGCAAAGTACAGTAACATCCAAAATCCATAAAACAGTGATACCTTTATTGAACCAACCAAAATGCAAAAGAAATGCATATTGCAAGCTTTCAAAGCTCCACGGGCTTCTTCATCAGGCAAAGATGTTAAAAATCATAGAGGAGGAAAAATAACAATGACAAAGGTGGTTACAGGTCTGCATTTTGTCAAGATGTTGTTGTTCTCAGCTCAGGTGTTACTGAAGCTTCTTTAGAAAATCAGTGCTCTCTACTCTCTCCTTCCAGCTCGTCAATATCCTTCTTGAAATATGGGGCTTAGATATGCATAAAGAATTCCAGGTAAGTCTGACCAAAGCAGAATGGAGTGGCACTACTACAGTCGGCCCTCCTTATCCACAGATTTTTTTTATCCATAGGGACAAGCATCCACAGGTACAATTTAAAGCGATGCAGTGGCTCAAGTGGTTAAAATACTGACTCTGTTGATTGCAAATTCGCAGGTTGGCAGTTCGAGGCCCAGTTGCCATATGATGGGGTGAGCTCCTGTCACTAGTCCCAGTTTCTGCCAGCCTAGCAGTTTGAAAACATGCAAATGTGATTAGATAAATAGGTACCACTTTGGTGGGAAGGCAAACAGCATTCAGTGCAGTCATGCTGGCCATATGATCACATAGTAGTCTCTGACAACGCTGCCTCTTCGGCTTTGTATGGACACAACTTGACAACCTTGTCAATGGGGAATACCTTTACCTTTACCTTTACAAGCATCCACAACTTGAAAATATTCCAAAAAAGTATAAATTCCAAATAGCAAACCTTGCTTTTCCACTTTATATAAGGGACACCATTTTGCTGTGCTGTTATATTTAATGGTACTGAATAATCCTTGGATTTTGGTATCCACGGGAGTGGGGTGGGGTCTGGAACCAAACCCCAGCAGATAACAACGGCCCACTATACTTCCCTTGATCCAGACACTATGATCCTGTAGATACAGCTCAGAATTGCATTGGCTTTTTTTGCTGCTGCATATCCTATAGACTCATGTTTGGCTTGTGGTCTACTAAGACCCCTTGATCCTTTTCACATGTACTGCTTTCAAGCCAGGTGTCACCCATCCTGTATTTGTGCATTTAATTTTTCTGCCCTAGATGTAATGCCTTACACTTCTCCCTGTTGAAATTCATTTTGTTAGTCTTGGTCCAGCTCTCCAATCTGTCAGTCATTTTGAATTCTGATCATGTCCTCTGGGGTATTTGCTGTCTCCCTTAATTTGATTTTATCATAAATTTGATAAGCATTCCTTCTATTCCATCATCAAAGTGATTTATAAGATATTGAACCCATACTCATCATAACACTCCTTTCTAAGTGCAGGCAGACTGACTGTTTAATGCTCTGTTCTAGAACTTTTCCTGGTTTCAACATCAAATTAGTTAGCAGTTGCTCAGGTCCTCTTTTTCCTCTTTTTTGAAGAAGGTGACAACATTTGCCTTCCTCCAGTCTGCTGGGACCTCTCCTATTCTTAAAAAATTCCCAAAGATTATTGACAGTGGCTCTGAGATGACACCTTCAGGTTCCTTGAGTATTCAGATGCAGTTCATCTGGCCTTGGAGACTTGAATTGATTTAGAGTAGCTGGGTGTCCCTTTTCTACCTCTATCTATTCTGGGCTGCAGTTCTCTTATTGAGTGGTGGGCAATTGTGCAGGAAGCAGGGGGCATTTTTCAGCACATCCAAAGTGACACAATGTCACTTCCAGCTGCCATTTTGGTTGATTTTCAACCAATCCCCCCTCCCTATTTTTGGTGTTTTGGGGGAGGTTTGGGCTATTAGGGAAACCAAACCATTGCCCTTTTAAGTGACTTTAGATGATTGTGACAAAAAATTGCCCCAAAACTGGGTTTAATTTAATTTGGAGGGGCAGAATTTGGGAGCAATGGGAGGCTTCCAGGAGTCCCAGAGGCTGCACATAGCTCACAGACCACTTTCCCATCCTTGCTTTACTACATCATTTGTTCTATTTTCACCAATTAGAGCACTGTCTTCTGTTTTTTGGGAGGTCAGCAGAGAAGCCTTGAGGAAGGATTCCTGACAAGAAAGTGGGGAAGGACAAGCGCCAGGCCATCATATTTTCCACCCAAGGGTCGTCCCTGTGGTCAGTAAGCCAGAGGCTTTCCTGAAGCATTAGGGCTGACTCAGAGAACAAAATGCATGGCAGACTAGGTCACTGTACTTTGGCATTTGGGGAATTAGACTGCAGGAAATCCACACGATGTAGCATGCGTCATCATTGCTGCCTCCCCAGAAGTAGGCCAGAAACTTTGACCAGTCAGTTTCTCAGACTTGTCCAATTGCTTTCTGAATGGTGCAGGATGTTCTTATTACTGTGCGATCACATCAGTGTACTTCTTAGAATTGGGATTTAAGGTCTCAAATAAGCCATTGTTTTCCTTTCTCTTTTGTGCCTTTGCTAAAGAACCAGTTGTGTAACTTTGCTTTCTTCCCAGTAGTGTGTGCTACTCACACAGGAGAGATGCTAATCTGAGTAAATGGGTAGTTGTTGTTTTTTCTAATAAAGGAGGAGCGTCCTTTCCCCTCGCTATGGCCAAAAGATCCTAAGAAGATGCCAAATACGGGCCCTGACATTTCACTGAGGAAGCAAATGTAATTGGGTAACGTATCTTCTTATGACTTGGTAGGATGATACAGACAATCAGTGTATTAAGTGAGTTACTTGCTCACTATATTAAGTTCAGCGCTTGGCAGCAAACAGGGATTTTATCACACCAGGCTTGAAAAGTGGAATTAGACCAGGACAGCAGCATCTGTTGTTGAACCTTAATACAGGATGCTGTGTCTGTCCAGAAGGTGGCCTGTAGTCCATCTGCTGCTGGCGTGCTCCTTTTCATTGACAGCAAAACCCATCAGTGTCCCCCCAATTGTGCTGCTTTTTCACTATTGAGTGAGTGTGATAAGCTCTTTTCAAAGCCCTTCTAATATGCAGACAATCATGTGTTGCAAGTGGGCATGATTATGTCCCACTCTGTCTCTCTTCTCCCCTTTCTCACTTTTCCCAAGGAGACTGCATTTCTTTCTTTTCAATTTTTCTTTTCAATGTTTCTTTTCTTTCTTTCTTTTTTATCTAATGGAATGCCACAATCAAGCAATTGCACTAAAAATATAAATAAATAAATAAATAAATAAATAAATAAATAAATAAAGTTTGAAAGGCATGCTGGGAAGGGGTTAGGGCAGGGATGCAGAGCTATGTCGGTTGGTGTAAGGAAAGCAGAGGATGGGACAGAAGCAACACCATTGCACTTTTGAATAGCTGTGCGATAATAATTGTTTCCAACCCGGTATATTTGCATTTCCTAGGTTAATGGGATTGTGACATGTTACAAGTCTGGTATGATAAAATCAGCCCTCTGGATCAGTGGACTAACCATCAGTGGATTGGAGCATCTGTGGATGGCTCCCGCTCCATTAGTGTCAATGGCAGTGTGTGCACGTAGCCATGTCAACACAACCACATGCACGTCATTGTCCATTGACACTAATGTGACTTGAGGTCTCGTGTTATTTGATATCCATGTGTGTGTGTGTGATCCAGAACCAAACCCCCGCTGATATGGAGGACCAACTGTAATGTCCTAGGTATAAAAAGTTATAGCAACTATAGGCAGCTACAAATACATAAACTAGAGTCATGCATGTGTGACTGGTTCGTATTCATGATCCCTACATATTCTCTAGTTTGGGAGATATAGATAGATAGATATATAGTAACTGTGAAAGTCACCCAACCCATTAACCAGGCGGCAGCCACTGTGATCAACAGGGGTCGGTTTGCCTGTCAATTGGGAAGCAGCTGGTTGACACTGCCCCCTCTCCATGCTCCATGGTGCAGAGAGAAATTATGACAGGGAGCCTGCTTCTGGCTGTCACACTGGAGATTGCATACAGGGGTGGGTGGGAATGTCAGTTAGATGTTTCCCAATTGATAAGAGAACACATGCACACACACCCATTGATCACAGCAGCTACTGCATGGTAAGTAGGGACTGGGGGAAGATTGGGCCATTTGTAACTGATTTAGTGAATTCAGGCCATAGCAACTAGAGAGTTATAAAATACTAACTACTTGTTCATTAATTCATTTCTATCATAATTAAGATATAACTGTAGTATGTTGGGATTGTAACTTAAAGAGAAGTAACATTGCTCCTTTGATGGTGAAGCATTTTAGTTGTGCCAAGGGATCTTGTAGCACTTTTGAGACTAACTGAAAGAAAGAAGTGAGTTGCGTGAACTTTTGTAGACTTGAGCCTACTTCCTCAGATGCATGCTTTATTGGTTTTATTACTTGCATTTATTGGTATGGGCTGTGGCCTTACTAAATGGTGGAGGATGAATCTCACATGGTTCAAGTGCTGGCTTGTGTTCGGTTGTGGGTGTTGAGAGGACAACCAGGCTGGAAAGAGGAATGCCTTCTGTACCATAGGCCAGCAGTTCTGGTACAGAACATTGCAGCATTCAGAAATATGTGGTTTTTAAAAAGCAAGTGTTTTAGTTCCAATAAACATGAGATTACAGTTGCCTTTTAAAAATTGTAAAGTTGGTGGTAGTTAAGTACTTTGGGGGCCCTTAAAACTAAAAAGTAACTTTCCACAATCTGCTTAAGTTGTCTCTTGGAAAAGAGCTGATCAGTATTAGTGCTGCTTGACAAACAACTTTTAGAATAATTGCTCATTTAACTTCAGTGCATTTAGGTCTTGGAAAAGTTCCTTTTGTGGACTCTCCATGCTAGCTGGATGATTCTGGGAGCAAAAGTCTCCAAAAAGTACTCTGTGAGTACCCACAACATATCATTTCATGGTAGTAGGAGAGATTTACAGTTGCCCCTCCATTCTCAGAGGTCTGTGGTTTTGAATATTCACAGAGGGGTGACCTCTGCTAAAATCAATGGGGCGTGTACCCACGGAGGCTTGAATATTGGCGAGTCTCCGTTTTCACAGGGGGATCCGGAACTCTCCCTGGAAGTCAAGATGATCAAGTTGAGGCTGTTGTACTGTCTTGCCCTTTCCTGGTAGGCAAAAGCAAACTGCTGCAGCCTCTCCCAGCTTGTATGTTCATCTTTATTAATACCATTTTCCCATCTTGACCACACTATGATGTATGTTGCTTGGCCACACATGTTCCAGTTTTTGCCCGTGAAATGTTGGAAAGTATGGTAACTTTCCTAAACTCTGAGTCCTCCCATGTTTAGGTGGCCCTGACAGAAGCAGGGTTGAATAAGTCCTCTCCTGTGTGTGAGAAAGAAAGAAATACAGAGCATTGTTCGTGATGCTAAAATGAGAATCTGTGCCTTTCTTGTGGTTTTTCCTTTTTTTGTTACATGGAGGAATAATGTGTCAGAACGTTCCAAGAAGATTCATCAAAAGAATATTGCTGTCAATAGAAGATATTTCCATTTGCATTTGGATGAGGCAAACGGAAGGCCATTTGAGTCTCACGCATGTGACAACACCCAGAAGTATGCGCTTGTGTAGGAGTGTGTTCTTGGGTGAGTGTGTGAGAGATAAACACAACAAGCATGTGTGGTTTTTAATGCAGAACATAGGATAATTTAGATTTTTGGCAATAAGGACCCCAAACAACAGCAACAAAAATGAATGTTGTTCACCTCTGCTTTATGGAGTGAAATGTCAGGGGTTGCAGAATGCTATTGGGGGGAAACGCAAAGGAAAAAAAGTAAGAAAGAGAATGAACATGACTGAAGTGAATGTTGTCTATTCCACCACTTCGAGAGAGACGATAAATGGTCTAGGCAGAGCCTAGATATGATATGAATTTGTGCTTTGGGTCACAGGAAGCAGTGGCAGAGCATTACTACTATTTTATAAAGCTTTCCGTTCCCTTAGCCTCTGTGTGGCTCCCACCATGGTAGCCAAGAATTTTGAAAAAGGAAATTAATCAGAACGGAAGAAAATGAAAACTATGTAGCATGTTGTCTCTAAAAGAAAATCAGAGCAATATCTTCCGGTCAATCAGTCATAGCTTTCCACTTTTCTATTGTATTTTATTGTTATTTAATTATTAGGTTGGCACAATTCCTTTGCTTTCAATAGCAGTTGAATTCTCAACAGTTAAGCAGTTCAGGCTTGTCCCATTATTTTAAAACTATACTAGGAATAGACTCGCTTTCTCATATTTTGCAAACTAGGTATTTATTAAAGACCCGAGAGCAGAGCAATCCTTTTGGTACTTCAGATATTGTGATGGATGTCAAAGGCAGAGTTTGGAAAAGTTACTTTGTGAACTATTACTCCTAGAATCCTGCAACCAACACGTCCATTGGAAAGATCATCTGGATTCTGGGAACTATAGTCCAAAGAGATAGCTTTTCCAGTTTCCAATTGGAAGACATTTACTTATCCTTTTTTATTGGATATGCTTCAGTTGGTACAGATTTAAGATAGTGGATCCATAGGAAGGTAAAGGCTTAAACCTTCTCTTCCTAGCTGCTAAAATTCACCAGGGAACAACTGCCTTGCTGGATAAGTTAATTGTCTACAAATTACTATTTTATTTTGGACTCAGTTTGCAGCAACTGAAGTAAGCTGGGGTTGAAAAAGGAAGCGGACGAAGGAGAAAAACCTGGGATATTTTTAAAGCAGGTGAAAAAGTGGGAAGAGAGATAATTATTTGGAACTGTTCCTGCCAGATAAGTGTAGTCAGAGAGTATTAAAATCTGCTGGAAATTGAGAAATTCACAACCACGGTTGCATAAGTATCTGTGCTCCTCCAGGAGGCAATAGAGATAAGACAGGTAGAGTTCCCTGGTATGTTTCTTTTTTATACTGCCCACTTTGTTGCCTCCTTGTGATACTCTCAGGCTTGACTCCACTTCCCACGCACTGCTGTCTCCCACCCTTTAGCAATATAGGACGTTATCACACTGGGTCTAAAACAGACAGAACCCCGTCCCATCCCCGTCCCATTGTGGTTCCTTTGCCCGTGTGTTCACATGACGTCGCACAGAACCCCGCCCCATCCCCGTCCCATTGCGGATCCTTTTCCCATGTGTTCACACGACATTGCAGAGAACCCCGTCCCATCCCCGTCCCAATGCGGCATCATCCCTGTTCTTTTGAATGCCAGTTTCTTGGGGAATTACATTTGCGCAACCAGAATTATACCGGAATAATGCTGCTTTCGTCAATTGCGGAATCATGCTAGTTGCGTCTGAAAACAATTTCCGTCTTGTGGGGTCTATACCAGTATAGTTCTGGATTGATTCCATACAGCTTTCTTGCTGCTTTGAGACCCGTGTGTGATAACGTCCATAGTCAGTGCTGGCAGGCTATTCTCCTTCTCAGATACATTATTGTGGTTCACTATACACCAAATACACAGTTTCTGTTAATAAAATTTCTCTGAAGAAATCTTCTATTGATGATTCCAGCTACTAGTTTTTGTACAAGCTTCTTCTACTGAAGAAATCTTCTGTTGATGATTCCAGCTACTAGTTTTTGTACAAGCTAACAAAAGCAAGCTACAATATTTACATCATTCATAAAATGCATGATAACCTGAACTACACACGGGGTACATCTACACTCTGAAAATAATGCAGTTTGACACCACTTTAATTGCCATGGCCTCATCCTATAGGATCCTGGGATTTGTCATTTTGGAAGGCACCAGCACTCTTTGGCAAAGAAGACCAAAGACCTTGTAAATTCAAGTATTCCATAAGATGGAGCTACCCAGTACATACCAGTGCTCCCCAGTATATACCGGTAGAATAGTGTGAGCTTCTGGGAAAGAGAAACAGCCTTGACATCTGGCTTCCACCCACACTTCACCCACAACTGTGATCTACAAATTGGTGCTCCCTGATGAGTCAGGGAACACAATTCTGCAGGAAATGAGAGGAAGAGGAAGATGAGTGCTTGCTCAAGAAATTCTTTCTTGTCGCTTCTTACTTACATAACTCTTGGCTGCTCTAATAAATCACTCTTGGTAGGGATGCTCAAGTCAAGAACATAGAAGTGATCCATTTCCAAAGGTTCTTCTGCTTAATTGATTAGATCTCTCCCGTCTGGCTCTCAAGACAGTTTTGGTATTGAAATGGTCTTGGTTGCACTAATAAATGATCTGCATTGGTAAACAGAAAGCAGGGATGGATCTCTGTTGGTTCAGCTGAACCTCTTAATAGCTTCCATTGTCAACCAAACTATCATTCTCTATCATTCTCCTAAAATGGAGTTGGAAGACAGCTTTCTGGGCTGATTTTGATCTTCCATGGAGGGTAGTGTCTCAGGCTATCCTCCAGATCTATGTTGTGTGTGGATCATTATAAGTTCCACATAGCCTCCATATTGTTTAGTATCCATATGAAACTGCTGGGTGAGATCATACTTAATATAGAGTATAGTGCCATGATCATCATGCATATAAGACCCATCTCTTTCTTTCTCTCATTTCTGTTTAACTCTAGTGATGCAGTGCAAGTGCTGCACCAAGGCTCAAGGTTATTGATGGACTGCATGGGGGCAAACAAAGTAAACATCTAGTCAAGATGGAAGTATGGAAGTCAACCATGTTGGCCAATAGTCCCATGTTGGCCAATAGCTCCTGGGATTCTGGGAGCTGAAGTCCCTCGGCCCTTAAAGGGGAAAGGCTGCCTACCCCTATTTTAGGCTATAGCTCCCATAATCCATTATGGGTGGGGGTTCTGGGTACTGAAGTGGAGGACAAAAGGTTCATCACCTGTTGTAAGCCATTCTACAAACTCTTCTGGAGAAAGGAGCAAATTACTTAAATGATACCCTCCACTCCATCCAACGTCATCTGGGGGAGAGATGCAGGCCCATCTCCATCGGGCCTAGAGTAAGAAGAGGAGCCCTCCCTCCACTCCATCTGACATCTGGGGGAGAGATGCAGGCCCATCTCCATCAGGCCTAGCCTAAGTGGGAGGGAAAATGTTTTATGTTATGTGCTAATTTTTATGCTGTAAACCGCCCGGATTGGACTACCAATGGACAGTATAAAAATAAAATTTATTATTATTATTATTATTATTATTATTATGTATAATTGATAAAGACATCAGCTTTGGTTATGGAAGAACAAAATGTATGAGAATGATCTTGCAGATGCCTTTGTGCTGAAATCCTCTTTGTCTTTTAATAGTCCATAACAGAATTGTAGCTAGCAATACAAAGAATTGCACTTTTCTTCAGCAATCACTTATTATTATTGGACATCATGAAGCAATGTTTGGCGGGGCGAGTGCAGAAAGACCTTTCATTGTATTTTTGCAATAACCCAAACCATGTTTGTAGCCTCGATGATGATTTTACATGTCTGTCTCCATCTTATGAATAATGGGAGACTGTAAAATGTGAGGGTGACTAATGCAGCTGATGTCCCATCCCCACACATTTTAATTACTTATGTAAGTTTGAGTCATCCCAGACTCATTTTTAAGCTTTTGGAGAGAAGGGTAGGGAAATAAATGGAAGGTGGTCAGGATGGAGTCTCTCCACAGAGCTGCTCAGTGTGTGGTGGGTTTGCATATTGCATCAGACAGTCTGCACTTATACAATTTTCTAAAATTTTTTATTCTGTTGTTGGAAGCAAACACAAAGATGAAACACTCCATGGCTTAGCTAAGAACAATTTATTTGTGACAAAAAGCATTCTTGAAAATTGAGGGTAAAAACATTAAACTGGTACAATCTAAAATAACCAGTACTTGAGCTGTCTTCTGTGTCTCTTTTACACTACACAACTATAGCACTTTACCTACCATGGCTGCATCCTATGGAATCCTGGAATTTGTAGTTTGGTGATGTGCTAGAACTCTCTGACAGAGAATTCTAAATAATCCATAAAGCTACAAATCCCAGGACACCATAGGATGGAGACATGTTATTTAATTAAACTGCTATAACAATCTAGTTACACACCTTTAGAAACATATTCAGAGGTAGTCATGTTGGCCATATTGTAGCCAAAATTCTAGTATGGGGAATTTTATTTAGCTCAGATCGAGAGGGGGTCGGCTACAAGGACCCTGCAAGACCGTCTCCCATGTGTATACCAAGAGGCTGAGGGATCTAAGAATTGATGCAGAGGCAGAATTCTCCAACTAAAGTATTATTTATTAAAGGGGGAAATCACACAGCAATTCACGTACACACACACACACACTGATGCAAGGCTCAGGAACTCAGGGGTTAGCTTGGAAAAGATGTTGAGGCAGAAATAATGGGCTATACTTACTATAGATGAGGCTTTCTCCAGGATCCATTTGGGTGATGGAAGTTGAGACACAATCACAGAGAGAATAACTGATCTGGAGGCAGACTAGAGATCAGAGTGTCATGGAGTCCCCCTGCATCCAGGCTGACACACTGGGGACAGAAATCTGAGGGTTTTTATAGGAAAATCTAGCCCTTGGCAAGGTGCTTAATTGCTTGGCTTTAGTCTGGACAAAGGTGTTTGATTGCTTGGGTGATCTCCAGACAAAGGTGTTGCATTGCACTATCAATGTAATCAGGTAAGTTGATCACTGATCCATCAAGTGTGAGGCTATGAACAAACACTCTGCGTTTTCTTAAGTTTGGAGGTGCTGATGATGGTCCATTTGCAACTCCCACACTATCTGCCTGGCTCTGGGGATTGGGGATTTTCCAGTCTTCAAAGTGACCTGGGCATGACCCATTTGTCTTGCCATGGTGGCACTCGGGGTTCACTGCAGAGTGCATCTGGGGAATGTGGAATTTATACACACACCAAAATTCAGAAAAATGCACTATTGCTAACAATATAGCAAAGTATTGTGAAGGTGCTGTTGGTGTGTTGTTCCATGCTGAGATAGTGTGGAGGGATATCTGTCCAAGCAAACCCCTCCTCCTGGCCATGTAATGCTGGGAACAAAGCATTCCAAAGTCCAGGACATAAAATTTGAATTTCATTAGCAATACAAAAAGATGCTTCCTCTGAAATCTAAGTGATACATCTTTGTCTAACACTGGATTGGGAAGGGTGCTGCCTAAATGCTGCTAGTGGTTTGGTACTTTACAATCCTTGGCTTCCTGGACCCTGAATTGTTCTTCTAAAATTTAGCACACACAAAAAAAGCTTGTTTAGCTGACACCAATAGGGCTGTTTTGGTCCCCACACTGCTTGAGGGGTCCCATCCTGAAAGACCAGAAATGTAGTTTCCAAAGCAACGTATTTGGAAAATTAGCTTGGCACCTGCCTGAAATGTCATTTCTGGCTGCTGCCAGGCATGTGGCTAAGTCTCTCAAGGACTGGAGGAGATGAAAATGGTCTTCCATCCCCTTGAGCATGCCGATACCTGATCTAGCAGCTCTAACTCATTTGCAGTAATTAAACAGCAACTTCTCTAACAGAAAGCAACATGCATATTACCCATAGATGGGGATGGCTCTGATGGCAATGAAGCACAGTAAATCTGTTCTAGGTTTTAAGTCCAAACTTTAAAGGCAGTATCCAAGGTGGCTGATTCTGTCTCCAAAATAGGTTCAGCAGCTTGGATAGCTACTTTAAAGTTCACATTGAAACCCAGAGCAGATTTACTCCCTTCATAGTTGACGTCTCAGACACCAGTTCTTCTAATATGCATGATCCAAAGTGCTGCAAAACTGCTGTCAATGTTTTGTGTTTTTGCATTATGATTTTATTTTAAAATATCAAAACATTAAAGAACAGTCTCTTCTGGTAGGCTTATCCAGATTATTTTTAAATTGTGAATTTTAAATGAGGATTGTTTTAATACGTGTATAACTTATTTGTCCTTTTAAACTGATGTGTGTTTTAACTGAAGTGTTTTTAACTGCTATAGTGTGTTTGTTAATCGATGTTCCCTCCCTCCTTGATCCCTGGGAAAAAGCAGGTAGCAAATAAATAATAATAATAATAATAATAATAATAATAATACTTAGATTTGCATTATTGTGGTGAGAACAGGGCTCATCTCAGATCTCCCGGGACTCAGATGGGAATTTCTCCTATCCTAGCCAACTTATCTGCAAATGACAGGGATTGAATTTGGGATCTTCTGCATGCAAACGGTGGGCTCTGCTACTGTGCTATAGCCTCTGCCTGGGTTGTTTTTTTTTAACAGTTTTTGGAAAGTTAGGAACTGAATTTTATCTACATAAATGTGCAAATGGAAAACCTCAGATCCCGATATTCCCCTGCTCACAGTCTCTTGACATCCCGTATCCTAAAAAAGGATTCAGACTGCGGCACTACAACCATTTTACTCCAGGCGTGAATTTTCTCATCAGTTTTTAATGGTGTTTTATGTTTTTTTACTGCCAAAGTCAAAGGGCGTATTTAGCTGTAGGGATCAGAAGAAAACATTCATATTTCACCCCAGACAAAACTAATCCCTTTGTTTCTATTTATGACACTTACATGAAATTTCTCAGCTTTTGACTGAACTGCAGGGATTGCCAAACGGAAAGGCCTGAATGTCACTCTGACAAATTACAATAAGCGCCAGGTTTGTTAATGCACATGGAAAATTACCAAGGGCTCAGCAAATTCTTGAGTTTGGAGAACGTTCCGGCAGTGGGGATGGGGAAGGAAAAACAAAAAAAGACAGAACAAGCAAGCTTCAAAGTAATAATGATGAGACTATGATGAGTGGCTGCTGGCAGATGGACTTCCACATTTCAAAATGGCTCTGCTTCCAGAAATAATCAACTGTATTTTAGGGGCACTGGTTTTTCTCAGATGTCCTCAAATCTTTATTCACATTGAAAAAGAAACATGTGGCTTAGCTGTGTCTATATATACTTTACTTTCTGTACCGTTCTCTTGGTGTGGGGGTACAGCTCGGAAAGTCAACTTAAACATAATTAGTTACAGTTCAAATACCAAAGCTCCAAAAGTAGTTACCATTCAAGTTGTTAGGTAATTCTTTAATTTCCCGTTTCTCAAAGGTAATGTCTAACTACTTAGAAATAACAGCATTTCACAACTGCAAACCATTGGCCTACAAAACACGCTCTCCTCCCATCCACTTTGTACTGGAATCACTTCAACACCCATGAAAGAACCTGTGTTGCAGTAGAAAATGCCAGCACTTGAACCATGTAATAATCCTCTTCCATTATTTAGTAACCATAATGATCAAACTAACCATAAAAGTAACCAATAAATTGTGGTCAAAGTGCAAATTATGGTTGTAATGTAATGAAGTTATGCCATTGTTTTTGCTATAACTAATAAGGGACTAATTACAAATAAGTATGAGAGCCAGAGTGGAATAGTGGTTTGAGCTATACTGTATTATATGCCCTCTCTCTCTCTCTGTATAGCTATATCTATCTATCTATCTATCTATCTATCTATCTATTCCCTTGCTTGGTCATGGAAATCTGCTGAATGACCTTGGGCAAGTCACACACTCTCAACCCTAGAAAAACTTGAGTTACCTTAGGGTTGGCATAAGGTGCAAACAACTTGAAGGGACATAACAACAAGAACAGTAGTTATCATCATTTCAATAAGACTACAGTGGAGCTGGTAAGGTATCCTTCATGGAGACTTTTCCAGAGTCTCCCACTGGTATAAGAACAACCATACCTTTTGCTGTACAGTCTCCCTTATTTTAAATGTTTGGGATCACAAGTTGGATTTTCGAACACCCCCCCC
>CM034701.1:371559809-371586191 GCA_020142125.1 Phrynosoma platyrhinos | reverse complement strand
GTATTAAGGGGTTGCAGGAATTAAGCAGAGCAGTGGATGACAGAAGGTTTGGAGATCTCTCATCCATAGGGTCACCATGAATTGAGATTGACTGAAGGGCTGTTAACAAAACAACAATGAGATATCCTAGAGATGGGACCCAAGTCTGAACATGAAATTCATTTATGTTTTGATTACATCTTATACACATAGCCTGAGGGTAATTTTATATGTAAGTTTAATAACTTTTTGCATGAAGGATAGTCTGTGAACACTGAATCATCATAAAATAAAAGGGTCACTATTTCAGCCACCCATGTGGAGGATTTTGGATTTTGGAATATTTCAGATTTTGAAATTCTGGATAAGGGAGACTCAACCTATGTCACAGTTGCGTCATGCCAGCTTTTAGGAGGCAATCCTCATCACAGTTGTGGTGACAAAGAATATCAGAATGACAGCAAAAAAACAGTGTGCCTTTTCTCCTGTTCAGAGTTAAGAGACAGAGGCAGAACTGTGAGTTTAGCTGGAAACAGCCTGAAGGCAACCAGTTTCTTTCTTAAGAAATCCATTGCAGGCTCAGCAGCTTTGCTCCTTGCTATTTGCCCTCATTTTGCTCTGCTTGTATATTTGTAAATAAAACAAATATTCAATAGATACTGCACGTCTTTCACAGTCCTTTCATGCTACACAGACTAGGGCTGCCTCTCAGGATGGCTGAAATAAGGACAATAATATATCACTAGAGAGGGGAAGAATAAACATAGGGCTTAAATCCCTTCCTCTGCCTTCAGTTTAAAGAACACTGTGATGCTCTTAATAGTCTATGTTCCATTTCTGTTATTGAAAACTTCCAAAAAGAGTTCTATGACTCTTTTATTTATTTATCCTAAAAATTTTCAGAGCAACTATGAAGTCAGATCTACAATATGTTAATTTAAATTTGGAAATTGGAATGGCTCCATTTATCAGGAGGTCAAATGGCTGGAACATACAGTGCTCATAATATTAATAAATTATGCTAGGCTACAAATGCAAATGAGGAATACCAGGGATGGACAACGTTGTGCGGTCAGAAAATAACTTCACACCTCTCCTCACCCCGGTCCTTTAGTGATTATGGAATGGTCTGCTGGATGAGATCCGTCTTACTAGCACTCTTGCTGTTTTCAAGAAAGCAGTAAAGACGGATCTCTTTCGGCAGGCCTTCCCGGAATAACTGTCGGCCCATAAAGGGGCCCCCATTTGTCTGACTCCTTTGTAATATTCGTTTTAATTTATTAATTTAATCATTACAATATTTTAATTACTCTTTGGTTTAATCTTATTTTAAGGGGATGGGGCGGGGGGAGGAAGGGACTATGGGGAGAGGGAATGTTTTAATGTTGTTCTGTTTTTAAATGCTGTTGTCCCCCGGCCCGATTGCCTTGCAGAGGGGCGGGCTACAAATAAAAAATTATTATATATTATTATTATGCCACCATTACATCTTTCACTGCTGAATTTTATGCCATCACGGTTACTACAAAAATTGGGCAGCAGCTATATCTTCCTGTACCATAAAGTACTGGAAGACTACAGGGTAGCATATCTCTGCTTCCTGAAGCTTGCTGTTGGGTGCCTTCAAGTAATTTCTAACTTATGGCAATCCTAAGGTAACCCTATCATGGGGTTTTCTTGGCAGAATTTGTTCAGGGAGGGTTTGCCCTTGCCTTCCTCTGAAGCTGAGAGCGTGTGGCTTGCCCAAAGTCACCCAGTGGGTTTCCATGGCTGTGTGGGGATTTGAACCCTGATCTTCCCATGTCCTGATCCAACACTCAAACCACAACACTGGTTCTCACTACAGGAAGGAAAAAGAAACATGTTATTTTGGAAACAAGGACAGCAATACTGACAGTGGTAATTTTACAGTGGTAAGGGACATGAAGGCCTGCAAAAGAGTTGTGGGATACCCATCCTACTCATAAGCCATCTGTTGAGTAGATTTCAGGGCTAAGATCCCAAGATTCTTCTCAATATGTAGCTGCAGAAGCCCTAGAATAAAGTATGTGTCCCATTTTACTAACTATGCATAAAGAATATCATATGACATCTCATAAGAGTGTTGGGTTTATGAACAATGAGTATTTTAGAAAGGGAAGGCTTCAGCCACTCTGTAGGATTTTCTCACCCATTTTACATTCTCCAGTTCCATCCTGCACAAGCAATTTAGTGGCCACAATCACACAAAGTGGTATTGTTGCTGTTTCCAAAGCAGTATAATTTCATTTCTGCAGAAACTTCTTCCTTTAACTCTCATACACCAGCATGAGACATTTTAGTCCCTTACAGTAATAATTGCTTGCAGAAGCCACATAGCATCAGAATTAATGTAGGCATTCTCATACCCTCCAACTTTTCACAGATAAAAACTGGGACATGTGTGGCCCAGCAGCATTGGAGTGTGATCAAGACAGCAAAGGTTATTAATTAGGATGAATAAAAGAGGAGAAGGTCTAGGAAAAGGTCAGCAGTTTGCTTTTGCCTGAACCTACTGGGAAGAGAAGATCTGCCCCTGCTCTCCTCTCCTTCCTGCTGAGCTGAGTACAGAATACTTTTGCACTTTGAACTCAGTTTGCAGCAATTGGAGGAAGCTGAGGACAAAGGGATGTGTGGGAAAAGGAAAGAGAAACTGGGATATTTTTAAAGCAACTGAAAAAGTGGCATGACATAGGATTAATCTGGACTGTCTCTGCCAAATCAGGATAGTTGGGTGTGCATGTATGCATTTTGGAGCACTGTCACCTAAGCAGTTGGCCAGAATTCAGCTGGGGATGTATGTCTTTGGGGAATAGAACTGAGCAGTTTTCCATATTCAACATGAGTCTGCTGTTATGTTATGTTACTACATAAGGGGAGCCAGCAAAGTGATTTTTGCATATCAGGACCAACTGTGGATCAGCATCAATGTACATCAGGACCCCTGTCAGGGAGTGTGTAGCCAAAAGTCTATTAAGGGGAATTTTATTTAGCTCAAGTTGAGAGGGAGTCCGCTACAAGGACCCTGAGAGACTGTTAGGGGAATTTAAGAATTGATGCAGAGACAGAATTCTCCAATTAAAGTATTATTTATTAAGGGGGCAAATCACACAGCAATTCACATACACGCACACACTCATTCAAGGCTCAGGAAGTCAGGGGTTAGCTTGGAAAAGATGTTGAGGCAGAACTAATTAAGGTGATACTTACCACAGATAAGTTTTCTCCAGGATCCAATTGGGTGATGTGGCATGAGACACAACTGTTCTAAGAGCGTTGGCTTGAACAGAAGTGCCGGTCATTAGATCAGAGCTCACAGTGACATAATATCCCCATGAACTGGAACTAACGACACTGAGGGGGAAATCCAGGGTTTTTTAAGGGCTAAAACTAGCTGCAGGGCAAAGGTGTGAGACTGCATGGGTGGGGTAATCCAGTCTGGCAATATTCAAGGTGAATGGGAAAGGATTAAGTCATTAGCTGGCCCATCAGGTGAGACATCTGGGCCCTTATTTCCCATTCTTCTGATTATGGAGGTGATGATGGTCCATTTGCAACTCCCACACTATCTGCCTGGCTTTTGGGAATGGGGTTTTTCCGGTCTTCCAAATGACATAGGATTGACCTGCCTGCCTTGCCTTGGTGGCACTTGGGGTCCATTGCAGTATACATCTGGGGTCATGTGGAATTCATACACACACCAAAATTCAGAAAAATGCACTTTTGGTAACAGGCAATGGGCATCATTATAGCCCAATGCATATCAGGGCACTTGCCAATATCCCATTATGCATCTTTGCAAATCAGTAAAATGTTCCTTAGAGCATCTGCTACATAGCTGAGATCCTTATCACACTACACTGTTATGGTGCTATATTTCACTTTAACTGTCATGGCAGCATCCTATGGAATCATGGGATTTGCAGTTTAGGGAGGTGCATTTAGAATTCTCAGCCAAAGAGCCCTTGGGTCTCACTAAACTATAAAACCCAGAATGCCACAGGACAGTATCAGGGCAGTTAAAGTGGAATACAGTGCTTTAACAGTGTGGTGAAACAAGGATATGAGTAAAATTAAAGACCACAATAGAGAATACCAGCATTATTTCCCAAATTTTCATCCATTTGCCATGTACAGTTTCTTTGAAACAAACAAAAACACCTAGGACAAATCTCTCTGTGTGTATCATCCTGAACCAACCACTATTTTTGCCATTAGGATAGATTTTCTAAAGTATTGGGACAAAAAAAATGTTCTATGTCATTTTATATTTTTTTAAAGGAAACTGTATGATACAGCAAAAGAAAAGTACAGTAATATACTTTTGTTGCAAGCTAGTTGATCACACTGAGGAGGAATCAAAATTTCATCCATTGTGGTTAAGAAGTTGAAGTGAGATATTTTCAGCATTAACCTTAACCACTAACTCCAACCACAACTGCACCCCGGAAATTTTCGCTAAGGGCACAAAATACCCACAGCTCATTCAATACAAGGTTATTTTGGTGATAGTGGTGTTATTTTGTGATTCCTGTGAATTATGGTTAAGCAGAGCTAGACAAATGTTTTCAGCCCTTCCCACTCCCAATGAATGTGACGGCAAAGAATATACTTGGGACTATTTATTTATTTATGAGTCAGAAGTATATTCCATCTTTTATCTCTAGCATTTCAGAGTAATTTATTTATTTAATGCATTGGTATGGGATTTTTGAAAAATCTGTTTGTATTGTTGTTCATTAGTGTGCTGATATTCTCTGAAATTAATTGTGAATGGGTTATCTTAGAATGCTGCCATTATGTTTCACTAAGTATTATTTTATCATCATATTAAATTACGTAGTTGCTGGTTGTTGTTGTTTTTAGTTGCTTTGTGCATGGTTAAAAAATGGTGGTGTCAGTGGCCATCATCTTCATCTCTCTGGGCATAATGCAGGGTCACTCTTCCCATTAAGCAGACTGACAGCCAACTTCAGGCTCATGAAACACTTAATATCTAGTAACATATACTCCAACCATCCCAGTTTGGCCAGGAGAATCCTGATTAATAGTCTGTCTTCATACTTTTCTAACTGCTTTTAAAATGTTCCAGTTTCTATCTCTTCCTCCCACTTTCCCCTTTCACTCTCAGTTTACTTCAATTGCTCCAAACTGAGTTTAAAGTACAAAGTTGTTTGAACTCAATTAACCCAGTGTTGAGAGAAGACAGGAGCAGGCACCTTTCCAGTAAGCCCAGGCAAAAGCAAACTGGTGCAACCTCTCCTAGTTCATGTTTTCTTTCTCATTAATAACTTTTGCCAAACTGACCACACACTGATGTATCTTGGCCACATGTATCCCAGTTTTCATCTGCAAAAAGGTGGAGGGCAAGTGGTAATTTAATTTTTGATTGTTGTATGCTTCCTTCCAGGAAGAAATGCTTGTGGAATATTAAACATTCAGGGGTAGCTGTGTTGGCCATTTAGCAAATTCAAACAAAAATCCATCAGTGATACTTTTATTGGCCAACCAAAATACACAATATACATGTTGCAAACTTTTGAAGCTCCATGGACTTCTTCATCAGGCAAGAGGTTACAAACCAAACAAGAATATGAGTGTGTGTGTGAGAGAGAGAGAGAGAGAGGGAGAGAGAGAGAGAGACTCAGGTTTCAACATATTATTTATTTAATTTATACTTCACTTTTCTCTTGACAAGGAATGGAAAGTAGCTTGCAAAGTCCAATCTTATTTTACAGAAGTTAAAAACCAATTAAACAATTATATTAAAAAGCACATAGGAGATTATCACACAGGGATGGGATAGGGACGGGATTGCTTCCCCATCCTTATCCTGTCCATGACCGCAATTGCATGAAAGAAATTCAGACATGTCGCGCTGATCCGGTCATGTCCCATTAGTAAAGTGGAATTGTATTAACGGATTCTCCCGTTAATATAGAATGCTGGCAAGTGACAGGACAATTCCACTTCACTCACAGGACAATGACAGGATCAGTGCAATGTCATCTGAAAGTCTTTTGCACGATCGTGCTTTCGAGATGGGATAATGTCTGGATAAGCGTGACTTCGTCTGAAAGCCCTTCCCATGATTGCATGGGAAGGATGGGACAATGATGTCCCGTCCCCCATGCAATAATCTCCATATTTAACACACATTAAAACACATTTAAAGATAAAAGTGCAACACACTGCATTCACAACCCCCTGCTGACTCAAAATATAATTACCAAAAGCCTGATCAAATAAAAAGTTTTTTGCCTGTAGGGAGGCAGAAAGTAGAGAGAGAGCAAACTGAAGTCAGGTGTGGGCCTTATGTACAGTGACTGGAATAGAGTGGGGTTGTGTGTAACATTTGCTGCCCTGTCTCAGGCAGCAAAATACCTTGGGTCTTCCACAGTATACATTCTTTGATTCCAAACCAAATTTGCTTGCAAAGTGTCAGGCAGTCCAAAAAAAAAAAAAAGCCCAAAGGCTCCTGGTTGGACAGAGAGGCATTAGATTTTATCATTCAGCTTTGCGCTTTACAAAAATTCCTTACTATATAACATATGTGCAAGGTTTTCTCTGGAACTTCATAGTGCTTTTCTTTCTTTTCTTTTCTTTTCTTTTAAACATATTTTATTTATTTTTGACAACATATGAAATTACAAATAAAGTTTCTATCATAACTTCGCATTGTCTTACTTATAAATGAGAGTTGTCTTGTCATTTGTTTAAATCTTCTCTTCTCCTTTCCTTCTCTCTGACTTCCCACTT
Source organism: Phrynosoma platyrhinos (assembly GCA_020142125.1). Taxonomy (NCBI): domain Eukaryota; kingdom Metazoa; phylum Chordata; class Lepidosauria; order Squamata; family Phrynosomatidae; genus Phrynosoma; species Phrynosoma platyrhinos. Next base: position 371,579,435 of record CM034701.1, on the reverse strand, counting down.
CTTCTATGGCATGATCAGTGTTAGCATATTTCACTTCAAGTCAAGCATATCACTTAGCATAGTATAACATAAAATATAACAAAAAAACAATTCATTTGTTCATTGGCTGGAACTTCCTAGTGCTTTCACATATTATAAACAAACAGGCAAAACCACATGCATGAATGTAAAATGGCATCCCCACCAAGGCAATCTAAAAGGAGATTGCATTTATTTCTCCCTACCATGAAATATGTGACATGTAAAGCGACCTTCATTGGAAAGAAAAAACCTTCATCTTACTCCACAGTGACAACTTGGCCTAAAGTCTTTCACCGACCATTAACATTACTGCTGTTGTATCATCCATCTGCATTCTCCTTTACTGGGGCTAGAACTGGGAACCTTCCTTACGGCTGCCCTGCTGAAGCAACTTTCAGAATTGCAGCTTGGAATGCCTTCCTGGCAGCGAAATATTTATAGGCTCTGGAAAGCTAGACTATTGGGTTTTCCAAAAAGTGGTGGAATGCTAAATTTATGACATGCCGGGAGCTCATCATGGGTTCATTCAGACATTGTTATTTTTAGCGCAACTATGTGAATAATCTCACTCATGTATTCTTGGTTTGTTATTCACATTATGGAACCACATTGCTGCACTTCTCTGCGAGTTCCAGTACTCATGCTAGCACCTGAATAAAGATGAAGTCGATGATGTGAATAATTGTAATTTTGTTTTAAGTTACATTTTAATGTTGTTATGGTTTTAATATATTTTTAAGGGGGGGTGATATATCCTTTGTATTGTATGGGATTGTATTTTTAAATTGTAAGCCGCCTTGATAGCCTTGGCTAAAGGCGGGATATAAATAAAATTTAATATATTATTATTATTATTATTATTATTATTATTATTATTATTATTATTATTATCATATTTGAAACATGTTCAAGGCATGCAGAGTTTTATCCTGGTTTATCCCGGGTCTATTCGCATTGGTTATTCACACTGCTGATGATGTGACTCTTTAAAAAAAAACAGAACTTGGAAAAAACCCAAAGTAGCGGGTTTGTAAGCAAATACTAAATAAGTAAGTAAGTTGCAAATAGTAAGTTTGGGGGGCTGCCAAGAAAGTAAATTTTTGGCAGCCCCCCATTTAATCTGATGCATTTGAAATGGATCTGAACAACACAAATTCAACCCAGGTTATTTTCCCTGTCTGAATAACCCCCATGATAATCTCCATAGGCAGACCCAGGAAGGAGAATCCAAAAATGCAGGCAAATGCTGACCTTTGCAAATTTTTGGGAAAATCCATCCATTTCCCCCCTCTCCTACACATACATACCTTAGCCCCTTGCCAGCTACTACGAAGATTGCAACTAAACTCAGATCAGAGAGGTAACTGCATCCCTAGGTATGATAAATAAGACTGTCATCACTGTTAATCAATACATCCTAGTACTTTGACCCACTTTAATGCTGTCCTGGACAGGAAAAAGTATTAAAAGCATCCTACTTTCGTTGTAATGTTGGCTGAGCAAAAAAGCCTTCCTGGGTCTGATAAGTATCTGTTCTGCTGCCCTTGACACAGACTTTCTCATCTCTGATAGCTGGATCACCTCATCCAGCCCTTTGAAAATTTAGGGATATGATTTCCATCTTTTTGGATCCTACCACATTCTATTACATTCCCACAACAGTGTAAATATGCTCTGCATCTTAGCATTTTATTATCACTCTGTACAGCTTGGTCATGAAATCCACTGGGTGATCTTGGGCGACTCACACTCTTTCAGCCTCAGGCGAAGGCAATGGAAAACCTCCTCTGAACAACTCTTGCCAAGGAAACCCCATGAGAGGTCCACCTTAGGATTGCAATAAGTTGGAAATGACTTGAAGGCACACAACAACAAGAACAATAGCTGCACCTGAAAAAGTGGGTCTGCATCCATGAAAGCTCATGCTAAAATAAAAACCAGCTATGTAGTCTTAGAGGTGCTATTACATTCCCTAGTTATACCTTAAGTTATTGAAAAGTGAAATGAATCACAAATGGTTAATAATAAGACCCAGAGTGGTGTAGTGATTTGAATGCCGGACTATGACTCTGGAGATCAGAGTTTGATTCCCTGCTCGGCCATGGAAATCGACACTCTTAGCCCCAGTACATCCTTTCAGCTATTTGAAGAGGGTTACCACATCCCACTTCTGTTTTCTTTTGTCCAGACAAAATATACACAATCACTTTGACCTTACAAGGTTCCCAAAGGTTGTCCTCCACCATTCACAAAGTAGACATCTAAGATAGTCTATAAAGTTGAGTAGAATTCTAACAGTGATTTTTAGTTGTAATTAATTATAGGTCTCACCCTGAAATTGGCTTTATGTATCATATTAAAGATTTTTTTAATGTTAATTTTTTTCCTCATTTTCCCCCATCAGTTTGCAAAAATTTTCTTAAATAATCTATATTAAATGCACATGTTTAGATGCACATTTCTCCAAATGTATGCATTTTTCTATACACTCTTTCTAACGCACACTTGCATGCATTTCCCCCCTAATTTATGCATCCACATACTCTTTAGCTTTTATAATTCTTAGCATATTTTTTTAAAAAATCCATGAGCTTTATCACAACTTTCAGAAAAGTGTGAATTTTGAATTCAAACTCTCTCTCTCTCTCCTGTATATATATATTACGATCAACCGATCAGACATCAAATAAACAACAATCAACCAATATCATAATAAAACATAAATAAACATCATAGTAAATCATCGGATTATAAAAGAAAGTGATATTAATTGAAAATTCAATTAGAAAATTATATTAAAAGAAAAGGTAAAATTTAACTATAAATTCATTATAAGAGTATGAGTTGTATTATAAAATTTTTAAACAAACTAAAAGATGTAATAAAAATTTAAGATACAATCTTACGCCGGCAGACCATTGCTGCTGCACAAAAACTGGTTACCCTTGTTGTTATTGATGGGCAGTGTTCCGCTAGCAATTAAGATACATAAAACTCATCCGTTCTTCCAGGAAAATGATTAAGAATTGGATACATAAAAAATTGACAATAACCATAGTAAAAAGGACAGTATAACAATACATGACTTATAGTCTCCACTGTGCCAGTTCCACAAGGACAAGTGCATGCAGCATAGGGGATACTATCGTGTCTCCCTTCCAATAGGATTGAGGGTAGAACATTAAATTTTGCTAATGTGAATGCTATCCTGTGTTCTGGAAGGGTTAGAAGACGCAAATGGTTAGCTAGCATAAAGGCATTTCCATTATCCCTAAAATGAGGAGATACAGAAGCTGCTTTTAGATGTTGTTGCAGCTCATTATCTATAATTCGTTGATGTATTTCCTGTTTTGCTTTCTCATGACCCATTGCCAAAATGATGGTTCGTGAAAAGCCCAGTTTAACTAGCTTCTCATTCAGAGCCTTGTTCCATCTAGAAGGAAACCCATCAGACAATATCAAAAATTAAACTTAAGTACCCAGGCCTGCGATTCAACTGACCTTTGACCTGTCTCTAAATGTAAAATTGCATTAGCACACACCTTGGAAGAGCAAGAATGGATCTCAGAAATTTTGTCTGCATAGATTCTATAGAATCAAAGTTAGTGTAAGCACACCACTGTGCCCCATATAACATCAGTGCCAGTGCCTTCATATCAAAAACCTGGATGTCTGGAAGGATGTGCTGGCCTCCTTTGGTGACAAAAAAAGATATGAGTGACTTAATACTTCTCTGAGCATTTGCTATGGCATTTGTAGACCGGGCCTTCCAAGAGCCTGAGGACTGGAAAATCACTCCTAAGTACTTATAGGATTTTACTTGCTCAATTGTTTGGTCATTTATTTGCCATTTATGGATGCTCCATTTTCCAGTACCGTAAATACCAAAACTTTAGATTTGTTATAATTAATCACCAACTCTTCAGTTTGGCAGTAATTACCCAAAGCTTTTAGTAATCAGTTCAAACTGTGTTCCAAATTATTTGAAAGCTTGGAAAGTACAAATTTGGTAAGTTCCATTAAAATGTAAACCAAACAAATTTCTCACTCATGCCCACTTCATATATTTCAAGAGCCATTATGAAGATGCATGCTTCTTCCATGGTCTAAAACACTCTCCTATCATCCTTGTTAAACTTGGAGAGATGCCACGGAGTGAGAAAACTTTTCCAGCAGGTAATTGGCTTCATGAGAACGCATGGAATAACACACGCTGGCTGCGGTACTGAGAGAGACTTTACTGTCACAGATTAATTACTTGGTTAACACGTTTCCTTATGAATATAGGCATTGTTTGCATATGTGAGTGTTTGCATATGACAGCTAACTCTATAAATGAGCTGCAGATTTCTGTCAAGCAGGGCATGCCAGGGGATTAATGCTTCTCTGTATTATTATGCCAATCATTTGATTTCAAAGGACTGTTGGGAAAGTGGAGTGAGGGGAGATTAAGCCAGTGCAGATGTAACAACTCTGCAATTTGGCTATGGTCCAAAAACAGTGGCTGCCATATGTCTAGCCAAAGTTAAGTGCACATAAGTTGCATTGATTTAAGTCTATATGTCAAACTTTTCAATTTAAAGTGCCATTGACTTTCACTGGATCACAACCATTGACTGAAAGTCTATGGAGTGATGTGTTTTTCTTCTTTCTTTCACACAGGGAAAACAACAACATCACTAGATGAAACCATGGGCATAGTGAATCAGAGCAATTCTGATAGCAATTCTAGTCAAAATTCCACCTCCTTTCTCAGAGCTTTTTCACCTGGGATGTGGGGGGAAAAAACTTAGGGAAAGAGATTCAGAGCTGAAAACTTATCAGTAAATTTCCTTGTCCACACTTACAGCCTTTCTAAGCTGATTTTGGCCTTAAAAACACAATTTGGGAGAAAATTCAACTCTGAACTCTATGCGATGTATGGTGTGGACTTGGAGGATCTGGGATGTGTCCTCTATTTTTATAGGCACACACTATAGATTCATGTTGTACTTTTGCTGAGATGGGAATCTATAGTCTTTTACAGAGGCTCTTCATCTACCCATTGGAAGTGAAGTGGAGCATGATGCATAACTCAGTAGTGACATCCCAGCTTTGGGCTGTTGCTTGCGATTTCGAGCTTGTGAGAAACTAAAAATGATAGCTTTATGAGACTTTGAGTGCTCAAAAGACTAGGTTGGAATTCCTGTGTATTCGCCGAGGCTAGTGATGACATTGGGTTTGCCATTGGCATTTCTTTTTTCTGAGACACCTCATCTTTAACATCTTTATGCCAGGATGGTACAACTTGATTCTTTCCCTTCTGGAAATAGATGTACCCTTTGAATTTGGCCAGTAGACATGGGAAAGAATGGCATTCAAACTTGTTTTTGGAGAACCTCCAAAAATTCACAAATTGCTTCAAGTCTGGGACATAAAGAATTCGAGATTAACAGTTTTTGAATGCAAGAGGATGCAAAACCACCAGATTTTCTCTTTCTTCTCTTCACAATGTCCTTTGAGAAGTACAATGGGAAAAGCCACAGGTTCATGTTTGTTTGATGGCTTGTTGTTGTTGTTGTTGTTTGAATTTCCAGGAGAACAAATTATGGTTGCCAGATCTCCTGAGGCTGAGAATTGGGTGGGGGAACTTGAGAGTTCAAGGGTGACAACTGACAAAGGATTAGAGTCTGTCATCAACTGATGATTAAGAGAAGGAAAGGAAGGGAGGGAAAGCAAGCCAAGTCGCAATGTATCTTTCACAGAGGATTAATCACCCTCTTTCTTGTGTGTTTTCAAAATATACTTATCATGGCTTATTGTTTTCTGCAATTTTGATGCAGTGGCTCAAGTGGTTAAGATGATGACTCTGTTGATCGCAGGTTGGCAGTTCAAGGGTCAGGTGCTGGATGATGGGGTGAGCTCCTGTCACTAGTTCCAGTTTCTGTCAGCCTAGCAGTTCGAAAGCATGCAAATGCAAGTAGATAAATAGGTACCACTTTGGTGGGAAGGTAAACAGTGTTCTGTGCAGTCATGCTGGCCACATGACCACCAGAGTAGTATCTGACAAGGCTGGCTCTTTGGCTTAGTAATGGAGATGAGCACACACACACCCTATGGTCAGACACAACTTGACAACCTTGTCAACGGGGAATACCTTTACCTTTACTTATTGTTTTCTGGCTGGAAATTATTTTTCTTACAAAAATAGAAGAAAGGTGCTGAGCATGGAATAGGACTAGCATACAGGGACTAGCAAACCCCAGAATGGATTAGAAGGAAGAGAGCAGCAAAAGCTGAAATTTATACCTCTTTGAGAGCCCTTCCAGAATAGGAAAAAAAAGTCTCTCAAAACCCAAGATCTTGTTTTTGTAAAAAGCAATTTTATTTTGGAGATCTATATAACATTTTCTTCATCCCAATGTATTTCCTGTGGATTCCCAACATTACCAAGGACTTTTTATTCCTACTTCTCAGGTCAGTTTAAATTAATGCAGTATTTTCTGAAATTAAATGTATCTCTGTTTGGCTGTTTGTATTATCCCAGAAGGAGAGCCAGGGTGGTGTAGTGGTTTGAGTGTTGGACTACAACTCTGGAGACCAAGGTTCAGTTCCCAGATCAGCCATGAAACCCACTGGGTGACCTTGGGCAAGTTACATGCTCTCAGCCTCAAGGGAGAGCAATGCCAAGCCCCCCTATGAAGAAACCTGCCAAGAAAACTTCAGAATAGGTTTGTCTTAGGGTCACCATAAATCAGAAACAAGTTGAAGGCACACACCACCACCAGATTATCCAGAAATAGCCAAAATGTCAGCCACCAGTAAACACAGCTATTGTTTCCAGTAAAACGGATTCAACTGACATCAAGCAAGGAATAGAGGAATGTCTGTATCAAAACAAAATGATCCCAATGTTAAACTAGAGAAATATTGTTAAAGCACTTAAGCACTTTGACCATAACTCCTGAATAATAATAACATAAAAGGCTCACTGGAAATAGGTGAAAATCAGTTTCTGAAATGTTGCATGAGGCTAGGGGTGCATCTACACAGTAGAAATAATGTAGTTTGGCACAACTTTAATGGCTAGGCTCCATCCTAAAGAATCCAGGGATTTGTAGTTTTGTGAGGCACCAGCACTCTTTGGCAGAGAAGGCTAAAGACCTTGTAAAACTACTACTCCCATGATTCCATAGGATGGAAATACAGTAGTTAAAGTGGTGTCAAACTGCATTATTTCTACAGTATAGACGCAGCCAGGATGTGAGATATGATCAGTGGAAGGGAGAGAAGGTAGATCTCAAGGGAGGGGAGAATGAGGGAAACCCAGAATAAGTCAACGAAGTGATTGGTTGCAAACCTGGGAATATCCAGGTAAAATCAAAACAAAAAGAACTGGTAACTCTCAATACTTCCAGAAACATTTTCCTTCATGGTGAGCCTTAAACTGCATGATATATGACAGACAGTGGGCATGCAAGCCATGAGTCTGAGATGAGAAAGAGGAATGGCTGAGCAATATGGTAACCCTGGGCTTTTTGTGAGATGGAATAGCTTACAGGGCTGTTACCAAAAGGTATGCCTGTTAAAATTAAGTACCGTATCCTTCTTGTAGACATGGGGGAGGATAGTGTTTTGAATTTGTTTTTAAAGAACCTACCAAAATTCCAAATCCCAAGCCACCATTTCATAGAAGTTTTGAATAAGATCTCCACATTTTGAAGTTCCAGGCCATAGTCCAAACTGGTAGTCTGCTAACAATGGTTCTAGTTTCCCAGTTTCCCAAAGTCTGGCATCCTACAGATGTCTTGGATTACAGCTCCACCATCCTTGGCCAGCATGGCAATCCAACACATTTGAAGGTTGCCACCTTGGGGAAGTTAGTTGGCAATCTCTGCCATTTAAATAGAAAAAAAATGAGAGTAAATATACCAAGTGACAGTAGGAGGAGAGGTAATTGAGCAAGCAAGGATGGGGAATGAGTTTTCCTGAACTGGCATCCTACAACAACCACAAGAAAAAGACAACAAGGTGACAGACATTACGACACCAGTTTGCATCCCTCTCAGGAAACGGGCAGGAGCCCTCGCTAGGTGACTTCATTGGGACATGAGATCTTCTTCATATGGTACTTGCCAATTACTTTCAGTCACTCCACACCTCCTTCTGCAAAAAAGAAAACACCAAGAAGAGCATAAATTCTAGAGCAAAGCTTCAACATTACAAGAAAGCCACAACATATTGTCTGTCAGACAGAACAACCAGAACAGTGTAATAAAAGCTAGAGAGCACCAGTGAATAGTGAGTTTTCTTCTCACCCCATGCAAAATTATTTGGAAGGCAGTGAGCTCTTCAGAGCTTAGAAAATTGGAGATACAATCTTCTCCGTTCATAGAAACTGGTCTGCTTGTGATTTCTATGCATATTATTGGTGAAGACCATCTTTGAAAGTCAAGCTGAATTTATGCGGGCTAAATAATGCGTCCTTACTCGATCTTAGTCCTGTTGGGGAAAAACAACATTCTCTCCTTCTGATCTGAAAACACGCATTTTCAATGCCTGAAGACTTAAGGCAATTTTTAAAAAAAGTCCAGTTTACTCTGCTCTTTTTGGGAAGAACTGGATTTTTAAAATGTGTGCTTAGATCTCCAGATTGGGATCATGGTGGAACCTGAGGTTGGGGAAGATGGGGGCAGGTTGGTGGGTGGTCACCTAGGTCACTTGATCATTCCCGCCACAGAAGAGTAAGTCCCTTGTTTGTATCAGCATCTGGAAAAGACGGTGTTTGGTAGGTTTGTTTTTTATTTAGTGTTTGTATGCACACATTCATAGCCAGTGTTGAGTAGTGGTTTGAACTTTGGACTACGACTCTAGAGGTGTTGTTGTTCTGCCTTAGATTCATCCCCAAATCATGGCAACCCTGTGAAAGAGACATTTCCAAGACTCCCTTTAATGCACTGCTCAGTTTAGGTCCTGTAAATTCATACCTGTGACATCTCTAATTGAGTCTATCCATCCAGCATGCAGTCTTCTTCTCTTTCTACTTCCCCCCACCTTTCCTAGCATTATTGCCTTTTCTAATGAGTCATGCCTTCTAATGATGTGGCCAAAATACAACAGCCTCCGTTTGATCATCTTGGCTTCTAGGGAAATTTCAGGCTTCATCTGTTCAAGGATCCATTTGTTTGTCTATTTGGCTGTCCATAGTATTCTCAGCATTCTTTTCCCAGCACCACATCTCAAATGAATTGATATTCTTCTTATCTACTTACTTCACTGTCCATCTCTCGCCTCTGTACATGGTGATGGGGAATACAATAGGTTGGATGACTCTGGAGACCAGGGTTAGATTTCCCACTCTTCCATGGAACCCACTGGGTGACATGCCCTCAGCCTCAGGGGAAAACTCTCAGCAAACCTCCTCTGAACAAATCGTGCCAAGAAAAAACCATGATAGGTTCATGTTAGGGTCGTCATAAGTCGGGAACAACTTGAAGGCACACAACACACATGCGTGCGGACACACATACACAGGGTGGTATGTAGTTACTCACTGAAGAATAGGATAAGGTCTACCACTAGATATAGCAACATGAATGCATCAATCACCAGATTTTTGATGTCAGCAAAGGACAGCAAATTATCTTTTTTTTCCTCCCAGGGAGAAAGAAGTTTGTGAAATTTCCTGTTTCATGTCCCAAAATATTTTGCCCTCCCATGGGTTCTATTACTTGTTAGAGTAGTAGTGAGGCCATTTTCCTGGTAGTAAAATGTTTTGGGTTGGCCCTTGATGGACTGCACACGTTTGCCAGTGTTCCCCCTGCTCTTTCCACATCTTCCAAGACTACATCCCAGAACTGAAAACAGGACCTGGATTCAAATGAATCCCTGCAAGGGTAGTCCTTTTTATCAAGTTAGCCATGTAGCTCAGTTGTACCATGTGGAAATTTGACTTTGACTTCTGTTATGTTTGTTTCACATTGGGTAAAGTTTAAGGCTGACAATAGGGCCGATGCAGATGGTCAGGAAAAGGTGACCTGAAGCTGATTTTTCCCTAAGCTGCAGCAACCGCACCGCCTGCCCCGAGGATGCCCTAAATGGGGATGAAGCAACCGCATTGGGGGGAGTCAATGCAGCTTTTCCACGCCGCCGGCCCCGAGGATGCTGCAAAGGGAAATGGAGCAACTGCACGGGCCGGCAGCAGCTGCTTTAATTTTTTTTTTCATTCTCTCAGACGCATGTGCACATGCTCAGGAACACATCTCTGCACACCTGCGCACCTGTGCAGAACACGTCATAGGCTGGTATACAGTGTACAAAAGTGACTGAAGTTTGGCATCCCTGCGCACCTGCACAGGAACTGTCATACACCCACAGATCATGCAAGCATTCACTGACCTTGGCTTCCTCCAACAGGTGCCAGTGTTTGATTGTGCCACCCTTGGGGTGAAAGAATGGATTTGTCAACTGAAAAGACACTCCATCGTTCTCCACAAAACATGTCCCACACAGATCAGTGGGGAGGGGAGAGGTACATGCAAGGCAGGTTTGTGTGGACATACCTGATACATGCAGCTGGTGGTCATGCAAGGGACATGGTCAACAGGACACATGGACAAACATTACTCCAGGAGCCCTCCCCCAAGCATGCCAGAAAGTGGTGTGCACATCTTATGCACACCTGCACACCTGCACAGAAGAGGTCACAAAAGCCTCTCTCATGCAAACTACTGTGCATGCTGACAAAAAGCATACATGTGACAGAATGCATTTATTGTCATAATAGAGAACAGTTGCTAGGGCGCATTCATAGGGTTACGGTTAGGGTTAGGGTTAGGGTTCTAATATTCAAGCGCACCTGCGCTGGTGCATCTGCACCTGGAAGCATAGGGCACTTTAAATTAAAGCCTACATCATAGGGCATATGCTCTGGATCGCCGACGCAATTTCTGCCGCATGTGCGGCGGTGCATTTATACAGCCATTTTAGATCTTCGGTGCCCTTTTTCTGGCACACCGGTGTCACTGCATACATATGCACATGTGAAGGTGTGCATCTTTGCCAAAGAAGTGGAAAAAAGATGCTTCTTTTAGAAGCAGCTTTTCCCAGCATACGACGCCTAGAGGGTGCTTTCCTGTCGGCTTTTAGGCATGTGTCGTCTAAACGCCACGCCTTCAAGTCAGCCTCAAAGCACCTCTTTTTGCCCGTCTGCATAGCCCCAACAGTGACTTGATCAAGACAGCATGGTGTAGTGGTTTATGCATTGGACTATGAATCTGGAGATCAAGGTTCTATTCCCGCCTCAGCCATGGAAACCCACTGGGTGACTTTGGGTAAGTCGCACACTTGCAGCCCATGAAAACCTAATGATAGATTTGCCTTAAGCTCGGCATGAATCAGAAACAACTTGAAGGCATCAACAACAAAACAAATGAATGCTTATGGACAAACAACAACTTTGTCCCAAGTCTGTGAGGCCCACATCCCCTCTCCTTGGTTAGGATTAGCAACAGCAGCTTATACATCTGATCGAAACATTTAATAGCCATTAAATATCTAGATTTGCTACAAACTCTCCTAGCTTGTCTGTTCTTCCTCACTAATACCTTTTGCCATCTTCACCACATCCTGATGTTACTTGGCCACATGTGTTTTCATCTGTGAAATGTTGGAGAGTATGGACTTCATGCATGAAATAAATTTCAGACCACTAATTGATCGCATCTGTTTAAAGATGTAGCCCTGTTAGTCTGTCGAATCAATATGTAGAGAGATCTTATAGCACCTTTGATACTAACTGAAAGAAAGAAGTTGGCAGCATAAGCTTTCTCATCTATAATTGTCTTAATATTGTATGAACAATTAATACTGAAGTGCATGACATAATGGCTTGAGCTTTGGACTATGACTCTGGAGACCAGGGTGAGTCTAGAGGAGCATTTAATAATGCAGCCTGACACTGCTTTAACTCCCATGGCTCCATCCTACAGAATCCATGGATGTGTAGTTTTGTGAGGCAGCAGCATTCTTTGGCAGGGAAGGTTACAGAGCCAGGTTAAAACATGATAGCTCTGTTTAAATATTTTAAAGGATGTCATGTTGAGGATGGAACAAGCTTGTTTTCTGCTGCTCCAGAGACTAACGGAGCAATGGATGCAAACAACAGGAAAATTGATTCCACCTGAACATTAGGAAGAACTTTCTGACAGTAAGAGCTGTTCAACAGTGGACTACGCTGCCTCAGAGAGTAGTGGAGTCTCCTTCTTTGTGGGACTTTAAACAGAGACTGGATGGCCATCTGTCCAAATTACTTTGATGGTGTACTGCTCCTTGGGGTTGGACTGGATGGCCCTAGTGATCTTTTCCAACTCTAAGATTCTATAAGGTTGCACCAAATGTTGTAGAAATACAGAGCAGCACAAGCATATAAATCCTGCAATTAAGTCTGGCATTGATACCTCTTTGGATGCATGGAACTTTGGGGAAAGTGCATATGTGTCAAATTAATTACACAGTTTGTATTGTTGTTAAAATATATGCTGAGGCTTAAAGTACAATTGTTTTTGCAATATTTAATTTTACTTGACTCCACAGAACCCAGAGGTACAATGTAGGAAAGCTCACAACAGGTATAGTCATGTCCTCTTTGGGGACTTACTAATGATAACCAACCCACTGGTTGCCCAATGTGGGAACAGAATATTAGATTAGATGGGCCTTTTTTCTGATCCAACATATCTTTTCTTATATTATTATATCTGACCCATAGGAAGGTGTCTTATATCATGTCAAGCTCCATCTCAGTACTGTCTAGCTAATGTTCCTTAACCTTTTTTTTTTGGGGGGGGGGGAATGGACCCCTTGTGAGAATCTGATGAAAGATCCCCAGAAAAATGAACTTAAATCCACTAGAGATCTATGGGAAACAGGCTGAGAACCCCTAGGGAACCATCACTGGCTGTGGCTTTCCAGGAACTCTGGCAGAATCTTTCCCATCATCTTTTCCATGATCTTTTTTATCTGGAGATACAAGGATTTAAATTAGGATAATCACTGAGATCATTGAGATATGGTCACTTCTTTCCCAGGGAGACAAGGAATGACACAAGGAACAGCCAGACAGTGCTGCACACAGTTTCTTCTGCTGCAAATGTTAAGAAGAGAGATATGTGTGGGAAAATGTGGTGCTTTATTAAGCATTTAGAGTAAAACAAATGTTACAGGCTGAGTTTCTCTTATCTGGAATTCCAAAATCCAAAATATTCCAAAACCCAAAAATTTTCAGGGGTGGCTGAGACAGTGACATCTTTACTTTCTGACAGTTCAATGTACACAAACTTTGTTTCATACACAAAATTATTAAAAACCTTGTATAAATTTACCTTCAGGTTATGTGTATAAGGTGCATATCCAAGATATCTCACTGTGTATGTATACGCAAATACATGTATTACAAAATAAAATTAAAAAATCCAAAATCCAAAACTCCTTTGGTCCCAAGCATTTCAGATAAAGGACACTTAACCTGTATTATAAGAACTCGATCTAGAGGCAGAAAGATAACTTGTCTTGCTATCATCTAGGTAAGAAAGAGGCAATGAGATTAAGAAGGTATGGAAGGGAACAGTCTAAGGGACCTTTTAGATCCAATTCCAACATGAAGCTCCAGAATTTAGGCAAGTACATCAGTGCTGCTCAAAGTAATAGTCCATTCAACAAGGGTGCAGATCAAGAGTGAGTTTCCAGGAAACTATGTGAATATGATAATAATATGGCACAACTATGTATTGCTTCTTAATGCATGGGATGGTGGTGGAATGACCAGTCTGCCACATCATATAACCTGAGAAACACTGATGAAGATGGCTTGCATAAACATTTGTGTGGCTGAAAACTGCATCACAGGATATAGCTTGATGGCTGAATATGTCAATCTCATATTTATTTTTACTGTGCTTGAGATTTTAATTGGAAATAAATACATTTTGTCTTGTTCATGATTCAAGTACTCCATGGAGTACCTTGTAGGATACCAGCATTTGCTGCTAAAAGTATAACATATGAACTGCCTCCTGATTTATGTGCTTATTAGAAAGTTCATCTGCAATTTCAAAGACATATTCATGTTCCATGACTAAGATTCACCTCCCCTTGGAAGCAGCGCATTCCAGAAATAGACAGGGAATAAAGTTTTGCCATTTGAGATTTTTGCAAGGATAATGTGCTTTCTGGAACATCTTCTGGCAAAAAGCCTCTCACAGCAATGGCTTCACTTGTGGAGGGGGGAAGAGTGTGTGCTCATTTCCTGGGGAGAAAGTGTCATCTTTTCCCTGGAGAAACTGGTGCCATTTTTCATAGCAAGAACAACTCTTTCCTTTTCATTACGTAAAAACGTTAATTTTTAACTTACAGGTGTCTGCGAAAATGGAACAGCTGTGTGTGTTGGCATGGGGTGGGGGTGAGGAAGCAGGAAATGCCAAGAAGGGATCTCTGTCATAGAGATATTTGAATGTAGAGATATGACACAGATGATGATGATGGTGATGATGATGGTGATGATGATGATGATGATTTAGAAAAGCCAATTAAAAGTAAACAGGATGGGTGAAGTACAGACACTGGGATAGCAGAAGACGTAGGCTTTGCAGTTGCAATGAAGGTGCATCCAAACTTTTTTAGCAAAACGTCTATGGAAAGTCACTGGCTGCATTTGGGGTAACTACAATTTTTCTTCCCTAAACTGAGGTTTGGGAAATCCTCTTCTGTTTGCTTCTGAATTGGCTGTGCACAGCATTTATTGATTCCTCCTTGTATCCTTCACAAAACCACCTCTGCCTCTTCTGGGAAGAGATTTTCAACTGCAAAAACTGTTCCATGGCTTTAAAAAACAACAAGGAAGAGTGTGAGAGAGGGATGGGGGCGGGGAAGGGAGAGGAAGAGAGAAGAGTATTAGTATTTGATCAGGTAAACATACCCTACACAGGTGAGTGACAGTCACTGTGGTGTAGTGGTTTGAGCACTGGACAAGGGGCCTTTGCAGGCTGCCAGAAATAGTGCAAATTGAGTCCACTTTTAGGGTTAGGGTTAGGGAATCAGTGGCACTGTAGTTTATTGTGGCACCAGAGCTCTCTGACAGAGAAGTCTCAATGTCCCAGAAAAAAAATACAATTCCCATGATTCCCTAGCACTGAGCCAGGGCATTTAAAGTGGACTCAGTTTGCACTATTTCTGGCAGTCTGTCTCTGGAGAACAGGATTCAAATCCCTATTCAGCTAGGCAAGTCATACTCTCTCAGCCTCAGAAGGAGGCAAGGGCAACCCCCCCCCCCGAACAAATCTTGCCAAGAAAACCCTGTGATAGGTTCATCTTAGGGTCATAAGTGGGAAATGGGTTGGAGGCATCCAACAATACACATGGCTGCGAGACCAAGCAGAATAGCAGACACAATCTGAATCAGTGAAGAGTGGTCAATGTAGAGGAAGGGGTGATCATGATGTTGGTCATTGCTGGTGTTTTTTTAAAAAAAACAGTGAACATAGAAGGCACCAGCTCCAGTTTCCAGCCACATCTTTTTTTCAGTCGACAAGTAGGGTTGCCTGAGTAAAAACTGAAGATGGCTCCTGTACCTTTAATGGCTGTGCAGAAAAGGGAATTTCAGCAGGTGTTACTTGTTACCTGGTTGCCTGGAGATTCATGACACCCTGCCTTTGCACTCATGATTTTTCTGATACCATTTACTTATCTTATAGAAGCCTGGTTTGTGGTCCATAATTTTCAAAAATGGTGCTGGTGAATGCTGCTACTAGTTTTTACATTTAAAAAAAAACACAAAACATGTACTCTTTGATAGAGGCCTGACTTGTGGTCCGTAATTTTCAAAACAAGGTGCAGGTTTAAACAATGATGCTGATACTGAAAAGGAAAAAAAGTTATTAAAATAGGAGTTATAGCTGTGCTTCAATATGCAAATTAAAAGAAAGTTTATTAAGTAATCCATCATCAGGACTTTTTAAGAAGGATCTGGTGAAGCCCATGCATTACGAGCACCTGGAGACAGCCTTATCTTTTTTAGGAACCAGAACTTCACCAAGTCTGTCTTTGCTTAGGTTTAGGCTTGGTACCTTTTTCTGTACTGATGATGTGAGTAAAAAGAGGTGTATGTTGAATTCAATGGCCCTGGCAACAGAGTAGTCAAGAATGATGGAAGAGACTTTGCTACCAACAGCTGTTCCATAGATGGTGATGGCCAAGACCAAATATCCATTGAAGCTGAACAAGGGGATTGTTTTTGGCTGCAAGATCTGAAACTTATGGCACTATTCCAGAGGAGCACATGGAGGCATGAGGCATTGTTTCTGCAGCATAAAAGTTGTAGGGTGCTGGCAAGGGACAGAAAGCAGCAGGAATGGCCATTGATCTGAGGGATCTTCTGATCATACCCAAGACAATAAATCTGCTTCCTGGCAGGAAGAAATAATCTTCAGGATGGAAGATAAAGGATAAAGAATGTAACAAAATGAGGTAAAGTGAAATTAAATTTAAAAGCAAGAAAAGAGAAGAAAACCCAAAGGGGCAAACCAGAAATAGTGCAAATTGAGTCCACTTTAAGGGTTAGGGTTAGTGCTAGGGAATCATGGGAATTGTTTTTTTCCCCTGAGACATTGAGCCTTCTCTGTCAGAGAGCTCTGGTGCCACAATAAAATACAGTTCCCATGATTCCCTAACCCTAACCCTAAAAGTGGACTCAATTTGCACTATTTCTAGCAGTCTGCAAAGGCCCAAAGTGAAGAGATTTCTCTCACATGCTAGATCAAACTCTGAAGAGAAAATTTCCAACAATGTTGTTACTCTGGTGGATAAAAAGAGACTGGCAATTAGATGGGATGAGCTTAGGAGCACACACAGTGCAGGGGGTGGGACCTCCACCCAAAGGACAATCTAGCTCTAGAAGGACTTTATCACACCAGTCTGCTGTCCCACCACAACTGTGCTAGTTTAAAAATGGAAGCATACCAGTTTGCCATCATTTCTTACCACACTTTTCTCCACAAGAGTGCTTTGGCAATCCATGGTTGCATTATCTATTTTCTGCACTGCCAAATGCAGTCTTCTGGGAATGAGTGATCACAGCTGCTAGTTGCCTCCTGAAGCCAGCTGCTGTGTGAATGTGCACACAGCAGCCAGCTTTGAGAGAGTGTTGGTGGCCACAGTTGCTGATTCTCTCCCCTCCTGAAGTGTAGGGGCTGTGTATGTACATTCACACAGCAACCCTGCACTTTGGGGAGGGAGGAGAGACAAATGATTGTGGCTGCCAACCACCTCCAGAAGCCAGCTGCTGTGTGAATGTGTACTCAGCAGCTGGCTTTGGGAAGCTGTTGGCCGCCATGATTGGTGCAAGGGAGAGATGGAGGAAAAGAACCACACCCACTCACACCATGTGACTGCCTGAGAAGCAAAACTGCAATGGAAGGGACCTATCGCACAAAGGCAGTAATGGAATAGCAATGAGATTGAGATCCTATTGATGGGTTTTGCCCATCAATAGAAAGGTGCACTATAGTAACAAACGGAATGCAAGGTAACAGCAGGTCGGATATGATGTTTTGCAAAATGTACTTGCCAAAGACACTTTTATCCTTTTATAATGATAAGGTCCAATGTTTCTAAGGATGAAGCTGCAAAGGCATAGGATGACCTATTTGTGTGAATCACAGAGACCACAAAGAACAAAAGTTCGAGAACCATTAGTCTAGTTCAGGGGTAGGCAAACTTTTCCATTTAAGGGCTGAGGGACTTCAGCTCCCAGAAGCCTCAGCCATGTTGGCCAATAGTCCCATGTTGGCCAATAGCTCCTGGGATTCTTGGAGCTGAAGTCCCTCAGCCCTTAAAGGGGAAAGGTTGCCTACTCCTGGTCTAGTCAGATGCTAAGCACTACTGTGAACTTGGCTATCTTGATAATTTTACATGGATGTATTAGTACTGCAAAAAATATATTTTGATTGCAATTTCCAGAATCTGATGGATGATTCTAAGAAATGTCATCCAAACAAAGTAATGTTTCAAAACTCGGGACTGCTAAGGTTTTGTTTAAGGTATCATCTCATGGCAACTTTCTAGAAAGTCCTTGAAACTCTATGAATGCCAGCACCATGAATTTCCAGAGAGATGCTTGCTAGAACAGCCCTATGTATTTTTCACAGAAGAGCTGATCATCATATAAAAGTTGCTATTCATGCCCATGACAACAATGCAAAAAGAGAGAAATTCCTCTTTGTCTTGTGGTCTCCATTTCTCTCTTTCTCTCTGTCTCGTACAAAGAGATTTTGGTGCATTTTTTAAAAAAAATCTGATCACTCACAGTTAAGCTAAGTGGAATTGGATGAATAGATTCAGCAGTAGTGTTTTGAGACCAGCCCCTGTCATTGTCTGATGAGCTCTTACAGTATTTAAAGCAAATGAAGGTAGAATGTAGTACGACTTTATGCCTGGTTGAATCTTCTGTTTTAAGAAAAAATGTCACTACTGATACATGTGAAGAAGAAAACCTTGATAGTTATTCATTCTGTCCTGGACAAAGACAGTCACTTTTGCCCACAAGAAGTAGTTACATAACAGCATGCCTGTAAGCACAGTAAAACTTCAGTGGAAGTTTCATCTCACATCTCACTGGAGGTGTATGTGTATCAGCAACAGAAAGAGCATTCCCACCACTGAATTTATCATAGGCTGTTCATGTGTATTACTTTACAGAGGACAATTATCTACTTAACATAAGAACAGGGAATTAGAGAATCATAGAGTTGGAAGGGACCATAAAAGCCATCTAATCCAACCCCTGCCATACATGAATGTGCACCTAAAGCTCTCTGAAAGATCCCTGCCCAACCTCTGTTTAAAGATCTCCAAATAAAGAAAGTTCACCATCCTCCAAGGAAGTCTATTCCACTGTTGAACAGCTCTTACAGTAAAAATGTTCTTTTTAATATTTAGGTGAAATCTCTTTTCTTGTAATTTGAATCCATTAGTTCATGTTCCAGTCTCTGGAACAATCAAAAACAAGCTCTTTCCATCTTCCATGACATTTCCTCAGATATTTAAAGATGGTTATCACGTCCTCTCAGTCTGTTCTTCTCTAAGCTAAACTTACCCAACTCCCTAAGTCATTCTTCCTAATGCTTGGTTTCCTAAAGATAACATAAGAAGAACCAGGTGGCATCAGAAGAAAGAATGCCTTAATCCTCTATTCTGTTTTCACAATGGCCTACCAGGTACTTATGAGAAGCCGCAAACAAGACATGAGGGTGATAGCCTTCCCCCTTTGTAATTCTCCAACAACTAGTATTCAGACACATGCTGACTCCAATACTGGAGATAATGGCCATAATCCTTTTGGTTTATGACATGGACATGATGAAACACGATAAGTATTTTCTATTTCATAGAATCATAGAGTTGGAAGAGACCCCAAGGGCCATCCAGTCCAACCCCCTGCCATGCAGGAACTCAAAATCAAACCATCCCTGACAGATGGCCATCCAGCCTCTGTTTAAAATCCTCCAAAGAAGGGGACTCCACCACTCTCCAAGGGAGTGTGTTCCACTATCGAACAGCTCTCACTGTCAGGAA
>CM034701.1:371495080-371506236 GCA_020142125.1 Phrynosoma platyrhinos | reverse complement strand
TGTCAGACCTCCCTCGATGTGCCTGTCAGAATGTTTGATTTGAAAGAAGGGCCTTTCTTGAAGATCTCTTGGCCCAGGCATCCTCATATGGGAAGATATGAGCCTTTTTAGACAGCCTAGACCTGATCAGTATAAGGCTTTAAAATTCCCTTTAAGTTGTGCCTGGAAACAGACCAATAGCCAATAGAGCTGCTGTAAAAAGGCAATGATGTGCTGTTTGTAGCCAACCCCATTTAACAATCTGCCTGCAGCTCTTTGAAATAGCTGAAGTTTCTAAGCAAAGTCATCCCCATATCGAATGCATTAGAGTAATGAAAAGATGTACATAAAATATGTGTCACTATGGCTAGATCTGACAACAAGTCCAGGAACAGGCACAGTTGGTGCACTTGTTTTAACTATGCAAATGCACTTCCAGCTACCAATAAAGTCTATGAGATAGAAGTAGCAATACAGCTACATTTCTATACCGCTTCATACTGAACTAAGCAGTCTCTAAGTGGTTTACAACTGTAAGCTAATTGCTACCAATAAACTAGGTACTCATTTTAGCAACCTCAGAAGGATGCCAGGTTGAGTCAAACTGGAGTCCCTGTCCGGAATTGAACTCACAACCCTGTGGCTATGAGTGAGTGGCTGTAATACGAGCATTTAACTACTGTGCCACCAGGGCTACCACACAATGGTGCTTTAGCACTTTATTCAAACAGTTCCTTTAATGGGATTACAGCGGTATCAATAACGTTATTAAAATACTTCTTTCTGCATTACCAGTTAATTACACATTAGTCCTTGTTTTGTATTGAAAGTATGCATTGTTTTCTGCACAACCCATGCTACTCCTCCAGTCTCTGTCCTTTCTTTTTCCTCTTTCAAGCATATGCTTTTTTTTTTTTAATTACCTGAAATCTCGAAGCAACAAGATTAGAACCACACTCATGAGATTCTTTTGTCTCTGCTTATTTCTGGTGATTTGTGATGTTGGAGTTCCGTGTAAATTGTTTTAGATTTTAGAAGCAGTAATTCTGCAGATAGCAAAATGCTTTCATCTCTTGCATGTGTGTTGTTTTCAATGTACACTACTGTACCCTGACAACCTAAAAAACCACTTACACAGAAACAGGAAATATCAAGGCAATTTATTGTGACCTTGAAATTGTACACTGCTAAATTTAAACAAATATATATACATCAATACAAATAGTACAGTCTTGCCGAATTTGGGGAAAGTGTCCACCTTCATACCAAAAACCGAAGTTATGTGACATAACAGAAACGGGAAGAGTGCTTAATGACATGCCTACTTTCACATGTGGACTTTGCCATCTCCCTTCTGTAGAGCCAAAACTTGTACAATCACATGAATGTAGCGATACTGACGGTCATTGATGGGTTTCTCTCATTAATGCAAAGTTGCACAATAGTAACAGTAGGGCAAAGGGTCAACATTGTTGTGTGAAAAATGGTGGAACCAGCTGTTGAATTTCACTTCAATTCTGTTCCTAGAGCCTTGTGTGGTAATCTCCTTCATCTGCCAGGTTTAGGGTTGAATCTCAGAGTACCCTCAAATGGCAAACCTGCATCTCCAGGGAAATATAATCCCATCCCACACAGATTGAATTCCTACTATTTAACCTATCTTTTTGACTGACCAGGAGCATCTCTGCCTTATCTGGATTAAGTTTCTTTTTGTTCATACTTGCCCAATCAATTACTTATCAAAATGCTGGTTTAGAACAAAAACCACTTCCTCAAAATAGGGTGGAACTACAGGTTAAGTCTTATCCACAATTCCAA
This sequence comes from Phrynosoma platyrhinos, assembly GCA_020142125.1. NCBI lineage: Eukaryota > Metazoa > Chordata > Lepidosauria > Squamata > Phrynosomatidae > Phrynosoma > Phrynosoma platyrhinos. The sequence goes on along the minus strand of CM034701.1, from coordinate 371,504,439 downwards.
AATCCAAAACTTTTTTTCATGGGTGGCTGGGATAGTGACACATTTGCTTTCCAATGGTTCAATGTACACAAATACTTTGTTTCATGCACAGAATTATTTAAAAATATTGCATAAAATTACCTTCAGGCAATGTGTCTGAGCCTTATACTAGTCTAAGGTATATATGAAACATAAATTAGTTTTGTGTTTAGAGTTGGGTCCCATCTTCATCTCCAATATGTACAAAAATTCCAAATTCCAAAATAAAATAATAAATAAATGAATAAATATCCAAACATCTTTGAAATCATTTGTCCGATTTTATCATTTTTGAGCAAAATTTAAATAAAATATTTTTTCTACCAAAATCCAAAACACTGCTACTCCCAGGAATTTCAGATAAAGGAGATTCAACCTATACTAGTAAAGTTGGGTGTCATCAGCAAACTTGTAGCACAAAATTGCCAGAAGCTTCATGTATACATCAAACAGTATGGGGGACAAAATGGAGCCCCAAGGAACCCTAGAGGCCAACAGTCAAGGAGTCACACATTAATCCTTGACACTACTATCTGGCTTGAATCCAGAAACTGATCAAAATAATGTCTCATCCAGCTGGGATGTCACAACACCTTCCAGTACCTTGCCTCAAAATGAAATAATTGGCTCTAGGCTTGCAGCCTTTGATAATCTGAAGCTTTTAAACCATTTGTTCAAATATTTTAACATGAAAAGCTTTTAAACAGTTGCTTCCAGATCAAGCCAACTGTCTGACAGGGGGAAAAAATTAAATCCTCATATTCACAATTTTAAGATTCTTTTTACATATGACTTTGACAGAAGAGCAAAGTTTCTTTTAACATATGTAGTGAATCCACAAGGTCAGAATGGAGAACGGATCACTAGAAGAACTCCCCCACACACTGGAAAAGTATCCAGAACTGCTGATCTCGATTAAGTCAAATAAGATTATGCTAGAATAAATTGGTACTGTGACCCGCTTTTCTAGACATGCATCATTGCTCACAACACTGATTAGAAAACTTTACTGAGAAGCATTACAGAAATGTATTATACACCAGACTCATTGTCCTAGAGACATTACAAACCTTTCTCTGTAGGTCTATAAAAGCATACTGTGGTTTAATCTGTAAAAACTATAGGCTAGTTACTAGGAAAACCCCAATGAATCAAATGTCAAATAACATAAATCCTGCTGATTCAATGGGTGAACTTTAGCTGCAACTAGCAAATAGATTTTGTTGATGTTGTGTACCTTCAAGTCATTCCCGAATTACAGAAATCCTAAAAAAAAAAGCTATCATGGGTTTTTCTGGGGCTGGGAGTGTGTGGCAAAGTTACCCAGTGGCTTTCCACGGCCAGTAGGGAATGAAACCCTGGTCTCCAAAGTCGTAGTCTAACACTGAAACCCCTACACCATGCTGGGTCTAGCAAACAGATTTACCCATAGTTTAATTCTAAATCTTCATAGTACCAGGAGCTGTAGTGATGATCAGGAAATCATCTGCAATTCCATGAGCCAGTTTCACTTCAATACTAAAACAGAGTGGTTTTATTACGGTATATAGCTAGAATGGTTTTGCCCATTTGGGACTGTTAAAAATACACCCTATTATCACTTATTTTCACTGTATATTTGAAAAGGCTGAGCAATTTAAATGAAAACCGGGTATTTCAACAGGCTGCTTTCATCTCTTTCTCCCCACTCACCATTCCTCCAAATACTTCTATCTTTTTCAACCCATCAGTCCCTTTACTTCTTTCTTCACCAAGATGAAATTGTGGAATTTCTCTGTTTGAATCAGATTCAGCATCCCACTTCTACTCCAGCTCTCCAAGATGAAATGGATGCCCTGCTTTTATATCTCTGTTCAACCTAAATCTCTCTGCCCTCCACTCACCATGCTGAAACTGCTGACCAGCCAGAAGACGATGGTGTGTATGTGTGTTTAGGCCACATGGAGAACTAAAAACTTCACTTAACAATGAGCAATAGAACATTTCTTCTAATATGCTTTCTTCTCTTCCTGCTATGCAGCCATTCAGCCTGGTGAACAAGCAGAGAAATCTAGAATGAAGAGAGAACTTCTACTATGACCATCTGAAGATCTAGCACTAGAATGTAGGTTGAAGTAGCAGTACCATGAGTCAAACAATTACTGCGCTGATTAGTAATTCATTTTGGGGTTGTTTTAGCATTCAGGTTAGAAATAGGTGTGTTTTTTAAGAAGGAGCTTTTGGAGGAGGAGATCAAGTGGATTCCCTCAAAACATAAGGAAAAGTCGAAAGGAATACAAGGTGATTATCCACAGCTAATATTTTAGTTTATATTACCAACAGATGTCCACACATTAAACAAAAATCTTTTTTAAAAATAAACCTGCACTGTTTAATGTGTGGGTGTGCAGAAAATAACGTTTTTTAAATGACCAGTTTCAAACTGAGCAAAAAGGGTTAGAAGTAGTGGGAAAAGGGTAGAAGTAGTGGAAGGAAAATGTGTTAGAAAAAGCCCATGACTAGCAGAACGTTGTTTGGATCTGGGGGAAGATGGTACAGACTAGAGTGACATATGCCATCCATCTGATGAGCCATAAACAACACTAGGCAAAAATGTATCCACCAGTTTGGTTTGGCCAAAGGAGAGGTTAAAAAACCTAGCTCCACAAACCATCTGTCAGGAGCTTGGACAAGATGACTGTTGGGTTTCCTTCCAACTCGATAATTCTATGATTCAAAGTTCTTAACAGCAACATATAGAACAGCTCATATAGTACAATCTAGTTCCTATAGAAGCTTTCAGGAACTTCATATCCATTGTTTTTGCAAGTATGGGATTTGCTTAAGTTTTCTTAGAGCTGTGTACTCCTTAGCTTTTGCCTTGCCTTCAACCTATTTTTACTCTATGCAACTGCAAGCTTTTGACCGCTCAAGTCATAGTGAGCAATTATACATTACCAACATTGTTGTGTGCTTTCAAGACATTTCTGACTTACGGTGACCCTAAGGAGGTTCTGTCACAGGGTTTTCTTGGCAGAACTTGTTCAGAGGTGGTTTGCCATCCTCTGAGGCTGAGAGTGTGACTTGCCCAAAGTCACCCAGTGGGTTTCCATGGCTGAGCAGAAATTCAGACCCTGGTCTCCAAGTGTCCTAATCCAATTCTCAAGCCATTATTAAAATCAAAAGCACATCTAGCTAAATTAAAATAAACACAGTTGTGCATTTTTGAAACATAATTTGAAGTTCAGGGGTAGCATAATTCTGGCTTTTTATTGAACTGAATTAATCAATATTTTTATTAAATAAAGCTAACACATAAAATATTAATTAGATGATACAATAAACCCACCCAGAGCATTAAATCTGGATAAACAAAAACTATTCTGTACAAATTGAAGATACTCAGCTTAAATATATCTGACAATCTTGTTTTCTCATGCCTATTAAGATAAATAATTATAAACTGTCAAGTGACTCTGATACAGGATGCAAAAATAAATATTAAAAATCCTAATGAAATAAATTAAATTGGCTGGGTTACCCAAGAATCACTGAAATTTGAGGACTTGTTCACCTTATCCAATTAAGTACCTTATTTGGACTACCAAAATGTTTACTGGATTGAAGATAATGGGGGAAGGAAATAATGAAAAATACAAATTAAGAATACAGTCTTGCAGCTTAGAGATATTAAGTGAATTTCTTTTGTTGCCAAGACAAAAAGAAAATCTCATGCCAACAAGCATTAACTATGCATGTAAGAAAAGAGACAGAGTAAAAGTTCATTAAAAACTGGGAAAAGAAGAAATCACAAAAGCTAAGAATGGGACAGAAACCTCTCCAAATGTAGAGGAAAAAGCTATGGGTTCCAGGCTTTGTTTTCATGGTAAGCCACAGGGGTAGGACATGCATTGTCTTCTAAACATAAAATAGATTGGTTTCAGATAACTTAATATAAAATTCAAACAGCCATGATAAAGAGAAACAATGTGTTACAATGTCAGTATTTGCCCATAATAATCCATTTTTATAGCTTGGGCCAATATGAATTTATAGAGAAACAAATTCCAATGCAACAGGATTTACTTTCAACTATGCATAGGACTGTGGCTTCAGTCTAACAACATTTTCTTTTTTGAGGATCACTACATGATCATGAATGGATTCAGATTACCATTTTGGTTTGGAAATTCACACATGAAACAAAAAGCATTAGTGGACTCACTGCTTAGCAAGTGTCCCACAGCCTAACATAGAAGTCAGTCCATTAACATCTAATAGGACTTACTGGGATATAGGCATGCTTAGGAGTACAGCCTTCATGTTAAAGAGTTCAGGCAGTTGTTAAAGCTTTGCATTTACAGGAAGCTTAGATGTAGAGCAACCTAACATGAAATAATTGGTTGAAAGAATCAGAATTTATTCAGTTCTTTTCAAATGCACAGTCTATCACTTCTGACAAAGTGAATATAATAAAATGTGACAGTTCATCTAATCACTGAAGGACTTGGGAACCACCAAAGTGGTAATGCAATCTGGGCAACTGAGTGGCTGAGGACAGACATTTGGCAATAATGAAATGCTGAGTAATATTACTAGTGAAGTGCTGGTACTCAACCTCAACTGTACTTTCACTTTAAACTCTTTCTCTAGTAAAGAAAAGTTTTTAACCAGGTTTTAGCAAATTCACACAGCATCATCATCATCATCATCATGATCATCATCATTTATTTATTTATGACAAGTCAGGAGTCTACTGGAATCTAGCTTGCCACATACATGCAGTGTATGGTGCTGACTGGACAGTCTTTCCCACTTGCAGCAGGAATGGCTAAGCAAACTGTGGAGCTTTGCAGCAGGTAGCTTCCCTTCTTGGGTTTGTTCGCTTTTACAAACAAGAGAAGGAACTGCACATTTCTTCTTGGTTCTTTTCTCTTTTTGTTGCATTGCAAGTGACTAGCAGCACTCTGTGCACAGACATGACAGGCTGGAGATGTAGATTTGTTGGGGCCTACAAAGTCATGTCACAGACAATCAACACTGAGTCAACTTAGCAATGGGTTCAAGCCCACTTAGCCGTGAAAAGACACATTAAACTTAGTTTGCCACTTACGGTAACAGAAATATAGTTCTTTACAGCCAGAGAATGTAATGACCAGCTAGGCTTCTCTGAGAAATCCAGGAATCATAAAAGGAATGGGAAATCAGGAACGCAAGAGTTTCATGGTTCATTAGAATGAAGCCTAAAACTAAATCAGAAAAATGTAGGGAGAATAACTTCAGTATTTGATCTGAATTTTTAAATGTGACCACAATGGGCATTAGCTGCACAATGTGATTAAATTATATACATTCAATTTAAGTATACAACAGTTAGACCATTGAATGCATCTCTTCCTCAAAATTATTACCTACTTTTCCATGCAATATTGCTCTAGTTCCCTTCCTGTCTAGAATCCATGCATAAGATTTGTCCAATATTATACAACAACTCAGTTATTTTTAGTTCATAGCTGCATCAAATTTTTTACAATGTTTCTAGAAACGATCCAGTGCTAGCCTCAGAACTATATACATATACTACAGTGAGAACAAAGGGGAACAATGAAATTTCTATAGTTAAGTATTCATAAGACTTGCAGCAACCTAGTTAATGTGGAGAATGCCCTCTTCTGACTCCCTTCCACAGCTTTACTAAAAATTATATATACATGCCACTTCACAAATTGAAAAGAGTTCATTTTACTGTGACAACAAAAAAGCAAAATATATGCAAAATATAACTTTTTTACCCTTCTTATCTCATGAACAGTCATATCCCAACTTATTCAGTGGCAGGGTACATATTAAGTTTTACAGATATAAGAAATTTTCCACAAACCTAGAGAACATTTACATGCCTGCAAACAGCCTCAGCTTCTGATCTGTGAATTTTTATAAATTGTTCTCTCTCACAGGGAGCTTCAGGGCTCAGGTCTTCGTGATTAAAGTAACAGATGTGTTCGCACAAATGGACTTTCCTCAGGGCACTTCCCCATCATTATATTTCCACTGTCCTACAGGTGACCCTGAATAAACATTTTATTTCGCGTGCCAGTTTGTAAGGCAAGTAAATATCATGTTCCTTGTTCACTGTGCATGTTGTCCTAAGGTTAAAGCACTTCCTAGACATTTAATGATAGAAATCACATACATCATGTAACCTTCTGGTTATCCAAATGAAGCCATTTTGTATGGGGGGAAACACCCATAACACTAAATCAGCAAGCATTGCACGGAACCCAGAAAGTTCCCTTTGTTTGAATAAGCACTTTTTCCTAAGACAGCTTTTATATAATGGAATGTATTTTTTACAAATTACACAGCAAACTTGTTTTAAAAATAAGTTTCCAATTTTAAGGCCACAAGCCAACACATACTTGGTCACTGTAAAGCTCATCCTGACAATCATGATCTGATAGTGCAAGCTGTGATCTGACAGCATAAGGCAACTTTATAGGTGAATGTGCAACCCTGTCATATTTAAATTAGTAGGCCTGCATTTGAATATATATACAGTATTTAGGACTAGGGTATATGACTTGTAGGCACACAACCACAATATGGATCTTAACTTACAATGAAATCTAAGGAGTAGTCTTAATTACATACTTGTTGGTGCCCAACTATAAAGTGGAAGGATCCATAGTCTACCTCTGTTTTTTATTAATTAGCATGAGGTCCAACACACATTTATTTGGGAATACAACCCACAGAATATTTATTGTGTGCTATGTAAATAAAGTGGATTCTTATTTGAAACATTACCTTTCCTATAAAAATCCGAACAGCTAGTCTGTAACAAGTAGGGAACCTTTAGTCAAATGTAGATCTTGTATATCAATGGTGAACCCGAGATCCTCCAAACATTAGTGAACTGTAACTTCCATCATCTTTAACCATGCTGTGTAATCTGAGGGAAACATCTGGCTGAGCTGATGCATTCCAACATTAGGACCACCACAGGTTCCCCATTGCTTTTCCATAGGCTTTAAATGTAAAACTTGTTTGTTTTAATAACCAAATGCTACCAGAGTGTTGTATACACTTGGGGTTGATACAATTACTAATAAATACCCTGTCAAATAAAAATAAATAAATTTCCAATTCATATTTCTAATAAGGGCCATTAAGAAGACACAATAATACCAAGGAGTTTGAATCTACCATCAACAGCATAACTAATACCACTACTAATACTCAGATTGCATGACTGCATGCTAGTTTTTAAAAATATTACATAATATTCATAGCTAGCTCTAGTACAAAAAAGCTTGCAATAAACACTTATATTATTGTTGTATGGCTTCAGGTAGTTTCTGAGCCTAAGATGAACCATGGGGTTTTCTGGGCAAGATTTGTTCAGAGGGGGTTTGCCTTTGCCTTCCTCTGAAGAGGAGAGGATGTGACTTTTCCAAGGTCACCTAGTGGGTTTCCATGGCTGAGCAGGGGGTTCGAATCCTGGTCTCCACAGTTGTAATCCAATGCTCACACCACTTCACAATGCTGGCTCTAGTATATTTAAACAACTTGGACACAATATTTTTTCTCTGTTTCATTAATAATTCCATAAGATAGGTAATGTTCCCTCATTTTGCAAATCAGGAACTATGACTGAAAGGAGGTGACTTACTGAGCACGGACTTCCAGCCAAACAAATCTTGTATGGACAGTACAATAACATCCAAAATCCACCAAAATGTATTACTCTATTGGGCCAAGCAAAATGCTACTACTGTATACATGTTGCAAGCTTTTGAAGCTCCAGTGACTTCTTCATCAGGCAAAAGGTATTAGAAATCATACAGAAGGAAGACAGAAAAAGTGACAATGTTAAGTCATAGGCCTGCATTTTGTGAAGAAGTTGTGGCTGTTGTCCTTAGATCATATGGTATGGAGGGGTATTTTTGCAGTCAGGCCTCTCTTCTTTCTGGGCCATGTGGGTACTAGGAGATTCTTAAAGTCCAGGAAATAAGCTTTAAATCCATTAGCAAGACAAAAAGCTACTGCCTTTGAGATCCAGTTTGTCTGGAATCTTTTTTGAGGCTACAAGCCCCTTTGTTAGGAAAAGAACATTGCATTTCTCAGGAAGCCTCCATGCTTTTGCATCAGGAAAACGTTTAGGTGTTGTTAAGGTATACAAATAATATTGCAATGATGAAGCACACAAACCACACATAAGTCATGTGAAACAATCACAGAAACATGCTACATGTGATTTGCACATTCCTACACAGTAGGACTTCCAGGCACAAAACTGACCACATCTGAAATTGCCATCAATGTATCCATGGTTTGTTTGTGTGAGATTTGAATATAGGATCATTCCCTGTGAAGCACTGAGCTACAATAAGGAAGAACCAGAAATTGGCTAAATTATACCAAGTAACAGGTCTGTGAAAGAGACTCATCTGAAAATTGGTTCTAACCAGAGAAGAAAGAACCTTGGCTAAACAAGCCAACAGTTGCATTTACAAGACAGCTGTATATATCCATCCGGATCTTTTATTTCAAAGTATATACTTATTACTAAGGGCCTTTGCAGACTGCCAAAAATAGTGCAAATTGAGTCCACTTTAACTGTCCTGACTCAGTGCTAGGGAATCATGGGAACTGTAGTTTATTGTGGCACCAGAGCTCTGACAGAGAAGGCTCAATGTCTCAGAAAAAAATACAATTCCCATGATTCCCTAGCACTGAGCCAGGGCAGTTAAAGTGGACTCAATTTGCACTATTTCTAGCAGTCTGCAAAGGCCCTAACACACCTCAAATATAATATCTGACAGTGACAGTCATGATCAGCAATTTAATATAGCAATAATCATCATCATCAGCAGCAGCATCTAACTATATGAACGAGACAGTGAGGCTTGTAATAAATTTAAGGAAATTAACTGCTCTGACTGATAGGGTGGCTCTATATCCATTGTGGACATAAACTTAGAGTAACTACAAAACTTCAGGGGAAAGCATCCCCATAAACTCTGCAACAACCTACTGTGAATCCATTGCCAATACTTGATTTCAAAGCCAGACACAGAAACAGAATTACAGGAGGTAATAAACACCACATAGAAATCACCCCATATAGAGCCACATTCCTATAAATCAGTCTTGTTTAATTTTTCTTCACTGATTTGTCTATAAATCATTCCCACTATGATCATATACAATCTAGACCTTCTGAATCATTAATTCTTATCTACTCAGTGCTGCTCACAACCTTGCAATAATTGGTGACTGAAAATTAAGGCCCAACATCCACTTGAACTTGTATTCTTGGAAAAGGTACTCCCTGGGGCGCCCCAGATACTGGGGGGGGG
>CM034701.1:371360441-371404345 GCA_020142125.1 Phrynosoma platyrhinos | reverse complement strand
GTTAACAACAGTGGGCCTGTATAGACTCATATTTTCAGATGTCCTTTCTGTTTGCCTCCTCTGTCACTTCCTAGCACACTGCTTTCCAATTTATCTTTGAACTCTTGGCTACCATACATTTAATCCACAATGATTTCAGGGCTAATGTAGAGACTGAGTCTGTGTATCCTGGGTGAAGACCATTTTTGTATGAAGGGCAATTTGGAATGGGAAGCCAGAACCCATGGAGGGTCATGTTCCTTTTCCTATCAGCTAGAGAACATGGTGGAAGCACAGAGGTGCTTTCTCAGAGCACGAATTTGGGGGCCAGAGGAATGGTACATCTCTTATTGACTGTTCCTATTATTTTCTGCTTGTGCTGTAAGTCAGGTTCATAGCTGGTGGCTTCTTGCATACCAGCTTTCTCAGGTGAAGCAGTTACTACTTCAGTTAATGATGCTACTGTTTTTCCCACTATTTGTGGGATTTGCTAGAGTACAACCAGAATTCACAAATGCTTACACTTCGCAAGTGTTGCATGAACTAGCTGCAGCCCCATCTTCCTTCTCCTTGTATAAACTCTGGTTCCTACTCTATTTGGGACTATGGTTGTGTTGTTTCACAGCCTTTCCTGGTGCGCATGTACAGGGCCCTAAACTGCACTCTGAGGAAAGGATGGGACTCCAAAATTCAACACAGAGTTGGCCTAGAGGACCCTACAGATCACAGGTTTCCCATCACTGTTGTATTTATTTTTTTATTTTATTTTATTTTATTTTATATCCCACCTTTCTCCCACAATGGGATTCAAGACGGATACACATTGAGGGAGGAAAAATTTCGAGCAATGCTTACTTTTGAAAGGACACATATAGGATTTCACTACTAGATGCCAAAACAGGAACTAATACATACTAAAGATTGTTTCCTTCCCTCACCCTCTGTGTATTTCTTCTGTACATGATACTTAATAAGGTTGATTTGATTTAAATTGCAATTTTTATTGCTTCCTTGAAGAACTCAATTTTAGTGAATTAAATCACTAGTGAGGAAGATTGCATTTAATTTTTTTTTAGAAAAAAAAGTATACTATAGTTTATATAGCCCTAAAACAGATTAAGCAATTATTCTGAATTGTTTTTTTAAAAAAAATTCTATTCATAAAAAAGAGGATTTTTTGCCTTTATATCTGGACTCTTCAACCTTGTTCTGACCTACTCCATTTCCCCAAATTCTCTGTTCATTGACCTCTATTTTTTTGCACTTAGAGAGAAGCAAGGCAGAGAGAGAAAAAGGGAGTACAAGTGTGTAGTTTACAGAATAGGACTGATCAGAGTGTCTCTCATCTATGTAAACTGTTGTTAACATATTCATGGAATATAATTAGAAGTTATATATTATTCATTATGATATCTTTGACCCAGTCTCTCTCTCTCTTTTTTTTCCCAATTTTTATTGTAACATAAATTAATATACAAAGATACACACAGTCTCTCTCTTTTTTTAAAAAAACGATTTTTAAAAGAAAGCTTTGAAATCTGATTTAAATTTAAAAACCCAATTTAATTTATAAAAATCTGATTTTTTAAAATATTTTTTATCTACACTGCTAGATAAAGTATCACGTGTTTCCATGCCACTTTTGTGTTCTAAAAGTGTTTGTTACTCCTTATAGCCTGCTAGAGATTTTAACTCTTTCAAATTACTTCTGTATCATCTATAAAGTTGCTCTCTTGGTGCTTCTTTCAGTTCAGATCCTTACCTCCTGTTCCTTCTCTAGATATATAATATAAATAAAATGAGCCAATGTTATTCTTCTCCTATGTGTCTTAGGTCTAATCTGCACTACAGAAATAATGCAGTTTGATACAGCTTTGATTGGTATGACTCAGTGCTGTGGAATTCTGGAAATCAGAGTGGGCCCTTGGTATCTGCTGGGGTTTGGTTCCAGGACCCCCCATGGATACCAAAATCCATGGATGCTCATCCCATTAAATACAATGGGTAGTAAAATGATGAGCCTTATATAAAAGGCTATCAAGATTTGGTTTTTGGAATTTATATATAGATTTTGAATATTTTCAGGCCATGGGTGTTTGAATCCATGGATAACCAATATTCAAAATATATAGTGGATACTGAGGGCTGACTGTAATAGTTTTATGAGACATTTAGCCTTCTTTGTCATAAACCACAAATCCCAGAATTCTATAGCATTATTTCTGTAATGCAGTTTAGACCTTAGTCTGCAAAATTGTATAAATCTAAACAAATAACACATCTTTCAGGCTGAAATATATTTAAAGTTTTTGTCCATATATGTCTAATATTACGAAAAACTAAGCTTTCTGCTTAATTGCTTATCTCACCATATTCATTTTTCTCCTTGGCCAGAGCTGGTTGGTAGCCCAAATATCATGGGTAAGCAAAGCATGACATGGAATAAATGAATGATATTCTCTTGCTCTCTACACAGAAGTCTTTGTTTATGCTGGGTGGATTTTGTAGGCGTCATATAACTCAGGAATCTAAAATGTTACTCCAGCTTTGTGACTTCGGCTGATTCTGTGTCTGCTGTGAACACTTCTGGACTAGAGGAAAAGTTGCTGTTTTCACTCTCTGTATACAATTACTGCAGTAATGTTGCAACCAGATGGTAAAGAATCTGTAAAGACTGAGCAGTAGAGGCTCAAATTATGTCTTCTCTGCAACAGCTAAGAATCATTGTGGTTATTTTATTTACCACTGTTTTAAATTTATGTAAGTTGAATCAAAGGACTAGCTATGGATAATGCCCCTGTCTTTCCAGGCAGACTTTACATTTATCCACAGGAGAGATGTGGAGAAAATACTGACTGCACAAAATGTGATCCGATCCCATGTTTGCTTACAGGCAGATGTACACTCATGTGCAAGGACATACCTATTGTGTTGTTGTTCTGTTTATTTTTAACATGTATGCTTTCAGTTTCCTGTGAAATGCCCAAAGTGACAGACAAAATTAAAAAAAAATGTGATGAAGAGCAACATTAATCAAAATCTAGGCAAGAAATTAAACAGACACATCTGAAACAGCTAAGAATGATAACAGTCAAGGTAAACCAGAGATAGATAAAGTGTGTCCTGGGGATGTATGTGCTCCCCCCAGCCCTTTTTTGTGACTCATAGAGCTCCCCACAATGTTTGCTTGTTTGTTTTAAAATCACATTGCAATTTTAAGTGAAAAGACAAAGGAACTAAAAGCACTATAGTCCAAGGTCCATAACACATTGCAGAAATAATCCAGTTTGAGACCGCTTTAACTTCCCTGGCTCAGTGCTAGGGAATTCTGGGAACTGTAGTTTTGTGAGACATTTAGCTTTCTCTGTTAGAGCTCTGGTGCCATAATAAACTACAGTTCCCAGAATTCCTGAGCATTGAGCCAGGGCAGTTAAAGTGGTCTCAAACTGGATTATTTCTGGAGTGTGTTTTGGACCCAAATCACAGTAAAGCTAATTTAAGTACATTTACAATTTATTTATAGGTTGTTAGAAAGCAAATCAACAGTACTTCGTCCAAGTTTGTCCTGAATTCCCGAAGGGAGCAATTAACGTACGCATGCACCACACACACACACACACACACACACACACGTATATATATATATATAAGCAATTAACAAAATTAATAGAATTTAAACAATTAACAAATAGGATTGTTGGTAAATTATGATGGTGTCAGCCTATAAAGGCACCAGATCCTGCCTGATCTTGGAAGCGAAGCAGAATCAGCCCTGGTTAGCATTTGGATGGAAGACCAGGTGCTGTAGGCTATATTTGAGGAAGGAACTGGCAAACCACCTGTGAGTATTCTTTGCCTTAGAAAGCCCTATTCAATTCATGAGATTGCCATAAGTCATAGGTTACTTGAGGACACACACAGGCATGCACGCACATGTACATCAGACTTATGCCATTACAACACATTTTTGGGAAGGGGTCATTGGAGATGTTCAATTATAAAGTGATCACATCTGTCCATCAAAGCTACCTTGTAAGTAGCTCAGCCTGCAAAATAGCCTATTGGTGAGTGGGGATATGTCTAGCTATTGTTTTGGAAGGGTGCCATTTGCAGAGACTTCCAGAGGTTCCTGAGATTCCTTTTCACAACACCTCAAGCAATAGCAAAATAGCTGGATGCATACCTGCTCATCCCCACTGCCACTTTCTTACCATACTGAAATGTCTGTGTGTGTTGGGGGAGGACACCATGTTGTTTACAGGGTGAGGTATTTTTTTGTGGGGGGCACTAGCATTGTGAGTTTTAGCTGCATGGCACATGTATGTCTCTGCATAATAAAGTTGGAAAGGACCACAAAGCCTATCTATTCTGGTCCTTTACCATGCAGGAATCCACTGTTAAAGCATTTGTGAGAGGTGGCCATCCAGCCTGGGCTTAAATAGACCTCCAAAATAGAGAGTCCACCACCCTCTGAAGCAGCGTATTCCACTGTCAACCTGCTCTTACATTTACCAGTGGGTGAAACACCCCAGAACCCACTTCAGAGTAAAATAACAAAGAAAAGAACAGGTCTAATGGCTGCATAATTGAACTCTATTTAAGTATTAAATTAGGTTGTATGAAGTACATCCAATATTAATAATAAAGTGTTATGAGCAACAATTATGCTCCTAAATATGCAAAAAATTAATGCATTACAAAATGTAGGCACATAACAAGATACTTGAACAGAGTGGGGAAAAAGTATGAGTGGAAAAATCCATGGTGAAAAAAGTATGTTAAAAAGCTTCATTAAATCTATAAATAAATAAAAAAAAAGATACAATAGACGTCTTCATGAGTATGTGGCAAATGGAAATCTTCATAAACCTGTGTAATTTCAGTTAGATGTTGCCATGGGAAAGTCCCAGAGTCTATCAGCATGATATGTTAACACCAAAAGAGGTCAAATAAAGATTGCCATGAAGAAATCACAATACAGTCAACCCCAGGAAAAGAATTACGGATTTCTAATATCACATCTTAATCCATCAAAATCTTCCAGAGTAACACCATATATCATACAAGCATGAATACTATAGTAAAACACACTTTAAACAACAAAATGGCTACACTATTGAAAATTCTCATTATGGAACCAATATTAGAAGATGTGGTCTCGTTTGATACTCAAATAGAGTAATTATACAGTCATTAGTCCTGTTCTTGTTAGCACTGGCCTTACAATCAAGATGTTTTTCCTAATGTTTAGGGCGAATCTCTTTTCTTGCAGTTTGAATCCATTGGTTTGTGTCTGCTACGCTGGACCCAAGGCAAGGTCTTGGAGAAAGAAGTGGGCCTTCTTTGTAATGTCTGAATGACCTACCTTTATCCTGATATGTATCTATGCATTTGCTAGGATGGAAAAATCACCCTGATATTTTTCTCTGTGTGCATTTTGTTATTCAAACAGAAGTCCCAGAATGTTTGCCTAAGCAATGTCAGCCAAAGAAATATTGCTGTCTTAGGTGTAACAGCAAATCAAGGACTCAGAAGACAGCTGTGCTGTTTTCCCATATGAAGCAGAAAGTCCAACAAATACCTTTCTTCATCTCTGGCAATAAAAATTACAAAGCATTAAAGAAATGGCAATTTGCTATCTTCATGACACCCCAAATCTGCTACATGAAGTGACTGCCCCACTCTGCCCAACAATAGGGTCAACAATAAGAATCAGAATAACTATGAGTTACCACTTCTGGTTTTTTATGAGTATAATTTGTATGCAAAAAAATTGTAAACTTTCTTCCCATTCCTGGGAACACATGACTTAGAATCATGGAGTTGGAAGAGACCACAAGGGCTACCCAATTCTTCCCTACTGTTTTCTCAGCAGGGGTAGAAAGAAATTAAACTTTTTTAAAAATATAAAATCCCGTTCCTGATGCAAATGAGCATAACTCCCATCGAAGTCATGTGGAGAAGAGATATCTGGTTCCAATTCTATGAAGCAGTAGCCCTCAGTATTTGTCAGAACTAATATAATCATAGTGCAAGAATCTTGATTTAGCCTTTCCAAACTTCCCAAATGCGAACAACATTTCCCATTGTGCCCAGCCAGTATGACTGCATGTGGAGAGCATCAGGTTGGGCATACCTGATTTACACAGTGGTAATTTTACACCTGCTTAGATGTCAGTGATTTGAATCACATTTTCTCCCAATGTGACTAGAATATCTGAGCCATGAGCCTTCAGTGTCCTGTTGAACTTAATTAAAAAGCTAGCTCAGTTGGAGAGATTTCAGGATAATAGAAATGAGTCCGGACAACAGTGAATGTCATGACCTGAGATTATTTGGAAAAGCCCATTGTGCCATTTGAAATCTCTACATGGCACCAGTGTCAGTGAGATTTTATTGACTTGGTTTCTTTTGTTGGAAGTCTGTCAGGCAATACAGGTTGAGTCTTCATTATCCAAAATTTCCAAATGGTCCAAAATCCATAACTCTTTTTTAATAGGTGACAGAGATAGTAACACCTTTATTTTCTGATGGTTCAGTCTACACAAACTTTGTTTCATGCACAAAATTATTAAACTATTGTATAAAATTTTGCTCAGGCTATGTGTATAAGATTTATGTGAAACATAAATGAATTCTGTGTTTAGTTTTGGGTGCCATCTCTTCGAAGCTAGGGCCCATATTTTTTTAACCCTTAGGAAACTTTCTACATTAAACTAATGATTTAACATGGTATCGATAACCTGTAATTTGTACACTTCCCCTTCCCATTTGCGTGGCAAATCCCTCACACTTTTCCTGATGTCCATTCCTGGTTTCGGGGAAGCTACCATTTTTTGGTGGCTTCAGTGAAATAGAAAACTATGATTTGCTTCTAACCCGGAAAGTTGAGGTTTGCACATAACTTCAGAGTGTGTGTCATCCTGAGGGGTACTAACAGTATGCCAAACCACTGTTTTCCAAGTGCAGAGTCATAGTTTGGCATTGCAATTAAACTTTATGTTTACCTTTTCATAAAACAGTCCATAAAACCGTTAACTAAAGTCAGTTCTAAAATCAAAACAACATAAATACAGCTAGCAAAATCTTATAGTGGGATGGGCAACTGCAGCTGGTCCAGGGCCATTTTTTCTGTCCCTAGAACTCTCCAGGAGTGATATGGAATGCTGAAATCCCCCCCCCCCCCCCGTGCCCAACAAAAATATGAGTGGAAGTCAACTTCAGGTTTTGAAACGCATGTGTTTTTTAAAATGTTAATAGAGCAGGGGGTCTCTAAAGTTAAGTATGTACCTTCAGGTTGCCTATTCAACAATGGTGAAACCAAAACCATGAATTCCATAGGGTTTTCTTAGGGGGGGAATATTCTGAATTGGCTTGCCATTCTCTTCCTCTGAATATAGCCTACAGCACCTGGTATTCTCTGGCAGTCTCCTTTCCAAATGCTAACCAGGCTTGACTCAGCTTAACTTTCAAGATCAATTACCCTGAAAGATCTGGTGCTTTCAAAGTATTTTGCTATACAGTCAGACCTTCATTTCCATGGGGGAATCCGTTCCAGACCATGAGCAGCACTACCACCCTGTAGATACAAAAAACATGGGACCTCATTGCTGCCAATGGGGGCAATGAGACGTGCTGTCTGCAGGGGCTTAAATCTGCAGATGGCAAGCCTGCATATCGCAAGGGCCCACAGTAATAAAATCTGTTTTAAAGGGAGAATTGCCTCTCCTGAAGCTCTTTTGACTAGAACAAAGGATGATCAAGAGAATCTGGAGGCTTCAAGGGCCACAAAAACACAAGTAACATGCAGCGCCTTTGCTTTCCCTGACATTACAGCATTAATATATTCACCCAACTTTATAAGTATGTCTGCCAGTAGCAATTTACCATATATGCTTGACTATAAGTCAACCTCATGCGTAAGTTAAGGATAACCCATGGATATGTCCCATGGTTATGTCGAGGATAAAACCTAGGGGTATGTAATGAAGGATGTAAAGGATGAAGCAAAGGAAAACAATGCCAAAGAGCTTACAAAATTCCAGTAGGCATAAAGATTTGTGCTTATACTAAAGACTGGATGGATGAGAGAGTGTGATGGTGATGATGATGAAGAAGAAGAAGAAGAAGAAGTATTTATACCTCGCTCTTCAGCCAAAAGGCTATCAGAGCAGCTTACAAATGGTTAATTATACATATTTCCCTGCCCTCAGGCTTGCAATCTAATTTTATATTATTCATCACTCTTTCCAAAACATTTACCAGTTCTTTCTGAAAATGTTTATAATACACAGTTGAAAAAACCATCGGGATCTAGAGCTTTTCCTGTCTTACAGTTTTTGATTGCTTCTTTTATTTCAGTCAGTGTTATTGGTTGGTTTAGTATTTCTTTCTGAGTTTCTTTTAATGGAATTATCTATATTTTTTCTATCTATCTATAGCACAGTACTTAAATTGACCCATGATTTTTTGGGTCATTTTTTAACCTAAATGTCTAGACTTAGACATGAGTATATACAGTATGTCTGTTATTATGTGCCTTCAAGTCGTTTCCAACTTACGGTGATCCTAAGGTGACCCTATTATGGGGTTTCCTTGGCAAGTTTCTTCAGAGGGGTTTCCTTTGTCTCCCTCTGAAGGTGAGAGAGTGTGACTTGTCCAAGGTCACCCAATGAGTTTCCATGGCTGAGTGAGGATTTCAACCCTGGTCTCCAGAGCCCTAGTCCGACGTCTAAACCACTACACCATGCTGGCTCTCTCTGTACATCCGTACTAAGAATAATAATAATAAAAAAGATGGCAAGTGTTGCAAATGCTTGTTAAAATAGCAGTGTTTTCACAGGCCACTTAAATCTATATAATGGCATAGCTGAGAGAGAGATCGGCAGGGCTGACATCACTGCTGAAAAGGTAGAGTTTCAGGAAATTTCTAAGTGGACTCCTGCTGGCAAGCCAACTGGAACAAGCCCTTATAAGGTGACTCATATGGGAGAAGGCACCCTGAAAGTATGCAGGGGCTAGACTTCACTGATTAAAATTAAGTAGCTTTAAAAAACTTAGTTAAAAATAATTAAACCAGTCAACTTCACCACTGTTTTCTATGAAAGGAATTGGTGACAGCAGATCAATGAAATGTGGTTGGTATTTTGTGCTTTACGTTTTTCTGGTCTTGCTATTTGGCCTCAGGTGTGTTTGCTCAAACGGAAGTCTTGTGATTTGGTTTGACAGCTGTTTTCTATTGAAGGCGCTTTTAAGTAGTTTGGTAAAATGCATGCATTTTTTTTCCAAATTCACTGAAACAGTTGTGTCTTTTTTCCAGGGCTATGTCCATCTGGGATAACAACCTGCAGATTACCACCATGTGCAGTGTGGTGGGTGCATGGCTTGGAGCATTTCCTATTCCACTGGATTGGGATAGACCATGGCAGGTTGGTTTCTCTGTCTTACTTACATCAGCATTGCTGGATTGGACCAGTGGTCCCCAACCCACGGTCTGCGGCCCAGTACCGGTCCGCAGAACAAATGGTACCGGGCCGCGGTCTGGGGGTTGGGGACCACTGATCTGTTTTGATTTAATAATTAACTTGATGCCGCAACCCCCCCCCCCAGTGGGCTGCGGAAAAATTATCAAACGTTGACCGGTCCACGGCAATAAAAAGGTTGGGGACCACTGGATTGGACCACAGACCTTCTCTGTTTAGTTCAATATTCTTTTTTCAGCAACAGCCAGATAGTTTCCTTTAAGTCACAAGCAAGGTGCAGAAGTAGTACCCTGTCCTGATGTTTAGCCTCTATCATATATTATCCAAAATATGGCTTCTCTGAATGTGGCAGAGCTATTCTGAGATTGTTTTAGAAAATGAGTACTGATGGACATCCCCCGTGGAAGTGGTCTAATCCTTTAAAAACAGCAACAACAACACACACCATTAAAGATACATAAACAGTCTTGAAACAATAATAGTAGGATATAATAGAATGTGGTAATGTAATGAAAGTTGTGTCTACAACCAAGACAAAAAAAAAAATCAACTATAAAGACAAAATTATACAATATTC
This sequence comes from Phrynosoma platyrhinos, assembly GCA_020142125.1. Classification (NCBI taxonomy): domain Eukaryota; kingdom Metazoa; phylum Chordata; class Lepidosauria; order Squamata; family Phrynosomatidae; genus Phrynosoma; species Phrynosoma platyrhinos. The sequence goes on along the minus strand of CM034701.1, from coordinate 371,394,307 downwards.
TCCAAGAAAATGATACAATATATGCCTAATGTATACAGTATATGCTAAGAAGAAAACATACATGAAAGATAAGCTTTAACAGGAAGTCAACATGTATAGAATACAACCAAAATATATAACACAACATAAAAAGTTAGCTCAGAATGGATAAAGACACATTTGGTACTCTGTTCAAAGTAAGCAGGGCAAACTTAAAATGAATATTAAACCCAAAAAGCCATCTGTGAAAATATACCTTCTGCCTGTTTACAAATCTATGATAGTATTTTTGCTTGTTGGAAGTGTAACTACATGTAATGGAAACAGAACAAAATGGGTGGCAAAGTCTTGATGAGATGTCTGCTATCTGGAACTTTTTGTAGCTATTTCTTTTTTTAAAAAAAACCTTCCTTAGTAAGGAGTTTTCAACAATTTAAAGTGCCAGTTACAGACATACGTTTCCAAAGATGACAAGGTCCTGTGTGTTAATATTTTCTGTAAAGCAGGACCTTTCTATTATATACTGCCATTATTGTTTCAAGGTTATTTTTTGTATCTGTCATGGTTTTTTGATTTGTGGATTTTAGGTTGAGACCCTTTTGTTTTTGTTTCTAGTCCATTTTGAAGCCATCTTAATTTGTGATTGTCACTGTGTGTCATGGTAAAGAGTTTAGCTGTTAAAATCATGCATTTAGAAGTTCAAAGTTACGACATATTTAAGATGTTTAGCTCTCAGGGACTAGACTTTTAAAAAGCACCTTACTTGTGTGAGTTGTGGAATATTTTCTGACCTCAGAGAGAGTTCCACTTAATTGCAGGATATACAAATGGCCCATTGAAAGGGGTGCTTGTGCAGAATCACGTGTGCCAAATACCTAGTGCCAGCTCACACAGAGTGGAGTGAAAGTGAAATCAATTCCTCCTCAACTGAAGATATTTTTATTTTGCCTGTCATGTCAACCAAATGATGCTCAGAACATGTCACTTTGGCAAAATAATATACACACACATACAAAATTAAAAAAAATGGGACTTTTTTGGTCCCAAAACATTACATTGGTTGGTATAAAAATGTAATCTTAATTAAACAGATTTGTAGAGATCTATTGCCAACTGTATTTTCTTTGAGTTAAAAAACAGATTTTTTTTTTACCCATACTTGCAAAGTGTATGAAATTTAGGAAATGTTTGTTGTTGTTCTATGTCTACAAGGGCTTTCTGAGGCTGGGAGCATGTGACTTGCCCAGGGTCATTCACTGGGTTTCCATGAGAGGGGATTTGAACCCTGATATTTAGAGTTGTAGTTCAACACTCAAGCCAGTCCCTTCTCTTTAAAGAAACTAATAAAGGACATGTATGTAAATTGAGAGCCGGTGTGGTGCAGTGGTTTAAGCATTGGACTACAACTCTGGAGACTAGGGTTCGATTCCCCACTTGGCCATGGAAACTCACTGGGTATCTTTGGATGAGTGACACACTCTCAGCCTCAACCTCTCAGTATCCAGAGACATAGTCCAACGGTCAAACCACTATGCCACTCTGACTCTGGCCTAAACAATTTTATGATACAGCAAATGTGGAGGGCCCACTGTATTTCTGTCCTGCCATTCAGGCCCACACAGCTTACAGCAGAGGTAGGCAACCTTTTTGAGCCGGGGGCCGGGTTGCTGTCCCTCAGACAATTGGGGGGCCGAAGCACCAAAAATAAATAAATAAATAAATAAATAAATAAAAATAATTTTTTAAAAAAATTAAAAAATATGCATGCATACTCTCTCAGCCCCAGAAAAGCCATGGCAAAACCCTTGTGGAGATTTTGCCAAGAAAACCCCAAGAACAAGTAATAATAACAATAATCAATATCATCATGGTGGGCAGCAGCGGCGGTGGGGGCAGGACTAGCCTAGAGCCGGTCTAAAGGCCTCGGGGGGCTGCATCCGGCCCCCGGGCCTTAGGTTGCCTACCCCTTGCTTACAGCAATCAATTAAATATCAATTAAAAATAAATGCACCACCTACTGGAGCAGCTTCAGCAGTATAACTGCATAATATCACTGGAAGGTGGAGGAGAGATCAAGGCTGCCGTCAAGTACAGCAAAACCAAATGGTCTTAACTGTTTTCCCAAAAGACCAGTTAAAGAGCAGAGGCACATGGGTGACTGCTACTGTTTGGGTGCTGCCACCAAAAAAGGCCCTTAAGGACAGTATGACTGAGTGTCCTGTTTCAGGAGGCAGCATGGTGTAATGGCTTGAATGTTGGATTCCAACTCTGGAGACCAGGGTTCAAATCCCTGTTCAGCCATGGAAATTCACTGGTTTATCTTGGGCAAGTTGTACATTCTCAGCCTCAGAGGGAAGCAAAGGCAAACCCCCTCTGAATAAAACTTGCCAAGTAAAACCTATGATAGGTTCTCCTTAGGGTTGCCATAAGTTGAAAACAACTTGAAGGCACAAAAGGCCAACAACTTATTTCATTGTTGAAAAGTGATACAGCTACTTTGACAGTGGGAGAGGGAGAAAGGGCTGTTTTCAGGGTATTTCCTGGTTCACTCAGTGCAAACATCCTCCTTTCCTGTTAATGGGGCCCCCGTGTCATTCATAGAGTTCAGTCCACACAGCCTGTCAGCATTTGTTCCTCTGATATCACGGAGGCCACGTACTCTTACATTCTGTGAGAATGTGGCCTCTGGTGGTGTAGCTTCCTTCCATTAAAAGCACTTAACCAAATGCATTTGAAAGGGCTCTTGGCTCCCAATTGATCTGCCATGGCCAAGCCCTGCACTGAAAACACACTTTGCAGTTTTCAGTCAGAGTTCTGGCAAACTTCAGCTTTCTAGATGCTTATAGTAATAATGTGGAGCTTGCAGAACTAGAGGAAACCTGTAAATTCAGCCATTTCATGTTGTTGTTCATTGATGCCATTTTAGAATTTGCAGAGAACCCCTTTTTCAAACCAGTGCAAAAGACTACTTTTAACTGGGATGGGGTAATAAGAATGGATGCAATGTAGCAAAATGGTGGTGAAATTGGTTTATATTCATAATGGTAAGTGTATTAAAATATTCTCACAGAGGTACAGTCCCAACCCTGGGGAAAGAAATTTTGGTATTAATCATTCCACAACCCAAATGTCTCCAGAGTTTTCCTGGTGTGAAGGCACATTTTTACATGTAAGATTTAAATGAGTCTGGGTTAACTCTGGGTTTGCCAGCCTGTGAATCTGTGGTGTGTGTGCATATATATAAAAATGTGTAGCTCAGAGATCAGAACAGTTACTTTGTTGGACTGTAACTCATGAATCCCTCAGGCAGCATGGCCAGTGCTGATCAAATTCAGACCTAGTGAGCAGAAAAGGGTTAGTTCACATTTTTCTTTCTTTCAAGTGGCACATGACCAAGTCCACACCCATTTACTCTTTGCCCTTGAGAGGAGATGTGTCCTTGGGCATGTGCATCCAAATTCAAAACAAACTGAGGATCAACTGCTGGTATTAGAAAGGGCAGAAAGCCAGGACCTGGGCTGGACTCTCGCCTGGCTTGGAAGCAGCAGCCAGCTTTCCAGGAGGGGTGAGGCAGGAGAAATCAGTAAGGATTGCATGGATGGCTTGAAGAGAGATACCTGTTTTGTTTTTTGTTTTTAAAGGGATGACAAAAGTTACCAGGATCCTGCCCAGCCTCAAAGAGAAATTAAGCTGGATGGTGGGGATGGGAGCATTTCTTCAGGCATCCAAGAAACTGTTTCTGAAAGGATAACTGTATTAATCTTCTGTTGTTTTGTTGTTAATTGCCTTTGAGGCTTGGACCTCAACTCATGGCAACCCTGTGGATGGGACATCTCCAAGTCTCCCTATCCTCAACTGCTCTGCTCAGGTCTTGCAGGTCCAGGCCTGTGACCACCCTGATTGAGTCCAACCATCTGGCATATGCAGTCTTCCTCTATTTCCACTGCCCTCCACCTTTCCTAGCATTATTATCTTTTCTAATGATTCATGCATTCTGATGATGTGGCCAAAGAAAGCCTCAATTTAGTCATCTTGACTTCCAGGGAGATTTTAGGCTTAATCCATTCAAGGACCCATTTGTTTGTCTTTTTGGCCATCCATGATATCCTCAGCACTCTTCTCCAGTGCCACATCTCAGATGAGTTGATTTTCTTTCTATCTGCTTTCTTCATTGTCCAACTTTCACATCCATAGATAATGATTGGGAATACCATGGCTTGAATGATTCTAACATTGGTGCTCAGTTCATCTTTAGCAACAAAGATTCTGGTGGCATGTTAAAAAACCACAACCTTGTTTGTCGTGGACCAGAGCCCACTCTGTGTGTTTAATGAACTGGTCTCTTGTTTCACAGAATTGTACCATTCTATAAATCTGTTAGTCCTTCAGGTGCCACAAGACAGTATTTTAGGAACTTGATCTGGCATTAATGTTTTGCTGTACAACCACCATCCCACTTGAAAACCATGGAAGGAGACTGGAGAGATCCCAACCACTTCCACAAGGGTGTAGTGGCTTTCAAATTGGCATACTTCCCATTTCACCACCATCAAATTATGACTCCCTTTATTCACCTTGTCTTCTTTATTTTCCTCTTTCTAATAGAGATTGAATGAAACTTTCCCCCCCTCTTAATACTACAAAAGCAGCTTGTAAATTGACATTGATCTGAGTATTCTCCTAAATTAAGGCAGTAAAATAGATGACAAGTTGGCGCAGTAGAAACCATAAAGGCTGCTTTTATTGGTAAAGTAAAACCTTGTACCCCAAGACATATTTACAGGGAGAATTGTATTGTTTTCGGAACTGAGGTTTCTATAAAGGTTGTGGTTTGAAAGACTTATACATGCTTATATTTGGAGGGACTTGGGAAAATGCTCTTAATCCTATAACCTGAGATTTTTTAAAATTAAAATGGAAGTAAGGCCAAAAAAGAGCATTCTGTCAGCCAGTGCTGCTTTGATCCCAGCCACTCTGCCTGATTAATATGTTTGGAAGACTTTTTAATCTATGTCTTTTCCTGATGTTTCTTGTTCCATTGGAAGACCGCAGTAGAATCTGATTTCATAATCCACTTGATGCTGTTACAGGGAGAGCAGAACTGAGCAATTCTCAGGCTTGTGGGACTGACTTTTTTTTTTTACTAGAACCTTGGCTTGCATCAAGAATAATCTGGGACAAAAGATATGCATTGAAAATGAAAAAATTCTAGCCCCAGGAATTTGCTTTGATTACCAAAACTGAATGAAGCTCACAGTCTTCACACATCATTGTAGAGGGATGATATGTGTCAGGGCAGAGAATCATTTTGGAGATGCAGTTGGGATTCAAAACCCCTATTAATTTATTGCCAATCATCTAGAGATCTAGCAGTAAAACCACATCTAGTTTGGCTCACCCCCACCCCATCTAAAGAAGAGGTGAGTAAAGTGTGACCCTACAGCCACATGAGAGATCTAGCATTGAGTGCTTTATGATCCACAGTGTTTCCAAATTCCCTTAGACTGCCAATTTTTTTTCTGGCAAAAGGGTGAATTACATCTTCTGAAAGCCACCAGGATTAGTGAATCACCTTTTACATATGTTGCAGGAAGATCACACACATAAATTTTACAAACATTTTTTCACAAGGAGTAAACATCTGACTACTTAATGGTTTTTGTTTGTGGCTTGGTATTTAGTATTTTTGGTACTCTAGACAGCCCCCACAAAGGATCCTGAAGACAGAAATGGATCACCTCTAGGTTTGTCCATCTTTTTGCATGCCATTTACACAATTGATGTTAGTTTGCCACAGACTTCTTCCAAAGGCGCTGAGAGAAGATGTTCTTGATATGTTCCCTACATCTGAGTTACTGATGTGTAGATGACAATTTGTCATGGTCTGGAGGCCTCTCCTTGTCTCCTGTCACCTTGCAGTAGTGCTGCAGGATGAAGCTAGGTAGCTAGCAATGTAGAATATATCTCAATGTAAAAAAGTCTGCATTGGCTTCCTGTATATTTCTGGCACACAGTGTAGAATATGCTTTATAGCCCTTTATGGAATGGGACCTATTTATTGTCTAAAGAGTCAACTCCTTCCATAGTGCTGTGTCTGAGTGTTATCTTCCTTTGGCCCTTCCCAGAAAATATCTGTATCTGGAGGTTAAGTGGGAATGGCTTGGAATATTGCCTTTTCTCTAATAACCCTTTAACTACAGAATGTACTTCCTTGGGTTATTCAACAGTATCAATAAGTGAACATCACGGTAATTTCCCTGGGTTTGTAAAGGCCATTTTACGGCAGATTTTGGATTTGTTTTAATCTGACTTCTGTTTTTCTTCATGTTGATCTTCTGCTGTTTTGTCAACATGATCATAACATTTTGGTTATTTCCAATTTTGACAGCATCTTAAATTGCAAGGCAAGTTATAAATATCTTCAATAAAATCCTTCTTGTGACTTTGGGATACTTAAAGACATGAGGGTATGACCTGAAAATCTTAAATTAGCAGTCTTGACACTTTACCTACTAGGCTCTGCTGTTTAAGGCTTAACTGGATATTCAGTGATTGGATCTCCTGGTAGGCAATTTTCAAAGTTTGGACCAGGGCTGTAGCAAGTAGAGAAGGGAGAACAAACATTTTTGCTCAGAATCAAACCTCCACATGCTGTGAAAAGAAAAAATTTGTAGTGAGAAGTCTAGTTGAATAATGCCATTGCTTGCCTCCATTTCTGGATAATGGCAACTCCCTGCATTCTCCAGACTATGCATTTACTGCTTTATTCTTAAATTTATGCCCCACCTTCTTGTCTAAAAAGGTAGTCAATGTGGATAACAGGACCAAAATTAAAAAAACAACAACCAAACAAACCTCCTAGACCTAGAATCTCAGTTAAATCAGCTTTAAAAATGCAAACCAGTTTAAAATATAACAAATGGGGCATGTCCCATGAACACACTGAAACTATTTTGGGCTTTACCAAAGTGTTTGATTGAATGATCTCATGGAAGGCTGTGTGTGTTTCCCAGGCTTTTATTGGAGGGAGGGTGTCCCCTTGCAGTCTCACATCTGGATCTGGACCAACCTCACTTCCAAATCCTATGGATTGCTTCCTCCATATAAACTGGGCAAACTGTGTAAATTGGCTTTTCACTCTGAAGAATTTGGAATTAGCTAGATGAGAGGTGGCATTATGCGAGGCAGAGAGGTGGGTTATAAAGTTTATCATTATTATTATTATTATTATTATGCAGCATTCTAGGTCTTACTGGGATGTAACTTCCAGCATTCCTCACCATTGGCTCTACCAGCTGGGAGTTGTGGTTTAGTGACATCTGGACAGCTGCCCAATTCTAATCTGTGGATGAGATGGCCACACACAAACACAAAAGTCTGGTATATTCGATTTTTAAAAAATGGAAGCGTGCAAGCTTGAATCATAGTTCCATACTCTACATGCATACATAGAGTTCCATACTCAGTGTAATTTTTGGCTTTGAACAAGAATTTGAACGTGGGTTTTTCCAGTCCAGCCATCCACCCACTCTGCCCCACTGTCGGAAAGTATATTTCAAGCTGTAGAGCTGTAATTTAAATCCCTTCAGCTGGAACGTGAAATGGATTCTGAGAAAAGTTTAAAAGGAGTTTGCTTTGAATGAAATAGGGAGACCTTGGGGCATTTCTTCTTGAAAGTTTCTCAAATTGAATAAGGATGCTTATGGCTTCCGATTCTTCACTCTTGCCCACTTTTAAATGGTTCTTTTTGCATGCAAGTAAGGGAACTTTCAACAATCTGTGGGGTGGGGTGGGGAACCCCGCAGCTTTCAGTAGAAATGAATTCCTGCAGAGATATCTATTTATAATGCAAAACGAGCTGTGAAATCAAAGTAGAAATAAAATAAAATTCTCTGAAAATAGAAATAGTCTCTCCCCCTCCCCAGAATGTGTCATGCTAAATATGACTTCATCCTTTCCCCCCAAAATAGGCTGACAGCTCAGACTCTCTTTATAACTCTTGCTGTCTTTCTTTTAACTTTACATACTCCAGTCCCAGAAAGGCATAGTTTTAGAATTGAAAGCAAAAGCCTATCTACATGACCCTTGGCATATTCCCCCACCCCCTTTAAATCATAACCTTTGTTTTGGATTCATTCCTCTGAGAGTGGCAGTTGTGTGGCTCTTTTTGAAATCTTCGAACCGCATCTGAAAGTAGAACAGAGAACTGTTGAAATGCCCTAGTTTGATTGGGGAATATTGAGGTTCTTATTGGGTATGATGGAGAAATTAAAGCTGGCATTCTAAGGCATCACTAGGCAGCATATTGTTGTGATTAACTGCCCTCCAGTTGGCCTCCACTCATGGTGACCTTTTGGATGGGACATCTCCAAGGCCCCCTGTCCTCCTCTTCTTTGATTAGGTTTTGCAGGCTCAGGCTCATGGGCTCTCTTATTGAGTCTATCCATCTGGCATGTGCTCTTCCTCTCTTTCTGATGCCTTTAAACTTTCCTAGCATTGTTGTCTTTTCTAGTGTTTCATGCCTTCTCATGATGTGGCCAAAGCATGACAGCTTCAGTTTTGTCATCTTTGCTCCTAGGAGGAGTTCAGCTGTGATCTGTTCTACGACCCATTAATTGGTCTTTTTGGCCATCCATGGCATCCTCAGCATTTTTCTCCAGTACCACATCTCAAATGAATTAATTTTCTTCCGTTCTGCTTTTTTCACTGCCCGGTTCTCGCATTTGTACATAGCAACAGCATTTATACCTCTATATCACTTATCAGTGAACTCAGCACTCTCTAAGCAGTTTATAATCTGTAAACCAGTTGCCTCCAACAAGCTAGGTACTCATTTTACCAACCTATGAAAGGATGGAAAGCTGAGTCAACCTTGGAGTCCTGGGATCAAACTCACAACCTTGTGGCTGCAGTATCAGCATTTAACCCAGGGGTAGGCAACCTTTCCCCTTTAAGGGCCGAGGGACTTCAGCTCCCAGAAGCCTCAGCCATGTTGGCCAATAGTCCCATGTTGGCCAGTAGCTACTGGGATTCTGGGAGCTGAAGTCCCTCGGCCCTTAAAGGGGAAAGGTTGCCTACCCCTGATTTAACCACTGCAGGGCTCTTATATGGTGATGGGGGGGGGGCTCATTCCCACTATGATTTAAAGCTAATTGCTGATCGGATTCTATGTGCCTCATTCACACTTGAAACTGTTTCAGAACTGACTGCGCTCGGTTTGAATTGCAGTGAAGTGAGCTAAAGGCAAAAACATAGCTGTTTCTGAAGACAGATAATTTCGCAGTTGTAGTTTTTTGTGGGTTTTTCGGGCTGTGTGGCCATGTTCTAGAAGAGTTTCTTTCTGACGTTTCTTCAGCATCTGTGGCTGGCATCTTCAGAGAATACTGGAATGGAAGAGAGGGGGTCTATATATACAGTCAGGCCCTGGGTAGGGAGGAGTGATTCCCATGTAAACTGTGTATTGTTCTGTGTTGAATAGGTATTGTTGTGTTGCTAATGGCACCATCCCTGAGAAGAGAAAAGCCATGAAAGTTTTCCCCCTTCCCCAATACAGAAGATGTCCCTTAACCAGAGAGCAACCAGCTGTTGCACAACAACAACAATAGCCTAGGAGCCAGCTGGAAGAGGAGGAGAGGGGAAAATGATGTGCTTGATACACTCAGGGAGCAGCCTGGGTTGCTGAGGGGAAGTAAATAATTCAGAGGAAAGCTCCGTTGCTAATGTCGCCCCACTCAGCACCTGTAACGGCCCCATCCTCATCATCACCAAAGTGGAAGGTAACTCCTGCGGGAAGAAGGGGTGAGGAGGGGCGGGGGTTCCCGGGCCAAGCCATAGCAGCACTCAGCCTCTTTCTCTGGCAGGAAGCCCAACTCCGTCCCAGGCATATCCTCCTTTCCCAGGACAGGTCCTACATTTCAGCCTCCCATCTAGAGGAATCCCAGAAGGTCCTCCATTTGGGGCAGGACTAGAAGCATGGCATTTACATTTGGAGCAGGACTAAGAAGCATGGCATTTACATTTCTATGAGTGTGTTTAGTTCTTATGTGGTCATGTCACCCTACATGTGGAACACACTCCCTCGGAGAGTAGTGGAGTCTCCTTCCTTGGAGGTTTTTAAGCAGAGGCTGGATGGCCATCTGTCAGGGATGCTTTGATTGGGAGTTCCTGCATGGCAGGGGGTTGGACTGGATGGCCCTTGTGGTCTCTTCCAACTCTATGATTCTATGATTCTATGTTTTCTTGAATGTGTTGCTGGTATGGCACATGGGTGCGCCACCAATGACATGTAGATGATTGACATGCATTTTGAAGCAGCACAAATCTAGTGGGAACGACAATTGTGTCAAAAAAGACACAAATCCATGAAATAAGGAATTAATTTGCTTCCATAGTGAGTACTATGCCTCAACTGGAATTGATTCACCAATGCGATGTCAAAGAGAATTATGAACCAGTTTAAATGTAAGTTTGAATGAGCCCAGGAAATACAATGGCGTGGACAATTCGAACTTTAGTGCTAAGTTGTATATCTTTATCCTTTAGGATCTTGTCTAGTTCTTTCATGGCTGCCCATCCCATTCTGTCTTCTTCTTACTTCTTGCAGTCTCCGTTCTGATCAATGTTTGATCCAAGGTACAGAAAGTCTTTATTTCGATTTCTTCTTTATCTAGGGTGAATTTAGGGCAACATATAACCCTTTAGATATTGTTGTACTGCAACTCCTGCCATCCCTCAAAATTGATCCTGCTGCCTAGGGCTGGAGGGAATTGCAGTCCCACAACACATGGAGATCCTCAAGTTAACTACCTCTTGTTCTAAGCTCAAGTGAAAATAAAAACCAGCTAATCTTAAAGGTGCTGATACATTTCTTCTTTTCTTCCCTCATTCCCCTCCCTTCCTCCTTTTTAAGCCAGTTCCTGCGTACATTATACAAAGTCAGTCTATTACCGTAGTGCAAATGTATTGTTAATGCTGATCTTTATTGCACTATTTTGCTGTTTGATTTAAAAAAAAAAACAACAACAGCCAAAAGAACCTCATAATCTACATTAGTTATTCCCCAACCAGATACGTTGGGCTAAAATTTCCATTGTCTCCCAGTCTGCTAGAGACAAATTTGGGGAAGGCTGATCTTCCCTCATGTTTTCATTAATGATGCTGTGTCTACATTTTATAACTCAGAATTGTTTTTGTGAGCAAAAAGTAGCATTTGAACAAGCTCTGAAATGAAAACTCATGTGAGATTTGCTTGGGCTCTGCGTGTGTGTTGCTGATGTGCTTTTACATGTGCTGATGTGCTTTTTAAACCTCTTGTTTTTCTTAATGAGACGAACTAGTTTAACTTTGACTTAATATTTCCACCTGCTGTGCTTTTAGTTGTATCCGTTTCTGTGAGCTGCCTTGAATGCCAGTCTGTGGAGAAAGTTGGTATATAATTTTATTACTGCTATTATTGTAATTATTGTTGTTAGTGTTATTTATTCATGTTTATGTGTTTATATCCAGTTTCCCCCCAGCACTGGGACTCAAAGCAGCTTACAAAAATTAAAACAAATAGAGATTAAATACCTGGTCATACTAAGATGACAATATACATTATTTTTAAAATGCAATCAAAACAACCTATAGAATTAAAACCATTTAAATTCCACCAAAAGTCAGAAGATGAGCATGCCATAATAAAAAATTGAGATGACCTGGTGTATTGTAGTGGCAAAGTGACAGAGGAAATCTGTGGCTTAGATCCTGCCAGGGCTGTGAAACTGGCAAGCTGTTCTCCTGCTTTCCCCTGTTTGGGGAATAATAATGCTGATCTACCCTACTGGCTTTTTGCAAGGATGACAAGCCAAATGTATGTGCAGAACACTTTGAACCAGAGCCAGCATGGCATAGTGGTTTGAGTGTTGGACTGTGACTCTGGAGACCAGGGTTCGATTCCCATTCAACCATGAAACCCATTGGGTGACCTGCTCTCAGCCTCAGAGGAAGGCAATGGCAAACCTCCTCTGCACAAATCTTGCCCAAAAAAAACCCATGATAGGTTTGCTGAGAGTCACCATAAGTTGGAAATGACTTGAAGGCATACAACAGCAGTAACAGAACACTTTGAAACAGGGCTCGCCTACTGTTAAGCCGTGAGAAGGTTACCTCAAGCTGCATTTGCTGAGTGTTGTGGTGGAGAAAGCAGCGGGTGCTTGCCATCATTTCCTGGCTATTCCTGTATATTGCAGGCAACTGGCCCTTCATGCCTTAAATTATTTTGCTGTCCTGAGGTGATGTGGAGGATGCTGTCCCATCACTAGTGTTGAATTAAGGCCCTATTCACACAATGAAAATAATCCAGGTAGAATTTGGGTTGAATCTGTTATTCATGTGCACCCCGAATGCACCCTATTCAGTTTTTTTTCAGGGGAGGGCTCCCCAAAACCCCAATTAACCCAGGGTGTTCTACACCAGGTCTTTCCTGAATTTTTAAAAAAGATTCTCACCATTGGTAGCATGAATAACGATGCAAACAGATCCAGATTAAACTAAGCATACCTTGAACAGGTTCTGAAAACATTCACATTGTTGACTCGGTGGGGTGAGGGTCCTCCCAGCTGGCTTCACGGGGAGACGCTCCTCCTCTTCCTCTTCCATTGCATAACCAGTTACAACGGGTGGCTTCTGGGGGCCTCCTGAGAAGAAAGTGGTGTGTTCCCCCTCTCAAGACTGTGGAGGACAAGAGGGGGGGATTCCCCTTTCCTCAGCCACCGGCTCCTGCTAAAATCCCAATGAGATGTGGATGGATGCCATTTTATAGTGTGAATAACAAAACCAGAATGCATGAGTGAGGATATTTGATGATGATGATGATGATGATTGCATTATTCTGGTAAAAAAAGACATGTGAAGGACCCTTAAGATTTAATAGCAAGTCCACTTGGCTTTTGTAGGGGGAGAGGGAGAAGTAGCACCTTGCCTTTCTTCCTGGGCAGCAAAATATCATGCTAGGCCTTGCTTTATACACTTCAATGTTTGTAAATGTTAAGGATAGGAACAGTGAAACCTGGAAAGGCTGAAGGCAAGCTCAGAGCTTGGGAAAATTACTTGATTAGATAGCAATTCTCAGTATCCCCTTAGCTAGCCACTGGCCATGCTAAGTGAGGGGTTCAGCTCACAGTTGTAAACCGCTTAGACATCCCATAGCGTGATATGAAGCGGTATATAAATGAAGCTGCTAAATGAAGCTGCTTCTGAGAGCTGTAGTCCAAAAAGGTAACTTTCCTAAGTCCTGCTCAGGTTGTTGGCTAGATGATGCCCACCACCTGCAGTGCTGACTGGGGCTTTCAGGTCACAGCGGTGGCGAATCTGCTCCTGGTTTTACTCTAAATTTTAAAGGGCCTGTCTGTGTTGCTGACTTATTTGGGGGGGGGGGGATAGAGTGAGGGTCTCCATTAACATGGAAGCTACCAGGGTCTTCGCACTTTGCAGTGTAATGACAAACTCTTGACAACAAATTTGAAAGTACACTACTGAAGCACTGAAAAAGCTTTTTGACATCCATTACAAGTTTAATAGGAGCCTTACTGACCAGTCAGTGTGCTGGGTCTGTTCTGAGACGTTCTGTAAGTATAAAATGCTCTCAGCTCCACAACTGTGTATCACAGGCAGGCATCACTAGTACAAGTAAGCTTTTGTGGCTGAACATTGCTGGGTGATTTAAGTTCTTTCACATACATTCACTCCTGCAGAAACCAATTTCCCACTGTGTGAATGTACAGTTGGATGGGATTGTCTCCTCTGCCCGACTCCAGTTAATGCCCTTATTTGTAGTTCCTTGACATCTGAATGGAAAGCTTTCACATAGTTGCAGTATTTGTATACCATATGGCAGTGGTCCCCAACCTTTTTATTACCGTGGACCGGTCAACGTTTGATAATTTTTCCGCGGCCCACTGGGGGGGTTTTGCAGCGTCGCGTTGATTATTAAATCAAAACAAAACAGAAGACGCAGTAGCAGGGCAGCCCGGTACCATTTGTTCTGCGGCCCGGTACCGGACCGGGGGTTGGGGACCACTGCCATATGGTATGCTTTCATATGGTTGAGTGCATGTCTATAGAACAGGGAAATAGAATGAGGGAGCAAAATGACGCCAAAGGGAGAAGAATTTCAATGGTGAACAGTCTAGGTCTAGTTTCTGACTACAAAATTAAGAATTTGTGGCATCAGAATTTCTGTGAAACATTCTAGTAATATTGCTCATCTTCTGGCTATGATTAAGTTACTTTTAAGTGAACCCCATGGATTCTTTGTGTGTGTGTGTTCAGCAAAGGTATGCTTGCTTAGGATTATTTTTTTTTTACCATCACCCATTGCAGAGTGCTTTTCAAGTGCTCCTCCTTTCATTTGCATTGCATCTTCCGTTTGAGAAATATTATTTCAACGCTATGTTGGGAATACTTCATCGAGCAGTTGTCAGTCCTGACCTAGACGCTTGCCAAAATAGTACAAAACAAAACAAAAATGGTAGCTTATGTCAAGGCTTATGTACAGAACAGACAACACCATTGTCTTGTCTGGTCTGAAATCTGGTAAGAGACAGGCCAATCCCCGGATCTCTTACAACACTGTTGGCATTTATAACAGAAAAGTGTGGATGAGTGAAAAGTGATGACTATCAGATACGAAAAGGCAAAGAATGCTTACCGAAGGGGCACTTATTGTTATTTTTATCTGGATTAGAAAGCACTTTTCCATCAAGAATAAGCTATACTTGCTTGAAACTGGCACAGAAGCATTTGGCAGGATCCCATTAAAATTACAAGTATAAATGGCACAAAACCCCTCACAATCCTGAGATAATTGATTTATAAGGCAGGACTGATAAGTTTCTAAACCCCTCAAGACTTCCCAAGCTGTGTTCTGCTGTACCATAAAATTGTTTAGGCTAGAGCCATTGTGGTGTAGTGGTCTGAGTGTTGGACAGCGATTTTGGAGAGCAGTGTTCGATTCCCGACTCAGCCATAATGCCATAATGTGGGCAAACCGCATGTTCTCAGCCTCAGGGGAAGGCAAAGGTCCTCTGAACAAATCTTGCCTAGAAAACCCCATGATAGGTTCGTCGTATGGTCGCCATAACTCAGAAACAACTTGAAGGCATACAACAACAGCTGAAGAATCCTATTCCCTAACAACAGTTATGAGAATGAATGTTGGCCACAGGATCCCTACACCCTCTTTTCTCAACAAGTTCCCCTTTCTGCTGTATCTAGACATTCATTGTGCCAGTGGCTATCCAGGATTCCCATTTAACCAGGCTTAAAGAGTAGCTAAGAACTGCTTATGAAGGGAACTAAGAGTGAGCTTTAACTATTGTTAATATAGGTGGTCAGCATAGCCTTTCAAGGAGAGGGGAGGCATGCATGAGCTGCTGGCTGTTCTGAGTCGTGCTTATGACATCTGGATGGTTCTATTTATATTGATTCTTTGAGTAAGACAAATGAAATGGCCTTAACCCAGAACTGAGCAAACTCTGAAGTGTCTGGGGCTAATTGACACACACACCCCAACCCACCATTGGTCACATCCTTCCCAAAAACAAATTTGGAATTGGCTGTAAGGTCTTTTACATTGTTAAAAGGAGGTCCAGACATGGGGGGGGGGGGTTGTCTTATTCTAAAGCAGTGATTCCCATACTTTGGTCCTCCAGGTGTTTAGGACTTCAACTCCCAGAAGCCCCAGCCAGCTTGGCCATAAGTCAGGGATTCTGGGAGATGAAGTCCAAAACATCTGGAGGACCAAAGTTTGGGAATGATTGTTCTAAAGGATAATTCTCCCTTTTTTAATGGAAAAATTGAATTTGTGGGGTGAAGGCCTCTTGGGCTGCAAAAGGTTGTATGCATCCTACATGTTAACCCACCCCTGCTCTAACTCAACAGTGAAGATAAACAGTTTCAAACAAATTTCACTACATCATTGCCCAGATTATTATTATTTTATTATTATTGTCTAATGATTGGTCAGTTCCTGAAGAAATTGATTTTATTTTGAATGGAAATAAAACCTTGAGCAGGCCACAGAACACAACATATTAGCATTGAGTATACATTGTTGTATGTGTAAATCACTTAGCATTTTCCAGAAGATAAGCAGGGCCATGTTAACAAATGGGAAACAAGCAAATCTTTGGTTTTCAAAGCAACAGTGATCGAGTGAAGTCATGACCTTTTTGTGGCCATGCGTACAAAACTGAAGCAAGGTCAGTAAAGAGTACCTAAGGCACTGCATGAAAAGATGATCACCATCATCTTTGCTACACTCCTAAAGACCTCCAGACAATGCTACATAGCACTAAATGCACACATTTAGGAATGTGAAGCTTAAGTATGTGAAGATGAAATCATAATAAATTGCAAATAACAAAGGGAAAGTTGTCCGAACACAACATGAGCCATATGGTGAAAAGATTCACAGTTAGAAGTATAAGCCCACTCTTTTTCCCTGCCTCCTCCTCGCTTCTCAAGTATTTTGTTTTAAAATGGTATTGCAAGTATGGGACCGGAGCGAAAAGCTAGAAAACGAGAGACAATCTTGGCTTTGTTATTTTCTTCAAATGCCTAGCTTACATTTCACTTGTCGTCTAGGAGATGAGAAAAGGAGCCAGGATGAGGGAGATACTGTAAATTGTGCCTATTATAAATATTAAGGATATACAGTGTTCGTCTCAGAATAGCAGAAGGCACACTGAGAATGCACGTACCCACAGTGCACAGAGGACAGCAGAGCAATGTAAGCTGTAATACAGTTCTGTTGCTCCCAGACCTTTACACAGCTTGTGGCTTTAAAAGTTAGTCTTTTGTAGCCATGCTGGCTGGGGTATTCTGGGAGCGGTAGGCCAAAAAGTAGTGTTTCCAAACTCTGGGTCTGGGCCAGCATGTTTCACAAATGGGGCTGATGGTTTTCTCCTTATATTCAAATGTTGAGAACTGAGTGGAATCCTTTTGGTGCTTATGCTGGTATAAATACCATTACACAAACGGTTGCATGATGGTGATATCCTTAATAAGAGTTACCGTATTTTCCAGCATATAAGACGACCCCCCATTTTTCCAGTCAAAATATAGAGTTTTAGCACCTCTATCCTCCTTATCCTTATACCCGGCGTATAAGACGACCCCCCCCACTTTAACCACAGATTTTGCAGGTTAAAAAGTAGTCTTATACGCAGGAAAATAAGGTACACACAAGCAGCGTAACGGTGGAGCAGGAGAATGTGAGGAATTGCCAACTGCTCTGCCATTGGCTGCATAATGGTGCAATCCAGTATAATTCCAGCATGGTGACAGTGGTTTAGATTTATGAGTCCACTCAATGTTGGCCTCAGTATTTAGATTTTGCCTGAATATTCATTCACTAGTATCAAGAAAGTTCTCTAACCTTTTACTTAGGCTAGTTTGAGAACTACTTTTCTAAGTCCGATGCAGGGATTGGGATAGCATTCCTCTGCCTCGCATTCCTGGAGTGCCGAATGGCATTTTATGTTACATTAACAGAGACCTATTTGCATAGGTCCCAGTACATACTGGTTGCCTTTGTACAATCACTGCACATATCAAGCTCAAACCCACTGAGTTCTACATAGAAAGACTCCTATTCAAACATGATCCCAGCACATAAATGTCAGGTAGGCAAGATGGTGTGACTGACAATAATGTCTACATATGTTTTTAAATATAGAACAGGTATAGATTTTTATAGGAATAGATATGCCGGTTGGGGGAATTCTAGGATGGCAGAGGGCCTTCTCAGAGGCCACCTTCAGGCTCTGGAACTCCCTTCCCACAGAGGTTAGACTGGCACTCTCCATGGTCCAAAAACACATTGCAGAAATAATCCAGTTTGAGACTGCTTTAACTGCTCTGGCTCAATGGTAGGGAATCCTGGGAATTGTAGTTTATTATGGTACCAAAGCTCTCTGACAGAGAAGGCTAAAGGTCTCACAAAACTCCCAGAGTTCTTTAGCATTGGGCAGTTAAAGCGGTATCAAACTGGATTATTTCTGCAATGTGTTTTGGGCCCATGATGTCTTTCCACAGGCAAGTAAAAACTTAATGTGTTGCATTTTCTATTTATTGCTTTTTAAAAATGGTTTATGTTTTTAATAGT
Organism: Phrynosoma platyrhinos; assembly: GCA_020142125.1. Classification (NCBI taxonomy): domain Eukaryota; kingdom Metazoa; phylum Chordata; class Lepidosauria; order Squamata; family Phrynosomatidae; genus Phrynosoma; species Phrynosoma platyrhinos. The sequence continues at coordinate 371,376,180 of CM034701.1, read as the reverse complement.
CTTTAATTTTTGATAGTTCAATTACATTTTTAACTTTTGCATGTTGTAAATTTGTTTAGCTATGTTTAAGTCTTGTAAGCCACCTTGAATCCCAAACTGGATAAAAGGCAGGGTATAAGTAAATATGATGATGGTGATAATGATAATAATATACTGTAGTCCCAAAAAGTATGTTTTTTTAACTCTGCTGTATAGTATTTATTTACTGGATTTATACCTTGCCTTTCTCCCACAATGGGATTTGACATATCAAAATGTGACATAAGTTCATCGTAAGTGAACATTATGTTGTCACCTCAGAATGACTGCAAGCTTGGAAAACTATAGCATTCCACACACAGTGGTTTCTTTAGTGCTTTCTCTGATGGAATAAGTTTCTAATCTTGCACCCAGGGTTACATGGCATTTACATGTGCTTGAATGAGCATTCTGTCAATGCAAAACCAATACAAAATTGCACAGAGGTCTACATCCTAAGAACTGTTAAAGTAGCAGGTTCCAGTTGTTGTAGTGACTCACCATGAAAGGCAACCAAGCAGTGTTCTGCCAGTTGGCATTCACAGATTAGGAGCCATTTTGCTTGGCAGTGTAACTAAACATAAATGAAATAGATGAGAGCATTGTAACAAAACAGTGGCTGGAATCCTGTTGGTGTCTTTATTTTATGCTAGCCTCCACAAGTAGTTGGACATTTTTGCCTGATGTACATACAACCACCACATTCAAGTTCAAGGTGGCAGAAGTAGAGTTGCACATACAGTGTCATTGTGTGTGCGTATGAGCATTCAGTTGAAAATATGGTTGCACATTATGTTAATCTGCTTATGTTACACTGCACTTCAACCCAAAGGTTGTGTAGCACAATTAATGCATAACTCTGCCCTCTGGTACACAACCCAGGTAGGATCCCTGCCATTGTCTCTTAATGTGTCCTTAATTTTGCTGATCTGCATTAAAATATTTACATCCTGAAAAATGTACTCCTATAAGGAAAGCATGGTTAATTTGACTTTCAACCAATTTAGTATTCTTTAAAATGTTCAATCAGACACAATAGTTATATAATATTGCAAAATTAATTCTGAAATCTCCTTGATTAAGGAATTTTTTTTAAAAAATCACAGCAAATATGCCCTAAATGAACTCGCAAGTGGGCAAAAGGGTCAAACACTGGGCCAGGTTTGTTTCCTACTTCTAGACATCTGCAGCAAGAGCAGCACCCACTCTTCTAGTATGGTTGTGCAAAAGAGAAAAAGAAAATGTAATAAAAGTGGGCAGAGGGCCCACCCTGGAGATGCACAGACTTACTCTGGGTGATAAGCAATGAACATCTGCTGATGGAATAACTTCCATTGTCAGAATGGGCAGGAGGGTAATTCTGCCTTTCCTTTACCCCCCATTGTGCCTTCCAGAGATGGGGGGCTGCATGGAGAGAGGGGAAAAAATCTAATTGTACAATTGTACCAGATTCATCAGGTTTCGCACTATTCCTTTAAGTCCTCCTACTAAGGCAGCTAACCTACCCCCTTTGTTGCCATTTCAGAGACCTCACAATGTATCTTGGGTGGAATTTTATTTCAAGAGAGGATAATTGATTGACAGAATACCTCACTGCCTATATGCAGAAGCCCATGGGCCACCGAGTCAATGGACCTTGGAGCAACGTTCAGTTAATGCAATACCATCCATTTTTAATAAGACTGCAGTATTTAGTGTATCAATCAGTTGAATCTGCTTTTTTATTTTTTAATGTTTTTTAAAAGTATAAAAAGGCATCCCTGCTTAATTAGCCAACAAGTATTTTTTTTTTTTGGTGCAGGGGATGTTAATTTTTTTTTTAAAAAAAAAAGTTGTATAGTGGTTTGAGCATTGGACTATGACTGGAGACCAAGGTTCAAATCCCCATTCAGCCATGGAAACGTATTGAGTGACCTTGGGCAAGTCACACACTCTCAGCCTCAAGAGGAAGACAAAAGCAAACCCTCTGAACAGCTCTTACCAAGAAAACCTCATTGTCTCAGTCAGGGTACAAACTATAGACAGCAAACAAAATCTTAGAAGTGTTCACTGTTTTTTTCCCCCCCCAATATGATGGAACATATGTTTTCACTCATCATTCCAAAAGTATCTTTTTTGCCTGCACACAGCTGATGCTTTTTTCAGATACAAACACATTAATCTGTAGCTGACTGCAATTTCTTCAACTGGGTGACAGCCCTAGATTTTACTAATGTATACGTCATCTTATGAACCTCCCCCAAGGCAATTTTTCAGCCATTTCATGGGTAGAGAAACATGTGAGGTGTGGGTGGGTGGGTTAGAAAACCCAAAAGAAAACTGCTGAGGACAGAGTGCTGGAATCAGAACCAATCCTTCATCTGATTCCTTGTAGAAACTTTTTACATTCTGTTTTTGGCACCTGAACTCACCTAATGGAAGTGTGTGTGCATGTGCACACTTCTGGTCACCTTGAACCTGTGTTTCCTTTCATTACCTGCTGTAAATTTTGTCTTTTGGACTTTTTTCACCATACCTTGTTCAGGTGTTAACACTGAACAGTGGGATTCCCACATGGGCAGAGGTACAGGGTGGTGTGTGCTAGTTTTGGGTTGTATGTATGTGTCAGCTGAACATATTTAGGAGCTGCTCCTTGATCAGAAGCATGTGTAGCTGAACGTATCAGCTCTCCTGGCTCTGTGTGCAAAAATTGAGAGTGAAGAGAGTAAGGCCTCCACAGCGCAGGTATTGGAGGACAAGGGAGTCAATGCAGCCCCATATCGCCCACCCATATGTTAGAGTTCCTTGCTCAGGTATAATGTCTAAAAAGGGCTAATTTTTCAGCCATTTCATGGGTAGAGAAACATGTGAAATGTGGGTGGGTAGGTTAGAAACCCCAAAAGGCCAATAGACATACAATATGGTTCCTAGACAGCTAGAGTTGTGGGCAGGAATCCTACCTGCTGCAAAATGAGGATAGAGTATTTCTTCATTAGTCATGTCATCCCTGTAGTCTATGGGCTTCCTTACTGTCCTTCAATCAATTGTGCTTTCCTGTTAAATGTTCCATCACAGCTATTAGCGAAGCTAGGAAAAGTTACTTTTTTGGAAAACTGCCAGAATCGTCCAGTTAGAAATCCTGGGAGTTCTAACTTTGTAATAACTTTTCAAGCTTTTGCTATTTAGCAATTCTTAAATGCCTTAATAATTTTTTTTTTGGGGGGGGGAGAGACAGGGAAAGACAATACAGGCTGTTTTAATCTTCCACTATTTAAAAAACAACAACAGATTAACTGCAAAGCAGAAACATATCAACTACTCTGGCTACAAAAACAAAAATGGGTACATAAAATGCTCCACAATCTTCCCATCTTGTTCTGACAATTACCAAGCATCATCTGCAATATAGCCAGAAGCCCAGTTACACTTTAATGCACATGAATTTAAAAACTGTACAATACTGAGTGTTTGTAAGAAATGCATGATGACTGGTTAACACTTATGGCATTCTCTTAGAAAAGCAAGTCAAACTCTGCAGTGGATCCAGTATCACATTTTGGTGTCTTCTTTCCATTACACAAAATAACTTACGCTCAGAAAAGCACACCAAGGAAAAGGGAAGGTCCTCCATTTCTCTCCTCCCTCCCATTCTTCTGATGCAGTGTTTTCTTCTTCCAGGTGTGGCCCATCTCCTGTTCGCTTGGAGCCACTTTTGGCTATGTGTCTGGTCTTCTTATTGCACCCCTGTGGATATACTGGAACAGGAAGCAGCTTACATACAAAAGCAGATAACTGGAGTAAAGAGGGAAGGTGTCTTTGTTGTTGTGCTGACTCCATAAATACTGTGCAGAGACTGTGGCCAAAAAGCAGAAGCATATTCAAACATCTTCAAATATTGTTGGGCCGGCATTCCTTCTCTCGAAACACGGCTTGCATGCTGTGGCAACATGAAGAGACATCTGTCGCTTGCCCTAAATTATGTTACCCCTGAGAGATTGTACTTTCCTAACAATCTGAATAAAGTATTCATAACAGATGGTGCCTCCTTCTTCACACGTTTGGGATTTCCCTCACTCTCCCTCTGGGTTTCACCAAATGCCAATTCCGAAAAAGCAGCTTCCCAATTGATCTATGATCTATTAGTAGCGTGTTGTTGTTTTAAATGTATATTTGCATGGTACCAGGGGTTTCACAGTATGCATGGCCCAGTGCGGTCTCACGTGATCAGGCAGCAGTTAATGCATCTCGAACCTATTCTTTTTTTCACCATGTGTTTCTTTGGAGTTAAAATGGCTATAATAGCTTCATCAAAAACAGCCTTCAGTCCTTTCTGTGTTAAAGCTGAGCACTCCACGTAGCAGTAGGCGCCTATCTGTCAAGAAAACAAGTGTTTTTAATAACTACACAAACATGGACAGTCCTCCCCAAACACTATTTGTAAGTTTGTGGGGCATTTTTTCAAACAGAAATATCAGGGGTTTTTTTTGTCTGTTGTTTTTCTCCTATAGAAAAACACTACAGTACTTGATCCTCCAGGAAATGAAGTTACTCTGTCACTTTGACATGCTGGCTGGGTTAACAGAAATAGTAACCCAACACATCTGGAGGGTAAAGCAGAAACAATAGCACATCTCCTTGCCTGACATTTTTTTAAAAAAAGTATTAATTTGTCTATGTTTTATAAGATACAATCTTTTAATTATCTATAAACTCTGTTAATGCATTTAATCACCTTTCACATTCTAATGAGTTACTTTCTAGCAAAAAAATTACAACTATCCTAATGTTTAAAATTATATTTTATTCATTAGTTGTGTGTTTATGTGCCTTCAAGTCACCTGTCAACATACAGTGACTTCATAGGATTTTTTTAGGCAGCAGATTCTCAGAGGTGATTTTGCCAGTTCCTTCCTTTGAAATATAGCTTACAGCTCTTGGTATTGATTGGCAGTTGCCTTGCTAGATCTTAAATCCAATGTGATACTGACAGTAATACTGTTTTTGTTTTTGTTTTTTGCCTCTTCATCCCCCTTCCTGCCCAGCCTTCACAGCAGCTTTTAAAATACTCAGGGGGTTGCAGTGAAGAAGGGGTGACTGTTCTCATGCACACTGGATTTTCCTTCTGTATGAGTAGAGATCTAGCACTAGATACAGCCCTAAAATGGCACTATGCTTAATATGAATACAGCAAGTTCAAAAACCACCGAAATCAGCAACCTCCACATAAGAGAACACTCAAATTTTCTGCAAAAATTTTCTCCACTGACGAAATCTAAAAATGACACTTCCTCATTTAACACATTCTTAAGAATGCACACCCTTGTCCAATAGCAAATGCAGATGTCACATTATTTGGGCAGCTGTGTCATGCTTGGAAGCACCTGCCAATATATGTAAATTAAAGAAACAGTTTGCAAAAGCCAGTTTTGAATATAGGACTGCTTGATTGGTCCTTCTGTCATCATGAACCGAACTTCCAGACACAGCTGTTTTAATTGACTGGCCATAATTTTAAAAGTAGACACTAATAAATGTTTAAATGAAACAAACATACAAGCACCGATCTTTAAAAATCTGATGGAAGAAGAAAGACTGGTGATTGAAGCAGGATTCAGCACTAAAATGTATGTGCCAGATCCTGGAATATTACTTTATGAAAGCAATTAATTCCCATTATTCATTGTCATGTTTGAAAAGTAGTCTTTTGCCATTACTCATTCTACTACTGCAAAAGTAATTTATCTTGTTTGCTGCACTGCTCAGCACTGTTGTTTCTGTTGTTTCATAAGACTTCTTGAAAGGCAAACTCTTAGGACTTGCAGAAGAATGTCATAAAATTTAGGAAATTGCTATCAAAATGTCTCTTAAAAATGCCATTTGAAGATGATGATGATGATGATGATGATAAAAATTTACTTATACCCCGCCCCTCTGTCAACCAATCGGAGCGGCTTACAACAATTAAAATTTCATACAGTATGATTCATCCTAAAATACAATCTAAAAATCCCCAGAACCTACCCACCCCTAACATTTGGAAGTAACTAGAAACTCTCCTTGTTACACCAGTTAAGTTCAACACTGGTTTAGGTGCTGTAAATGAAGTAATAGGGGCCTCATTCTCATCTTGTTTCTCAAATGGGAACAAATATTTTCATTGTTTTCATTCAGCTCCACTTAACGAGTCTTTTCTTTTTTCAGGTATATCCAAAAGGACACCCACACCTAGTTTATTGGCACTCAGTGGAGATACATGCACACATTTAATATCATCTATGTACCCAAAACCCAGATTCAGATTATAAAGCTACACCTCCTAAAACTAGCATATAATGTGTATAAATGTTTTCACAGCTCTGTATTTACTTCCCTTTTTTGAAAAAAATAATTTTCTCCTCAATCTGACTGGCAGGACTAAATGTAGCATCCTCTCATGAACCATTTGAATGAGAAGATGGACACTCAGTAGGAACTTCTTTAAAAATGCCTTGCCACTTGATAAGATGAAATATGAGGCACTTATCACTGGTGAAGGCAATTACCTGCAAGTGTTTGATACAAGTAAAAGATAGATTGGGATCTACTTGAAGAAATCTAGGTGACCTGCAAATAACTCATCAAGGATTTCTGTTTAACAACAAAGGGATTACCAAGAAATTATACTCTTGAAATGAATAAAAACTGTGGTGGGATGGAGGGACTAATCAAAAACAGATTTTTGTGAGGCTGGACTGTGACCTTTCTTCAGGCCTGGTTGTTGCTGTTAACTGCCATCAAAGCAGTTTTGATTTATGCTGAATAAGAGGCCTCCAAGTCACCCCATCATCAACAGCTCTTTCCCAGCATTATTTTATTTTCTAATTAGTCATGTGTTCTTATGATATGCCCAATGTATGACAGTCTCAGTTTAGTCATCCTGGCTTCTAGGGAGAATTCAGGCTTGGTTCGCCCTAAAACCCATTTATTCGTCTCTTTAGCAGAGCAAGGTATTTGTAGAACTCTCCTCCAGCATTTTTCAAATGACTTGATTTCTTCCTGTTAGCTTTCCTCATTGTCAGGCTTTCACAATCTTACACAAAAATTAGAAATACAATGGCATGGACAATTCTGACTGAAATTTTTGAGTTTACCCCTTTTTGCTTCTAAGCAAAAGTCTTTTGCATTGGTGGATCTTGAAGCTCTAATAAAATAAATAAACAAAGTAAATCTTATAAGCAAAAATCCTGTTTACTCTTGAAGCAAAACGTATGACACACACTTTCAAGCTCTGGTATAGAGAGGTAGTTTTTGGTGCACCATCTCAGAGCAGAACACAAATCCCTGGCATATTAATACCAGCCAATGCTGTTACAATGGGCTCTTCTTATGTGCTGGCTTGCCATCTGCAGATTTGAGCTTCCGTGGATGGCAAACCCTGTTATTTTAAATGGATGTGTGTGCCTGCCATAGGAAAGAATGGGATTTCAGGTCCCACATTTTTTGCTATCTGTAGGAGAGTCCAGAAAGGATCCCCTGCACATAAGAAGGGATGGCTGTATGTAGCGCTGGTGTTGACAACTGTACCCTTCAAAATGATGTTGAACATCAAATCCCAATAGCCGCAGCCGGTAGAGTAAGTAGTGAAGGTCTCTTGACACTTTAGCCCCAGAACATCTTGGGGTCCACAGTTGCACATCCTTCTCTAGTGCTTTCCAGATATAGACACAGTCTTATATTAATTGATTACATAGCTTCTCAATGACAGCATTTAGACGACAAAATTTCCTCCCAATGGAAACCCAATAACTGCTGATGATTAAAGCTCTTGTATTTTATACCTGCTATTGTCTTTTCTTTATTCAGCTCTGTTTCATTTCTGCTGATGATGGTGTTGTGGTGTTTTGCTGTGATTTTATAGATTTTGTTTTTATATTAAGATTAAGCTACTTTTGGAACGGTAAGTTAAGTTTAAAACATTTTAAATAAAAATAAATAAAACATAAAGTGGTATACATTTTTGGAGGGCAAGAAAAAGGGAAAGAATGGGAAGAGAAAATATAATATACAACAATATGGTCTGTTCAAAGCAAGGCACCAGTGGTTCTTTAAGTAGCCAGCTTACCTCTTTTGCTAACTTCTGTCCCTGCTCCATACATATTGGTTTTTCCTTCATATCGTTTAGTCTTGCTAAAGTTTTAGGGTCATCACGAAGATCAATCTATTAAGGAAATTGACAATAATGTGTATACCTTCTTATGCTTACTTCAGATCAAAATGTGGAACACACGACTTCTAAAAGAAACACAGCGGTTGGATTCAACTCAAGATAGTTGTAGTCATTATTTATGTTTTACAGTGAATTTAATGGATCAAAATGTAATTAACTCAGGTTCAATCCAATACATAATCTGCTAATTTTACTGAGTAGTGGAAATGGAGTGCAGGGGTAATAAGTGACTCTCCAGCTCTTTGCAAACCCCTTCCTCTCTAAATGCTGTTTCAGCCATGCCTAGTCATAGGACTGAAAATTTTGATTAGTATCTTCTGAGACTGAATGGAGGTTTGACCTGGGAAAAGAGATACCCAGTGTCATACAGGACACTGGCCTCAATCCTACAAACCTCCAGTCTAGTAGCATAAATAACCACATGCTGACCAAGCTACACTGAGCCATATATCCTCCCCCTGAAGCCAAACTTCACAACCATTCCATGCTTTGCAGTGAGTAGGCAGGCTCAAAGAAGTGTTTGTTTGATGCAAAATGATTACCACAGCACTTAGACCTCTGGAGGACCCTGGCAGACCTCAGCACTGCTGACATAATTTCATGTCTGGCTCTGGAAACATAGCCATATACTTCTCTGAGCCTTCCTGCTTGTCATGAAGCACAGAATGGACATGCAGAGCAGCTTCAAGGTCTTATCAGTCAGGGGAGGGGCTTTAGTTGCTGCAGAGGGAGAGAGAGAATAGGAAGGAATACCAACTATCATAGCACCTGAAAAAGGACATGTCAGTGGGGAGAAGGAATAAGATGAGGGAAAATGTTGGAGAAAGGGGACAGTAGGTCAGCAAGTTTGATGCAAAAGCTGTGGAAAGGTGCAGGCATGACAGAGCATCTGTATAGCTGCTCTCCAAGTTTGAGCACAAGGCCTCAAAAATATCTGCTGCTATTACAAAAGCACATATTAATAGCAAATTCAGTTCTCCAAATACATACATTGATCTAGACAGATGTGGGGAAAACCCATGTTTTGAAGAAGCAGAAGAAAAATCTTTTGGGGGGCACCCTATGTGGGAAACAAAGACAAGTTCCTGCCTCAAGGAGTCTGCAATGCACATTTTCACAAATGAGGAATCAAGAGAAAATAGAAAAGAAGTAAGGGAGGGGGAAAATGAAAATAAGGAATGAACATGACCAAATGTCATTACACATCCTTTTGCAGAGCTTGGAAAGGTTACCTTTTAGACTACAACTCCCAAAATTTCCCACCTAGCATGACCACTGGCCATGCTAGCTGATGGTTCAAAGTCATTTTTTTCCAATGAATTGTTTAGCCTAATCACTTAGCCCCCACTCCCTACTGAAATGGAGCCAAAGTACTAGAGCTTGGAAAAGTTTTGTGTTATGGGTTTTGTTTTTTTTACTGCAACTTTTCCAAACTCTGGTACAAACAATTCACCAGAAAACGTGACTCTGAAAGAGGGAGAGAGAGGAACAAGAGGGGGTGCTTCAAAACATAATGGCGTGGGTAGACTTAGGGCCTTTACAGACTGCCAGAAATAATGCAGTTTGAGACCACTTTAACCAGGGGTAGGCAACCTTTCCCTTTAAGGGCCGAGGGACTTCAGCTCCCAGAAGCCTCAGCCATGTTGGCCAATAGTCCTATGTTGGCCAACAGCTCCTGGGATTCTGGGAGCTGAAGTCCCTCGGCCCTTAAAGGGGAAAGGTTGCCTACCCCTGACTTTAACTGTCCTGGCTCAGTGCTAGGGAATAATTGGAACAATAGTTTATTGTGGCACCAGAGCTCTGTCAGAGAAGGCTCAATGTCTCAGAAAAAAAATACAATTCCCATGATTCCCTAGCACTGAGCCAGGGCAGTTAAAGTGGTCTCAAGCTGCATTATTTCTGGCAGTCTGTAAAGGCCCTTAGTTAAAAAATTAGGAGACTTCCTGGCAGCAATTTTGGGGGAGTGTTTGTTATAGGAAGTGACATGATAAGGACCCAGAGCAGAAACAGGCCATGGAGATCTCTAAAGGTAAAGAAAGGGAGTTTGGCCTGGTTACAGGGAAGAATATTTTTTCTTCCTTTCTTTCCATGGAACACATGACACTCAGACCTACCTGGGTTCCTACTAACAAATATGGTACATTTGGTGCATATTCCTTTAGTTCTGGTACCCATTCCTCCTTCACATTCTGAAAAGAAGCCGGATTGACCACAGAGAAGCAGATGAGGAAGACATCGGTCATGGGGTATGACAATGGTCTCAAGCGATCATAGTCTTCCTGAGGACAGAAATTGAAATATACCCATAAGATTTTGCACCAGTAGCTAGTGTTTCAAACACTGTAACTCTGGTTCAATGTACATTTTGGTGATTTTGAACAACGACTATATCAATATTTATATCCCCCCCCCCAAATATTTCCTCCATGGAGTTCCAGACAGTAGAAATGATTCTCCCCATTCCATCCTCAGAGAACAACCCTGACAGGTGGGTTAAGTTGAAAGTGACTTATACCCAAGCTAGCCCAGTGTGCTTCATTACCAAGCAGAAACTTGAACCTTGGCTGAGCTGAGCACTTGAAACTAGTATGGCACAATGGCTCTCATAAAACTTTCTGACCCAAATCTATACAATTTTTAGACTGCAAATTCCAGAGTGGCAAAAGACCACACTGGCTACAGGATTCTGGAAGTTATATTCCAGTGAGTAAGTTCCAAATTTAACCTGTTCTAATCTTAACCTGTAGGCAACTGATGGCATCTTTAGACTCTATGACTCTACTATGGATGTCCTCTCTCCAAAAATCCCATCTTCAGTCTTTATGTTTTATAGGCCAAAGCTCAGGGACATATGGAAAATGGTGAGTTAAAACTCACTAGCTGTAGAGTGTGGCAGAGAGGATTGAAATGTGTACTGTGGGCCAGAGGGTTATGTTCTGTGCTTTGCATCATTTCTCATCCATTGCTAAGAGAAACAGAATAAATGACACAAAAGGGGAGAGGAATGCTCATATTATCTATTGATTGTGGTGGTGTTTTTAAGGTTTTAAAAGGTTTGTATATAGATTTTAACGCATTTTAATACAGTTGGCTCCTGCCACTCACAGGCTTGTCATCTGCGGATGTGAGCATCCATGGAAGGTCCCCCATTCAACCCCAATGGCAGCGCATGCATGCAGCTGTGCCAGTGTGGGTAAGGCACACCACCATTGGGAACAGTGGGACTTGAGATCCTGTGTTTTTTATCTGCAGGGTTGTCTGGAACAAAACCACTCTGAATACTGTATTTTAGAGGCTGAATGTTTAACCCATAAATGGTTTGTTTTCTTAAATCTTACATTTATACTTTCATTTTGACTCTTGTATGGTTTTTAACTTGTATGATTTTAAATATGTTGTTAGCTGCCTTGACTCTCATTATTGTGAGAATGGCAGGATCTAATTGTTTAAAATAAATAAACAGATTCAGTATTTATGAATCATTTACATTATAAAATTTCTAATCGAAATATAAATATACAATAAAGCCACAGTACAATAAAATACAATGAAACAGCACAAGAACAAAATAATCCTTCTGGGGAATCTAGGGGGCTGCAAACACAATGGAAATGCCCTCTATTCTAGCTAGAGATATTTTTTGTTGTTGTAGAGCAAAAAAAGTTTCTTTTGACCCGGGGGGGGGGGCACAAAACTGGCCCCTGAGGGCAGCTTGTGGCTCACAGGCTGCACTTTCCCTGCCTCTGACTTAAAGTGTATCCACACTACACCATTGCAGCTATAATAATGCTTCATGGATGCACCCTAGAAAAGGAGAATTGCTGCTGCTTGACTACTGCCAATTGCTTCACTTTCAAAAATAAATAAATAAATAAATAAATTGGAATCTGATCATGGCTTGTTGCTGTTGTTGTTGTGTGCTTCCAAGTCATGTCTGACTTATGGTGACTCTAAGACAAACCTATCCTGGTGTGCTAATTCATTACCCATCCTCAGTAAAGTGTTTTACTGAGAAGGGTTAGGCCACCTCAGATTAGAATTTTGATAAATGAATAGTTTTCTCACTTAGATGCTTACAATTCTGCATTTAAATTCACTCTGTTCTCTTTACTGAGAACAAGAGGGGCATGCACCTTTAATACACCATTTATATTACAAAAGACCATAAATAAGTGACACAATTTGGGGCAAGGATATGTAAAGTGAAACAAGTTGGGGCATTTATATTACAAAAGACCATAAATTACACACTTTATTTATATGCCTCCTGTCTAATATACACTGAAATATGTAAAATCTGGGGGAGGGGGAATCAGCGGAAAATCTACAGGCACACGAAAAAAGGAGTCATTTGATCTATCTGGTGTATGACATAGTGGACAGGTGTTCACATCCAGTCAAAAAACCTCAAAATAGGCACATATCCTGTGTGCCTTTTCTGATGTTTCCTTGCCCCAACTTGTTTCACTTTACATATCCTTGCCCCAAATTGTGTCACTTTACATTTGCTTAAAATGAAACAGACTTGCCATTTTAATGTTTCTTCTCATAGTTTGGAAAGATCCTTTTAGAGCTATTTGCTCTCTATTTCTATTAGAATGCTTCTATAGTACAGTATATAGTTTGGGGCCATTGGCACACACCTGGCCACCTTGCTGCTTAACTCAACTCCAGACTATTTATGAATAGGTTTAAAAGCACTGGTCCCTCCCAATACAGAGGTTTCCATGGTTTACATGTCCCTATTGCAAGAATTGTTCATTTATTCCCACTCTCTTGAGCATTTTGTCTTCCAGCAAATGGCAGCCACTGAAGTAGTGCCAGGATATAGAATTTTACAAGGCAGTGACATCATGCCATGTGTTTTGCCTTACAGAACATTAATTAGGGAAAGAGGGGGACATGCTAAATCCCTGCTTTCGATGATGTGGAGTTCTGATTTTATCCCTTATCTAAAGCCAAGATTCCCCAATGCACCACAATGATTCTGGTCGCCTTGTCTAACAAAGGAAGAAATAGAGCTAGCGAAGTAAAGAATCAGCCAATTAAAAAGTATAAACACTAAGTTAATGTATAAAGAAAATGTTCAACACTGTAGACTTTTTAGCCAAGTTTTTTTTTAAAGGTTGCTGAGGAGGAAGAGAAATATATAATTACAAGTCATTGGAGAAAACTGTTCATTTTCCCTCAAAAGATCATGCTTTTGAGATCATTCAGTGAACCTGAGAAATGGAGTAGGTTTTAGACAAGGAAAAACTCACAAAAGACAATTAGCCTATGAACTTCACTGCTGTTGGATGTTATGATGGCCACTAACAGCTTTAAAAGTTAATTAGACTGGTTCATAGAGACTAGTAGTCATTAACAACTAAAAACAAAATTGTGGTGCATGAGAGACAGTTGACCTTTGAGTTGCAAGACAAACAAGCCACATCAGACACAATAATTTGTATGTCTGTGTGCATAGCCTTTTCTATCCTACTTATTATATCCAGGAATACATTATCTTTCCTGCATGGAAAGCTCAAGAAAATCAAAAAGTAAAAGTCCAATTAAAAAATAAAGTTTGTTTCAAAAGCATAGTGTTTGTGGTGAAACTGAAGACATAACAATTGTTAAGTGAACTGAATGTGATTTAAAGAAGCATGACTTTCCATGATGTACTCATTTTACAAGACAGAATACTGGGAGAAGTGCACATACCATAAACATTTATTGCTCTTTACATTACCTTCAATGTTTTTTGGGAGGGAGGAGGAGGACTATTGACCTGGATCCAATTATGATTCTGTGCTTGTGCAAGTCCTGATTGTTCAAGCAGTCAAACATTTTCTGAGCTTGAACTAGAAGTATTTGATACCTCCTTGCACAAGCATTCTTATTGTTCACCCACATATTCTGTGAAAACAGAGGCCCAGCATGCAACAGGCCAGTTTACATACTGGCTGGATGCCCTGGCATAGCCACAAGCCAAGGTGACCACTAATTGTGGACCATGGGAGCAGAGATCCAAGGTACATCTGCAGGCATACCAGCTGCTGCAAATGCTGTCTGGAATCTCCTCCAACCCAACTGGTAGCTGGTGGTGTCCATGTCAATGGGGTTATACAGGTTTCAACCCAGGCTTTAAATGAGATGTCAAAGAATGTTAAAAGTATTCCCAAAACACATTCTGCACTCTGGATATCTATTTTAAAACTATCCATAAATACATCAGATTGGGCTTTTTTGTTTTTTGTTTTGCTCCAGCAGCGTTACACTGAATCTTTCTGCTGTATTCTTCAGCCTACAAATTATGGTTGCTGTACTCACTTGTTCTCCTTCCACGTGTAGATCAAATGTCTGGAGGAAGAACACGACCATCTCCAGTATCACCACTGCAGGCCAGGGCTGGCCTTATCGTTTGGCAAAATGAGGTGGGTTTGCTTGAGATGGCAGATTCAGTGGTTGTGGGCCCATATGTGGTCTGCCCAGTATTCCCTAAGCTACCTGGCTTCCCACAGCTACAGCGGAGGATGCTAACTCATCACCAGTGCCAAAGTGCCATTCAACTTCCCAATCCTGTTAGCTTCTGCATGTGGATGGAGTGGGCACCTCATTTACCAAAATAACATGTGTAGGCTCCCTAACTCACATCCTTCCAAGAGAAGATTTGCACTGACAAAATGTGTTTGTGAGTGAGAGGGAGTGAGTGAAGGTGTTCTGTGCCTTCAAGTAATTTCCGATTTATGGCGACCCTAAGGCAATGGGATTATTGTGAGGGTTTTCCTGGGGTTTTCTTGGCATGATTTTGTTCAGAGGAGATTTGCCATGGTCTTCCCCTGAGGCTGAGAACATGTGACTTACGCAAGGTCACCCAATGAGTTTTATGGCTAAGCTGAGAATTGAACCTTGGTGTCCAGAGTCATGGTCCAACATTCAAACCACTACACCAAGCTGGCTCTCGAGGGAGGGAGGGAGGGAATTAGTATAGGATGTATGCTAGCCATTCACGAAGTATAAAAACACCACAGTTTTACCAACTTTGGCTAAGGTCCTGCACTGGGAGATATACATGTGTCATGTAGCTATGCCACCATAGCTATGTCTTCTGATACTACCCCCAAACCACACATATTAACTAGAGAATCCCTCAACATGGCGATTTCTGTGTTGTCAGAGAGCAGGGGGATGAGTGGTGATGCATGTAGATATAACATGCATTTACAGAGACCTCTGGGGGTCCCTGCAAGCTCTCTGCAGATGATATACTTGCAGCATGTCCAGCTACAAGAAAATACTGGTAGGTGGACACATCCCTGCTCATACAACAACATAGGAGTGGGTGGCTGGGGTTGTTACTTACAAGGCGAGTTACTTACAGGGGAATTTCTGTTGTTGCATGTTTAGAACAATATTCTGATGATGCAACGACTATAAAAGTGAGTTGTGAAAGTATAAGTGAATCTCACTGTGGGAGAAAGGCAGGATATAAATCTTTGAATTTTTTTTTTATTTACACCATCATAATTCACTAACAGGATGCCAGCCCTTGTG
>CM034701.1:371344017-371360341 GCA_020142125.1 Phrynosoma platyrhinos | reverse complement strand
GCCCCCGGGCCTTATGTTGCCTACCCCTGGTCTAGAGCTTTGTGGCAGAGAATGTTAAATTCCTCACATAACAGCAAATCCCAGGATTCCATAACATGGACCCAAGGCAGTTAAAGTGATATGAAAGTGATATAATTGTGAAAGAGATCTTACTAGGACATTGGTGACAGGAAAGTGTGTTCCACCTGACATGAGGCAATAGCGGCTATTTTAGAGGATTTTGGGCATGCTGTGCAATATGCACAGCTCTGACTTTCAAAACAGAAGAATTGTCAAGTATCCCTCACACTGCTCCATATCTCTATTGCCTTAAGCTGCTGTGTCTCAGTACATAATGTTAGGGCTGGCATATATGCTGTTTATAGCATATCCAAATGTGGTCGCCAGGACCTATTTTTGCTCACATTGTTTACCTAACAAGACATCCACACACTCGTGCACTGCAGACAATTGTTCATTCTATTGTTAAAGTAAATCATTTGTAGCAAAAGACCCCAAAGAAAAACACATCCACTATTGGACCTCATAGTAATATAGAATGATAAGGATGCTTCTGTCCCAGACAGAAAGATTAAGTTTATTACTTAGTTTACTTTATTACAGTAAACCAAGATTACTGAAATGGTCTGGAACAACAGGTCATTTAAGAAATAAAAGTCTAATAGGTAAAACATACAATGAGAATTGTATGCCTCACAATAAAGATGGTACTGCAGCAAAAAACAAGTCACGTGAGATGAGTTACAAAACATGAGCCACAGCATGCAAGTTCCCTTCCAATCCAATGCATTGAACACTTCTTGAGAGTGGCCCAATTTATTCATGCGGCAGCATCAAGAGAAAATATTTTACCTTAATTGTACCACTTCAGAGAGCAGATAGGTGTTTCAATGCTTCTTTGTGAAAAGCTGTCATACTCATAGTTAAACAGCACACCAGGGAGGGGCTGGGCTTGCCTCCCACTCCACCCTACAATATCCAGGATATCCTAGCTTTTTACATGCAAGGTAGTGGGTGTAGTATTCAAGCATACCTACAACCTCAAGTAATACACAACACCTTACATGATTTTGTTGCACGCATAAACTACTAAACCATGGAAGGGAGGGGAGAATTTGTAGTGCCATCCAGGAACAGAAGCCTCAAAACAAGATCCCGCCTTGAGATTGTGGGAGAAAGGCGGGATATAAATCCTTGAAATAAATTCATAAATAAATAAGATAAAAATCATACATGACTGAGTATAGCTACGTGTCTCTTTCCTCCTAGCATAGTTCAGTCCCTGGAACATCCAGATAAGACTGGAAAAATCTCTGTCTGAAACAGTCAGTGTTAACAAACTGGGCTAATGGTTTCATTTAGTCCATGGCCAGGCAGGGATTTGAATCCTGATTTTCTGGAGTCCTAGTCCAACACTCAAACCACCACATGACATTAGCTCTTTCTATAAAAAACACTACCCTATTTTTAGTTGGTCCCTTTGTGCTCCCCAACAGATTGACATGCAAGTTCACCATTATCCAAATTCACTAGGAGATGGAACAAGGGAGACGTCAGCAAGATGTTATACTGTATTGTCTCCGCCTAACAGGACTGCTCCTGTTCAATGTTCCTTCCAGCTAGATATGTCCTCTTCTAGGACATTCGATCTTTTCCCTTTCCCTTTTCCCCACAACCCCAATTTACCCTGAATGCTCGAAATCCCAAAGTTATTGAATATGCTCAGTCAGCACTAGGGGAGGGAGAGTTGCTCCTGTATATTTTATGTTTCAGTAATATTTGTACAACTAGACACTCAACCCCATCCCAACAAGATATCTTCATCTTGTTTCAAACTGGTCTCATTTTGGTTATAAATTCATGGGTACTCACCATGTCAGAGTTTATCTACACTACAGAATTATAACAGTCTATAACACTTTAACTTATCCAGATGTCATCCTATGGGATTTGGTGAGGAACTCAGAATTATCTCTGCTGGAAAGTTCTAGTGCACTCTCTTGAACTACAATACAACAGCTCTCTAGAGATTCCTAAGTATCTCACCAAACCACAAATCCCAGGATTCCACAGGATGGAACTGGGGCAAGCTAAAGTGGTATCAGACAGCTATGCCACTGTAGTGTAGATGCATTCACAGATGAATGCCAATGCAGCCAAAATGGGGCCACTTAAAAAAAAGATGAAGATATCAATAAGCTACAAGTGGAGATAGGGACCCCAAGGCTGCCAGTGGTACTTTTTTTTTTTTAAGGCATTTCAAATATAAGTGATGAGGCATCCTTTTACTAACAGCTCAATCACACACACATCTTCCATGTACCATGGTCAAGTCCAGACACTAGTGATGGGTTTCCTTTCCAATTGTAAATCATGGTGTGGAAAAGTACTACTCCAAAACTCTAGTTAATTTATTGGTGGCCCATATGTTGAAGGGAAATCCGTAGTGTAGAGGAGAAATGGGAACCCAAGTTCTACAATGCCACCTTTCTTGAAGCCCCGCTAGCCAACTGTAAATGAGACATTAATTTTTCTAGTAAGCCAACAGATCAAACTATGAAGCCAACCCCTTGATGAGAGAGCCTGCAAACTTTTCTAAAACTTCTCACTTTCCATCTGGGCAGCTCCCATTAATACAGAGAGATGATTTTTATATAAAAGCTTTTTCACTGTCCCTGTCAAATATAGAGAATAGTAATAATGTATCTCTCAGCTGGATAGTTTGGTTAGACTTTAAACCCAGGCATTCTATTGTTTTCTTCCAAAAGGCTTTCTCTCTGAACATCATAACCGCTTATATTTTATATTTCAGTGATTTTGTGCCTCTACATCCTCTTCAACAATTTTTTGGAATACCTCTATTGACTCAATGTTGGGGGTATAGTACCACCTAAGAGCTACCTTTACAGTTCTTTGCTAATGCTGCTAAAACTGATTTACAATGAGGGGCAAAGACCAAATTCTTTTCCAACGTTCTTCTGAAATTACTTTGTACATCAAAATGCACCTCACTTTGAGTGAGTGCTGATGTTTCTCAATCTGAAACTCAATGGGACAGTGAAAGATCTGGGTCTTTAAATACCTAATACTCAACCACACAGAAAGAGAGGAGTAGAATGAGGGAGCAACACTTGCTGAAAAGACTTAAACATACAAGGGAACACATCTGGATAAGAAAGAGCTACCAATTATGGCAATGCTTCCTTGTTCTAAGTATATGAAAACCGAATAATGAATAAGCCCATACAGCTTATTTAACTTTTATTATACATTTTGTTATGCCAATCTTGGCATGGCATTCCTAATTTCATAAACAAACATGAGAAAGGGCACAACATGCACCAACCTAGCCCACTTGGCCTCCAAAGTCATCCTCCATGGCATTACACATGGGTTCACTATTAAGAAGTATTAGGTTGGCACCCATTAGAAACAGGACCTTTTAAGCAGTCACTCTATGCCTTTACAATCCATTCCCTAGAGAGGTATACATGGCCCTTACATTAATATTTTATTTTTAAAATGGCTTTGAAGACTTATTTATTCCAAACATCTTTTATGTACTACTACAAGTTTTAGGTGCTGATGTTAGGATTTTAAAAATATATAAACCATTTGTTCTTTTTACTGTTGATGTGTAATTGTTTATATACTGTTTTGTGGCTTTTAATTGCCATTAAGTCAGCTTTGGTTTATGATATGAAAGAGACTTTCAAGATACGCTGTCATCAACAACCCTGCTTAGGTCTTGCAAAAGGGCTGTGGGTTCCTTAATCAAGTCAATCCACCTGTAATGCAGTCCTCATCTTTTCCTGCTACTTCCCACTTTACAAAGCATTATTGTCTTTTCTCATGAATGGTGTTGTCTAATGACAAGTCCAAAGTAAGATAGTCTCAGTTTGGTCATTTTGGTTTTTAGGAAGAGTTCAGGTCCTTTTGGCAATCCATGGTATCCACCTTCTTCACTTTTCAAATGAATTTATTTTTTCTTCTGTCAACTTTCTTTACTGTCCTGGTTTTACAACCAAACATAAAACACTGGAAATTCTATAGTATGATCCCAGCTTTGCTACTGAGTTATACACTTGATATATTATTCTCCCAAAATTATTTTTCTGCCACTGTGTATTTTTGATGCATTATGATTTGCACTATAACTCTGGAGTAATACATTGTGAGTGGCCTTGAGGGTGTGGCCTATTAAGTGAATGAGTGAATATGAATCATCATCGGCTGAATGAGACCATCAAGTCTTGCATCCTGTTTCTGTCAATGACTAGTTTGATGCTTCTGGGAACATACAAGCTAAGCAAGAACATCTCCCCTGTCATATGTTCCCAGCAGTTGGTAGGCAAAGATATATTGCCTCTACCCACAGAGGCTTTATTTAGATGTCCATACCTAGTGACCTTTTCCAAAGTACTGTCTTCCAAATTCTCTTTAAACAGTTTTATGTTGTTTTTACACTAATAGACTGCTTGGAGATTTTATTACATTAAATGGTACACAGTAATATAAAATAAATAAAAAATATTGGTTTGACCCTTCTTTAAGTAAAAGTAATTTGTTAAGCATTCACAATACGTAATGTATTCAGCTATGTATTGAGTTGCCAGGTGACACTTATTATAATGGATGTCCCTTATTTGAGAGTCAGAAAGTCTGCCCCTTACAGAACTGACATGTGTCCCTTATTACAAGGGTGGTTCCCTATTTCAGGTTTAGAAAGAGGTTTTAAATAGACTGAACAAGATGCCTCCAAATCCTGTACTTGGGGGTATGGGCCTTTAATAAAGACAGCAATGTGTGCATCATGCAATTTATTAATGTAAACAATATGTTAGTTTTAGAGAGAAACACATGGCTACGTTAAATGAAATGTATACTTTCGTTTGGTATTTAAGGTAGAATGCAAAGCTGTTATTACATAGTTTCTGATTGTTAACCCTGCATGTCGTAAATTTTGACTGTCCCTATTGCTGTTTTGAAAACCTGGCAACACTAGCAGTGTAGCATATGTATGTATCGTCTGCACATTGTTTCCGATTAAAATTGTAAAGCTTTCAAAGCGCCACTGACAAATTTAAGAAAGCCATATGTATAAGTAGGGGTTTTGAAATGAGGATATAAACTATCATTAGCTACTGAATGAGTATTAATGCTGGGCAGCTGGGAATTCTACACCAGTCATGACGTTAGGGATCCAGAGGCAAGCTGGGTCACAAGGCGGCACAACAGGGCAGTGGTTATCTCCAGGGAAACTAGCTGTTAGGTTTGATTTCCAAAAACAGCTGCAAGCGGAAGTGGAGAGGGAAGGGAGAAAGAAAACTAGCTCCAGTACTCAGGTCAGCCAAATTCACAGCAGTCTTCAAGTGGGAGAAAGCCATGCCTCCTTCTGGGAGAGACTATAGTTCAGTAGTACAGTACCTAGTTGGCATGAAGAAGGTCCCAGGTTCAATTCCAGATATCTCCAGATAGGAATGGGAATGATTCCTGTAATACTGAGCTAGAAGGGTAAAGCTTCTTAAGTTCAATATAAGGCAGCTTCCTCTTCTACTTAAGCAAAAGTGCCATTCCCCCTAAACAGGAAAACAACTGACATCTTTCTTACTCCCAAGGGTTCTATGCCAAAACCCAATCCAAAAACAAAAAGGAAACTGCATTGTGCAATCTGGATTAAACCAAATAAATTGAAAAAAGCAACATTATTTTCTCTTCTTTTGTATATTTTGCTCTTTTTCTTAAAACTTTATATGATGTATCCTGACTTTACCAGTTAGAGGAAGGAAAACTGCCCATACCGTAACATATGTATACTGTATTGTATATACTTTAAGACAAATCTATAATGCACCCATTTTTGGAATTCAGTGTATGATTTTGGGCATTACTCCTTTAATATTCAACAATTGATCAAATGGGTCTACTCTAGTTGGAACTAACCAATAGGATGCCAACCATCATCTGCTAAGGACTCTAGAGGGTGGATCTTGGTGGAAATTGTCCTCAGTCTGTGTCTGGCTATGAGGACATAGTCTTATGTTTCTCCAGCCACTCGCCTTCCAACAGCAGTCTACTGCAGTACAACACATGAGTCCTGGGGGTGGTGACAGGGGAACTGTAGCTGAGTTTTGTATGTGGCACTCTTACACTACACTCAGCCATGTAGGATCTCAGACCTTGCATGTTTATTGTCATCACATGCATTACAGCCTAAAAGAAAGCAACCTAAAGGATCACTTTATCACCCTGTTCTAACAAAGCTCTGTTTGTGTGATGTTTATCTCTTCAGACTTCTTGCAGTCCAGCAGCCCATCAAGAGTCAGCAGCTTTCCAAGCTGTTTCCCATTCTCATGTTCAAGACCTTTCACCCGCACTCTCTGTCTTCCTGTTTCTAAGGCTGCTCAGCTAGCGGACTGTTCCCCATTACCAGCCAAAGGCATATGTATGTTTGCTTTTGACATGACTTCATGTCTGGGCTGTTTCATTGCACAGCACCAACTTCTCCTCTCCAGCTCTTTGTTCTCAACATATTCTACTCAAGATCTTCAAATATTTTTCATGGCTCAAATAAACCTCACTCCCTTTTCTGAGCTAGAAAACCTATGTCAAATTTTTGTGTGGATATGCCCACCACTGCAAGTGCTACTGGGTTTTTATAGTACCTGTTTCTTAGACTGGGACCCAGTTTGTGCTCCTGATAATTTAATGTACTGTGGTGGAGCTGCTGAATGTGAATATAAATTTATTTATTTGTAGCCTGGTTTGTTTCTCTAGTCTACATATGCACTATTCAGAATGGAGTGAAACACAGCACAGAACATGATATAAAGTAACTCTTGTAATGTTAGCATTATTTGGCTTTTCTTTAATGCTACATCTCCACCCCAAAACGGGCTAGAACTCATTGGAAGGTCTATGTTGTAGCACAGGTGGCAGCAAAGAAATTATACTTCTTTGCCATCATTGTGTCTGCACCGTGTCATCCAGTGGGGCTGTATCAAGTGGTCAGAGGCCTTTTACTCTGGCCCACAAGAAGAAAACAAAGACCACTCGACAGCTTGCTGTGAAGAATTTGCAAGATACTTGGCAGGCAAAATTGCTCAGATCTGCTCTAGATGCTGCAGTTGGGACAAGTCTAATGGATGTAAACTTGGTGCCTGTTTGTCCCATATTACTGGATAAGTTTCAATTTGTGCAGCCTGAGGATGTGGACAGGATCTTTGGAGAAGTGAGGGCCACCACATACATACTGGATCCTTGCCCTTTCTGGCTCCTGAAAGCAGCTAGAAGGGGACTGCCCAAGTGGGTAGGGAAGTGGTGAATGCCTCACTGCAACAAGGGAGGTCTCCATCCTGTCTAAAGAGGCTTTGGTGAGGCCATTACTGAAAAAAGGTTTCCCTGGATCTCACAATTTTGAATAACTATCAGACAATCTCTAATATTCCATTTTGGGGCAAGTTTCTGGAGTAAGTGGTGGCCGTCCAGCTCCAGGGGTTCCTAGATGAGATGGATTATTGAGATCCATTTCAATCTGGCTTCAGACTTGGCTATGGGACTGAGATAGCTTTGGTCACCTTGGTGGATGATCTATGCAGGGAATTGGACAGGGGGAGTGTGCACCTGTTGGTCCTGCTGAACCTCTCAGCAGTTTTCAATACCATCAACCATGGTATCCCTTCTGGGCTGCCTTTCTGAGATGGGATTTAGAGGCACTGTTATGCAGTGTTCCAGTCTTTCATGGAGGGGCAAACTCAGAAGATGGTGTTGAAGGACTCCTGTTCAACCCCTGGCCATTGGCCTGTGGGGAAACTCTATTCCATTTGATTCTAAGGAAGGTATCTCTGTACTGAATGAATGTTTGCTTCATTAATGGACTTGACGCAGGGAAACAAACTTAATCCAGACAAGGCAGAGGTGTTCCTGGTCAGTCATAAGGCAGATCAGAGAATAGGGGCCTTGCCTGTCTTGGATGGGATTATACTCCCCCTGAAATCTCAGGTTCACTTGGGTGTTCTCCTGGAATCAGCTCTGAGCATGGATGCCCAGGTTTCAGCAGTGGCCTGGAGTATGTTTGCACAGGTAAAACTAGTGTGCCAGTTGTTTCCATTCTTTGAGAAGTCAGATCTGGCTATTGTGACACCTGCCTTAATTACATCTTGTTTGGATTACTGTAATGCACTCCACATGGGACTGCTTTTGGAAACTGCTCAGAAATTTTAGCAGGTTCAAAATGCAGTGGTGGGCACAATGCTGACTGGGGCCAGTTATAGAAAGCATTTAACTCCCTTGTTGTAACAGCTCTACTGGCTATCAGTTCATTTCTGGGCACAATTCAAAGTGCTAGTCATGACCTACAAAGCTGTACATGGCTTAGGTCCAGATTATCTGAATGACTACATCTCCACATGCGAACTTGCAAGAGTTCCTAGATCTATCGGGGAAGGCTTTCTCTTGGTCCCACTACCATCATAGCCTTCTCAGTTGCTATTCCCATCCTCTAGGGCTGTTGCTGGCAGGCAGACATTTTTATTCAAGCAGGCTTGTAATATATAATCCTGTCAGGGAGGCTTTTATATGAGGTGTGTTAGGTATGTTTTATGTCATTTTATACTGTTTTTAGCTAGATGGTTTTAATTGTGTGTTTTTTTAATTTTTACTGTATTTTTTTAAAAAAACAATTTTATCTGTGAGTCACCCTGGGTCCCTTTCTGGGAGAAAGGCATAGAAATGAAATGAAATGAATAAATAAGAAATTATTTAAGTTTGCCCAAGAACTTGTAAAGGCACTTCAAATTGGAGTAGACCAGCTAGCCTGCATGGGCAAATACTCTGAACTGGTTTTCAGGCCAAAAATTGCCCCAAAATATTAAAAGGGGGGATCTGGCAGCTTTCAGGGAATGCCAGATAACTTTGGGGTCTGCAAAAGTAGTTGGTCTTGAGCAGGGGTAGGCAACCTTTCTTCTTTAAGGGCCGAGGGACTTCAGCTCCCAGAATCCCAGGAGCTATTGGCCAACATGGGACTATTGGCCAACATGGCTGAGGCTTCTGGGAGCTGAAGTCCCTCGGCCCTTAAAGGGGACAGGTTGCCTACCCCTGGTCCTGAGGGAAGTATATGACTCATAACATCATGGGCATGTACTAGTGAAGTCAAATGGAACATACACTTAGCCAAAGCAAGGGCAACATAAATCTGTAAACCTCAAGCTTGTTGATGTTCTCAAATATTCACCCTCAGGCTCATTCCTACTTGGTCCTGCGTTGAATGCCTGCATGGAAATACATACCAGTACATAGTATGGCACGTTTTTGAAAAGTACACATTTTTTTCCTATTGATTAAAATGTGACTCCATTATTTTCCCATGTGCACATTTTCCAAACATATGTATTTTAACACATTTTTACTGTTATGTGAATCACACTGTTAGCCAGCACATTTTATGGATTTCCAACCACAAACCATATTTAGTTCTGCATTTGGGTCTAGAAGCTATGAACTGGCTAAGTCCAAATAAAAATGAAAACCCTAGTAAAAACTGCACAGGAGAGACATCATTCTCTGCAGTAAACACTTTGAAGGCAGAGAACTTGAAGTTTAGAGAGGATGGGTTAGGTAGCTGTTAGCACTCATGAGATGGCTCTCTGTACCCATGTGAACTCTGAACTTGCAAACAACAGAAAAACCAGGAATGTCAGAGACAGCCTGGAAAGTGCCATTACAACATCCTGACTGAGCAGGCTTCTAAAGATTGGTTTCTTCAGTCTACATTTGTCTTTAACATTTTAATTAAAGCAGGCATGTCCAGAAGCATTTAGTATCTGTAGTTTTAAAGGCTATCTTGCAACTTGAAATGTCAGCTTGAACAAACACACATACTATGCCAAGGGAGTTTAGGCAACCTTCTGGCCACTAAACACACTGTGCAAAGACTTACTGAGAGAGAGATCAATATTTTTGCTGATCATACATATCAGAAAAGGGCAACATCTCATGGGAAATAAGTTTTCCCAGTATCTGAGTGACTCATTCCATTTGGCTGAGAAAGATACCTACTTCTAATTTCCATGCTTCAGTGACTACTGAGATGGAAAGTATCACTGTGAAACTTTTATTCCTATGTCTTTCTATACAACTATAAGGAACAAATTTTTGTGTTTTAGTGCTTGCTGCCCATCACTGGTGCTTCGTGGTCTGAACAAGGGGGATGCCTCATTTCAACCTCATTCAGTCATAGGGCACTCATTTATCACGATTTTATTAAGAATGTGACATTCCAAAGGTTCTTAAACCTCTATGCTGCTCTTAGTTCTCTATGTTGTTAGAAAGCCACACACTGGACACACTGGACCACACAAAGATCTATCATCCTTTATGTAGCATAGTATTAATCTCAGACATGTAACTTGGTATCCCAGTGTCATGAGTTGCAAGTGATTTTGGACCTGAACATTGTGGAACTGTGAGCTTTGTTTACAAGTTCACTTTGGAGGTCTTTTTAAGGACATTCATGTGCAGCAGTATGGTTAGGATGTGGCAAAGAGGGCACTTGGGTCAATTCCAGCTATGTAGTAAATGGGTGCAAAATGGGCATCAAAAGTGATGTAACACATTGACAGGTATGACCATTCCATCAAAAGATGTTCTGTTTTCTATCCAGTTTAAAATCATGAGCATTTGTTACTAGAGAATGGCTAAAAGACCAGATAATGACTTGCTCCGAGGCTTACTGAGAGAAGACCAGGCAGTATCTTCTCAGCAATCTTCTCAGGAACCCTATTGTCTTTATCCCAGAAAAACCAGTAATGACTATGTTACTTCTGAATATTGCTAGTATGGGAGGAGAAAATGAGACAAACATAGGCATTCTTTAAAACAGCAGTCAGCAAACTATGGCCCGTGGGCCGAACCCGGCCTGTCAAGGCCTTGGAAGTGGCCCATGGCTGGTCCTGCTGCCGCTGTCGCACATGACGCGGGGCACCATTTTGCTTTCCAAAATGTTGCTTGCGCTCGCTTGCACATGACGGCGGGTGCCATTTTGGAACGCAAAATGGCGCCGGTGTTCTGTGCATGCGCTCGTGACACCGTTTTGCGTTCCAAAATGGCACCCACCGTTGTGCGCAGGCGTGCACGACCGCCATTTTGTAAAGCAAAATGGCACCCACATTCTCATGCGCACAATGGCGGGCACCGTTTTGCATTCCAAAATGGAGCCCGCCACTGTGCACATGCATGCACAAGCACCATTTTGCTTTCCAAAATGGCGTCCTGCTCGCACACGCATGCGCACAACGGCGGGAGTCATGCGCATCTGCACGTGCGCCTCCACCGCTATTTCCCCCCCCTTCAGCCCACCGACAATTGGGGGACCGCAGAACCGGCCCCAACACAAAAAGGTATGCTGACCTCTGCTTTAAAAAGTGTCCTCCTCTGAAGTTTTTGAATTTTGGAGTTCTGAACTGAGTAAAATGTAGTAAAACTGATGCTTTAGGAATCATCCATTAGCCTGGTTTTTGAACAGAATTTTGTCTGTTCAGCCATCATTTTCAGTATCTTCAATTCATTATTGTCATTTTCCAAAAGGGGTTGTTTGTTTGTTCATTTATGAAACAGTCAAATTAGAGAACAAATTACTAAGTTGGATTCTACTCATTTCGGTCTGCAGAGAGACATGTTTCCACCAATTACTGTTGTTTTGAAGTCACTGTGCTTACTTTGCATATATTTAAACAGTAACTGAATTATTGCAGAATGGACTGTCTGCAATTCATAATCAGGGAGATTAAATGCAGGTGGTGAAATGAACTCCAGTCCATCAAAACTTTGTTGTTGTTATGTTCCTCCAAATCATTTTCAACTTATGGTCTTCAAAGACCTGTTCTGAATGTGTTTCTTATGGCTCTAAAAAAGACAAAAGCCCTACCAGCTGAGGCAGGGAAATCTAGTTAAAGATCACAAAAGATTGCACAGCTCAGCCCTGAAGAAACATCTCGAGGCTTTGTAATCACTACATTGCTAACCATCTGTTGCTCTCACTGCTTATAGTAAGGAGTTGTAAGAGAGAAGACTCTCAATCAGAACCATCTGTTTTTAGAAGAGGAACCAAAAATAGACATTGGTCTGAGCTGCCAAAGAAGGCCAATCTTCATGTGCTGAAGGGTAGCCATTAGCACTGCTAAAACGGGTACCTGGGCAAAGCTCCTCTATACTCAAAGAAAAAGACAGTCTCCCAGTCACAGATACACATTATAATCTCTTTCCATAG
Organism: Phrynosoma platyrhinos; assembly: GCA_020142125.1. Classification (NCBI taxonomy): domain Eukaryota; kingdom Metazoa; phylum Chordata; class Lepidosauria; order Squamata; family Phrynosomatidae; genus Phrynosoma; species Phrynosoma platyrhinos. Next base: position 371,348,076 of record CM034701.1, on the reverse strand, counting down.
TACTGCTCACTAATAAGACCTTCTAAAATCCTTTTGGGGATGAATCACCCTCTCTTTTATCATTTTTGGATTGTGGATGGGTTTCAAAGTTATCTTTTAAAGGTGTTAAGGAAAGGCCAGGCCACAGATTGTTTGCTTCTTTTTTTGAGAACAGTATAATCTTATATGTCTGAAACACAACTGATATAATGTTTTTAAAACTGCTATAAAAAGGGGGGTATAGTCAGAGGTTATGGAAAACTTTTAAAAAGAAGGCTGTAGGAAAGAAGAGAAAAGGAAAGGAACTATGTGATATTGTTTTTTTAAAAAACTGTAACCAGCATTAAACTAATTTGTAGAGATATGGTCATCATTTCTCTTCCATATTATGGATTTAACTTCAACACACAAACTCTAGCAAATCAAATAGATTTCTGGAACAGCACAATTTGATATAGGGATTTACAACTGGAAAGGACACCCATGAGCTATGTCTAGATCTGATTTAAACATATTAGGTAGAAGATGTGTAAAGCCTACGATAGCTGACTGTACTAATTCAGTGGGGACGAGGTGCATTGTAGTTTCCAAAGGTATCAAAATGTGAAAAAGAATTTAAAAATTTAAACCAAATCTACAACAAACAAAGCTGAATTTGCAGCCACTAATTCATAGAAATTTATTCTATATTTTTGTTCTTTTGCATAATTTATTCTGCTTCTGAAAAATATGGTATATGTAGAGCATTAAAATACCACCCTCTGACCATCTGATTTGGTTTTGATTGAAACATCCCTCCAAAACCTGGCTTCCACTAAACTGTAACTGAAGAACTGAAACATGGTTCCAAATTAGTCCCATTCATGCATTAATTGAAAGGGGCTCCCACACTATGTCCATATCACCAAGCTAATGTGGCTCAAAATCCTGATATAGACGCATTAAGGAATAGACATCTGAGACAAGAGAGGCCTACATGAAAAGACTTCCTGCACACACTTGCTTCCATAGTACTTGCAACCCATACATGGCTTTTTATTAAAACATTTGGGAATGAATCTACTTTGAAATGTACATCTAGATGATTTTAAACTGTTCCAGCTTTTAAATTTGTTTTAACTGCTGCCTTGTTTAATATGTTTTTATCTTGTTTAAATTATTATTATGGTTTTAATCTTGAAATGTTTTCAATTGTTTATACTGTTGCCACCTTGAATCCTTCATCATGGGAGAAAGGCAGGATATTAAATAAATAAATAAATAAATAAATAAAGTATTGAGATCCCATGATAAAGGGTGGGATATTGATATTTTAATAAATGAATAAATAATAAATTTAATAACCCCATGCAATCTGGTGTCCCTCAGTGACATCAAAACCTCATCATATCTGAATGCTTGCACAATATAATTGCATTATCATAGTTATCACATGGTCCCTGACTGAGTGTGATCATTCTAGGACAGGGCTTAGAAAAATTACTTTTTTGGATTACAACTCCCAGAGTTCCCCAGTTTAGAAGTTCTGTTCTAGGCAGGAGACAAAAGCTTTCTAGGGAAAGCAAAAGGGGACAGAAACAATGACTGGTGGGGGGAAACAACAAAGAAAGGCAGACTCCTGGAAGTCTGCAATTCCCAGAAGTGAGACTGGAATGAAGAAATACTGCCAGAGAGCTATGACAAATAAATGTACTTTAAAAAGGACAAATAAATGGGTCCGAGAGAAAACCAGGCCAAAGCTTGAAGCCAAGATAACTAAAGTGAGACTGTCATACTTTGGACATATGAAAAGACAGGACTCACTAGAAAAGCCAATAATGCTTGGGAAGGTGGAAGGCAGTAGGGAAAAGCGGAAGACCATACTGCAGATGGATGGACTGAGTCAAAGAAACAACAGCCTGGAGTATGCAAAACCTGAGCAGGGCTGTTGATGTGGGGTGACTTGGAGGTGTCTCATTTATAGGTTCATCACAGGATGATGGCAGTTACAAAAAAATAAGCTGTTCTAAGAAGAATTGCTAGGATAACCTATGACGTGAGGAAGGCAGAGGTCAAGACATGGGAATGGGGAGAGTTTAATACCACTCTTCTGCTCATTACTTTGACTGTTAAAGGAAGCTGCTTCCACCACCATTTTTGTCTTATAAATGAAAGGAAGGACACATGAAAAGAAACAGGCATTCATACTAGTATGTCTAATTTGGCCCTAATAAATATATGTCTAGACAAGCATGCTGGTAAAACCTTTTTGGAGTTCCATCTAGCAGCAGACAGAAAATGTGTGTGTGTGTGTGTGTGTGTGCGCCTTCAAGTTGCCTGTCGACTTATGGTGACCTCATGAATTTCATAGGGTTTTCTTAGGCAAGGAACACTCAATGTGGTTTTGCCAGTTCCTTCCTCTGAAATACAGCCAACAGCACCTGGAATTCACTGGCATTCTCCCAGCCAAGTACTAACTGGAGTTGACCCTGCTTAACTTCCAAGATCAAATAAGATCTGGTGCCTTTATGGTATTTAGGCAGTACAGCAGAAAGGACACCAGTAACGAAATAAGTTCACTCATTACTCTCCACATTCTCCTAAATCTGCTCAAAAGGGACCTTCCACCTAAGATTTGAAATGACACAAAGGACATAAAGAGGAGAGGAAGAGTTGCTGCACATATGGACTTACTCTTGTGTGACACTAAATGCTGCACCAGTTCAACTCAGTGATGATTGTGGATCTAATAGTTTGACCAAATCTGACAATGTTGTCCTGGAACTCTGTGAGTACTATCCCAATACTCACAATATTCAATCCCATCCCCAAAGCAAAAACTTCATTTATCTACTGCTTCATAGCTGATCTTAAATGCACAGGAAAGGCACTTCCATTTTACAAAAGCTTCCTTCCTGTAGATCACCTATAGGCAATTTTGCTTGCATTAGATGAGTACTTACTTCCAATACTATCTAAACTTTCCCCAACTTTAAAATGAGACTAACAGTGACCTACTGGACAGAGTTGTCAAGAATTAATATGAAATTATTAATCAATTAATATGAATTACTATGAACTAAATAAATGAATATGAACTAAATAAATGGTAAACAGCACCAGAATAATAACAAGGTTAGTCTTGTTAGTTAGAACCCATTTCTAGACCCATTTCAAACCAGCTTCAGGACAGGCTTTCGGGTTGAGACTGCCATGATTGCCTTGACCGACGATCTGCGTCTGAGCATTGACAGGGGTAGTGTGACCTTGTTGATGCTCCTACACCTCTCAGCGGCTTTTGACACAATAGACCACTGCATCCTCTTGGACCGCTTGAGGGGGTTAGGTATCGGGGGCACTGCTCTGCAGTGGTTACGGTCCTTCCTCTCAGGAAGGTCCCAGAGAGTGCTGCTCGGGGACAGCAGGGAGCTATTTTGTCCCTCAGGGAGCTATTTTGTCCCTGATGTTATTTAACATCTATATGAAGCTGGTGGGTGAGATTATACGGAGTTATGGTGCTGGGTGTTATCAGTACGCTGATGACACCCAATTCTATTTCTCCGTGTCTCATTCGTCAGCCTCGAATTCTAAGGGCATCTCTTCTCTCAATGAATGTCTTCGAGCGGTAATGGGCTGGATGAGGAAAAACAGATTGAAACTGAATCCAGACAAGACGGAGGTGCTCATGGCAGCGGCCCCGAAACCAAGAATTGGGTTGCAACCTCCAGTCTTGGATGGGGTCACACTCTCCTCCAGTGACTGTGTTCGCAGTCTGGGGGTGCTCCTTGACTCGTTGCTCCTGATGACAAATCAGGTAAATGCGACGGTCAGGAGTGCCTGTTATCAGCTTCGGCTGATACGCCAGCTGCGCCCTTTTCTGGAAGTAAGTGATCTCGAGACTGTTGTGCATGCGCTGGTAACCTCATGCCTTGACTTCTGCAATGTGCTCTACATGGGGCTACCCTTGTGCTTGACTCGGAAATTACAGCTGGTACAAAATATGGCAGCCAGGCTTTTGTCAGGAACATCTAGGAGGGACCACATTACTACGGATTTGAGGTCCATCCACTGGCTGCCTATCAGCTTCCGGGCCCAGTACAA
>CM034701.1:371283975-371306742 GCA_020142125.1 Phrynosoma platyrhinos | reverse complement strand
TGTTTGGGATTTGTGTGGATTAACCAGAAGATTTCCCCTGTGTGATAATGTCCTAAGAAGGACAGTTGGTCATGAAGTGAGTACATGATGACCAAAGATCTGCAAAAATTCTTTGACGTACCTATTGTGCTGCAGTGAGGTTGATTTTAAAAAAGTCATAGTAATGCTAGGAAAGGTAGAGGGAAGAAAGGAAGACCACATGTTAGATGGATAGATTCAATTAGGGTGGTTACAGGTCTGAATTTGCAGGACCTAAGCAGAGCAGTGAAGGACAGGTGGTCTTGGAGATGTTTCATCCACAGGGTCGCCATGAGTCAGGATCATCATGAAGGCTGTTAACAACAACAACAACAAGATGTCTCCACTATTGCAATCTCAACATGCTACCCAGCAGAGTTTTCCAAGTGATGACAGACTTGTTGGGATCCAACTCAGAGAGACCAGCAGCAGAGCACTCAGTTGCCTGCTGTGACAAGTTTGTCAGGCACTTTGTGGAGAAAGAAGTTTCAGTGGGATGTGGAAAGATAATAAGAAGTTATGGCTTCCTTGTAGCCAGTTAATATGGCTACAGCTCTTTGGACCAGTAAATGTTTCCAAATACAGTACTCTTTAAAGGCAGCCCCACACAGAGCATGTTACAGTAATCCAAACAAGTTGTAACTAGATATGTGTGATACCACGGCTACCCAATACATCATTCAATTATGTAAGTTCCAGGAAACAACTGTGAAACTGGCTAGTTTTGCACAAACTAAAATGATATTCTCTTGCCCAGAAAGTATGAAATATTCTGTTACCAGTGTGGTGTGGTGGTTTGAGTGTTGTAATATGACTCTGGAAACTAAGGTTTGAATCTCAGAGACCCATTGGGCAAGTCACAAACTGTAATGATGGTAAGTCTCCAGTGAGCTTCATCCAGAGGAAATCAAATCCAGGTGAATGCTGCACCCCTCACACATTTTACCAAATGGAGAAAATTTATTGTTTTTTTCAATGTATAAAAACCAAACAACAGCAGCTTTGCTCTTTTGCACAGAATTCATGACACCGAATATGACTACAGTGTAAATCAAATAGGTAACAGGGAAAGAAGTGTAATGTATCAGACATTAAAATACGTAAGTATGCTGACTACCATGTTTTATTTTAACTCAAATATTTATTCCATCAGTTCCAAACATAGCAATTCTTTCTTGCAGTTGTACAGCTCTTCTCCTGTTGCAACAGGATGTCTGGCACTGTGGGGCTGCTTATTCCATCAAGTATGACTTCAGAATTTATTTCAATATCACAGCACAGGACTCTCTGTGAAACCACATGATAAACCACATTAAAACAACCCAAGATAAAGATGACGACATCCATTAGCTGATGTGCTGTAATCATCACCCTTTCCAGAAAGCCTTGTCTCTCTCATCCCTTATTTCCCCTGATCTTTTGACAGTCATCTTCACTATTCCCAGTGAGGAACAGATGAAAATACATCCCATGTCTAAATACTTTCATGATCTGGTGGTGCTGATATCCACAACTGGCTGATGCCCCATGGGACTCCTTAAACACTTTCATGGTGTAATGGTTTGAGTGTTGGACTAGGGAGAACAGGGTTTGAATTCCCACTTGGCCATGGAAACCCACTGGGTGACCTTGGGCAAGTCACACTCTTTCATTCTCAGAGGATGGCAATGGCAACACTCCTCTGAAGGAACTTGCCAAGAAAACCCCATGATAGAGTCACCAAAAGTCAGAAATGACTTGAAGGCACACAACAACAAAAGCACTATGGATGGCCAAACCTAACCACCCTGTAAATTTCCCCCAGTGCCCTGAAGTAAGTGTTGATCTTCCCTTGGCATCAGCCCAACCTACCTCACTGGGTTATTGTGAGGAAAGAACTAAGCACATGTCTCCCCTGATCTTTATGGAGGAAGGGTAGGATAAAAAGTAATTAATAATGCTATTAAAAACCAGTATGTAGAGAGATCATTTAGCACCTTTGAGACTAAAGAAAGAAGTTGGCAGCATGAGCTTTTGTAGACTTAAGTCTAATTCCAAATACATCTGAGGAAGTAGACTTAAGTCTAGGAAAGCGCATGCTACCAACTTATTTATTTCAGTTACAGTAGTCTCAAAGGTGCTACAAGATCTCTCTATATACTGATTCCACTGACTAACATGGCTATATCTTTGAATTCTTCCAATATTAAAAACCAAATTTCTAGCCCTTAAGGTTTCAAATATAGGTTTGAAAGTAATTAATGGTTTGGTGATATCAGAGAAGATTTCCTTTGGTCAGGGCTTGTGGTACACGCACTTCCCTCTTTTCCACAACTAGAAAAAGAATGAATTGCATGAAAACAGCAAAAACTTTTTCTTGAAGTAGAATTTGCCTTCTCCTGCTGGAACCACAGGGTGCATCTATACTGTAGAAATAATGCAATTCAACACTACTTTAACTGCCATGACTCCATCCTACAGAAACCTGAGATTTGTAGTTGTATGAGGCACCAGCATTCTTTGGCAGAGAAGGCTGAAGACCTTGTAAAACTACAAATACCAGGATTCCATAGGATGGAGGTATAAAATTTAAAGCAGTCAAACTGCATTATTTCTAAAGAGTAGATGGACCCATGTTCCCAGCATACAAGCATACACAGATTTAACATTGTAAGTCAGGACCAGAGTTGGCCTGAGTTAATTTTGGCTTCAGAAGAAATATTAGTCTTGCACTCTAAGCAGCTGTTTGAAAAATTACTTTTGGAGATTATACGAGCTCCTAGAATCTCCTAGACAGAATAGCTATGCTGGTTAAGGGAAGTCTAGCGGTAATATTCCAAAAAGTAATTTAAAAAGTCTCTGTTTTAATATTGCAACCATATTACTGGTCCAGAAAATCTCCAGTGTCTATTCTCAAGAAAGTTAATTCTGTTACTGGATGGATTCTGAATGGTGCTTAAGACCCTTTTAGGGTGAAGCACTTTGTTTTCAATATAGCTTGGATTCCCCCAATTTTAATGCTACACAGAATTAGATACCAGGATTTTGAGCCTTCTGTTTCTCCTTATTCCTCATGTGACTTTAAATTTCCTTGGGAGGCCCTGCTTCCGGCTGTTTCTCACAGCTGTTTCTATGTGCCAAAGACAAAGCAGGTGTGTTGGAAGAAAGAACTGTTCCAGTGTTTTGAATTTGGCGGTGTGTGGTGCTGTGAGTGTATGTGAGCAAAGTTTCTTCTTCGGACTCTTTTGTTAAATATTCTGGGCAATTTGCAAGGGGAAAAAAATGAGAGATGTATAACAGTTAGAGACCTGGACTGAAAATTGGAAATTTGGTCCTGATTGAGCCATGATCTTGGGTGACCTTGGGCTAACTCATCCTTTGACCGAACTTACAGAGTTGTTGTGAATATAATGTGAAGAGGTGGAGAGAAGAAGAACCATATATGCTGTTCTGAGCTCTTTGGGAATGTAGGAAATAAAACAATTCCTTTAAAAACAGGAAAGAAAAGGAAAAGGAGGGGATTGTCCGCACTGACCAAAAAGGCCTGGATTCGCCCTGTCCTTTTGTCATCTTGTTCAGACAGTGCAGACCAAAATCCCAGGGGCAGGATCGGGCTTGATCATGCCTGACCAGATGTGGATCTGAAGGATCCAGCCTCACCCAGGGGTAAACAGTCTTTACACATCCAAACAGAAACCACAGAAGGCCTCTGAAGTCCAAAACACACTGCAGAAATAATCAAGTTTGAGACCGCTTTACCTGCCCTGGCTCAATGCTAGGGAATCCTGGAAATTGTAGTTTATTGTGGCATCAGAGCTCTCTGACAAAGGAGGCTAAATATCTCACAAAACTACACTTCCCTGAGTCAGGGCAGTAAGTGGTCTCAAATGGGATTATTTCTGCAGTGTGTTTTGGACCTTGTATCAAACCACAAAAACAGTTGTATAATGCAATTAAACTATATATGGCTGTTTATATACACGTAGCAAAAAAAAAAAAATTACATCACTCCTTCAGTTCAATAGTTATCAACAAGTAACTGAAGTTTAGAAAAAACAACTGTTATTACATACAGAAATCAAACAGGGTAGTATACAGAAGGGAGTACTTCCCAATTGCTGAAAATGATTAATCATCAAATAATAGTTCACTATTGTAGAAACTGTTGGCAGGCAGCAAAACTTTTGTTGCTACAGCCAGCCAACAACTGGAGTGTAGTGGGAATAGCAAGGGAAGTTACCATCAGAAACTGGCCAAGGATACCAAGAAAGGAGAGGAAAGGATGAGCATAAGCAATGAAAAGAGACAAGGGAGAAGGCAGGGAAAATGAAACAGAGCATTGGTAGAAAGAAAACTTTGCATTGTAGGGCTATGCAAGATTATTATTTAATCCTGTTTTTCTTCCAGTGACTCCACCTCTTGCCTTTATTCTTCCAACAACACTGTGCAGTAGGCCAGGTTAACAGAGAGAGAGAGTTGGGGGGGGGGAGACTTGAATTTGGATCTCCTGGATTTTAATCCAACAGTTTATCTTGATGGTGAGACTCACGAGACCCTCCAAATGCTGGACTGCAATATCCAGCATTGATCAAATAGCTATTTTGGCTAGGGCTGCTGGCAATTGCAGTCTAGCGGTATCTGGAAGGCCACACAATTCTCTAATCATTATACCATGCTGACTCTCCAATGGTACCTGTGAGAAACAGAAGGTTAACACAACAAACCCCTTCCCAGGACAAAGTGATGAAGCAAGCAGAATTCTCGAGTGTTTAATTTTATTTTACAACTCTGCAGAATTGGATGAACCAGAAAAAAATAATGAGGCAGACTTATCATGGATGTCACACATTATTTATCCCTTTCCCTGCCCGCAGTCTTCCCTACCTCACTCCCCATTGACTGAGTTGTACAAACTTTCAGAGCTACCTCTTGCATGTTCCCCTTGATGTGTTCCCCCCCCACCTTCTACATACATACATACCAGGCTCATTAAAAGCTGTGATTATGCCATTCAGGATGTGCCAGTTAATACTCATCAACCTATTAAGCATGTGCAGTTGAAACTAAGAAGTGATGGACCCTTGAAATCTAGTTGGTTCTTAAATGTTCTTTGTGTCACAAATCTCTTTTGCTTCCTATCTATTTCTTCTCTGCCATCACTGTACTGTCTGTTCTTTGAAGCCTGCAGCACAGTAGAATCGTTACAATTTAGTGCAAGCTTGTCAATAACTATTTCTTTGTCTTAAACCTAGAAGATTATCGAAATTGGTTATAAAGCGTCTTACCTGAGCCAGCTTAAAATTAGAAGCAGGCAGCATCTTGATAGTATCAGATGCATTTAGTCGCCGAAATCACCGCCTGGCTGCAGCCCAGCTCCATCACTACTTAGAGGGGCGCTCTGGTGGCCATTTTTTCAAGCCAAAAAACTTCCATCTTTGAAATAATAATAATAATAGAGTGGAGTGGCGATGGGGCTGGGCTGCAGCCGGGTGGTGATTTTGTTGGTTAAATGTGTCTGATATTATCAGGATGCTGCCCGTTTCAAATTTTAAGCTGGCTCAGGTAAGCCGGTTTATAACCGAGTGCAATAGTCTCCTAAAAAAAAATAAGGAGCAATGATGCTGTTCTTGCAGTTAATTCCACTCTTTGCACATTCATATAGCTAAGTTCTAACATATCAAGGCTCCCTAGCTATTTGGATGAAGCAAAACCTCTACTCTATATCTCACAGTACCCATTATGATTTTCAGGGGGAATCTATATGTATCTCAATGGTAGGGCACCTGTTTTCATGTGCAAGATCTGAAGTTCACACAATCCTTGGCATTTCCAGTACCAAGGACAAGGGAGTGAGTGGGTGATATGGGAAAGACACTTGCATGTGACTCTGGACAATTCTCCTCTGTTGACAATACTGGGCTAAATGCATAGCCTGGAAAAGTTATCTTTATGAATCTCCCAGCCTGCATGGCTACTGATAAACTTGTTCTAAGCCAGCTGCTTAGCCTTGACTATTTACTAAAATTTTATATTCTGAAGGCCCCTAATGACACATGTATTTTAAAAACAGATATAGTTCTTTTATAAAACGGGCTGAAAGCTGGAGAGGCTTGATTGTTTGTTCATACAGTTAACACCTGCTCAACCCTGCCTGCTTTTGTGCCTTTACAGCTTTGTCAGTAGAAAGCAACAGGTAATCTGCCATTGTGAGAGCCAGCATGGTATAATGGATTTCAATTCCTGTTCACCCATGGAGACCCACTGGCTGATCTTGGGCAAGTCACACTTTCTCAGAAAGAGGCAAACCCCCGCTGAACAAATCTTGCTAAGAAAACCTTGTGATACGTTTGCCCTTGGGTCTCCATAAGCTGGAAAAAACTTCAAAGCATACAACAACTTAGACTGGAGGCCACCAGTGAATACCAGGTACTGTAGGCTATATTTTAGAGAAAGGAACTGGCAAAAGCACCTTTGAGTATTCATGCCTAAGAAAACCCTGTTGGAAGATTTTTGCATTCTCTTTCCCCCTCCTCAGATAAATAGGGAATTCCTGCATACAAATTCTCCCCTCTCTCTTGCATTCAAACTAACCATGAGACTTAGGTCACTCTTCCTTTGGGACTAACAGATATTCTCTCATAGATTTTCAACTCAGCTGTTCCCATCTTCCTGCTCTTTAAACTTTCATTGGAAAGATGGTGAGATAACTTTTTCTTCTCAACCTAAACTATTCACTAGCTAGGTTAGGATATAGCTTCTATGTAAATATAGATTAAAGACATTACTAAACTTTTGTTTTGAACTTTAAGATATGTGTTTGTTTGTTTGTTTGTAGTCAGTCTCAGTTCTTAAGGAAGCATAATTAGGCAAAGACCCTATTCTGCTACTGCTAATTTTAAAACTAAGCTCTAAAAGGCTTGGCTTTGATATTTTGATATTTAAATATTTTCTGTTTCCTTAAAAAGGCTGAAGGCTTAGGAAACTTAAATTACCCCACAAACCCCATGAAATTCATCAGGTCATCATAAGTTCACACAGACACACACAAAATAGTACAAAAGCAAGTACAGTCGGCCCTCCGTTTTTGTGGGGGATCCTTTCTGGACACCCCCCCCCGCAAAAATGGAGACTCATCGATATTCAAGCCCCATAGGCTTGAATGGGGCACGTGCCCACGGACACGTGCCCCATTGAAGTTAAAGGAGGTCGCCCCTCCATGAATATTTAAGTCCACAGATATCAAGTCTGTGAGAACGGAGGGGTGACTTTATTCCTCAGTTAACAAAGTCTCTGACAAAGATGCTCCTTAAAGTCTTTCTTTGGGAGACCAACCTAGCCTTCCTTTTCTTGTCTTTTGTCTAGCTGGAAGGTTTTTGTTTTGTTTTGCTTTTTTCAGCATTGAGATTAGGAAGATGGTGAAGGAGGGATTGGAGAAAGACAGATTTTCAATGTTACGATGCAAGCAGCTTGTATGCAGCAGTAAACAATGCAACAGAAGCTTGGCCCGGGAAAGAATGGGATCCTACTCTAGGTGATCCTACTGTAATTGTGCGTGCGTATGTACAATATGCAAAGTCAACAGCTGCTTCAAGAATCACTTACTGACCATGTCTTGAGAGAAAAACAGAAAGAAAAGGGGGAAAGCAGATTAGGTGGTTGGCATGTTGCAAAAGCATAATCTATAACTTTGGTCACCAAAATGGAAATCATAAGAAACATAGAGGATATTGAAAGGGAAAAAGGGTTTTCATAAAAGTTTGCTGAAACATGTTGAACAACACTTTTTATTTCTGGTGGAGGAAACTATCCCTCTTCTTCCCATGCTATTTCTACCTCTCGTACTCATGTTTCTGTTGAGTAACACCCAAGATCACATCTGTTTTGTTAACTGACATATTCCTATTCTGGTAATGTAATGAGGTGGAACTTCTGTCAGTTCTACTTTGTCCTGCATACTTTTAGAAATTTGCCATGAGTTTTTATGGCTTTTTTTAAAAAAAAGTAATTTTTTAAAGCAAAGATTAACATGAAAAAGTAGAACAACAAAACAAAAATCGTGACAATGGTTACACAGGACATGAATTATGTTTCCATGATCTTGAAATGCAAGACAAATTCCTTTGTAATTATTTGTTCTATTGGCTTAATGTTTTCCAGATGGACCCCTAGGTCAGTGGGAAATGGCTTCTTTCCTCATTAGTTTCATTTACATAAGAAATAAATGGGAACCATGCTTCTGTTGTTGTTGCTGTGTGCCTTCAAGTCATTTCTGACTTATGATGGCTCTAAGGTGTGCCTGTCACAAAGTTTTCCGAGTATGGACTTTATCATACGGGGAAAATCCCATACAGAAATGGGATTTAAATAGAAAAAAACCTGCAAAAGCGGGTAGACTTTTGCACAACATCGATGTTAAACTGTGCTTAACCTGAATGGAAAGTAGTCAAAAGCTGCTTGTTTTTACTTTCGGAAAATCCCGAAAGTAAGAAGCAGCAACTTTTGACTACTTTCCCTTCGGGTTAAGCACAGTTTAACATCGATTTGTGTGAAAATCTACCCACTTTTGCGGGTTTTTAAACCCTGTTTCTGTATGGGATTTTCCCCGTGTGATAGTCCAATGTGTGAATTGCCCAGGGTCACCCAGTGGGTTTCCATGACTGACCCTGCTCTTGAGAGTCATAGTCCAGTGCTCAAACCACTACATAACTCAAAGATATTATTATCTTTCTGCTCTTTTGTTCATCTTACTTGCCATGTTAGGGGGGAAGCACACCAGGGCGTCGGGGATGCCCTGGCACGGAGCGCCACAGGACTGCAGCCTCCGCACCGCGGTGCTCCGGCGTCGTCCCTGAAAGGAGCGCAAAAATAGCGCTCCTTTCAGAAATCAGGGAAAGTGCGCCCTAAACGCGTAGGGCGCACTTTCCCTGGCTTTTCTGCCGCAGCGTATGAGGATGCTGCGGCAGGAGGTTGCCCCCGGAGCACCGGCCGTGCGGAGGGCTGGCAGCTCCGAGGGCAACCTCGGGAGGAGGAAGGGGCGCCGCTCATGCGGCTGCCCCTCCTCTTCCTTGCCTCGAAGACAACTGTATTAGTCGTCTGCCGAGGCCCTTAGTCTTTCCGATAGTGCTAAATTTCAAACCCTTTTATATCATAGGTTTAAGCTGGATGCTGCAGAATTCTTCCAATTACTAACAATGATGTGCCTGGTTGCTAATAATAGAAAGGAAAGCAAATCTTTATACACAGTGGGCCCTCCACATTCGCTGGGGTTAGGGGCTCAGAACCCCTGTGAAAATGGAAAAACTGCAAATAAGAAACCACTAGGTTTTTCAACTTGAGAGAACATCTGTCTAGGAATCTCTGGTGCAACTCTATAGTCAACATCTGTGGGAATTTGACCATAGAATCATGCTGGAGGATCTACAAATGCCTACAGAAGTATTCTCTCTAGTAATCTCTGAGTTCTCTAGCATGATTCTGTGGTCAAATTCCAGAAGAGTCGCACTGAAGGACTTAGAGATTCCTAGAGAGAACATTTAATGAAATCCGCAAAAGTGGAGGGCCGACTGTATTATTTCTTTATTTCCACCCCTAAATAACTTTAGCAGTGCCAATCCCAGTTCAAGGGTGTTATGGTATTCCAGCATCTGGATAATTTCTGGTTTTATATCCCAACAGAATCCTTATATCACTAGACAACCCCACCATATATGAAGATAGGAATACCGCAAACCAGATGGCTAGACTCACTCAGGGAAACCAGGTGCCTGACCATGTAGGATCTGAGCAGAGAAATAGAGTCTTGGACATCTCATCCATAGGGTTGCCATGAGTTCAGGTTAACTTGAGGGCAGCTAACAACAGCAATGAAAATAGGACTCCACCAAACCACAATTTCTCAAACATAATGAAGAATTATTGTTAGATAGATATGCCAATTTTACTGAAAATTCATTGTTGTTATTGCTGCTGCTGTTGTTAACCACCCTTGAGTTGATATTGACCCATGGTGACCCTGTAGGCTCTGCGTCTTCCATTGTTCTGCTTAGCTTCTGCAAAATCATACCCATGACCTCCTTAATAGACTCCAGCCTTCCTCTCTTTCTATTTCCCTCCACTTTTCCTAGCATTATTATTTTTTCCAATGGGTCGTGCCTTCTCATGATGTGTCCAAAGTACAACAGCCTCAGCTTGGCTTCCAGGGAGATTTCTGGCTTGATCTGCTCTAGGACCCACTTGTTTGTCTTTTTGGCTGTCCATAGGATCCTCAACACTCTTCTCCAGCACCACATCTCAAAGGAGTTTATTTTCTTCCTATCTTGTTTCTTAATTGTCCAGCCCTCACATTCATACATGGTAATAGGGAATACAATGGCTTGTATGATTCTAACTTTTGTGCCGAGTTGTATATCTTTGCATTTTAAGATCTTGTCTAGTTCTCTATGGCTGCATCCACACTGCAGAAATAATCAGTCTGACACCACTTAAATTGCCATGGCTCAATGCTGTGAAATTCTGGGAATTGTAGTTCTGTGACACATTTTGCCTTCTCTGTCAGTGAGCTCTGGTGCCACAACAAACTATAGTTCTCAGAATTCCATAGCATTGAGCCATGGCAGTTAAAGTGGGGTTAAACTGGATTATTTCTGCAGTGTGGATGCAGCCTATACAGACCACTGTTCTTCCAGTTAGCAAATTGTGTGAATTTATCTGGATAATAAAACAAAGGGTGAATCCGAATGGGAATTGAAGGTGAGATGGTGGGGTCCAAATATTTATTCCACTGGTGTCAGTCTTGAATGGTAGTCCTAAAGAAGGTATTTTCAATCATTAAAGTTTGCTTCTTTCTTTTATGAGAAAAAATATATACGAGTAGAAAGAGCCCTTTGATAATTCAATTTCAATCCATATTTTCCCCCAGTTCCTTAGTTAACACAGGAAATATTTGATGTAACTGAAATGCGTAATAGTATTTCTATATATCTGGTACATTCAGTCTTCCATCACATGATCTTCTATTATCAAATGTTTTGCTACCCTTGTGTTTTTATTATTAAAAATAAACCTATTAAATATTTTTGTCATCTTTTAAAACATTTTGTGGGAAGTAATACTGGGAGTGTTTGTAATAAATAGCTTAATTCAGGGAATGCTGACATTTTAATTGCATCCACTCTTTCTAAGCATGACAGAATAAGTTTCTTCTATTTATTTATATCTTTTTATTTGTTTTATTATAACACTGTAATTAAGGTTTTCAAGCTTAATAAGGGACTTGGGGATGTGTATTATTTCATAGATTTAATATCAGTTTTCAGAATTGTCTTACCATGGCATGAATTCTTGACCTGTTCTGAAAGACCTATACATAGTGATTACAATTTGTAAACCAAGGGAACCATACAAATTTAACTCTTTCATAATTTCAGAGGCCTCCTTTTGCAGTGATGGTTTAAATAGAGCTATATCGTCTGAAAATAGCTAATCTTATGTCTATTTTTCCCAATTAATACACCTTGTATTTTAGTTTCTTATTTTTGCTGCCAAAGGATCCAATGCAATAGCAAATAAAAATGGTGATAGGGAGTATCCTTGTTTTGCCCCTCTGTTAATTGTGAATTTAATAGAATCATAGCTATTAATATTCAGAGAGGCATTGGATTGCTCATAAAGTCTTTGAACAAATAGAATAAAAACATTGCCCATTTTCATTTTCTGAAGAGTTCTGTACAAAAAGGGCCATTCTTATCTATCAATGGCTTTATGAAACTTTAAAGAGAGAAATGCTGTTGATTTTTAAATTTCTCTTACTGTAATGGATGATATTCAGAATTCTTATTGTGGGATATGAAATTTGTCAACGTGGTACAAATCCAAATTGATCTGTATTGATATATTTCATTATGAACTTATTAAATCTGATAGCGTTGGTTGAGGTCATCAATTTGGCATCTGGTTTATCAGAGATATAGGTCAATATGAATTTAAGTGCTGAGGGTCTTTCTTTGGTTTAGATGTCACAATTATGTGAGATAATTTCCAAGACCTTGAAATAGGTCCCCCTTTTAAAATAAAATTGAACAATTTTGTCAGTTTTGAAATCAAAAGATCTTTAAATTTCTTACAAAATAATTCGCCTGTTAGGCTAGCGACTCCAGTTGCCTTACTGTTTTTAAGTTTATTAATGACAACTAGCATTAGCAATTGTGCATTAATTTGTTCATTAGTAATTTGTGCATTAAGTGATTCTCTGTGTGATTCAGTTATCTGTTTTAACTGTAGTTCATCAATATAGTTGCCTATTTGTTCTACAGATGGTAGACTACTAGAATACAAATTGCACATTACTAATGGCACCGAGTATGCAATGAGAGTAGCAAGCTCATTGCAAGCTTTGATGTTCCAAAAGAATTGCTGTCCAATATATTTATGTTTTAAAAGATCTCTATTTTTATATTTACAATGAATATTCTGAAGTAAAATTATATCAGGATTGGTTTGTCTCCTTTCACTGCTGTATCTAACTTTCAGACATTCAATGAAAGACATTTCAAATCACCCAAAGCCTTTGGTTCAGATATAGCTGCATCAATAGCATTCCCACATCAGGTGACACTTGATGTGTGGAGTCCCTTCTGATGGGGTGGGGCTTCTGGCCCCGGACTTCCAGTGGCATTTCCAGGGTGGGGGGCAGCCCGCAAAGCCTCTGTGCAGGGCCTAGGGAGCCAGAAAAGGCCCCAAAACAGCGTCCGTGGGAGCAAGGAGCCGACTTGGTGTCACCTCCCCTTCTTGGGTGTCATTCCCCTTCTGGGGTGTCACCCAGAGTGGTCCACACCCCCTGCACCTCCCAGTGATGCCACTGAGCTGCATCCTATACACTAGTCCTGGGGTAGGCAACCTTTTTGAGCCGGGGGCCGGGTTGCTGTCCCTCAGACAATTGGGGGGGCCGAAGCACTAAAATCAAACAAAATAAATAAATAAATAATAATTTTAATTTTTTTTAAAAAATTAAATTTTTTAAAAAAATGCATGCACACTCTCTCAGCCCCAGAAAAGCTATGGCAAAACCCCTGTGGAGATTTTGCCAAGAAAACCCCAAGAACAAGTAATAACAACAATAATCAATATCATCATGGCAGGTGGCGACGGCAGGTGGGGGGTGGGGGCAGCGGTGGCGGCAGGACCCGTCTGGGGCCGGTCCAAAGGCCTCGGGGGGCCGCATCCGGCCCCCGGGCCTTAGGTTGCCTACCCCTGCACTAGTCTGTGTCATATTCCCACCATTATTCATTAACCGTCCAAGCTCCTTGACACTATATGTACAGACAGATTGGTGGCTACATGATTGTCTAACAACCCTAATCTCTGTACCCAGAGATTAAGTATTGGACCTGCATGGCATCTCTCTAGACATAGCAATATTGTTATCAAGCCACTTTTAATTTCTATCTGATTGGTTATCATGTAGATTCTTATTGTTCTGCTTTTTACCAGAGTCCTTTTCCTGCTGTTTCCCAGAGTCCACTGAATCTAGTACAGGGCATAACTGTGACATCTCATCCAGATTCCCCTGTATATTTATATCTCCTAACATACGGTATTCTGCAGGCATCTCCAAATATTCAACATGTGCAGCCTGTGAACCATGAATAATGGGAAAATTGTTCCCCCATAGGCAATACAGCACATGATATCTCCAAAGCAACCTCACTCTCCACCTCAACAATGTTTCCCTTTGGGAAGATTGATTCATTTGGAGCACATCTGCCCCAAAAGGCCTAGCTGGAGAGTATCCAGTTCATAAATAGCTACAGACTTCTCTTCAATAGACCATCTCTTCAAAGGAGCAACTGCACTGCATGTCCTCTATTCTGTTAATGTAAGTCTGCAGTAAATTTGTAGTTGATGGATCTTTTCTTATTGAAGCTCCATGTGGTATATCCTGATCCACTGATCTCTTTGTTGGTACTATTTTTCTTGACTAGAGACAAAAGTAAATAAAAATCTTGTTTCATGTTAAAAGTAGCATTAAAGGAACTGCCTTATAAGAATCTATAACTTGCTGTACTACAGGTTCTGTCTCTTCATTTACATCAGTCAAATGACCAATTGGACATCAGCCTGTTTCTCTTCCATTCCCAAGTTCCAAAAGTTGGTTATTTTCTGAAGTCTCCCAAGCTTTCGATGTTGACCTTTGCAGTTTGAAGCAAAGAGGTGTTGGATATAGTTGTTTAAAACAGGTGCATCATTCCAATTCCAACTCTGGACTTTATCACACGGGGGGAATCTATAGTTTATCCCATACAAATCTAGAAAAAAAATGCGTAATTACACGCAACAATTTCACATGACGTCGCACAAAAACTGCTATTAAAGTGGTCAGAAAGTGGTGTAACCCTAGATCTTTTTACTTTCAGGATTTTAGTGAAAATGCAGTTTCGATATTACTGTAATTGCGCATTTACTCTAGTGTGAAAGTCAAATTCGTTTTCTTCACACAGTAAATCTCCTTTAATTCTTTTTTCCGGTTTTCCCATGGTTCTGTGGGGCTGCTTTTACTTCCTGGTTTGCTTGGGCAGCAAAGATGCCAGGCAGACATGAGCCTCTCTGCTTTCTCTTTCTGCGCATGTGCAAGTATACAATTTCTAGTACATTTACGGATTTCTTTCAGGTCTGTATGAAGTGTAAAAATGCCTTTTTATCGCTTTTCACATTATTTTGCATTTATTCTAATTACGTGTGAAATTCATTTGCGTGATCAAGCTCTATTTTCACTTTATTTTTGGGATGGTTTATTTGCACTTTATTCTCTTTTTAAAGATGAAACTGGCCCCCATGTGATAAAGACTAGGAAGACCCTAGCTCTAAGAAAGATTATTGCTAGCTGATCATTAGCACATGTTACTAATGCTCTAGCATTTTGATAATTATAGATGGGATATTCCACTTTCTCTATATGTGCTGTGTCCACATTTGCCTTATTCAAGGTTTGAAGTAGGTGAATTTTCCATTAGAGCTGATCTTTGGTTTTCGATAGTTGCACAAAAACTACTTGAGGATTCCATTTATTCTTCAGTATATCACCTATTTGAATATTAGATATAGGAGTACAATGAAATTCCCATGATAAAAGATCTCGTATAGCTTCTTGCACATTAGGATATTCATATATAGAAAGGCTATGGAACACCCTTAAAGACATGAGATTGCCGACACATCTGATAGTCTTGATGAGAAATCTGTACTCTGGACAAGAGGCTATTCTCAGAACAGAATTCAGAGAAACAGAATGGTCCCCAATTGGCAAAGGACTCAGGCAAAGCTGTATCCTTTCACCCTATCTGTTCAACTTGTATGCAGAACATATTATATGAAAAGCAGGCTTGAACACAGAAAAGGAAGAGTGAAAATATGAGTATCAGCAATCTAAGGTATGCAGACGACACAATTCTACTAGCAGAAAACATCACAGGCCTAGAGCAACTACTAAGGAAGATCAAGGAAAGAAAGTGCAAAGGCAGACTTATTGTTAAACATAAAGAAAACAAAGATAACGACCATAGAGAATTTACACAACTTCAACCTAAACAATGAGGAAATAGAAATAATAAAAGAGTTCTCATACCTAGGATCAAATACTAATTGGAGTTGGTATTGCAGTCAAGAAATCCTAAAAAGACTAAGAATGGGGAGGGCAGCTATAAAAGAACTAGAAAAGATCCTAAAATGTAAAGATATACAACTGAGCACAAGAGTTAGAATCGTACAAGCCACTGTATTCCCTATTACCATGTATGGATGTGAGAGCTGTGCAGTTAAGAAAGTGGATAGGAAGAAAATCAATGTATTTGAAATGTGGTGCTGGAGAAGTACTTAAGAATCAAGCACTGAACGCTTAGATGGATGCATTGTCAGTTCAAGATTTTTCCTCAATTCATTAAAAAAACTTTGTGTATCATAAACAGGAAGAAATGCACAAAGTTTGATTAATTCTTACCTGAAACATACTGATTTGTTTTTAACCTGTCCTTAGCCCTACGACCAGGCAAGGACACCCGTAGATCTTTGTGGGTATGCTTGTATCCCAGGTAGCTATGTTGCTTGCTCTGGGTTTTTATGTATTATTTATTTAGAACACTTACAACAAACATGAAGAGAATCAAATTTACAGCCCAGCATGTATACAACAAATACCTTTTTGCAAAACTCTGTCAATCAAAGAGAGAGATTTATATCCAGCTTAAATCATATCAGAAACTGCTTTTCTAAAATACCAAGTGCACTGTGGAAGGAGATGAATGTTGAGATTATGGTTTGATATGCAATAAATGGGAACCAAATTATAGTAAAGTTGTCCTTTTTTATTTGGCCTCTGGCCAACTGACATCTGTACGAAATGTTTTTCCATTAAAGGCAATGGTCAAAAACTCTGTTTAACCAAGTATGTAAATCATCAGATTCTTCCATCTCTGAAAATTTTTCCATTCTAGCAGATGCCATGAGGACAGAAATTAAGTCCATGTGAAGGAAGCCTCTGTTGCTTTTGATAAAAAGTGAAAAAACACATAACATTTCGCACAAGAATATATGTCGACCAGTCATCAACTCTACAAAGTCAATAATTTGTCTCGAAAAAGTAAAGATTTCTAGGCATCCCAACCACATATGCAAATGGAAACCCTTCTGTTCAAATCTCCTCCAGATGACTGAACTGCACTATATATCAATTCCTGAACAAAAGTAGATGCTATCTGTGTAGGGCCGCCCGTCTGCTTCCCCCCTTAGTTAATTAATTCAATGCGTCTCTGTTTTAGAATCATAGAGTTGGAAGAGGCCTCAAGGGCCATCTAGTCCAACACTCTGCCATGCAGGAATATACAATCAAAGCACTTCTAACAGATGACCATCCAACCTCTGTTTAAAAACCTCCAAAGAAGGAGATACCATCACATTCCGAGGGAGTGTGTTCCACTGTCAAACAGCTCTCACTGTCAGGAAGAGATTCACCTTAGGGTTGCTATAAGTCAACTTGAAGGCACAACATGAAGTGGTACCAGAGCTCTGTGACAGAGAAGACTCAAGAACTCCCAGAACTACAGATCGCAGGATACCATTCAAATATTTAAACAGGGCTATTGCGTTACCTCTTCACCTTCTCTTCTCCAGGCTAAACATACCCAGCTCCCTAAGCCACTCCTCATAGAGCATGTTTTCCAGACCTTTCACCATTTTGATAGTCTTCCTCTGTACATGCTCCAGATTGTCAACAACTTTCTTGAATTGTGGTGACCAGAACTGGACACAATATTCCAGGTGAGGTCTGACCAAAGCAGAATAGAGTGGTACTTAATTGAAACTTCTTGTCAAATACAATGAAACCTGATCATAGAGCTTATCCAGGATACCCCCGATGTTATCAGACATAAGTCGTTGCCAATTTAGCCACAATGCTGCCAGCTAAATCCATCCCAGGTCGAAGCCTTGCTCAGCTGGCCAATTTTTGAAGTCGGAAGCTCCCCAACTTAAAAACAAAATGCCGGCTGAGCGAGGCTCCAACCCGGGATGGATTCGGCTGGTGGCATTGCAGCTAAATTGGTGGCGACTTATGTCTGATAACATCTGGGGGTATCCTGGATCCAAGATTGAAGCTGGAAGAGGTAAGCCGGCTTATTTGACAAGCGATAAGCTCCCGTATTAGCCAGTGGCTCTAGTGTGATTGCAAAAAGCAACAATGCTAATGGGCAGCCTTGTCTAAATCCTTTGGAAAGCAATATTGGATCCAAATCTATTTTATTAGCATCAAGTAATGCTCTGAAGTCCTCATGTAATCTGGATACTCTTGTCATGAAATTACTTCTGAATCCCTGCCTTTCTAGTATTTTGAACAGTTTAGTCCATTCAACCCTATCAAAGGCTTTTAACTCATCCAGTGGTACCTCTATTAGTTTCTTTTTTGTGTTGCTGTACTGAGTAATATTTAATATTCTCCACGTGGTATCTGGTAGATATCTGCTCGGCATGTAACCAACTTGGATATGCCATCATATAACCTATGGTTGATGGATTTATGTGGCTAGTCATTACTGATAATAAAAGTTTTATGTTCTGGTTGAACAGACCTATACAAATAGGGACTTTGCAGACTGCTAGAAATAGTGCAAATTGAGGCCACTAACTGTCCTGGCTCAGTGCTAGGGAATCATGGGAACTGTATTTTTTTGAGACATTGAGCCTTCTCTGTCAGAGAGTTCTGGTGCCACAATAAACTACATTTCCCATGATTCCCTAGCACTGAGCCCGGACAGTTAAAGTGGCCTCAATTTGCACTATTTCTGGCAGTCTGTAAAGGCCCATAATGACTGAGGATCACCTCCTAGCTTATCTATCATTATTAACCTTGACTTTTTCTTCCCAAGGGCATATAATTAAATTAAGTTGCAAGGTTCAGGAATATTCCGTCTCTGATAAATCCATCTTTCTCTAACACAAATTACATGGGTAATTTGGTAAAAACATTTCCCTCCTACTTGGCTGCAAAATTTGGAGAGTTCTTGACTGCTTATCTCTTGCCGGTGTTTCCACTTAAAAATAATAATTGTGGAACCTCCTTTTCTAAACAACTTTCTCAAATACACTTTAAAGGTATAATAGATCATATTATTACAAAAACCTGGCTGAATATAATTTGGGCTGTGTGGTGGGGAAGAGATGACATTTTAAATTTTGTCTAGGATAAAGATACATTTAATCTGCATATTCTTGTTCTATATATTTTGGAGTCCTTATTTCAGAATCCCCTTGCTGTTGATGATCTAATCTTGCAAAATCACCCCCCCTTCCATTTTCCAGTATGGTACAATGCTGTCATAGGCCTTTGCTGCTCTCTTGAAGTGTTTCTTGCAGTTTTGGGATTTCTTATTCTGAATTAATTTTCACATGTCAGAAAGCACAAATGAAAATGTTACAAGAGAAAAAGGCTTTTTTTTAAAAAATGTCTCTTCTCTGCAGCTGCACGTTTGAATATTTTAAAGGATGCATAGAAATACAATGCAAAATTCTCTTATTCATAATACAGAGCTACATTGTCTCTTAGATATGAGCCATAACACTCACACAGATTTGGAAGGATTGTAACTTCACAGTGCAATTCTGTGCGTGGTAACAGAAGGAAGCCCCTTTAAGTTCAAATGGGGATCAATTCTCAAGCAGGACTGCAGCCTTAATTATCAATACACAGCTTTTATACCAGTACAGATGCCACTACAGATGGCAGTAATGGCCAGATTTATATGAGAGAAAGCAGACTTTGAGAAGCTTATCATGGGTTTCAAGATGACTGACAACATGTATATATTTTGTTCCCCCTAAAACAGCACTCAAGATAACATGCAAGAATAAAATGTCAATTGTAAAAATAGGGTTAAAACATAAAGACAGGTTAAAATCAATTTGAAACAGATGACTAAAAGTAAACAAGAGCATACTTTAATAAAACTGCACTGAAATACTAAAAACATGCCTGAATGTTATTTCTTAGTTTTGTACCACATTTTCTTTTAGATGCCCCAAACACATCAACTTTGTTAACTGAGGTATACAGTACTTACCATTGGGTGACGTTGGGTAAGTCATGCTCTCTCTTTCTCAGAGGAAGGCAATGGCAAACCCCCTCTGAAGAAACTTGCCAAGAAAACCCCATGATAGGTTCACTTTAGGGTCGTCGTAAATTGGAAACATCTTAAAGGCACACAGCAACAATAAAACAACAACTGTACTTACAATTTTATGCAGATCTCTGTGCAGAAGTGGCCACCCTCTCTATTGCCCTGTACTTACTCTTCACTGTTGCTCCCTGTTCATCTGCCTTCTCCAAATGCATAAGCAATGAAAGAGCAAGGAAAAGAGCATGCCCGCTGTGGTGTATGCCATTCCCATGCCTGGCCCCACAGTTCTTACCCTCAGATGCCTGCCACTCTCACCTTACCCTGTGCTTCCCCTTTTTAAATCCCTCTTTGAGAAGGGTCCTGGGCCTTGTTAAGCACTCTTGCATACCCCATGCTGTATTTTGTGGTCCCCATATTTTCATATCTCATATCTGGAGATAACATGTTTTTGAGGGATTGATAACCTTTCAGGAGCAGTAGATCAGGTTCCCAGGGGGGAAAAGGGTATGTGTCCCTGAGAAATGTGGACATTCAGGCAAACAAAACCATATATTCTAAAATGCTCCTTCCTTCTCCCAAGTAATTTGCATTTCCTCTCAAAACCTGAGACAAAAGATCTCTTCGCATCCAAAACAGTAAGCCAGCATCTCTCTGCCTACACCTCTGTTGTGTCCTCTGTCAAATTTTGTTATCCATCCATCTCATGGATATCCTGATCAATCACTATTTTTGTCACACCTAAAATTAAAGCCATCAACCAGTTCGGAATCCTATTGTTGGGAAAAGACATTTAGCCTTTGCTACCTGACCAGATAGCCTCAACTAGCTTAGGGCTAATTTTAAGGTATAAATATGGTTTCATAACCTAACCACTATGCACACACCTGGCATACACACTCACACTCTGAGTTTGTTTTGTATCAACCCCAGACTTCCCAGTTTGAGCCACTCCATCAGAAAGGTAATTATAACCCCACTGAAACCCCCTATAAATTCCACTATCCCATTTCCATATTTCCATTTTGATTAGCTCTGTATGTTGTGTCTGTGTGAGTTGCTATCTTTGTTTGTGTGACTGCACTCTGCAATTTTCTAAATAAAACCTTAATTCATCCCAAACCTGGAGTCCTCCTCATTTAGTACTGGTATACACAAATGCAAAGGGTCTAAAGGTTACCCAAGCCTCTTGCAAAAATTAATTTCCCCAAAATTTGAAATAACAGTGACAGATTTTGTTCATGCTGCAAATGGTTTATTAATGATTCCATTTCCCGCTATGGTTCACCAACCAGTTTGAGTGTGAATGTCTCATTCCAATTGCAATAATAATTGAATAGCAGATATGGTGTAAGTGTGGCGCTTTCCTGTCCCACCCTTGGGGATTCCCAAGCAAAATGTCAGAAGAGAAGGCTCAGACTACTTCTGGGACTTAAGCAGAGAGGACAAACCTTTCCAATAGCTATGTTCCCTGGTCTGTTTTCTATGCTCTCTACTCTTGAAACTCTTTAAAAGATTTTTTTGTTGTTAATTTCCTCTCTATGAATCGCTGTTATGGTGCAATAGCACTGTGACTCTGCCCTGTTAATCTTTAGAAGTCACTATTCAGATGCTTTTACCATACAAAGGTGTTTTACAAAGGGGGCAACTCCTTTCTTTTCCTGCAGTATCATGTGCTACAGTTTTCTTTTTTAAAAACAAATTTAAAATTATTATTAATTTTAATTTTTAGAAAGGAATTAGTGGAATAGAACTGTGATGTCTTATCATTATTATAGCTTAATTTTTAAAACTACTAAAAGGAAACCAACCATGATGCAGGATGTAGGGCAAACAAGGTAATGAGGAACTTATACTGTAGTGTAAAAAATACTAGTTGAGGTTACTCTAAAAGCACAAATGTGGTAAGGGTATGATACACAGTGTCAACATTCTGCAAACTTTGTGAGTACAGGTGAAGCTTCCAAATGGACAACTTCCAAATGAGAAAACATAAAACAACTGAGTGATAAGTGATTAGTGTGATAAGCACCTTCTCTGAGACCAAGGAGATTATGGCACTTACCAATAATGCAACTGATCCCCAATGGGTTACATTTGCGTTTCGGGTTGCTCTTGGGTATTATCACAGGCAAGTTGCCGTCGCTGTTACCGGGCGACTGTATGCCAGCTGCATCCCAGGTCCCAGCTGCGCTTTGGAGGCTTTTTTTCCAAGACTGCAAGCTCCTGTCTTGGAAAAGCAGCCTCTGAAGCGCGGCTGGGACCTGGGACGCAGCCAGAATTCAGTTGTCCAGTCGCAGTGGCAGCAACTTGTGTGCACTAATACCCGGTAGCAACCCGAAATGCGACTGTATCCCTTTGGGGATCAGTCGCATTATTGATAAGTCTGATAATCTCCCACATGTTGGTGCCAAGGCACAAAATCCAAATGGCAATTCCCAGTAATAGATCAGAGCTAGGAAAACAAAATAGTAGCCAACAGGCTGGAAATGATAAATATACATCCCCATCCACAAAAAAGGAGACACAAATGACTGCAGCAACTATAGGACAATAGCATTCGTTTCCCATGCAAGCAAAATTATGCTTAAAATTCTGCAGCATAGACACCAATCATATATGGAGAGAGAAATCCCAGAGATGCAAGCAGGGTTCAGGAAAGGTAGAGGTACTAGAGACCACATCACAAACATATGATGATTAATGGAGTGCACCATGGAATGCCAAAAGAAAATCAGCATGTGCTTTATAAACTATAAAAAAGTCTTTGTCTGCATAGATCACAAAATGTTATGGAACATTCTTAAAGACATGGGAGTGCCACTACACTTGATAGTCTTGGTGAGAAATCTGTAGTTAGCACAACAGGCCACTGTTAGAACAGAATATGGAGAAACAGAATGGTTCCCAATGGGTAAGGCTCATTAGAAAAGACAATAATGCTAGGAAAGATAGAAGGTAGTAGAAAGATAGGAAAACTGCATGCCAGATGGCTAGACTCAATTAAACTAAGGGGGGAAGCAGACCAAGGCATCCAGGACGCCCTGGGACGGTGCGCCGCGGGACAACGGCAGCTGCACCGCGGCGCACCAGCGGCGTCCCTGAAAGGAGCGCT
>CM034701.1:371229461-371240052 GCA_020142125.1 Phrynosoma platyrhinos | reverse complement strand
AAAAAACCCACAAAAAATCCTAGATACATTTTTACATGGGAATCAGTCCCACTGATCTCAGTGGAACTAACTTCTGAGCAGATATTCCTTTGAGTACATTGCATCCTTTCTTTGCCTTGTGTGTTAAAATTTGGGAAGCTGATCAAAGGGAACCCTGTATTAGCCAATTTACAATGTTTATTCCCTACCTTTCCCATTTTCTTCTCTTTCCTTTCTCTCCTGTTTAGATTGGGCAAGAACTTCATGAATTACTCCAGCCCCAGAACCAGTATGCCCTATTTTTCTTCTGCTTCGTCTTTATCCATGTGATTTACACTGTCAGGGAGCTGGCTTTCTATTTTATTGTGAAGCACCACATATTCTGCTTTGCCATGTTGCTGTATTTCCTTTGCAAGAAGATTCTCTTGGATTACAAAAGCCGGAAAAACTAATTGAGAAATAGCAGCAGACTTCAGCCAACAGAGAAAAGAGGACCAGCAACTCCCTGATGTTTATGCATCTCCGTTCTGACCTCCTCTTAATCTCTTCTCTTTATACTTCTCCTTTTCTAATCTGCCAAATAAAGACAATTTTCAACTTGGTTGTCTTCAGGACCTGACAGTTCTCTCTGTGTTGAATGTTGGGTTCCCCTCCTCTCTTTGTTATTCATTTAAAGGCTCTTCCTTTTCAGCCATCCCCATGAGCCTGCCATCATCACCAGTATTAATAAACTAACATGGGATTTTAAAAATGCTATCTGTCTACATATGTATTATTCAAAAAATTAGGTCAAGCATCTCTGGGAAATGTGTTGTTTTTTAAAAGGTACGGGGCTCAAAGCAGACCATTTTTAGAAATTAAATTCAAAAGGAATCCCAAGTGTACTGAAAAGACACTGCTCATGGATATACTAGCCTGAGTATTATTATTATTTATGAGAATGGAAAAGTTACTTCCTTAGATGAAAACTTAAGACTTCCCAGACTGTTCCAGCCAGTATGGCCAGGCTGAATGGAAGATTCTAGGATTTTTAGCCTTCAAAAAGAAATTCTGTAGAGCTCTGAAAAGGCACATTAGAAGAATTAGATCAGTTTACCCCAAGTTAGCACTTTCTGGATGCCTGTCACATTAGGCAGAGTGAGGCAGGAGCTTCAAGCAGCAGATTTGAGGTGTCACAACATAGTAAGGATGTAATACTTTTCTAATTTCATTCTCAAAGGAAGCAATGAGTAATTTTAGAAATTTTCTTCCTGTTGCAAGACTATTCACAGTTCAGGACACGCTATGGGCAAATTTGCACTTTTTTTTTGCACAGAAAAAAAATTTTTTTTTCTAAAGATGGAAACTAGAAGAACCCCTGCAGATTGAAGATTGGATACTTAAAATGAGTGAAATAGGAGAAATGGACAGATTAATTTTCATGATCAATAATAAATCAATGCAGAAAGTAGAGCGAGAATGGTTTCCAGTTCCAGAATACTGGGAAGAGACATGTGGAATAAACACTAACTTTTTAAATGACTAAAAATTGCTCCCAAATAAACTCAAACTCCTAAAATTTACAGAAAGATAAATGGAAAGTATATATATTTTAGAAACAAGCAAACAAATGGAGAAATAAGATGCACTGAGAAACAGAAGATTTCATCAAAAATAGATTCAGCTAACATTGAAATAGTGTTAAATTAATGGAAAGAAAGATGATTTAACATTAAGATAAAATTAAGATGATATGGACAGGGAAAGGGGGAACAAAAAGAATAAATCATACTCTGTTTTTCGATAAGAAGTATAGAAATTATGAATATTGGTTGGATTATGGATTTGGCTTTTTTTATTAAGAAATAAGGCAGGGAAAAGTATGATTACGTAATAGAGGGAGAACAGGCTACAGAGAGGAGGTTTGTATAAGAGAAAGAACAGTATGGAAGTTATAGGAAAGATCATATCCATATTAAAACATCTGTAGAAATTTGTGCAATGTAAATTGATATAATAATTGTTATTCTGATAAACTTAATAAAAACATTTTCTGTACATTAAATAATATTCTGTGCAGAAATATTACTTTCTGTGCATCAAATGCTGTTTTCTGCACAGAAAATGTTGTTTTCAATCACAACATTTAAAAAGTTTGATTTTTGTGTGGAATTAGTCCTCAACTGTGAAGATTCTTGTCAGTTTAAGGTTTTCCTCATCAGGGTTTTCCCACACTCATGAAATACATCAGGGGTCAGCAATGTTTTTGGGGGTGGGGCCAGTCCCCCTGTCCCCCGATGCCCCCTGGGCTGTGGTGGTGTGTGCGCGCTACTACTGCCATGGTACCACCGCTATGGAGCACTCCTAGGAGGGCTCCCTGGACCACACCGGGCCTCGGAGAGGCCCAGCGTGGCTGCGGGGGGCCTCCAGGGTGCCATTTTGTGTTCCAAAATGGCGCCTGGAGTCTCACTTTCCTGTCATGGGGCAGGATGGTAAAGGTTGCGCGAGACTCCAGGTGCCATTTTGGAACACAAAATGATGCCCCGGAGGACACCTGTGGCCGCGAAAGGTGGTGGCGGTGGCAGGACCGTGCAGAAAGGCAAATGCCACAGCCCATGTCTGCCAAAAAGTTGATGTTTGAGGAACCATGGTGTCACTCCTGCTTAGGATGTCACTTGATGCAGTCTGTATCCTCTGCACCCTCTAAGTGAAAAAGCTCCATTCTCTCTGCAGAAACAATACCAGGAGCAGATTGTGGCGCAGACCGTGAGCTTCTAATATAAAAAATTAGAGTAAAGCTAAAGCAGAGCACTTAACCAACCATTTGTTAAGCACCCCTGCATACCCTGCACTTTATTTTGGGGTCCTCATATTTTCATGTCTCATATCTGTAGATAGCATGTTTTGAGAGATCATTGACCTTTCAGGAACACTAGGTCAGGTTCCCAGGAAAAAAGGAACGTGTCCCAAGGCATGTGGACATCCAGGTAAACAAGACCATCAAATCTAAATATGTGAATTAAATTAATCTTCCTTCCCCTGTTGTGTTCCCAGTCAAACTTCCCTGTCTACTCATCCTGGGGGTATCCTGATCCAATCATTGTTTTAGTTTTACTATAATTAAAGCCATCAACTAGTCCAGAATCCTACCAGACTGGATACAGATCGGGTGGATCCAGCCCAATCCTGGAGTAAGCAGCTTTCACTCCAGGTCAATTTGACCCCTGGTTTACTGTGGACTTTCCTGGAAACTCTGTGGCAGATCCTAGCTGTTTATATGGCTTCCCATGCTCCTTACCTTGCTGTGCCATCACTGGTACTAAGAAGCCCCCTGTTGCCACATCTGATGAGGAAATGGGGCACCTGGCCATGCGGGTGCAGCTGGGTGCCACATTAGATATGGTGCTGGGGGGCTTCATAGCACTAGCAACAGCACAGCAAGGTAAGGAGCGTGCACTGGTATCAGGTCCCAGGTTGGTGTGGGGACGGGTGTGTAAATACCCCCTGTCATGGTGCCAACCCAGGGACCAACCCAGGTGAGTACCGGGATCAGAATAGCACAGACTCAGCCTGTGTTATCCTGGCCCATCTGCTCAGAGCCATTGTCAGAGAGGAATGCAAAAAGACACTAACTGCAGCCAAAAAGAAAGAGAAGCCTCAATGGATGACGAGTGAAACTCTTCAAGCCATTAAGGACAGATGAGATACAAAAGGAAAAGGGGACAGAAATACTGCAGAGTCAGAACCCCGAATGCAACTCTTCAGCGACTTGTGCACAGGGGCAAAGGGGAACAACTATAATATTCAATGCAGAAAAATAGAAGATGACAACAACAAAATGAAGAAAAAGGCAGCAACGAGGGGATCAGCCTTGTCACTCTTGGTAGGGACTCTCAAAGCCTGGGAGCAGCCACAAAGAAAACCCTCTCTGTCTTTTATCTTCCCCCCAAATCTGTTAACAGTATCAATGGGACCTGAAAAATCCCCTGAAAAATCTTAAAACCTGGCATGCTTGTAAAGGACAATATAGTCTTTCCATTATTTGAGGATAACTATTTTTCCCCAGAAGTTGAAAAAGTTAGTTTTGGACTTTTAACTACAAGAATCTCTCAGCCAGCATGTTGGCTGGGGGAGGGGGGGGGATTGGGATTTGTAGTCTGAAATTAACTTTTCTCATTGCTGCTTCCCCCAAGCCTTCAAAAATCTTCCTTTTCTTCTATGCAAGTCATCCCTTGTTCTTGAAAAATAAAAAGCCCTTATTATTAAAATCCCAGGTGGGTGGAGAGCTGAGATAAGGAACTTTAAAAAAAATGTCTCTGTGACCTAACTTTTAAAAGTAGAGGAACTTTTAAAAATCTGGTGACTGGAAGGTGATCATAAAAGACAGCTGGGTGCCTGCAGATGCTTTGGTGAACATGAGCAGCATTGCACAGCTGTCAAGAAACTCCACCCCTGACCAGGCAAAGGCAGGCGCATCATAGGCAACTCTTTAAGAAAGCAGGAGAGGAAGAAGGAAAGAGGCTCCTGGTTGACTCATAGTCTTCAAAGGGTGGATTTGAACTGCCCTCAAAGACAGAGAAAGGTAAAGATGCCTGGATGTCTACAGCTGCCTCTGCAGAGTTTCTAAGGATGAGGCTACAAAGGTAGGTTGCATGCAAGACAAAAAGGAAAGGAGTCAGTAGCTGCCTTGAGACAGGAGTATCTTAGTGACCTGTCCATCAGCCTCAGGTTTAAATTTAATGTTGGTGCAATGCAATGGCAAAGAGAGTAAGTTGAAAGGTCCCAGGTTCAAATGCGGCTTCCGCTGTGAACTCACTAGCTAGCTGGAGGAGAGCATAGTGTTTCTTATTCAGAAGAGGACAGGGCTCACAGATCCTGTTTGTTTGAAAATTTGTGAAAATGAGGGAGTTTCTACATACAGGGGGGCATGCTGAAAGCTGCCCTTCTATGCTACTATTAAAGAATGTAAAGCTCCATGCTTTTTGCAGCAGCCGCCTGCCCTATAAGCTATAATGTTTGTTTTCTCAGTCTGTAATATGGGAATAATAATGTTTTACCTTTCAGGAGTGTTGTGTGGATTATTAAAATACTGAATACCAATGGTATATAAATGCTAAGTCTTCTTCTTAAATAATAAAGTTTTGAAAGGAAGTTAATAATTATTGGGAGAAAAGTGGGATATACCAGCAGCAGCAGCAGCAGCATCTTATGCTGTATTTTCTTAATTTACCTGTCTGTCATATGGAAATTAAAAATAATGGCTTACTTTACAAAGTTGTGTTTGGGTTACTAAGATAATGTATTGATGTTGTTGTTGTGGGCCTTCAAGTAGTTTCTGACTTATGGTGACCCTAAAGTGAACATATCATGGGCTTTTTTCTTGGCAAGATTTGTTCAGAGGAGGTTTGCCATTCCCCTAAGGCTGAGAACATGTGACTTCCCCAAAGTCACACAGTGGGTTTTATGACAGAGCAGGGAGCCAAACCCTAGAATTCAAAGATATAGCCATGTTAGTCTGTAGAATCACTATGTAGAGAGATCTTGTGGCACCTTTTCAGTTAGTCTCAAAGGTGGTCTCCAGAGTCATAATCCAGCACTCAAACCACTACCTCACACTGGCTCTATAAATGCTTGGTCTCAGTTATTACTAGCAGTAATTTTCTGTGGCGTTGCCAAGATAAAAAGCAGAGAGGGCTCTTGTACCTTTAATAGTTGTGTAGAATTTCAGCAGGTGATACTTGTTACCTGGTTGTATGACAACCAACACCTGCTGAAATTCTACACAACCATTAAAGGTACAGATGCCATCTCCTGTTTTCAGTCTGGCAGTTCTGAATATTGGGGTTTTTTTGGGGGGGGGAGCGTTAAGGAATTTAATATTTATGCTGTATTTTCTCAGTCTACCTAGTTATAGTATGGGAATTAAAAATAATGACTCATCTTACAGTGTTGCAATGATTATTATTAGCACATTGTATAGCAATGGTGAATAAATGATAAGCTTTTCTTAAGATCAGTTTTTTGCCAATTTATTTTTGTAATGAACTCGGGGAGGGGTGTTTTCTCAGTCTGTTTGGACTTTGGAAATATAGTAATGTTCTACCTTACAGGGTCGTTGTGAGGATTAATAACCACTTGTGTTTTCTTGATATACATTATCTAAGTACTATTACTGATATGGTTTGACACATTTATTCTGTAAAGCATTTAATTGTCATGATGAGCCTGTTGCAAATTTACATTAAAGATAATAACTGGAGAAGAGGGATATACCTGACATTGTGCTGGTGGTAGTTATTACCATGGATGCTCAGAGCAGGCAGATGGAAATGAATGGATCTAGGTTGACTTGCTTATTGACATTCTGCTGTTGGATCTTGGGAAGAATGCTTCTGTCTCTTTCGGAGCCTGGAGGCTCAGGGACCCGATAGTTTGAGAGACAATAAATAAATTTCCTTGAATAAATAAAACAAAATATGCCTATCAACTAGTGAAGCTTTGTTGCAGATGGAGCTGGGTAAATTACTTGTTGATTTTATGCCTCTCATGAAGTTGTCGTCCTTGATCTCCCAGAAATCATGCTGGAAAAACTTTATGAGTTTGATTTCTCTGTTTCTCATGCACCTGGAAATGGCACAGAACCTGTGAAATGTGATCATCCTCCCAGAGATGGTATTGTTTGCTATCACCAGCCTTATCTAAGTGTGCCCTCTGCTGGCACCAATAGTTTGCTACACTAGCCTTGTGTAGAAACCGAGCATGTTATCAATAATCAAAGATGGTTGTGTACCCTCCAACATTTCACAAATAAAAACTGGGACACATGTGCCCAAGCAACACTGGCCTCTGGTTGGCAAAAATTATTAATGAGGAAGAACAGAGAAGCTAGGAGAAGCTGCAGTGATTTGCTTTTGTCTGAGTCTACTGGGAAGGGAAAGCTTCCACCCTTCTTCCCCTGTCATCCTTACTGACTTAATTGAAGCTGTAGTGCAGGGGTCGGCAACCTATGGCCCATGGGCCGCACCCAGCCCGCCGACCCCTGCTGACCGCCACTGTCGCTGCCACGTGTGCTGCCACTGCGCCACTGCATGCACAAACGAGCCACGGCTGCCATTTTGGCAAATAAAATGGCGGCGGTGCGTGCGGTGGCGGCGTGGCAGCGGTGCAGCAGCAGTGGCGGGGGTTGGCGAGGGCTGCGCATGTAAGTACGCGCGCCACTATTTCCCCCCCACCGGCCCGGCGGAAGACCTGGGGACCAATGACCGGCCCCAGGTAAGAGAACCTTGCCGACCCTTGCTGTAGTGGTTTGCTTTTGCCCAAGTCTACTGGGAAGGGAAAGCTTTCATCTTTCTTCCTCTTTCATCCTTACTGAGTTAATTGAAGCTGCAGTGGTTTGCTTTTGCCTGACTCTACTGGGAAGGGAAAGCTTCCAACCTTCTTCCCCTGTCAGCCTTACTGCGTTAATTGAAGCTGCAGTGTTTTGCTTTTGCCTAAGGACCTTATCCCACGGGGCCAAAAGCAGCAAGAATCCACTAAGAATCAGGCGCTATAGCGCTATACATTCCCGGGTGATCACACGACGTCGCTCAGAATCGGCTAAGAATCAGGCGCTATAGCGCTATAGTTTTCCGGGTGATCACACGACGTCGCACAGAATCGGCTAAGAATCAGGCGCTATAGCGCTATAGTTTTCCGGGTGATTACACGACGTCGCTCAGAATCCAACAAGAAACCGCTCGGAATGCAGCATCATTCGGGTTCTTTTGAATGTCAGTTTCAGCAGGCATTGCAATAGCGCTAGCTTATCCATAGCGCTATTATAGCGCTAGCGCCATATTTATACTAGCGCTATAGTACTGCAATGATGCTCATATCGCTTTCTTGCCACTTTTGAGAGCAGCGTGGGATAAGGTCCTAAGTCTCAGTGCTAGGGAATCTTGGGAATTGTAGATTATTGTAGCATCAGAACTCTCTGATAGAGAAGGCTCAGTGTCTCACAAAACTACAGTCCCCAGAATTCCCTAGCATTAAGCCAGGTCAGTTAAGGCTGTCTCAAAATGGATTATTTCTGCAATGTGTTTTGGACACAAGTGTTTGATGGTGGTGCTAAGATTGGAAATGTACCTCCTGGTCTCCTTAGTCGTGTATTCCTGCATGACAGGGGTTTGGATTAGCTGGCCCTTGTACTCCTTTCCAACTTTGATTCCATGACTATACAATTTAAGAAGTGGCAAGGCGAGACAACTGGGAGGTCAGTTTTTAGAGATAGTCAGTTGATTGGAGACTTGCTATATAATTGTGAGCCGCCATGGGCCTAAAAATAATGAATCTTATGAAATGCTAAAGCAGCTTTCCTCAACTTGTCCCCAAACTAATGTGTTGGGAGTGTATTTCCCATCATCCTCAGCCAACTAAGGCTAGGGAATGATGGGAAATGCAGTCAAACACAAAGAAGGGAAGCAGGCTGGGGAAGGCTGTAGCAACAGTAGACCTGTTACCCTTAAAGTTTAAATGCCATGGAATTCAATCAGATGTTTGGTTGCTGGAGAAGGTTAGTCTTTCACCATTAGTAGGATTACTAGAAATGACTGAAGAAATTTCTATATTCTTCCTTTGACTTTAACCTAGGTTT
Organism: Phrynosoma platyrhinos; assembly: GCA_020142125.1. Lineage (NCBI taxonomy): Eukaryota > Metazoa > Chordata > Lepidosauria > Squamata > Phrynosomatidae > Phrynosoma > Phrynosoma platyrhinos. The sequence continues at coordinate 371,231,462 of CM034701.1, read as the reverse complement.
AAAAGGCAGCAGTCTGTTCATGAAGTTATTCATGGCTTGGAACTCAATGTGATCAATTGTGTATTGTACTGCAGATTATTTTGCACTTAAAGGGGTACATTACATACCTTTTCTAAAGTTATCAGTTCTATACCAGGGGCACCTCCATCATATCAACTATGGACTTTGCAGACTGCTAGAAATAGCGCAAATTGAGTCCACTTTAACTGCCCTGGCTCAGTGCTAGGGAATCATGGGAATTGTATTTTTTTCTGAGACATTGAGTCTTCTCTGTCAGAGAGCTCTGGTGCTCCAATAAACTACAGTTCCCATGATTCCCTAGCACTGAGTCAGGGCAGTTAAAGTGGACTCCATTTGCACTATTTCTGGCAGTGTGCAAAGGCCCTGTGCCTATTTAGGAAGGATAACTTGCTTTTCCTTTTAAAAAAATAATAATGCTTGTCATGTTTAGAGATGCATGGGGGAAATTTCAGTTTGCAAAATTTATTTGCATTTTGGGGTCAAATTTCTTCAAATTTAGGATACAAAAAGCTTGAGATTGTTGGGTTTTTTTAAACTAAATGTGGGAGGAGTCAAAAATCAACAGATTTGTGTGTTTAGTTGCAGGGCTTTCAGTGCCTAAATCTTAAAAGTCAGCATTTGGATCTCTATTTGCACAAAATTAGGGATGCCACCTCTTTTAATCCCCAAGGATCCTCATCTTTCATCCTGATCATATAGGGCCGCCAGACTGAATATGGGATGGGGCTCTTGCAGGTTGGCTAGACATCCTCCTTTTCCAGGACATGCCCAACATTTCAGCCTTCTTTCCAAGAAGAAATCTAAAATGTCCTCCATTTTGAGCATAACTAAGAAGCACAATGCAAATATTGAAAGATTCCTTCCGCCTTAATTTCAGCACAATGGACAAATGAAAGGAATAATTCAAATGTAGATTCAGCCAACGGTTTGTGGCTGGCAATGTACAATTTTAAGCATTTGTCTTGCTCAGAGTTATATAAGTATCTTGCAAGCCAACAAGGCATTTTAACAAAGATAAGGTCATCAGAAAAATACGATTGAATACATAATAAAATACAGGATATGTAATAGTGGTAAATCAACCACATGAAATGAATTTATATTTCTATGAATTGTTTTTAGCTTTCATTTGGGAATGTGCTACATTTTTTTTGAATGGCCTACATTTTGAGGTGCCTTCTTCTTTGTGGTTATGACATCTGGTCACCCTGGGCTCTTGTAATTGAAAAGACGGACAAGGTACCATAAACCTGCATGAAGCCAGGCAAAGGTATCTTGCCTTCCCTTACCATTGCTTTCATTTCTTTCATACCTACCTATTAAGGAAATTATCGCACCAGAGCCAATTCAGCAATGATCGCGATATTGGAAGACAATGCAACAATAGCACAATAGTGATTGATAATTTTCACACAGTGCAGAGTTGTGCAGAGCAGTGGTGAGCAACTCGTGTTGTTGGACTGCAGTTTCCATCAACTCTCTAGCCACTATAGCCAACAGTCAGGGATCATGGAAGTTGCAGCACATGACTATCACCTCAGCAAGTTACTCTACTTCCCTGCACCTTCAACAACCAAAACTCTAGTAACTACTAGTAAACTAACTACAGGTTGAGTATCCTTTATCCAGAATTCTGAAATTTGAAATATTCCAAAATCACCCGCATGGGTGGCTGAGATGGTGATACCTTGGCTTTCTGATGGCTCAGTGTATACAAACTTTCTTTTATACACGAAAATGTTAAAAACATTGTATATAAAATTACACTATGGATCTGGAGACCAGTGTTTGAATCCCCAAATAGCCATGGAAGCCCACTGGGTGACCATAGGCAAGTCACACACGCTCAGCTTCAGACAGGGGGGGAAAAAACCTATGAACAAAACTTGACAAGAAAACCTTGTGATAGGCTTTCCTTTAAGGCAGGGGTTGGCAACTTACGGCCCATGGGCCGCACCCGGCCCGTGGACCCCCGCCGAC
>CM034701.1:371200448-371218623 GCA_020142125.1 Phrynosoma platyrhinos | reverse complement strand
TCCTCCTCGCTGGCAAGGCAAGCGTTGGGGCCAAGGACGGCCCAGAGTGAGCTTTGGGTGAGCTTTGTTCAACTACTCTGTACATATTAATATATAATTTATTTGATTATTAGCAAAGTCAGGTGAGCTACAAGAGGCTTTGAATAGTATGGCCATTCCAGACACTTGTATTCAAGGCCTCTGGGACTCTTTTGCAAAATATGTCACAACTCCCACGATAGCTAGGCCCAGTGTGGTAAATCTTGGTGTCAATCCCCATTGACCTCCTCCTCTACACACCATACCATACAGAAGTTTTAGTCATGTTTTTTGTACTAACGTTACTCATCAATCATAATTCCCACATATCATTGAATGTAATGGCAATAGTTGTGAGATAAACAACTAGCAAAATTCAAATTATGCCTTTAAATTACAATATTGTATGCACAACCTGAATGTATTATAGGTACATAGTTTCATGTGGTTAAAATGAAAATTTGATAAGATGAGATGTTTTTAAAGAAAATGCAAAAGAATTTATAAAAAATTAAAGAATAGTGATGCCCGTTGAGCTTCACCCCTCTCACACCATCTCTTCAGTTTTTTTAAAGGGACACAGGAGAATGCCACAGCCCATTTCTGCCAAAATGCAGATTTTTGGGTAGCAGTGGTGTCACCCCCCTTAGGATGTCACCAGGTGTGGTCCACACTCTATGCCTCTGCTTCTTTCTCCACACTTTGGAGGAACAGAAGGTACAAATCCAAGAAGCAGCTCCTATGGATCTCCCATCCATAAGCTGAGATTTCATTCAAGGTAGCTTCCAGAGACAAAGGGTGCATCTACACTGTAGGAATGATGCAGTTTGACATCATTTTAAGGGCTGTAGCTCCATCCTATGGAATCCTAGGATCTGGCGTTTTACAAGGTCTTTAGCCCTCTGTGCCAAAGAGTGTTGGTGCCTCACAAAATTACAAATCTCAGGATTCTGTACGATGGAGCCATAGCAGTTAAAGTGGTGTCAAACTGCTTCATTTCTACAGTGTAAATGCACCCAAGGTTTGGGGAGAGGGCTTGTGGGGTAAGCAGGACCAGGTGGAGAACCTAATAGGCCAGATTAGCCCCACAAGCTACCCAATATCAAGGAGACTATGGATGAGGTCCAATATCAAGTGGTTCCATGTCCTCTCCCTGTCCTGAAAGTTGCCAAGCCCCAAGAGGGGCCACCACTGTTGTTGCTTACTTGTGGGGAAGGGTGAGACAGAGGAGACAGTTCAGACTAGGAAGCAGTAGTTAGTCTTAGCTTGGAGGGGAGAAAATGGGAGGTTGTGTTCACAGATGGAGTATAATTTCCTTTTCCTTCCCCTCCTAAACCACCAGATCAGCCATATCTTCATTGTCTGGACTGCCTTTCCTCTCCATCCCTTGCCACCAGTAAGCAGCAGCCCAGATAGAAGAAGCTTTGCATGCGTTCAAAAGGATGAGAAAGTTTACAATTAGTTCCCAGAGATTAACACAAGAATAACTCCTTTCTGAAGCTATAAGCTCCTTTGTTATTGCAATACCGTCAGCCCTCCACATTTGTGGCTTTGACTTCTACAGATTTGATTTTTCATGGACTTGGTTAATATGTTCTCTCTAGAAATCTCCAGGTCCTTCAGCACGACTCTGCTGGAGGTTGACCATAAAGTCATGCTTCTAAAACAGAGCTTAATTGTGGCGTCCCTCAGGGTGTCATCCTGTCCCCAATGTTATTCAACATTTATATGAAGTCACTGGGAGAAATCATCCGCAGACACGGGATGGGGTGTTATCACTATGCTGATGACACCCAAATATATTTCTCCTTGTCTCGGTCATCAGCAACGATGACAGATGGCATTTCACCCCTCAATCAGCATCTTGTGGCAGACTGGATGAGGGAAAATAAGCTCAAGTTGAATCCAGACAAAATGGAGGTACTTACGGTAGGGCCCCCAAACCAGGTATTGGGTTGCAACCTCCAGTCCTAGAAGGGTTCACGCTCCCCTCAAAGGACTGTGTTCACAGTCTGGGGGTGCTTCTTGACTCATAGCTTCAGATGATAAATCAGGTGAATGTGACAGTCAAGAGCACCTTTTATCAGCTTCGGCTGATACACCAGCTGCACCCTTTTCTGGAACCAGGTGACCTCGAAACTGTAGTACATGCTCTGGTAACCTCAAGACTTGACTTTTGCAATGCGCTCTACATGGGGATACCCTTGTGCCAAGTCTGGAAACTTCAGCTGGTACAGAATATGGCAACCAGACTGATTACAGGAGCAACCAGGAGTGACCATATTACACCAACATTGAAGTCACTCCACTGGCTGCCCATTAGTTTAAAGCTCTGCATGGCTTGGGCCCAACCTATCTAAGGAATCGCCTGCTTCCATATAATCTGCTCCGTGTACTCAGATCCTCTGGGAGGAACCTATTGCAACCAGTGAAGACCAGATTGGTTGCGACCTCCCAGAGGACTTTTTCTGCAGTCGTTCCCACCTTATGGAATCGCCTGCCAGACGAGATCCATCAAATTTCTAACCTAGATAGCTTCAAGAAAGCTGTCAAGACGGATCTCTTCTGGCAGGCCTTCCCAGAATAGCACCCGGCCACGTAAAGACCCTCATATTTGTGATGATTCTGCCCACTGTTACTGTAATATTGTAGTATTATTGTTTTGTTTATAATTTTAATCTTAGTACTGTTTAATTTTCTTTTAAGGGAAGGGGGATATTGTATATATTTTGTATTATTTTAATTGTTTACAAAAAGCGGGATATAAATACAAGTTTTATTTTATATTTATTTATTATTTTTATGCTGGAGGACCTAGAGATTCCTAGAGAAGAAAACACTTCTCTAGGCATTTATAAGTCTTCCAGCCCTATACTTTTGGCCAACCTTTGGCAGATGATGACCATAGAGTTGTGCTGGAGGACCTAAAGATTCCTAGACAGGTGTTTCCTCAGTTAAAAAAAGTGTATTTTTGTGGGGTGGAAAAGAAATAAGGCTTCAAAAATAGCTTGAACAAAACACATGCAATCCTTTCACCCAGGGGGAAGGAAGAAGCAACTAAAGACAAAATTCCTGTACTTGTAGTCAGTTATTTTCCCAATAAGAAACTTATAACTAATCACATTGTGACTGTGACACTGAATACTGACACTCTTTTTGCATTCTAACTATAACTTATAAAGATATGTGGTTAATTAAATAGTGGAGGAGGAATATCACATGGTTCAAGTGCCGCCTCATGTTCTGTTGTCAACATTCAGGTGACGAAAACGTGTGTAGGAGAGCAATTGTGCTTTATATCACCGATCAGTTGCTTGTAGTATTCAGATTACTAAGGTAAATAAAAGTTACTGGGTTTGTTACAATTGACAACCATAAATGAAATGTTTTATTTTTAACAAATTGCAGATATAATGGTAACTAAGGCATGATTTTGAATTATAACTGCAACTAGTTACTTTAAAAAAATTAATTTAATAAAGAAGCAAACAAAATACTTTAGTGGGATGTTCCCACTCCCATCTCACAGGGTTAGTGAATTTATGGGGGAAAGTGGGAATCACCTGAACAGTCCTAATATTCTGTTTTTTGACTAGACTGTCAGAGAGCATGAAAATCTCTCCGGTTCTATTTTGTTACATTTCTCTGAATCCCATCTTCATTTCTCCTCTCCTCATGTTTTGTATTGGGTTGCAATACTTTGTGCTTTCTTCCTGAACCAAAATTTGATTATTTTTCTAATGCATGCATTTTAGTAGGCATTTTACCTAATTTCTGTTTTCCCCCACTGATTGAAACATATCTGTGCCTCATTTTTAAATTATGTGCATTTAGCCACTCACATTTTAAAGTACACAGACTGATTTGTTTCAACATTATTCCTCAGAAGCATTTCATCATCTTTGCAAACGTATGTGTTCCTGACATGGCTCATGATGTGCCTTGTGCTGTTGTATTCATTAACTTAAAAAGCAACATTTAGTTACTTTTAGGAAACAGAAAAGTAAAGAGTTACCATTTTAAAATGTAACTATAATGGTATCTATTATTTGGGGCATTGGTAATACAATTGTCTCTTTGTATCCATGGGGGATCCAACCCCCCCCAAAAAGATAGCAAAAAATGTGGAACCTCAAGTCCCATTGTTTTTTATGGGGATGTGATCACCTCCATTTAGAGCAACAAGGTTTGCTGTTTGCAGAAGTTCAAATCTGTTGATAGCAAGCCCGCGGAAGAATGCATTGTAAAACAGCTACTGTTAAGATCATCATCAGCCCTGGTCTTGCAAACCCAGGGCCATGACTTTCTCTATTAAAGTTGCATCTACACTGCAGGAACAATTCAGTTTAACGTCACTTTAACTGCCATGGCTCCATGCTATGGAAGTCTGGGAACTGTAGTTTGTTGTGGCACCAGGAATCTCAGCCAGAGAAGGCTAAATGTCTCACAAAGCTACAAATCCCAGGATTCTATAGCTTTGAGCTATGGCAGTTAAAATAGTGTCAAGCTGAATTGTTTCTGCAGTGCAGATGCAGCTTTAATAGAGGAAGCCATGGCCCCGAGTTTGCAAGACCAGACCAGGGCTTCTGATGATCTTGGAGGTCTTCTATAGGATTGCGCTATAACTTGCAGCCATCTTGATGGCAAATTACAAGAAGGTACACCCAGAGCCTGCTCACGTTCTATGCTAATCTGTGTTCTCTGTTGAGACTAACTGAAAGAAGTTGGCAGTATGAACCTTTGTGGACTTCAGTCTACTTTCCCAGATGCATTAGGAGGAGACTGAAGTCTACAAAAGCTCGTGCTGCCAACTTCTTTCTTTCAGTGAGTCTCAAAGTTGCTAGAAGATCTCTTTCCATACTGATTGTACAGACTAATATGGCTAACTCCTTCAATGTGTCCTCTGTTGTCCTGTTTTTGGTAATGACAAATCAGTGGCCAACCAAGGAATTTTCCTGGAATCAGGGTGCTATTGTTATCCACACTAATTGGAAGAATTGAGCCGCAAGGCAGAAAGTATTTATGTAAGAGTGCATTGGCGTACCTCTCAGTGAGACAACACAGCACTATCATCTGAGCAATTATTTACAGACAATCATAAATCATATCGGCCTCACCCAGTCCTGTCTAATAAAAATTAAGAGAGAAAACTCTTACCTATTCCCTCCCTCCTGTAATGCAAGTTGCCACTTAGGATGATGGTTTTGTGTTAACAGGGTCCATCTACACCAGGGGTAGGCAACCTTTCCCCTTTAAGGGCCGAGGGACTTCAGCTACCAGAAGGCTCAGCCATGTTGGCCAATAGTCCCATGTTGACCAATAGCTCCTGGGATTCTGGGAGCTGAAGTCCCTCGGCCCTTAAAGGGGAAAGGTTGCCTACCCCTGATCTACACTCTTGATGTGCTTTCTTCAGAACTGTGGTTTTCCAAAACTGAAGGGAAGTTTCCAAAGGTGGTGCCTGGGCATTTTTGACATCTGCAGCACAATGACAAGGCAATGATGCATCCCGGTTTGTGTAAAGAGCCTGAACAGACTGGAAGTTACACATGGCTTCTTCAATCACAGCTTAAAGAAGTTCCTTTTTTGGACTACCTTTTTGGACATCATGTCTTTGGGTTTATCCAATCTGCAGAATTAAACAGGGACACCACTTTAACTGCCATGATTCTGTTCTACAGAATCTTGGGAATAGTTTGTTGAGGTATTCATCCTAGTCTGCCAGAGAGCTCCTGTGCCTCGCCAAACTACAAATCCCAGAATTCAGTAGAATAGAGTCATGGCAATTGAAGTGATGTCAGATTGCTTTAATTCTGCAGTGTGGATACACCCTCAGAATTCACAGTCAGCATCGCCAGTGTCTATCATTATAGCTGGGGGATTTAGGGAAATGAGGCCTCTAAAAGTAAGTTTTCTCAAGGTCTTGATTCTGTCTTGACAACAGGGCATTGTACACCATAGCACCAGAGAGTAGCAAGCAAACCTGTGGACCTAAGGCAGAGTGTGTGATGTACACAGCTCCATTCTTCAGTATTTTCTTACCATTCTGTTCCCCTCCGTTATCTACCCCCAAAGGCATTATCTCACTCTGACTAATGCAAGAAACAATCCTCTGTGGCTCCTGTCACAATGGAATCATGGGATTTGTAGTTTACTGTGGCACCAGACCTCTTGGACAGAGAAGGATGAAGATCTCACAAAACTACAAATTCCAAAATTCCATTACATTATGCCATGATACTTAAAGCAGTGTCAAACATTCATTCTGCAATATAAATGCAGCTGTGCCTTTGCACATTCAGGTCTGTGGATTTGTTTAGTGAGCAGTGGCTTTATCATAGGATGTGGTCATTTAGGCTCCGTTAAGGCTCTATTTATGGCTGGCATGCTTAAGTTCTCCTACCAAACAAAATTAATGAATGAGGCGGTGTTGCACAATTGTCATGATAATTCCATTAAGTGGAAAGTTACACTCTGTCTCTTTGAAATAGGATTAGACAAAGTGTGGATATGGAGGTGGCAAAACGAGGGCATTGTCCCCCAGTAAAAATTCTGCCTCATTGAAATTTTCTTACTGTCCCCAAATGTTTTAGTATTGTAGTAACTTAAAACTTCACCTGAGGATTTTGAAATACAGTTGGAGCATCCAAGGAAAAGGAACAGGCAAAAGGAATACAAACATAGCAAATGTAAGAATTCTAGTATCTCATTCTCAGTAGTGCTAGAAATTCGGGGAAATAAATAATATTTCATTGTGGGCAGAATTCTTATTCAGGGGACAATATCATCACTTGGGGGACAATACCTTCCTTCTGGAGTTAGATCCCTGGGATCTGAGTTGCTCAGTTGAATATGAGAGGACTCTCATACCTTTAATATTAACAGCTCCTGCAGGAAAAAGACATATAAAATTCTGCTAGGTGGAACTGTGCAATATTTTCTCCCTTACATCTCTCCCCCCCCAAAAAAAAACCTTTGGAGAGCAAGAGGTCAGTGAAGAAGTGTCCATCTATAGAGTGTGACCCGCATAAGCATGAATTCAGTATCTGCAGTTACACTTACTCACATTGTTACCCAAAATGCAAGGTTCCAAGAGAGCATCCACAAACAATATACAAAGGGGGAATTTCATTGGCTCAAATGATGGCTGCCAGAGGGCTTTGGATAACTAGAGTTGGGGTCAGACCTGTATATAACAGTTCCAAAAATCTGAACTACCAGAATGCAAGTTCCAAATGTAGTTTGATTTATAACAGCCAAAGGGGAAATCAACTTTCACACAAAAACACACACTCACACACACATATAAGAACTCATGATATAAAAGGTGTTAGCACAGGGGTAGGCAACCTTTCCCCTTTAAGGGCCGAGGGACTTCAGCTCCCAGAAGCCTCAGCCATGTTGGCCAATAATCCCATGTTGGCCAATAGCTCCTGGGATAACCCCTGTGTTAGCAGGTAGCGATTTTTCAGGATTACAAAAGGGAATACTGTACCGGTTCCAGAAGTGATGGTTCCAATTGTGGATTCTGTGAAGTGAAATGGCTGAGCAGATGCCTGTGGATCCAGCAATGCTAAGGAGTCAAGGGACATATTGATTGTGTATCTATCTGACCTCAATTGAGACCAAGTTGGAACTGCCCAAAAAGACAGCTTTATAGGGAAAAATCTATCCCTGGGCAATTTTGGGACTTGAATAGGTTTTCCAGGTGAGAGAGTGAGCAAGGAAGTTCAGAATTGTCTAGCCATCCATACATATGTCCCTTAGCAAAGGCATATCTCTCCTGAGGGGAGATACTTGTGAACCTCTGTATACTTGCAGACACAGATATCACATGCACAATTGTTACGTTACCATCATTGAGGGGCTTCTGCAGATTTTGAACATAATAATAATAATAATAATAATAAAATTTATTTATATACCGCCCGGTGGCGGACCAATCTAGGCGGTTTACAATAAACATTGGCAGATTCCTCTGAGCTTCGAGCTAAGGACTCCCATGCTGAGCCTACAGGAACTCCTTATATCAGTGGTTCCCAAACTTTGCTTCACCAGCTATTTGGATTTCAGCTTCCAGAGTCTTAAAGCTGGCCAAGATGGCTGACTCTTCTGGGAGCTGAAGTAAAACATCTGGAGAACAAGAATTTGGGAATCACTGCCTTATATAGTCAAGCATCTTCCTCTGCACTGGGGCACCCTCTAGGCTCCAAGCCTTGTGACAGCCCCTTTAATATTAGGTTTGTATCAAATAAATGGACCCTACATGGAGGGGTGATCTTTGGGGTAACAACATCTGAAAAAGTACATTCTCTTAGGCATTTCTAGGTCCTCCAGTGCGATTCAGTGGTCAACGTCTAGCCCATATATATCATAGAATCGTGCCATAGAAATGGCTAGAGAAGTATTCTCTGTAGGACCAATTGCAATGCTCAGAGAAATATCCCTCTAGGAATGTAGTCTTAAGAAATAATATTTCATCTTTGATGACTCCACCAATAGCTATGTTCATACAAAGATGCTCCCACACATTTTAAGAGAGGGCCCAGATAAACTGAATTATGCTAGGTAATTCTTGGGTGTGAAGTCATAGGCTTTCATGGCTGGCATCCATAGTTTTTTGTGGGTTTTTCAGGCTGTGTGGCCATGTTCTAGAAGAGTTTCTTTCTGACGTTTCGCCAGCATCTGTAGCTGGCATCTTTTTTTCTTTCTCTGAAGATGCCAGCCACAGATGTTGGCAAAACGTCAGAAAGAAACTCTTCTAGAACATGGCCACACAGCCTGAAAAAACCCACAAAAATTCTTGGGTGGTTTGAAAACACTGATTTATTTTTTAACTTTTAGGAAATGCTGCTATCACATTTTGATGGGCAACAACCCTTGAACAAAGTGCTAGAGAAGTTACTAATAAGCCATTAGTAAACAACATATCACTTTTACTGTTTTCTCTGAGTCCATATATGCATGCATGTGAAATATCATCTAATGACTACGAGGATACTTTAGGTTTGTGTTGTGTTGTCTTTTGTTTCTAACTGAAGACACTTCAGGTTGAAAGATAGCATATACATTTTAAAAATGATAGTCAAGTCTCCCCTGGAGTACTTGACTTTTCAGTCCAGGTAGACCTATTGAGACCAAAGAGACCAAACTCAGTTACTCTGTGGGTTAGACTTCTGGATTGTAGACACTGGCATCACAATGTCATGAGTTCAGCCCATTGTTTAGGGACTCAGCTAGAATGAAGAATGAAAATGAGGTTTCTCTTAAAGATACCTACTTTGGTGCCAACAATATAACAAATCACCTCTGGCATAGGATGTGATGTGTGCCCCTTAAGTGTTCTAGGCATAATTAGAGTTGGATCACAATTGGGAGGGAGAGAAAAAGATTAAATAAATAAATCAGTTACAGAGAATTTTGCTTCAGGTATAATGTATGGCTAATTGAGCAAAACTCCCTTTCTTTCTAATGAGCTGTGGAGAGAACAACACATCTTCAGGAGATGAGCTTTTTATTGTTGTTAAAGGCCTTCAACTCCATTGATCCAACTTATGGTGAGTCTGTTCTACAATTTTCTTGGCAAGATATTTTCTGAGGATCTTTGCTATTGCTTTCTCCTTAAACTGAAAGAATATCACATGCCCCATGGTATCCCATTGGATTTCAATGGCCAAGTGGAGATTTGAACCCTGGCCTTCCAGAATCCTGAGAGCCACTATAATGTAGTGGTTTGACTGTTGGATTATGACTTTGAAGACCAGGGTTCAATTCTCTGCTTGGCCATAAAACCCACTGGGTGACCTTGGATAAATCCCGTGTTCTCAGCCTCAGGGGAAGGCAATGGCCAACCTACTCTGGACAAATCTAGATGAGAAAATCCCCATTATAAGTTTGCCTTAGGGTTACCATAAATCAGGAACAACTTGAAGGCACCTAACAAGTCTCAGAACCAAACAGACTACTGCTCCAAACTATCTCTCAATGCTTTTTATTAAAAAAAACACACAAAAAACACAACTATGTAGTTGAGCCCACTCAGGAATTATGAGTCAGAGGTATATTAAATGATCAAGTGCTGAGAAACATTAAGATGATGATTATTGTTGAACCCTCCCAGGAATAATGGAGGCTTTCTGCAATCTATCTCCTGCACATTTACTTGGGAATAAGCTGCAATGAATATGCAGAGGGCACTTCTAAGGACATATCATGCTTGTACATTTAAAGATGCTTGAATGATAATGGTTGGGAAAAGTAATTTGCCCTCTCCCTGCACAGCTCTACAAAATAGGAAAAATTAAGAACTTTCTCTTGCTGTTGTTGAGGCGCACCACCATCTGACAAACAGTGCTGGGCTCCTCATACTTTAGTACAATTGAGTATAGAATGGAATTCCCAATATTCTATATTTTTGTCTCTCCACCAGTTCATCTTGCCATATGTGATCTCTCTTTTTAAAATAATTTCCTCCTTCAGTATTTTTTCCTTAATGTTTCTTCTCGTTGATAAGTCAACCGAAAGCAGCCCTTCTCCTAATGCAGGGCCAACTCAAGATATTTTGTTGCCTGGAGCAGAAAAGCAAATGACAGTCTCATAAACAGATCCATACACTGAGCCAAATCAAGATGTTTATTACCTAAAGCCAGTGATTTTGACATAAAGAAAAAAAGATCCCACAAACATTGTTCCCCAACATCGGCACTAAAAATATATGAAAGTGTATTATGTCAGTTGGTGTGCATTTTTGCACTTTCACATTGAGTTAACAGTCTGCACTTTCCTGAACAAATTTGCTTCTATTCAACTTCGTCTGCCAAAAGTGTGCAGCCATCCAAATGCAAGCAAAATGGATGGATAGCTAGATGTGTATGAATTTCTGCAGATTTCAGCAGATATGCTGGTAAAAACCATGAAGCCTTTTTCCTGCAAAACTGAAGGTTTTTTTTGGGGGGGGGGAGCACAAAAAGCCCAAACTCCTGTGAATTGCATGTGGCTACATCACATTCTGTTAGACTGAAATGACGAGTATTTTAATTCTGTAGACTAGCCCTCTGACAGCCATCACTCTCTGCTTAATGTTAGGCGCAGCCTTTTTCAATCATATCTAACCAAGCAATGATGAGGGAGTATATTGTATGCAGATGGAAGAAGAGGTGATTGTATTATTAGATAGGTTGAAGCAGCAGCCTCAGGCAGCAGATTTTAAGTGTAACGAGACTTCAGCAACCTGTCAATTATTTATTATTACTGTATTTTTACTGCCAGAAATGCTTGAGAGCACATTGGATCTCCATCCCAGAAGAAAGAAATGGTATAAATCAAATAAATAAATAAATAAATTGTGAGGCTTTGTGCCTCTTATATGCTGAAATAGCTTGGTTGGTTTGAGATATTTTGCACTCTCACTTGGGCTGAAAGCACCATTTGCAGTTCCATGTCAAGCTGAAAAATGCCTTGGGCCACCCCTAGCTACTAGGCAACTGCAGAATGCGCAACACGCATTGGGTGTGCCATTTATCCTCCGGGCAAAAATGGCTGAATAAGGATTTAAATGCAATTGCTGGGGACAGCCATGTTATCGGAAACAGGACTGAGAGCCAAGAGATACCACTTCTGCTTCTGCATGGAAATGGTGGTAAAACCTTCCTGGAGAGGGCTCCTTCTTTGCTCCTCTTGCAACAACGTCCTGAACAAATATCTTCTTTTGTCTAGTACGTGCTATTTTGGTGCTCTTCTGATTTCCCTTTTCTCTGCTTTCTTCATTGGTAGATGCCTACTATCAATCAGAAGTGTGTGTCTTTTGCCCCTCCTTCCAGGCTTTACAAGGCACAGTGGTCTTGATCTCCAAAATGCTTGGTGCATCTGCCCGTGGATGCCCTTAGTTTGACCTCTGTCTTCCACTGGGCATCCCCAGTCCCTTTCTCCGTGTGCTTCAGCCCGTGGTTGGGCACAACCTATCTTCTCACCAGCATCCTCCCTGCCCATCTGCCCTGCCCAGCTGGCTGTATTTTGTTGCAAAAACTGGAGTGGCACTATTCAACACCAGCTGTGACGCTCCACATTGCCCATTCCTGCAGCTGCGGGTGGAACGTGGTGCCTGCCGAGGTAACTGTCATGTGAGGCTGTTGGCCTCACAGCTGTACGGAAGAAGCCGTATTCTCCCCTACACTCCCCTTTGTGACTCCCTGAGATTGTTTGTGTGAGTGTGTTGTTTGTTCTTTAACTCCAGAACAATGGAAAAGAGGTTAACTCTCAGCAACACTGGAGCCATTCATGCTATCCAGTTGGAGATTGCTGGAGAGGCAGGAATGGGAGGAAATAACCCAATTTGAAGCTGGGTTGTATGCACACTGATGTCAGCATACAAAGACACAGAAATGTAGATTTGTTTGGTGTATTCAGCAACTGTGAGTCAAGAGGGCATAATGACCAGCCCAGCTTTCCCCTTTGGGATTTTTCAGTGATGGGAAAGGCTACTTCCATTGGATTGAATTTTTCTTGGTTAGTCCCAACTAGAGCAGGCCCAAAGAATCAATTGTTGAATGATCAGTTAATATGTAGGTCAATTCTACTAAGTCAATAGGTAAACCATAGTTTGGACTAACAGAGTTGCTAATTCAAGGTCATCCAAGGCCCTGAGGTTTCCAGGCCAAAGCCTGAAACCTTGGATATCATCCCTGATGATGTTCTCAAGTTTTGTACATTATGTCTGCACCACAGTTGCACAAAATTATATTCTCACAACATATTTTCCTGATTGGAAATTAAGACAGAAATCTGTGCTAAAGAGGCAATTGTTCACCCTCACTTACTTAGGGAGATGGGATAAGGAAGATTTAATCTTGAGCCAGTGTGGTGTAGTGATCTGAGTATCGGACTAGGACTCTGGAGACCAGGGTTTGAATCCCCGCTCAGCCATGCAAACCCACTGGGTGACCCTGGGCAAATATTACTTTCTCAGCCTCAGAAGAAAGCAAAGGCAATCCAACTTTGAACAAATCTTGCCAAGAACGCTCTGTCTCAGGGGCAAGTTAGGGTTGCCATAACCTCCTCTGAACAAATCTTGCCAAAAGGTTTGACTTAGAGTCACCATAAG
Organism: Phrynosoma platyrhinos; assembly: GCA_020142125.1. NCBI lineage: Eukaryota > Metazoa > Chordata > Lepidosauria > Squamata > Phrynosomatidae > Phrynosoma > Phrynosoma platyrhinos. The sequence goes on along the minus strand of CM034701.1, from coordinate 371,205,509 downwards.
TGAGAAACAATTTGAAAGCATACAACAACAAAGTTAAAAACATAAAAATTAAGATTAAAATTGTATTAAACAGTCTACAGAATTATATGTTCTAGGTTTTTTTGCTTTTATAAGATAGCAACCAAACACCAAAAGGACAGGAAATAACAACCCAGAAGCTTCCTAAATAATATTCTGATAGGCTGTATATCACATATATAGTCAGATATAGTAAAATATAATGAGATGTAAGGTCTATTGGCTTCACTGGAAATTGTTGTAAACATATACAAGATTATGGCATAATTCAGTGTGTATGCATGAACCTTGTTTTATAGATTTTTAAATCTAGCATAGAGGCTTGATTTTTAAAAAATTCTGAGAGATAGGAGGATTTTCCTTTTCTTCTCACTCTTTCATCCTCCTCTTTAACCTTCTCTTTAGAGTTATAGGGACTATCAAAATAATCTCGGTAGATGCATAAGTGAAATGGCATTTTGCATTATAATTTTTTTTAAAAAAGTTAATTCTAAAAAAAACCAAAAACCGTAAAAAGAAAATTTACCCTTCTAACCATAGAATCATCTCAACAAACCATTTCCCAGTTTTTAAAAATCTGGTGCAGACCCTGTAAATCACTACAAACAGCTCTTGAAATAATGGAACGAATGGATGTGAAGGTGAAAACCAGGGGTAAACACACATACACATAGAGCTATATTGCAAGAACTCACACTTCTTTAGATCAGTCTGGAAGAGCCCTCAGTTTTTGACAAGACATTACCAAATTTGTAACTTTCTTCATGTCCAGGATGGTAAAAACTTGGGATATTAAAAAACCTGAATGTTGGAGAAGCCATAGCTGACAGATTCACCCATCTAGGTAGGCTTCGTATGATTGATTCTTAAAAGTCTGAGCATGAATCATGTTCATGCTGAATGATGGTTGCCACTTTTTTATCCCGAGAGGCTCCTCATCTTTAATGCCTTCTCTCCTTGCTGAGAATAGCTCTACCTCCAGAGTTTAGTCAGTACAAATGGAACAGATGTTTGTTACTATTCACTGCTGAAGAATTTATCAAGCCACAGACTTCTAATTCCAGATGGAAAGTACTTGAGGTTTAACATATTTGAATGTGGAAGAGAGTGAAACTTGGTGGATTGTTTCCACATCCCTAATTTGGAGTAGTGGTCATTTAGAAAGCCTACCTCACTATTATCTCTCTTTAAATCAGCTTCCACCAGGCTGATAACCTTGTTGGACTAGGACTGCTACAGTCCGGTAGTGTCCCTGGGGGGTGCGTGAGGGGTGCGGGGTGCATCGGGTGACAACCAAAAGGGGGTGACACCTGGTCAGCCCCTCACCCCCCACCGGCACTCCTTGGGGATGCCAGGCCCGGGCAGGCAGCAGGCGGCTGTTTTCCTGGCCACACCTTTGTTTTCCCAGGCCTCCGGGGGCCTCCAGGCCTCTGGTGAGAGATGTTTCTCCAGGCCATGCTACCATTTTGTCAGCCCGTGCCATTGTTCTCCTGAGCCTTGGGGGGTCTTTGGGCCTCAGAGGGAGAGTCTCTGGCCTGAGCTTGTGAGTAGGTAGCAGTTTCTTCCAGCCACAGCACGCTGCTGTTTTCCCCGGCCTCATGGAAAGGTCTCTAGCCTGGGTGGGTGGCGGTTGGCCACCATTTTCCTGGCCTGTGCTGCTGTGTTCCTGGGCCTCAGGGGGACTGTCTCCAGACAGTGGCCCTTTCCACAGCTCACATGGCTGCTTTCTGCATGACCCATCCCCTGGAAGTCCCACCTGGAAGTCCCACCCCCCAGAAACCCCATCCCCCTGCACCAGGTGACACCTCGGATGAGGATGCTACTGCTACAGTCCACAACTGACACAACTGTTGCTTGCTGAGGATGGTGGACACAATAGTCTAACACAGGGGTAGGCAACCAACATGGCTAAGGCTATTGGCCAACATGGCTAAGGCTTCTGGGAGCTGAAGTCCCTCGGCCCTTAAAGGGGAAAGGTTGCCTACCCCTGGTCTAACACATCTGGAGGGCACCAGGTTTGAGGAAATTACTCTGAACAAATTGACCTGGGTGTTGGAGTGTTCTCCTCCTATCCTGCAAAGCTTGGCGGCCCAAGCATGTTGAAGATTTCTTCTGCAAAGTCTTCTGCTCAAAGATAGAAAAAGAGGGAGAGCATCTTGAGGTGGGACATCCTGGAGAGAAGCACAATGCCTTTCTTCTCTCGTTACGCACACATCTTACTCCTGGCCAGTAATGAGTTAGCTTTTTTGTTTGTGCTTCTTTTGCTGAAAGTTGGGGTATACATTTCTGGGAAAGAGTGCAGATAACAGATCATCTTACTCTGTTTGCTACTGTCAAGCAATCTGGGCAGATCTCTTTGCTTTGTCTCAGAGCCAGTTCCAATTTCAAGCAATGTTTGTCTGCAGTTTATACCTCAGTTAACAAAGTAGGCGCGTTCCATTTCCTAGGCATTACTACTTTAGCAGAAAATTCAGTACCAAAGGCCAAAAATAACAGGGAAAGTAAAATAGAGGTAAAAGGAGGAGGAGAAGCCACAGGTTAACATGTTTCAGCAAACGTTCCCCCTAAAACTATGAAATAGAACAGCCAGGCCAGCCCTCTTGCATAAGTACACAAGCCCAGTTTGATCTGGACTTCTTCCAAACAGTGGTGTCACTAGGGTTGGTGTCACTCAGTGCGCGTGGGAGGGTACTGCCTTGCCTTTCCCCCCAAACTATAACGCTGCAACCCCCACCCCTGTGTGTCACTCTACACACCCTGCACCCCCTGGTGATGCCACTGCTTCCAAAATGGACCCAGAGATTGCTTTTTTCTTTTCCTAGCTTCCACTTTTCTCATGATTTCCATTCTGGTGGCCAAACATGCAGTTCATTGTTTTTTACTGAGGGCAGTTGGTGAGTTAGATTTATCCACTGCCCCCATTTCTCTCTGTTTTGCTGTACACATATTCTCAGTAAGGGATTTTAGAGATACTTGGCCTTCTCTGTCAGAAAGCTCTGGTGCGACAACAAACTACAGATCCCAGAATTCCATAGCATTGAGCCATGACAGTTAAAAAGGCGTCAGGCTGTATTATTTCTGCAGTCCAGATGCAGCTGAAGGAAGTGCTGCCAGGGCTTTCCCCCCTTCTTCTTTAACTCATGGTCACATTTCCTTGTAACAGTGTTTGTATTAACTCGCTATTTTACATAATCCTGAATACATCTCCCCAGTTATAAACCTTGATTTCCATGTCATCTCTTCTATTCCTTCTACATCTGAAAATTTTCCAGACTAGAGCCTGGAAAAGTGACTATTTTGTACAGTAGTGAGCAGATCAGTTGCTGTCTGGGCAATTCTGGGTGTTTTTTTTATACTTTATTTTTTCTTCAAACATATAAATATCTTTCCATTAATGTACATTAGAATTTGCTTAATAACATAAAATGCTACCCCTAAAACACTACTTCCTCAGTGTCTCTTGCGGAGTCATCCTTTCTTCCCGACCATATCTATTTGAATTTATTGTTCTTTTGTTCTTTTATGATATATTCCCATATATCTACAGTAGTCACAAAGTTTTATACTCATGTGATGCAAGGGATTTTTCTTCCCCTTCTCAATTCATCTTATTTCCCTGTCATCCTATTACTCTGCCTATAGTTTAATATCATGATTCTGGGTGTTGCAATCCAAAAGCTGGAGATTCGTAGACCAAAATTTGGTAGCCCAAAATAGTGGAATTTTCATCCAAAAAAGGCTGAGGATTTCTGGGAGATAGAGAACTGAATCTTGGACATCTGAATAAACTGGAAATGTTCCTTCAGGTAAAAAGAATAGTGTTTTTTTTTAATTTGTGTATTTTCCACATTGACTGAGGTCCTGTGCCCCTAATCTCAGTGAATGTGGAGTAACCACTGTATTTCTGATCTCTCCTCTGGCTTGTACTATGCTAAATTTAAATTAGGATGGGCCGGGCTTGAAGCAAAATTAAAAACTTCTGTGTCCTAAATATTTCAATGGCATATGTTTAATGCTCTCTCTGAGTGAAATCTGTGGGACTGTGAAGTTCTTAAACTTGGTTGGATCCCAACCAAATTCCTTCTCCTTTGCAGGAAATCTTTTTTAGGCTGTTAAATATGCTAGCTGATCGTATTAATTATCTCATTTGTAAATCCGTTTCACTCCAGCCCCTCCTTCTCTGCATACATAGGACCACAAATGCCATTATTAAAATAATGATAACCTCAGTTATGGATTGCAGGGTCAGTTTGGCACTCCTGGTGTTCATGGCTGCTCACAGTGTTTGTAAATATAGTCTAGCATGACTAATAAATATAGGTTTGATGGCCAGGGAGTTGGCAATTCAGTAACTAAAACTAAACAAAGCTCATTAGGTATCCAGTTTAGCATTTTTTTGGGGGGTGTAGACAGTTGAGAAAGAAACAAAAGGGCTTCTTCATACTAGATCTCATTAGTCTGATTAACTAATTGTAGAAGTGAAGCGTAAAAGACGAAACATGACATCGAGGTGGCTCTGACGCTCTTGAGCTTTAAGCCACTTGGGGTTGCCCTAGCTGCAAATCCTCTCATTCAGTAAACACAGTCTTATTAGCCCTCCACAATTTGAATACAAAACACACCCATGTGTTTGCTCAGAAAATAGACATATTATAGAATGGTAAACCAGTATTAGGGTTAGGATTCGGGTTAGGGTTAGCATTCCATCACACGGTAAGGTACATATTTGTTTTCCAGAGAGTTGGAGACACAGTAAATCCAATTTTTGGAATTTATAATTTTTAAAAAATATTTTAAAGCCATGGATGTTTGAATCTGTGGATAAAGATCTGTGGATATGGAGGACTGACTGCATAATGCAAAAGTTTTTTTAAAAAATTAAATTAACAACCATATTGAAAGCATTAATTTATAACAATTTTTCCAAAGCTATTAAGACAAAATAATAATGATAAAAATGCAATACACTCCAATTAAAAGACTAGTTAGCAGTCAAAGACCTAAGCCAGGGGTAGGCAACCTTTCCCCTTTAAGGGCCGAGGG
>CM034701.1:371174718-371200348 GCA_020142125.1 Phrynosoma platyrhinos | reverse complement strand
TACAATACCATTGTATATAATAGGACTTGACCAACAACAGATTTTGGTATCCATAGTGGATCCTGGTGCCAAACCTCAGTGGATACCAAGGGTCCACTGTACAGTGGTTTCATTCATACTGTTCAGTACATACATGACTAATTCTTTAGGCATGTTTTTAGGTTGCCCAGGGGCACAGTTCTTGGCACTGTTTTTAAGGTGGAGAGGCTCAGTATTGGCAGGCAGACTGGGGAAATTATATTCCCACCCATTGTCACTGAAATATCATTACCTATGAAGACTTAGGGCCTAAGCAGACGGGCAGCCATGAGCCGCCCTAGGAAGCTGCAGATTGGGGCCGAGGTAGCCCCATTCCTCAGCCCCAACCCGCAGCTTCTCAGGCCCTGGAAGGAGCACTAAAATAGCGCTCCTTCTGCAAAATGCCGAAGTGCGCCACAAGAGGCCTTGAGCGCACCTTCGCCGTCTCTTCCGCCGCAGTGTATGTGGACGCTGTGGCGGAAGTACGTCGTCAGAGTGCTGGTCATGCGGAGCGACGGACACTCCGATGATGTGTTCAGGAAGGGGTTGGGGTGCCCAGCATGAGGCTGCCCCTCCCCTTCCTTGCCTTGAAGATGGTGCAAAGCGCCATCTGCTTAGGCCCTTAGAGAGCCAGCATAGTGTTATGGTTTGAGCTTTAGACTATGACTCTGGAGATCAGAGTTTGAATCCCACTTGGCCATGGAAACCCACTGTGTGACTTCAGGTAAGTCACACATTCTTAGCCCCAGAAAACCCCATGATAGGCGCTTTAGGGTTGCCATAAATCAGAAGCAACTTGAAGGCACAAAACAACAATGAAGGCTCTTACAAGCACAATGCGTACTTAAAAATTCTCTCTCTGTGTTCAGTGTATCTTATCCCAAAGTAAATGCGCACAGCATAGATTGCAGGCAACCTTTATTATATCTAGCAGCGTTCAATGACAATTGCTCTCTTAATACTTCTTAATGCTGTATACCTTTGAATGACAATGCCTAAGGAGACTCAATTACATATGAGTCTTGGTAGTCCAAGTTTCCCAGATCATTTTAGGGGGGCTCTGCTTCCATTCCTCTAAATTTTAGAGTGGATGGAATCTGTTCCAGAGTCCATGCACAGAGGAATGCAGAAGGGAGGGGAGACACCAATTCTGGCAGAAGCGTAAGATCCAGCAGAAGTACTCAAGTGGATCTTGGCCAGTAGCTACAGCTATTTCCAGTAAGGAAAGGATCATGTTATACCTGCCTGTCACATAGCTATTAAATAGGAACAATCTTCCAGGATGGGGTGGAGATGATGATGATTTCTTACTTGCCTCTCCCCGTGGAACAACAATTAACAGACAAAAACATCAGTTAAAAAGACATCTGTTAATACACACATCAGCTTAAAAGGACAAATAAGATGTACACATATTAAAACAATCCAAATTTAAAATTAATGATTTTAAAAAATCATCGGGATAATCCTGCCGAAAGAGGTGACAATTCCAATTCAGCATCGGAAGCATGGTTGGGGGAAAAAAAAAAAAAAACACTCAAAAGATTGCTGCCCAGATAGATTATAGGCCCTTGTTGGTCTGTCTCCACCATCTAAAGTACAACAGGTGGCAAAGTATTCAGGGCCTTCCCTGCAGTGCCACCAAATATCCTTTCCTCATGAAGCTCACTTTTCTCCTTGATCACTGACTTCATGTTCAGCTGCTGCTAGATGAAATTTTACCAACCACCCCCATCCCTTATGAATATCTAACAAAATTCCATGTTGACAATAGGAGTATAAACTGCCACCTTGGATATGACTCACTCTTACTTCAGTGCATTTGAAGAAGGCAGAAACAAAAACACTCTCCTCTCCCATGTCTATTGAAATGTTGATACCAGCAATCAAAGCCTGAACACTCAAAACACAGTATAGGATATGACAGATGCATCAAGTTGAATACAGATCACTGCATGTGGTTGAGAGCTCACCATGCCTAGGCCAGAGCTGGTGAGTTGTTGGCCCTCCATATGATTTGAAGAGTGCCTACAACTTTTAGCATCAGTTATTCTGGATGAGGCTGATTGAATTTGTAGAGCAAAACAGCTGGAGGGTCAAAGATTCATCACCCCTAGTCAATCCCATATTGCCTGCCTAGTTGGGCAGCATAGATGATTGTTGGCCTCTTGTAGACCACAACACATTGGGTGGTGGGCTACCTTCAAGCTGAATGGTCACAATGTTTTCCAGTTATCTGGTTGCCTTGCTTCCTAGGCTGCCAATCCTGACACATTTTGGCTGAAATCCTGTTGGTTATCTGTAGGTGGAGTAGACTCATTGAATCAACTGTTAAGTGGTGAGTGAACACATAAATTAATCCATTTGATTCAGCAGATCTCTATTTAGGGCTAGCAATGGGATTTATGTAGGCCAGTGATTCCCAAACTCTAATCCTCCTGATGTTTTGGACTTTGGCTCCCAGAATCCCAGACCATTGGCCAAGATGGCTGAGGCTCCTAGGAGCTGAAGTCCAAAAACACCTGGAGGACCAGAGTTTGGGAATCACTAATGTAGGCTATTGTGTGCAATTTTGACACATTTGAGATTTCTTCAGGGAGCTGTTTGGAAAAAAGTATCTTGTAATGATGTGAGTGACTTTAATGCAATCTCATCCACAATGGGGCTTGTGCGAATTGGAAGAACATCCCATGGTGCTTTGCAGTAGAGGGTTCTTAAGTGGTAAACAGCCTCCCTTATGACAGAGAGGGGGAACAATGGACAGTGTGTAGGGGAATGGTGATCCATGAGTCAGTCTCCCCCTGCCCTGCCCCGAATCACAGAAACCCCTGTTGGCCTGGGGTGAGGTCACAATACTTGCATACAAACACAGAGGGAAGGCAGAAAGCAGCTGTGAGGGTTAAAGGAAGGAAGGGGAAAGTGAATATGATCAATGTTATTTTTTTGTTCCCAAAGATGGTTGCTCTTCTGCTTTGGAAATAGTTTCTTTTTCTTTTCTGAGAGGAAATGTGCAACATAGAGAAAATAGAGCAGCCGTGCAATTAGAGGAATGAGATCATGAATGGACTTTGCCGATTCCTGGGCTGGCTCTCGGAAAACAGGGCGCCAATTAATGGGAAGCAGCCAACTGTGTTCCTCCCCTGACCAAAAGTTCACCCACTTTGCTGCTGGCATCTTCCCAGGTCCAGCAAAACAGCCAGAAACTGTTTTACGATCCACCTGATGTACCACGTGTAATGTGGGAATAACAGCAATCTTGGATAGCATTCAAAGAGTTTTATCTTGCTCATCTTTACAAGAATCCTGTAAGATGGGTGATGCTAATCCTAGGAAAATGCCCTCAAAATTGCATTATATTTTGTGTGTGTGTGTGTGTGTGGAGTACATTTCTAATTTACGTTTTTAAAAAATTAATATAATAGCAACACATTTTTCTGATTGCTGGTCAACACACACCCTTTCTATAATTACTGAAAGGTTTTATCTTTAAAAAAAAAAAGGAGAAAAAGCTATGCAAGAAAAACAAGCCATTATTCACAACATAACATAACTGCCAAAAGGAAGACACTAAATCTTGCATCAAGGTAGCTCATTGTGGTCAAATACTGTACAATTCAAGAGATGAAAGCAGGTAACTTTATGTACCAGCAGTTTACTACTGAAAGCCATTATGGAAAGATTAATAACTTCAAAATATTGGAAGCATGCCTTATCATGTCTGTGTATGCCATACTGAGTTCCTTTGGGGAAGGGCAGGATAAAAATATGAAAAATAAATAGAATACTGATTGCTCCCAATCATGCAGATTGTTGGGAATGTCAAAGAAATAGACACCAGCTCTGCATGTACATTATTTAGGGTGGGTGTGCCCATTTCTTAAAATATTTTAGAAGACAGAGGAATTGTGTCCAGTAAGCAACACAAACCAACAATTTTTATGCCAGAAAATCAGAGCTGCATCAGAATTTCTGAAAGTGAAAAGCCACTTAAGAAAAATATTGACATTGCTTTTCACAAAGTGCAAGAGATGTGCAAAAGTGGACTTGTCCAACTGGAATATAGCAACACTGAGGTGATGATCGTTACTAAACCTCTATCAAAAGATCGGTTCCAGAGGCTTCGTGAAGGGGTGAAGATCCTTGACATCAGTCCAAGAGAATGAGAAGGGGATTGCTGGAAGAAACCTATGCATTCTCTTTCCCCTTATTATATTGATAGGGTTTTCTATTTAGGTCACTTAAGACTAACTGTCTTTCTCTAAAGATTTTAAAGTGCCAGTATGCAGTCAGCAACTGCCTCCTCTAAGTCTAAAATGGATTAACAGCCTCTTCCTGCGATATTGACACCAGTTAGGATAAGATTTAGTTTGTTGTGTAAATATTTACTAAAGACATTATTTATTTTTAAACCACAAACTATGTGTTTTCATTTTTTGAATTAGTCTTTATTCTTTAGGAAGTCATATTAAAATATAGTCTGGCTCACAGTTTTGTTTTGTTTTGTTTTGCTGCTCTGCTGATGAAAGCTGAACTCTAACAAGTTTAACTGTCATACCTGCATATTTTAGTTTTCCTTTAAAAGGGTTAACACCCTGGGAAACCAAAATTGCACCCCACATTTTTGGGTTATGGGCCCAGAAGGGGTCCCAGTCTAGACACAGTGAGGTCTCAGAGGAGATTATTTTTAAACTGAATACTGAATACTGATTATTTTTAGACTGAATACTAAAAGCAAAAGCAACTTTAAGAAAGAAGCTTTTAATCCTAAACAGAAGGGCCTTTGCAGACTGCCACAAATAATGCAAATTGAGTCCACTTTAACTGCCCTGACTCAGTGCTAGGGAATCATGGGAACTGTAGTTTATTGTGGCACCAGAGCTCTCTGACAGAGAAGGCTCAATGTCTCAGAAAAAAATACAATTCCCATGATTCCCTAGCACTGAGCCAGGGCAGTTAAAGTGGACTCAATTTGCACTATTTCTAGCAGTATGCAAAGGCCCAGAAATCTTTCAGTCATGCTGTTATCAGTTTGAGTCAACATCATTTATTTCAAATTACTGGAGATAAATATAAAAACTAAGTTTTTATTAATAGTGGAGCAAGTGCGCATCACTTCAACAACAAAGAATGGTTTGTTGATTTTGATTCAAATGTAACTTTTCCTGTCTATCTTGCTAATGGTCAATAAGTTTTTGCATAAGGAAAAAGGACTGTTATTTTGCAAACAAAACTTGGTCCAGATGCTTATTGTACCAGATTCACAACCCGCAACACCAAGAGGCAACCATGTCAGTTTTAGAAAGCAAACCTTTCATGGTAAAAATTTGATTTTTAGAGCATATGTAGGATCTCATGGATGATATCAGAGGCAGATTTTACATTCATCTGTGAAGAGTGTGACCAGATGTAATCACAAAGACTGTTCAACTTTATGACATCGCAGATTTGCTCATCGAAGTATTGAAAATATTAAGAAACTGGCAAATCAAGAGCTTGCAAGAGACTTTACATTCAAAACATACTCTAACAATGAAAAAAGTGTAGAATGCTTGAAAGCAAAAGCCACAAGAGCTTCACATCCTCCAGTTACTGAAAGACAATCCTATAAAGTATTGGATCTTTTACATGCTGATCTTTCTGGACCAATGAATCAAAAGTCAGCAGGAGGTAACTCTTATTTTATGACTATTATTGTTGATTTCAGCATTTCAGAGAAGAGTCAAGCATTTCAAAAATTAAAAGAGTACTTTAATTGAGTCTCTAACAAATTTGGTTATAAACCAAAGAGCCTGCACACAGACATTAGCACTGAATTTGTCAATGATGAATTTGATGAATTTTTGAAAGAACATGGTGTTGAGCGTCAGACTACACATGCTTATTTTGCAGAACAAAATGGCAGAGCAGAGAATAAAAAGAACTCTCAAGGAGATGGCAGTCACTGTGCTTTTGGAAGCTAATATGCCTGAATGCTATTGATCTAAAGCCATCATGACTGCAACATACCTGTGTAACAGATTGCCAAGTAGATCTAAAGATATAACCCCATTCCAGTTATGCCATGGAGTTAAGCCAAAATTAAACCATCTGAAGGTTTTTGGAAGCAAAGCATTTACCTATATTTCCAAACAGAAAGAGGCAAACTTGATTGCAGAAGTGAAGAGGGAATTTTTGTTGGTTATGCTAGAAATGGTTACAGAATTCTAAATCCAGATGGGCACACAATAAAGTTAACAAGTGCTGTTTATATTGATGAAAGACCACATCCCAAATCAAACCCAAATCAAGATGCCTATCAAGATTTATTTGCAGTAGAAGAAGCCTCCCACCAGCAACCAAAACACATGGAGTTTTTTCATCCTCCAAAGATCTTGCATCCAGAAGGGGCTACCCACACTATTTGGGAATCTAGGGGCTGGAATTCAATATTGCAGCTATGGATTCATAACCTAGAGTTACAAATCCATAACTGCTCTGTTTTTACTTAGATTAAGTAGTCTAAGGCTGGATCCACACTGCAGGAATAATCCAGTTTGCCATGGCTCAATGTTATGGAATTCTGAGAGCAAAGCTCTTGTGCCACAACAAAATACAATTCTCAGTAGTGGTGTCAAACCAGATTAGTTCTGCAGTGTGGATCCAGCCTAAGACTATGTAACTAGTCAGCACCCACATCTGGTGAAGGGGTCTTTTCAGTTGCTAATTGGGGTGCAAGGAGGATGACATTTCCAATCTCCTCCCACTAGCGATTAAGGCTGCAACAATCAGAACCAAGACCCCCTGTTGCAATTCCTTTTTAGGCCAGAAGACATTAATTATTTACACATATTCATTTGAGATGTGGTGCTGGAGAAGAGTGCTGAGGATACCGTGCACAGCCAAAAAACCCCAAACGAGTCCTTGAACAGATCAAGCCTGCAATCTCCCTAGAAGCCAAGATGACCAAATTGAGGCTGTTGTACTTTGGCTACATCATGAGAAGATATGACTCATTAAAAAAGACAATAATGCTAGCAAAGGTAGAAGGTAGTACAAAGAGAGGAAGACTATATGCCAGGTGGATAGATTCAGTCAAGGAGGCCATGGGACTGAATTTGCAAGACCTAAGCAAAGCAGTGTGGATAGGGTTTTTTGGAGATGTCTTATCCACAGGTTCACCATGAATTGGGACTGAATCCAGGGCAGTTAACAACAACAAAGCTAAATAATCAATTGACATAGAATATCAACAGTGGTCACCTACTTCTTTGTATGCTTCCCAAGCTTGATGACACCTCTTTCCTACATGTGGATTATGGCATTTTGACAACATAAGGACTGATACTGGGGCTGGCATCCTGTTAGTGGCATAGGCAAATGTCACCCTACACATGTGTTATGTCTTTTTTGGGTGATTATGGAGGTTGGTTTTCCCTTTTACTCTCGGCAGAGGATGTAATTATTCTGTCTAACTTCAGGGACATATGCAAGCAGTTCTGATCCCTCTTAGCAAATAGTATCACTGAACACTGGATTGTTTTTTAATGCTCAGTAAAACACATGGAGAGGGCCTATTGTCCAAATATATAACATTTAAAAATGCATTTCCTTGCTTTCTCCTTTCTTTTAAAAGTAGTGTACTAATAATACTCATTATTCATTGATGGGAAGTACCTTTTTATATTTGCTACTTCTTTTCAATGTGATCATGACAATCTGGTATGTTTTGGAGTTACTTTTACATTTTTGTTTGCATACAAGAGAAAAATACACTTGGAAATGTAAAATAGGCATCAGTGGCATCACTAGGGTGGGTGATACCTAGTGTGATAACTCGTGGTTTTGCTTCTGTATTGACCTCCTCCCATCCCACACCATACCGAATGTTTTTGTATTGTTATCTGTAAAGCATAAATTCCATATGCAGGGCACCCACACCTTACTCAGGTTTGCCATCTGTGGTTTTAAGCTTACACGGCTGGCAAGCCCTGCATGTTTTAATGGCATGCACGCCTGTGGTGCACCTGCAGCGCCGCACGCAATAGCGTGCGGCCATTAACAACAACGGGATTTGAAGTCCTGCATGTTTTGCATATGCGTGCGGGGGGGGGTCTGGAGCGGATCCCCCATGTATATAAAGGGCCCACTGTATCACTGAATATAATGGCAGCAGTTGTGATGTAAACAACTAGCAAAATTAAAATTTAACCTTTAAATTACATGCACAGCCTAAATATCCTTACATTTACATAGATTCATGTAGCTAAAATGAAAATTTGGGTAAGATGTGATGTTTTTAAAGAAAAATTTAAAATAATTTTTTAAAAATCTGAGGTCTCTCCTTTCTTTACCCACTGAGTCTTGCCCTGCCTTCTCTTTGACTGAGCTCCAAGGGTTTAAAGGGATGTGGGTCAAAGCCACAGCCCATTTCTGCCCAAAAGCAGACTTTTGGGGAGCAGGGGTATCACACCCTTAGAGTGTCACCCAGTGCAGCCTGCATCCGTGCCCCCATAAAATCCCCCCCAATAACCCCCAGAAAATTTCATGAGCAACCAACCTCAACTCCTATATCTTCAATATGGAGGTAATTTAAAAGAGATTAAATGTGTTATTAGATATGCTCTCATAGCATATGTATAAACAGACATTGTGCCCTTGGTTTCCATGGGGAGTTACAGTAATGGTAAAGTGCTCTGAAGAAACTTGCCAAGGAAACCCCATGATAAGGTTGCCTTAGGGTCATTATAAATTGGAAATGAAGGTACGCAACAACAATAACAAACATGATAATGTCACTAACAAGCTTTGAAAAAAACCCAAATCAAAGAAAAAATGATTTATCAAAGGGAATATTAATACATAATAATTACCATAATATGTTGGGCTGGAATTCTCTAGCATAGTTATGAATACACAAGCTAGAATTACTCATTCTGATTCATATTCATGATCTGTATGTATTCACTAGTTTTGGGAATATTTAAGGACTGTAAAAGTCGCCCAGTCCCCAGTTACCAGGCAGCAGCCACTGTGAGTTGTTGGCATTCAGTGTTGCAGTTATGGATTCACAATCTGGACTGCTGCAACACTGAATTAATGCAGTTTGACAATATTTTAACTGGCACGGCTCCATTCTATGGAACCCTGGGATTTGTTGTTTGTTGTGGCACCAGAGCTCTTTGAGAGGGAAGGCTAAATATCTTGCAAAACCGCAAATCGCGGAATTATATAGGATTAAGCCATGGCGGTTAAAGTGGTGTCAAACTGCATTAATTCTTCAGTCTAATTGCAGCCCTAGAATTACAAATCTATAACTGCTCTGTATTTGGTAAGACTAGGTAGTCTTACTGGCTTGGCTTTAAAAAAAGCCATCAAGACGGATCTCTTCCGGCAGGCGTTCGCGGAATGATATTTCCCATAATCTCTCCCCCACCATTAGATCACTCCTTTATAATCAGAGTGCCCTGTTTAATTCGTATTGCATTTGTAATTCTGTTTTAAGTTAAATTTTAATGTTGTTATGAATTTAATATATTTTTGGGTGTGTGTGTGTGAATGTTTTTGTATTGTGTGGGATTGTGCTTTTAGATTGTAAGCCCCCTTGATAGCCTCGGCTAAAGGCGGGATATAAATAAATAAATAAATAAATAAATAAATAAATAAATACTATTAATTACTGTAAACTACACCAATGTTCCCTCAGTCCACATTAACACCAAGCAGCTGGATCAGATGAATGAGATGGGGCATAGGAGGATGACATTTCCAATCTTCTCCTGCCCATGAGAAAGGCTGTGACAGTGACTTGTGACAGGGGTCTTGCTTCTGATTTTCAGTCTTGGATCGCTGGACTGGCAAGGAGGACTGGGACAGAAGATGATATAGAGTTATGCGAATATAACTAAGTAGCTGATGTACAATATCAGTAGTACTTCTTTTCATCTGGGTAGACTTCTTGAAATTAGCTTTCAAATATGGGCCATTCATTTCCCTTGTTCCATGAATGTAAAGATCAGTGCAAATCTTTTATTTTCTATAAATAATTTAATAAATATTTTTGTTTTACAATGATACATATAAGTAACAATACTTTTTTTTTTGCCAGAAACAAGAGTCAAAAGACACTTAAGGATCAGTATACTTTAATAAGGTATCAGTGTCAAAATACATTTCCTTATCAAGTTAAAAGTTCCCACAGAGTTACAAGATTATCAATAAGAAATCGAACAATATAAAGAGCATGAAATAATTACAATAATTATGGTTAATATTTTTAACAATTTTTTTAAAAACCCCACCTCCCTCCCCAGTGTGTTTTAGTAAGTGGTTAGGGTACATCTTAACACTGAAACTACAAATAGAGAATACAAATAAAATAGCAATATTTAAGTGTCATTAAGCCTTCAAGCACACAACCATGACCACAATCACATCTACTCTTCTGCAGCCACAGGCTTCAGGCTATT
The DNA here is from genome assembly GCA_020142125.1 of Phrynosoma platyrhinos. Classification (NCBI taxonomy): domain Eukaryota; kingdom Metazoa; phylum Chordata; class Lepidosauria; order Squamata; family Phrynosomatidae; genus Phrynosoma; species Phrynosoma platyrhinos. Next base: position 371,189,885 of record CM034701.1, on the reverse strand, counting down.
TATGCTAGGGAAGCAATTGGAAATCAATGGAGTTGCTTGTGATCAAACTGCTTGCAGATGATAGGCTAAAGCTGATGTTTTAAACATATTTCTTTTCTAAAGCTTGGATAGAAGGTTATCAAGTTAGCTTAAGGCACGACCTAGCCAAAATCAAACACTTTGAAAGGTCCATTGATATTTTTTTTTAAAAAACCCAGAAGCAAACTCATGATTTGCCATTGACTGGACACAATCAACAGGATGCTTGGAGTAAACTGTGGACTTCTTTGACAAGGGTGACTTTATGATGTGCATTTGCAAATATCTGTCTGCTACATTTGTATATGCTTAACCCTCATTTTTTAAAAAAGGGCCACCATACCACCCTTCAATACACTGATCTCTTCTGATTTCAGAAACAGGGTCGGGCCTGGTTAATACTCACATAGGAAACCACCAGGGAGTACCAGAGATCTTCAGGTAGGACTAGGAAAGAATTTGGCTTCCAGCTCTGGAGAGCTGCTGCTACCAAAGTTGATAATATTGGGCTAGTCAACGGTTCCCAATCTTTCATGCTCCAGATGTTTTAGATGTCACCCCCCACACCAAATTCCTGATTGCTGAACAAGCTGGATAGGGTTTCTGAGTTGAAATCCAAGACACCTGGAAGATCAAAGTTTGAGAACCACTGGGCTAGATGAACCAATGGTCCACTGCAACCTCTTGTGTTCCTAGTAACTTCCTAACACAGGCCCACTTCATCTGGCCCACTGAAAGTCTTGGCATGTCCACTGTGAATCCATGCCTCTTCCCTGTCATTTCCAACTAGGGATGGGACTATCTTTTTCCTGATCTCAGGCTATGCTGCTAGAACTACTGGTTGGATTACATTGGCCCTTCTGCAGAGGGAGGAGGGTGAGGAACAGAAACTAAGGGCCTTTGCAGACTGCCAGAAATAGTGCAAACTGAGTCCACTTTAACTGCCCTGACTCAGTGCTAGGGAATCATGGGAACTGTAGTTTATTGTGGCACCAGAGCTCTCTGACAGAGAAGGCTCAATGTCCCAGAAAAAAATACAATTCCCATGATTCCCTAGCACTGAGCCAGGGCAGTTAAAGTGGACTCAATTTGCACTATTTCTAGCAGTCTGCAAAGGCCTTAAGAGTTTCAGTTGCTGCTCTTGGGGCTTCTGAAGTATCCAGTGAGAGCAAAGCTTGCTTCCCTGGTCAAACCATTTGATGTATAAGTTTCACCTGGATTTTCCACCAAAAGCCCAATAACTCTAGGGTGTCTGACTATGCCCTGGACATCATCCAGTCTCCTGCACAGTGCAGGTGGGGCATTCTGCCCTCTACCCTGTTATTCTTCCTAATTCCTGCTTTAACACACCAGTGGTCTTAACTTTTTTTATGTGCGCACTGTAGAATACTTCCCACACCCCATCTCAAACTATTTATATAGAAATATATAAAAATATGTAATTTATCATGGTTAGTGGTTTGTGTTGGACTAGGGCTCTGGGATACCAGGGTTCAAATTCTTGCTCAGCCATGGAAAACCACACTTAGCCACAGTCACTGGGTGACCCTGGGCAAGTCCCAGTCTCTCTGCCATACAGGAAAGCAATGACAACTCCCATCTGAACAAATCTTGCCAAGAAAAACCACATGATAGATCCCCTTATACTCACTATAAGTCAGAAATGACTGAAGGCACAAGACAATATAAAGATATATCTACTTAAAAACAGCTAGAAGTGCTCAGTCAGTGCAGTGGCTCCTTATTCTGAAAGCATGATTGCTACAACTGTCCCACAGACCATTCCTGAAGTTTCTATCATATGGGACAAATTGATTACTGTATTAATTCTGCACAAACCCTGGCTGTGCTCTGTGGAGTTTGCTGCATAGAGATGTAATTTGTTCGTGTTGATTAATCTTAAATAGATTATGTCTACCTATTAAATCAATTGCTGAGTGGTGAGTCAACACACAGATAAATCCAATTGATTCAATGGGTCTATTCTTTTTAGGATTAACAATAGGAATGAGGATGCTATTCAAATATTTGAAGAGTTTATTGTAGTGGTGGACAACATATATGTGGCCCTCCAGCATGGACCACAAAGTCCTGCATTTCTCACCATTGGTTATGCTGGATAGGAATTGCAGTCCACAACATTTGGAGTGGTGATATTTTTGGTTCACTGGAAAGGCTTGCCCTGTGCATCAAGGATTTCATTCTGTTGATGCTGATCTCTCACATAGGTAGGGACCTACAAATTAGACATGGGAGTTTTTGTACCAGAATGACTCTTTGAAAAGGGTTGTCCTAATTGGCTATTGGGAGGCTACAGAAGATCTCATTCAGGAACCACAAAAGTTTTCTAAGTGCAAAGGTTTGGACATTGGGCTGAAAAGGATTCCAGAATGCAAACTTTAAATCTATTCCTATTTTTTTCTTCATCCACCATTCTTAACCATCATGAAAACTATTACATAAGAATACAAACAAATGGAACAAAAGCATGCTGTGGATTTTGAGAGAAAGATTTCTGAGCACACTAGATTCTTGAGCACTTCTGCTCACAGATGTTTCCCGAAGTCATAGCTTTTATGAACATCTCTCCCTGGAATTATATCCCCTTCCTATTTAAGCAGTAGGCACAAACCATTCCACATGGAGAGCTCTGTTTTCTTTAATTTTCAAAGGGAAAGGTTCAAGCAGTGCCTTAACATGATGTTACTGAAATCAATTTGAATTCTGAGTGCTTAATTTTTGGCTGGATCATTTCCAGCTATGGGGAATGAAGTATCCAAATGATCAAACTGAATCATTGGGTTCAACACATGAAGCCAGCACCATGAGTATGCAGATCCCTGTCAATACTGGCATTCTCATGAGAGCCTGGAAATGGGCATAGCCCTCCTGGCTAGGGGATTTTAAGATTTGTAGTCCAACCCTTCCCTTCCCCCATTTCAAAGTTCCAACTCATGCATAACACATGAGGCTTTTTTACCATTAGAAAGCTCCCTGGTTGCAACTAAATCATTTTCTAATTTTGCAAAGGGATGTGTGTGGATCTGCACCTTCCAGTGAACCAGACTGTGGCTGGGAAATTTTGGAAGTTGTAGTCCCAAAATTAACATTTATGAGCTCTAGTGCCAATGGAGTAGTAGAAATCATGTGGTCTTGCAGATGCTACTGGACTGCAACTGCCATCAACCCTAGACAGCATAGTAAGGTATACTGGGAATTGCAGTCAAATAAGATTTGTAGGCCAGCATGATTCTCAATGCTGCTCTAATGCTTTAATGTGCAGAGAAACTCTAAAGCTTCCTTGTCTCCAGAAATCTTATTAGTACCAATATCACCTTCCATTTTTGAAAAGAGACATGCATGCAGATCTGCACCTCCTAGTGGGTTGGCCATGGAAGCCCATTGATGCACGAATTTGGTAAATGCCTTGTGGAATGCACATTACTCTGGCATAGCTTCACAGAAGTCAAGCTTCCCAATCCTTGAGCATTAGTCTGAGGGTGGGAGCCATGTCTGTCATTTTTTTTTTTTTGCTGCTGTGGGTTATGGAGTTGAATAGCAACTTCAAAGACTAACATATATATTGTAATACAAATTCTGTGTAGGCCTGAGACCACCCCAAGAAAGTTAATTGTGCTCAGATCCTATAGGGATCCAGCCTTCCTCAACCTGGCATCTTCAGATGAGTCTAGAACTCCTACCATGACCACCAGCCAACATCTCCAATCCAATATAGCCAGAGATTACCAGGCTGTATCTCTTGATTTAAATGGTTCATAAGGGCAAGTAATATTTCTTGGATTAGAACTGTCTTCAGGAGTGGGCATAAAAGAGAAAAGGCTTGAGTTTCTAACACAGCACACTGACTTCTATAATTCTATTCTGATATGCATTAAGAAACAATCTGGATAGATAGGATTTTCCAGTGCTAGGAAGGAAACTAGTAACAATCAGTTAGTTAATATATTATGATCAACCGATCAGACATAATCAGTTAGTTAAATAATTAATTACTTTTCTTTCCCTACACTGAAGTGGGACACATATGGCCCTCTAGACATCTTTGGACTGCAGTTTCCAGCAGCTCTAGCTGGAATAGCCAATGAGGAGGAATACTGGAGTTTCAGTCCAACACATGTGACAGGCTGCATGATTCACACCCCTGCCTTGTAGCTAAAATGTAATTATCTTCCTTTGAGACTACAACTTAACAAGGGTAACTCCTTTTCCAGAGTAAGCGTAATCTTTTCGCTACTTTCCTGGATAGAGAAGATGGCTATCTCAAATGATGGAGGAGTAATATTCTATGGATCACCCTGTCCTTCCCATAATTAGGTAAAACATAAAACAGCTATGACTACTATTATAATTATTTCTGAGAAATGGGAAAATTATTTTTCATTGGAAACATAGCAGTACCTACCATATATACTCAACTATAAGTCGACGTTATGTATATGTCGAGGGCATATTTTGGGGCCAAAATTATGGATTTTGATATTACTTGTGGATAAATTGAGGATAAAATTTAGGGGCATGTAGCAAAGGATGTAAAGGACAAAGTTAACTTTCTTCATACAGAAATGTCTTACTCAGATCCTTCTAAGCCCAACTGCTCTCGGCAATCCTTTGAGGGGAAGCACCAAAGAGGTGCCACCATTGCCATTTTCCCAGGCAAGCATTCAAAAAGGCTAGAAGCAACATAATGGTGGAAAGAATAGAGTAGATTGATGCTTTTTTTGGGTGCTCCTGGGATAGGCTAAGGCCTTAAATTTTGCCACTCTACTCAGAGAAGGGGAAGTGTTAAAATACAGTACTTACATTGACCTGTGGATAAGCTGACCTAGCTTTTTGGGGTCAATTTTTTGATTAAAATTTCTAGACTTATACATGAGTATATACAGTAACTAAAATTTCCAGATGTGGGAACTACAATTCTAATTATTATGTTTTTTAAAAAAAGGAAAATGCCAAGGAACATGCCAAGCTCTGAAGATTTTTACATGAAGCCTGACATCATCACAGTTACCTTTGCTCTGAATCTGCCCCAATCTTTCCCCTCCCACTGAAACTCCAGGCTTTAATAAATATTTTAAAATCTGCACCCCCACAAGTCCTGGAGCTCTATTATTGCTGGAGTGAATAAATTAGTGTGCCTGTCCGCCTAGCAAAGGCAAGCAATATTGCATGGAATGAAATTAATGCACTCCTTCCATTGAGCTAAATTCCTGAGCACCAATATTGTTTCTACAGTGTTTCTGAAATTCAGATTGCCCTTCTAATGACCTACTGAAAGGCTATTTGCACTCAAAAAGACTATCAGCAATTGAAAAGTAAGCTAAAAAGACCAATAATAATCCTCTCACTCAATGGCTCCAGAGCCTATAAAATCTGACACCCCCCCCCCCAGTCTAATAAAATGGCAAGCAAATATATTTAAATGTACTCTTTAGCAAAATTCAGTAGTGCAGGAATGTGGCTACAACTGTCTGGGGACAGGAGCAAGAATGCAAATTAGCAGGCAATTATTTAGCAGTATTAGTAATAGAGAGCCAGCATGGCATAGTGGTTTGAGTGTTGGACTATGACTCTGAAGACCAGGGTTCGATTCCCAGCTTGGCCATGAAACCCACTGGGTGACTTGGGCAAGTCACATGCACTTAGCCTCAAGAGAAGGCAATGGTAAACCTCCTCTGAACAACTGTTGTCAAGAAAACCCCATGATAGGCCTTAGGGTCACCATAAGTTGGAAACAACTTGAAGGCACACAACAGCAACAACATTGGTAACAGCCTTTGGACTAATCCCACAATGTCAGAAACAGCATAAGTAAAGCAGTTCCTACAGAGACTACATGGCTTTGCAGCCAAGTTGTAGCAGATATAACGAAGTATCAATATAAATATTTACCCTGGAGAAAAGTATCAAAGGATCAATTATACTTTTGAGTAATTTATTTTAAGAAAAGGATGATTAAAACAGACAGAAGGGCTGAATTCCCTTTGCTTCTAACTAATAATTCTCTTCTCTGTTCTCAACTCTGTTCCTGAATGTGATTCACACTTAGACTTCTGACTTAACCAAAATTATGGGAGGGTGACACTGAATTAACTGAGAAGGCTTGTCTGCCTCCTTCGATTACTTTGCAGTGCCATGCTCTAGATCTAAAATGGCAGCAACTATTCCATCAGTTTTAATCCAAAAGAACACAGATGTTGGGAGCTGGATACAGTCTAGCAGTGAAGGCACCTAGACATTGCTAAAATCCAAACAGCAGTTATTTGCCTGGCAGCTTTGGTTCTTCTGGAGGCAAGAATGAAAAACTCACCAGTCCTCAAATCCCTGACCAGCATAAGACATATTAAATCAGACAGCATACGGCACGATTTGCAAGGTGCACCCTAAAATCATGTCACAAAGAATGCTGCAGCATATTGTTCAGATTTCACACTTGATTCATGGTCCATTCTATTTTTAAAAAAATATTATCATAAATTGCTGGTTTCAACCTGTGCTACTGAATTTTATTTACCTCCAAGACAAAGACACAGGCCCAAGCATGAGCTTTGTGACCCAACTGGGATGAGAAAGCTACAATTTGCACAGAAACCATCCAACATAGCCATAATTCTTGGCATACTGCAGGGTAAGAAAGAGAGAAAAGAGAGGAGGGAGGGAGGGAATGAATGACCCATAGAGCTTTGTTGCTTTTAAAACCATCTGCTACTTTTCTGAAAGAAAATTCGAGGCACTAGGGCCAAGCAATGTGTATATTTTCTCAGAATACAGCACTGTTGACAGCCATTAGGGAAAAGTCTGTTTCATCTCACTCATCTTTGGCAAAAATAAAATAAAATAAAATAAAATAAAATCTTTGCAATAAATGGAGCCAAAGTATTACATAGAGGCATTAGCACACCATAGCTTTTTTTTATTAGCATGACTACTGAGGAAGTTTCATATAAATTACACACAAGGGGAATCATATAATATAAATTTTTCTAAGAAACAGAAAGAGAAAAATACAGTAGATGCATATTTATTTTAATACGAATAAGAAAAGTGAGTAACTTCACAGAAAGGCCACTATTTGGTAATGTGGACAAGTTCAATAGATAAGTAAAATCTTGTAAAAGTGTAATCAGTATTAGAAATTGTCTACTTGCAAAAATAGATTTTAAAACTGTAGCTGTTTTGAACAGTATAGGCCAGGGAACGCTGCAGGCTTCACTCAGGTCGCTTGGTCAAGAGCTCGAAGCAAGTCACTTCCTTGCAGAAGCATTGAACTGCCCACCATCGGGACATTAACCTCACAGTCATATCGGGTCAATTCCGGCAACAAATAGGGTTCAAATGATGAGCCAAGCAGACGACTCGTCATTCCTGAAATAAGAAGATTTAGATATTAAAACTTAAAATTTCTGTTCTGCACAAATGGCTTTAAAGGCAGTATACAACCACCACAAATCTCCTAGTTGATCTAGATCAGAACAACTGCATAGGAAGAGAGCTTTATTAATTCTTTGTCCTCATTGTGGTCCCTGTCCAGATTGGCGTACCCCAAATACCTGTATTAGAAGGGAATTTCCATTAATTATCAGTTGCTGTTTTGCTTGATAAAAATGGATACAAGGTCCTCTTACAGGAATTGAGAAAACCCACTTTTCAGCACTGTCATCCTGATTTGGATCTTTCCTATAAGCCTCTGGTTATTTAGAGCCTAGATATTTACTTTTAGATATTTATATACAAAGGGATCTGACTAGCTGTGTGTGTAGCATAAGCTTTCACAGACTTAGGGCCAAAACAGATGGCCCGAAAATGCTGGATTGGGGCTGCTGCAGAGCTGCATGCCACAGCAACCCCACGCCATACCCTCAACTTGGTGTTTTCCTGCCCCCAAAAAGAAGCAGCAGAAAGCTGGTCCTTTTTGCACTGGGAAAAATCTGCCTTTGCCACAATGGTGGTGGTTTTTCAGCCCTCCTGCAGTGTGCAGTATCTAAATGCTGTGTCACCGGAGTGCCGAAAAGCTGTCGCCATGTGGTCATGCAGGTGGCTTCACAGTAGCCTCCCAGTAGCTTGGGGGTGCATATCATGCGTACGCCATGCCCCCAAGCCACCGGGAAGCTTGTGTATTGTACCAGTCTGTACTGGCTCTTAGTCTACTTCCTCACATGAAAGTCTAGAAAAGCTTATGTTACTTCTTTCACAGTCTCAAAGGTGTTACAAGATCCCTTTGCATACAGATATTCCAGACTAACACGGCTATGTTTCTGACTTTTAAGTATTTAGTTAGTTATAGGGCCAAGACACTTCCAGCCAGTTGCCATTACAGTTGGCTCTTCATATCCATGGATTCTTCATCCACAGATTTAAACATCCACAGTTTGAAAATATTAAAAAATAAATAAATTCCCAAAAGCAATCCTTGATTTTGCCATTTTATATAAGGGACACCATTTTACTACCCCATAATGGGACTTGAGCATCCATGGATTTTGGTATCCACAAGGGTCCTGAAAACAAACCCCAGTGGGTACCAAGGGCCCACTATATAATTATAATTTTAAAAAGCAACATTGCACATTATTATCCAAAGTAACAAAACAGATAAAGTTAGTGTTTTTTTAAAAAAAAATGAATGGTGTAAGTTCCATCTCTCTCTCTCTCACCTCAATACCCACAGCACAACATGAGGCAGCAGCACAAGGCAGCCCTTAACTCACAAGGTATAATTCCTCTGCAGTTTAGTGCAGTCACACTACAGTAACAAAAAGATGAGGATGTGTGGCAAAAGAAGTGAAGTTACCACTTTTTAAATTAAAATAATGCACATCATGGTTAAATGTCCACCCATAAAATGTTGGTACCAGTGGCACAACCAAGGGATTGTCTATACAATTACAATACAGTGGGCCCTTGATATCTGCTGGGACCCCCTGTAGGTACCAAAATCCATGGATGTTCAAGTTCCATTAAATACAATGGACAGTAACGTGGGGTCCCTCATACAAATTGGCAAAATCAAGGTTTTTAAAATATTTTTTTGAATATTTTCAAGCCGTGGATGCTTGAATCCATGGATAAAGAACTCGTGGATATGGAGGGCCAACTGTACTCCTCATTCCAGCCTAACAGAATGCCATCCAGCCAAATGCAATTTGAAGGCGTTTGGGCTTTTTGCTGGGGGTGGGGTTCACAGCTTTTATTCATGTATCCATGGAAATTTGCAGAAATTTGCATTTTTGAATGTGTGGCAGTTCAGCCACTTTGCACGGATTTGAACGGCTGTGCATTTCCACAGGGGAATGGTGAATAGATGTGAACAGATACAAATTTTCACAGAAAAGTTTAGATAATTAACTGTTGATGCAAATGTGCAAATATCCTCAGCAATTTGCATAATACACTCGTGTGCAGAGTAGCTCCAAGTGTGCACAATCACTAAAGTTCTTTAAAGGAGCCTCATCTCTCTCCAAGTTAGCTTTATAGTCTGTCATCATCCATACCTGACATCCTATGAGCTGGAGGCACACTGAAGTCCTGATAAGGGGGATTGTAAAAATGTGGGGAGAAAGCAGCTTTGGGGTTGTTAGCAGAGCTTCCAGAGGAGGGTGGAGGATGCTGTGTTTGCTGTTGCACCATGTTCATTGATTGGCCTGAGCCTCTTTGAGGGTTACAAAGAAATTCATCTAGAAAGAAAAAGAGAAAAGAGCAGAGCTTAAAAACAAACATCTGGCTAGAATTCAGATCCATAGTCATGTTAGTCTGGAATAACATTCTGCAGAGTAACTGTGTAGAATAAGTTGTAGCACAAGCTTTCATGGACTTGGTCTACTTTCTCAGATGCTTATGCTACAATTTCTTCTACAGAAGGTGCTACAAGATACCTTTGCAGACAAACATCTGGCTGTACACTATCAGAAGCAGAATGCTAAACTTTATCAACTTTGGTCTGACCCATCATGGCTTTTCTCATATTTACACACATTTTTCTTGGAAGGTTTCCACCCAAGCCTAAGGCTTTTCTGGCATGATTTCCTAAGGCTGCAACTCTGAAAAATGATGACTTACACCTAATGAATGGTTTCCGACATTGAGGAAGACTAAGTGGGAAGTGACTGCAAATGGTCACTACATCGTAGCAAAAAATATATGGACTATTCGACTAAACTCCCATTGCATAAGCTAGCATAACCAGTGGTGCAACATTTTGGAGTTGAAGTTTAACAACAACTGGAAGCCCACATGTTGTGGAGCACAACATGATGCAGCTGGCTTGCTTGTGGATATCAGTCCATAGTTTGCTTTTGAGATGTGAAAAGACACAGAAAATTCATACTTCATCCACAAGCCACATTTGGGTATTATATTTATTGTTAAGATGTAAAATATGAAGAAAGGAGGGCCTCTGGACATTCACACATGGCCCTTCATCATGCCTATGAGATATACATCAACATTCATGTAGTTTACATGGTCGCTATGCTTGCCAGTTCCCCATAGGCCATCTGATGTGGTGCCCAGCAACTTTTCATCAATGGGTCAGGGACCAGAACCATATCAGTATCCACTGGCTACAACCGTTCCTTTCTTTCCTGGAAACTCTCTGTGGACCAGCACTGGTCCAGGGATCACCACTTTCAGCAGCACTGTGCTACTCAATGAGCCTGATTATTGTCCCATTGTGTGATGGGGAATGCTCAGTGGTTGTTTCTTTCCATGGTGATAGAATTAAAAGACATAACTGTGTTAGTCTGAAAAATCAGTATGAAAAGGGATCTTGTAGCACCTTTGAGACTAACTGAAAGAAAGAAGACCATCATTAAGACTGGACCTGCTACTTCATTTCCATACACAAAGGATTTGTAATTTGAATTGACATCCTCATATATACATGTCTGTGCCTGGCCTCCACTCCACCAAATGCATCTGAGGAAGTAGACTGAAATCTACGAAAGCTCATGCTGCCAATTTCTTTCTTTCAGTTAATCTCAAAGATCTCTCCATCATTAAGATTGGACCTGCTACTTTATTTCCATACACAAAGGATTTGTAATTTGAATTGACATCCTCACATATATATGTCTGTGCCTGGCCTCCATTCCACCAAATGCATCTGAGGAAGTAGACTGAAGTCTACGAAAGCTCATGCTGCCAATTTCTTTCTTTCAGTTAATCTCAAAGATCTCTCTACACATGCCATTGGTACACCACCATGGGTCTAGAGACTCTCTGGACTCTCCCCTCCACCTTATGCATCTGAGGAAGTAAAGCCTATGAAAGCACATGCTACCAGTGTCTTTCTTTCAGTTAGTCTCAAAGATGTTATAAGATCCTTTTAGCATAGTAGTTGTTTCTGCAATTCAGTGAATAAAGTGGTACATTAGAGGTGTTGATGAATAGTTATGCTCCATCCAAGAATGTGCAACAGGATGGCTGGAAGTCTACTGGTAAGTCCTACTAGAGCAGACCCTTGGAATCAATTGCCGAATGGTGAGATAACACGTAACATAAAATCCAATTGATTCAATAACTCTACTCTAATAAGTCTATAACAGGCTTTAGGATCATGTGAAATGGTTACATCTGTGGAACTCTGCTTTATGCAATCATGAAGTGAATACATCCATGACCCCAAAACAACAACAGTATGTGTAAGACAACATACCTATGTGCAAGAATCCATCAGGATTCTGGCCTATATGTGGGGATGCCAGGAGGAGAGGTTACTTTATGTGTAGAACACTGAAGCAAGTGCTCTTCAGCAAGTGCTTTCAGCTTACTAGCAAACACAAATGTCCCTCAATGGAGACAATTCATACATTTGGCTAGGTGATTATACAGTTTAAGTCTCCCTTATCTGAAATGCTTGGGACCAGGTCTTTTTAATTTAGATTTTTGGGGGGATTTTGTAATACCTGTACTTGCATGTATGTACATAATAATCTATCTTGGAGACGGGGCCCAAGCCTAAACCCAAAATTCATTTGTGTTTCATATACACCTTATGCACATAGCATGAAGGTAATTTTATACAATATTTTAAATAATTTTGTACATGAAACAAAGTTTGTGTATACTGAATCATAAGAAAGCAAAGATATAACTATCTCAGCCATCCACAAAACAATTTTTGAGTTTTGGAGTATTATGAATTTTGGAATTCCAGATAAAGGAGACACAACCTGTATTTAAATATTACAGTTTTCCTAAAGTCTCACCATTAAGGACACTTGTGCTGAGAGACTTCTTTTCTGTAAGCAGTGTGCAGTTTTCACCTCTGAGAATTTTCATCCTTTTCCACATTAAGTGTGTTGGATTAATGCCAGATGTATCTCCTTGTGGCTACAAGAAAAAAGAGGAAAGTGGAGAAGGCATAAGCAATTCAGGAAATGCTGTCTTGTCTTCTTTTTGTTTTTAATATCACATAAAGCAAATTATAGTCATTGCGAAGAATTGATTACCCCATTCAGGTGTTGAAAAGCTTGTTCTTCATAGTCCAGCTGCCGCTTCAGCTTCAAGCTGTTGGCGAGAGCAATTCGTGCAGGGTTTATATCTATGCCCCGCTGTCCAAAGCTCTCCAGTGTCCTGTCAAAACAAAGCCATTCCTTTTAAATTTAAATAGTTTAAAAAAACATTTTTGGAAAATAGGCTTTCATCTGACCAAGATTAATGTCAAATCAACATACTGAGACATGCAAATCACTCTGAGAAGTCTGTTCCTAATTTACGCAGTTGTATACCAATGGTATAGAGAGCCAGCATGATGTAGTGGTTTGAGCACTGGACTAGGGTACTGGGAGACCAGGTTTTGAATCCCGTCTTGGCCATGGAAATCTACTGGGTGACCTTGGGCAAGTCACACTCTCTCAGCCTTAGAGGATGGCAATGGCAAATCATTCTGAAGAAACTTGCCAAGAAAACCCTGTGACAGGGTTGCCTTATGGTCACCATAAGTTGAGAATGACTTGAAGGCACACAACAATACCATTGGTGGAAAGATCAGAAATGTCCTTATTGGAATAAAAGTCACTGATTGTAAAGTACAGCTGTAAGATACACAACTTATGAAATATAAACTCTTATTAACTATCCACACTATGAAATATTATTTCTGATTCTATAAAACTTCTTAGCAGAAAGTAGGAGGAGAGGTTTAGACACATAAGTGAAATGCTTGGAATGATAACAGAGATTTATTCATCATTTCTGCCTCCCATGGCTGTTTTCTACAGAAAACATCTATTCTGCATCTATTGCCAAAGCACTGTTGACCCTCTGTCTTATAGACAATTCACTGCCCTATGGCATTGGCACTGGCCCCATTGTTATCAGAAGGGTTATATCAACAGAAACAGTCTGTTTTTCATGGGGCTCATTTGTCATGTGAGACTAAGTGGCAGTATAGGGGCCGATGATGCCAAACATGTGATACATTCCCATAGGACTGCAACTGAATGGGTGATAATTGGGTGATAAGCATCCATGTGACTACACCCACCAAAATGGCTCAGACCACTCAAACGCTACCGCAGCAGTAAAGAAAAATAAATACCTAAACTTCTGTACTAATTTATTATCATTATTAGCTGGTTTTATCTTTATGTTTCCTTCAAAATCTGGAGCGTTCAGAGGGAGGCAGGGATTAAAAAGCCTCAGAAGATAGCCCAAAGGGCAGTGGATGCTTGGAAGGGGTAATTCTCAAGTTGTAAGGTTCATTTGTAAGCTTACACTAATATGAGAAGATCTGAAGGCTTTTAGTTTATTTTTTTCCCTATTCTTCCACTGCATGGGGGAAACTTTATTGTTTTCCTATGCAAGCCCATGTCATCATGTAGCTTCATTTCAGAGACCCAGTGCATTTAAAGCTTCTGAGATCCCACTTCAAATCCCCATTGAGCCATGACATGTGGGCCCATCACATTGTCTTTGCCTGACCTACCCCAGAAGGTTGTGAGAAGAGAGTGAGGACACAAAAACACGCTGCTTTTCAGCTTGCTGCAGGAAAGGTGGGATATCAATATAACTAATAAAATATAATATATTTCCAGAGACATTCTGATCACATTTTGAAATTGTGTGGAAGCATTTTGGGCCTCCTGACTACTTAGAAAGGCATTTAAGAAAGTTTAAAAATTGGGTAAAAAGTTTTACCCTATTTTGCATATATTATTGGCCATGGAAATGAAATATATGGCATATATTATTGTAAAATTACCAGGAATCTCTATCCTTCCACCTCAAGGCACCCTCTTGCACAGATGGTCCCTAAATTTCTACCCCCCTCCCTTTTATTTTGATTGGAAAAACGTATGTAGGTGGAAACTCTGGCCGTTCTTAAATATCAGAAGGTGTATATACAAGATGTAGGCATGTCCAAGCTTATTTTCCCAGATTTAATTATGCCCATAATTAAAAAAAAAATCAGAGTCCTATTTAATGTTGCATTTTACTGAATTAGGGGACCATCGCTAACCGAAAGGTGACCTCCTCCAGACATTTTGACCAAGACTTCTGCTGGCAACCTTCTACTTTTATGGGAGAATAAAGACTTTCTCATGAGGTTTCTACTTCTGCAACCATAAAGTATATTGTGGTTACTGTTCCCATTTTTTGATTCAACCACTTGCTTCCGAGGTGAGTGTGGAAAAAACCTTGCCTGATCATCTCAAAAATTTCATTTATGACTCTTTCTTTAAAAACCTGATTGTGCTCTTTGAAGGAAGGCCAATTATTCCACATGAAATACAACTAAAAAGCTGTCCTGACTCATTATAACTTTATCATTCTCAGCTAGGTAAGAATAGATAAGATTATTTAAGGTCAGTCAGGAGAAGCACTGGACCTAAGAGACAATTCCAATATTACCTTTGACTACTTTTAATCATTTCCTGTGGTTATATACTAAGATTAAATTATGCAGATTAGATATGTAGCATGATTTCCTTTTCACACAGACACAGTGTGAGTGGCCCAATTCAGATCAATCCCACTGTGTGCAGGTGTGGGTTGCTTTAATCTACCCCTTCCTCCCTAGCCATTTTTAAAAAGTCAATTTGCCTCCCATGCATGGTTAGTTAAAACAACAGCACAACTCCATTGGCATGAATAGTTCCCCTCTTTTTAAAGCTTCCATGTGGGGGGGG
>CM034701.1:371138429-371160612 GCA_020142125.1 Phrynosoma platyrhinos | reverse complement strand
TTTCAACACAGTCGACCATGGTCTTTTGTTAGATTTGCTTCACAACCTAGGATTTACTGATTTAGGGCCTTTGCAGACTGCTAGAAATAGTGCAAATTGAGTCCACTTTGTTAGGGTTAGGGAATCATGGGAACTGTATTTTATTGTGGCACCAGAGATATCTAACAGAGAAGGCTCAATGTCTCAGAAAAAACAACAACAATTCCCATAATTCCCTAGCACTAACCCTAACCCTTAAAGTGGACTCAATTTGCACTATTTCTGGCAGTCTGCAAAGGCCCTTAGTCCTTAGTTGATTCAGATCATATCTTTCAAATCAGTCATTTGTTGTGGTAGTCAGAGGTATCTTCTCTTTTTCCTCTGTCAGTTAGGGTTCTACAGGGCTCCGTTTTAGGCCCATTGTTATTTTCTTTATACACCTCATCTCTTGGTAATTTATCAGTTTATATGGTTTTCAATATCATCCTTATGCCATTTTCTACTCCAGAACTTTCTTTGGATATTGAACACCGTGTTACATCATGTCTCTCAGCTATCTCATCATGGATGCTTCATCAGTGTCTAAAACTTAACATGGCTAAGACAAAACTGCTCATTTTTACTCCAAAACCTACTTAACTATATACATTTTCCATCATGGTCAATAATGTTCCCATTCATCCAGTGAAGGAAACACGTAGCCTTGGCTTTATTTTTATTTTTATTGTTATTCTTTGCCCTTCACTCCTCAGATTCAGGCTGTAGCCAGGTCATGCTGATTTTTTCTTTATAATATTGCTATAATTAGACCTTTTCTATCAGCCTCTTCTGCTAAGACCTTAGTTTATGCCCTAGTAATCTTCCACCTTGACTACTGCAATCTTCTTTTGAGAGGGCTCCCATAGTCCCACCTTAGTCCTCTGATTTTCATTCAACATTCTGTTGCTAAGATTATCTTTTTAGCTCATTACGGTGATCATGTCACTCCACTTCTGGCATCTCTTCATTAGCTACCCATTCCTTTTAGGATTTATTTCATGTTATCATTCTGTTCAAGATTTGTGGTCTAGGAGCTCAGGGCTTCTTACCAGCCAAGGGTTTCTTCTTCCTTGGCTTGGATTCATCATTTTTCACTTGCTGCACCATACTCCTGGAACCACCTCCCTAAACATCTGCAGATTATCTCTTCTCTATTTAGCTTTAAATCCAGATTAAAGACTTCCTTGTTCTCGGAAGCATTCAGTACTCTAGTTCAATACTGTTTTATACTTTAGATTTTACTATATGTATTATCTGTTTTCATAGTGCTGTATTTTAATTGCATAACTTGCTTAATTTTGTATAGTTTATAATTAATGACTTTTAGATTGTATGCCAGTGGCAGTTTATATGGTGCTTTGATGATCCCTGCAAAGTGCCATGCAAATTTATGGCTCTATATAAATAAATGTTAATAATAGTAATAATGGCACTTAAAGTGGTGTCAAACTGCATTATTTCTACAGTGTAGATGCATCCTGAGAAAACGTAAGCAAGAGAAACATGAATTGTGGAGATTTTAAAGAACTGCAAGCTAAGGAAAACAAATTGCAATAGTAAGGCTACAGTGTTGTTAGAATAACAAACATATAATGAATAAAGAGATCTCATGTTCTAGGAGTACCTGATGGACATAATTACAAGAAGTACACAAAATGTTTTAAAGTTTCCTTTCAAAAGATGTCATATAGTAGTCTTCTCTGGTCTGGTGTCCTTCAGTTTTTGACTACAACTTCCAGAATGCTTAATCACTGGCAATGCTAGCTTGAACCTTGTTAGAGTTGTCGACAAAAGTATCTGAAAGGTGACCAAGTATACTGCATGGATTTTCTTCCCTTATTGCTCTTCCTGTAGCAAATCTTTTGGGGAATGTATCTAAACTCTTCTTTATACTTCACCCAGTTTAATACAATTACCTTGTTGTTGTTTTTTTAGCACAAATTGCTGCAGAAGAAGAGAATGAATGGAAGAGGATGTGGGCTGTGCAGCATTTGGCCATTCTGCAGAGTGACAATACACAGCCATGAGGAGATTAACAGTTATTTTTAGACAATGTGCTGCATGTTAAGGTGACAAACAATAGAAAAGGAACTGAGAAGGCAGGCAGAGGGGGGAAAATGGAAACATAAATAGACCAGTGCCTGTTTTGAATTTCTCTCTTCTGTTGTTGTCTGCCTCTGAGTCAATGGAGTTTATCACATGGGAGAAAACCCATGCAGAAATAGGATTTAAAAGCTGGAAACCCCCCCCACAAAAGTGGGTTGATTTTCACACACGTTGTTATTAAAGTGTTGTTAACCCAAATAGAAAATAGACAAAAACTGCTCCTTTTTACTTTCAGGATTTTCAGTGGTCATTTTTCAAAGTTGGAAAACTCCTGACTTTGAAAAGAGGCTTGCTGAGCACTTCTGGGACCTGGGCTGCATTCTGCTGGTGGATTTGGCGACAAAATCCATGCGATAGTACCCAGATGCAGCCCGAATTAGAATTCAATTTGGGAGAGGTAAGACACTTTTTTAGTGGTGTGATAAGCTCCATAGAGTGGGAAGAGACCATAAAAGCTATTCAAGTCCCTGCCATACAGGACTTCTCCTCTTTAATGCCATTAGGCTCTCCATCTTTTCCACAATCCAAGCACACCCAATAGATAGTCATCCAGCCTCTGTTTAAAAACCTCCAAAGAATGAGACTCCACTATTCACTGAGGCAGTATGTTCCATTGTCAAACAGCATCAGAAAGTTCTTCCTAATGTTTAGGTGGAATCTCTTTTCCTGTGGTTTGAATCCACTGCTCTGTGTCCTAGTCTCTGGAGCAGCAGCAAACAAGCCTGCTCCTTCTTCTATATGACATCCTTTCAAATATTTAAACATGGCTATCATGTTACCTCTTAACTTTCTCTTCTCCAGTGTGTGTTGCTTTGAATATGACATGAAGGCTACAAAAAGATCTGCTTCGCATATCTTGCTTTATTCAGTTTGGTACCTAACATCATACTATATAGCAGGGGTAGGCAACCTTTTTGAGCCAGGGGCCAGGTTGCTGTCCCTCAGACAATTGGGGGCCCCGAAGCACCAAAAATAAATAAATAAATATTTTTTAAAAAAATTAAAAAAAATGCATGCACACTCTCTCAGCCCCCGGGCCTTAGGTTGCCTACCCCTGCTATATAGTTTAGCATAGCCCCTTATAATGTTGCCAACTGTAGCCTTATGGAGTCACACAGAAAATGTCCAGAGCCCTTTATAAATAGCTATTGCTTGATAGGGTCACTAACTTTTTTTGCCACATTTCTCAATAAATGCAGCTCTAAGATCCTACAGGCAACCACCCAGCCCTTAATTCCTGCTTCCTGTTGTCATCTGTTTCACAACTTTTAATTTCTCCTCTTTGATGCCATTAGGCCCTCCATCTTTTCCTTTCACCTTTTGTTAAGAAGGAATGGCAAATTCCAAAGAAGGAACTTTCACCTCCTACTTGTTGGTGTTTGTTACATTTATTACATGAGTAGTTTTTTGTGGGTTTTTCGGGCTGTGTGGCCATGTTCTAGAAAGAAACTCTTCTAGAACATGGCCACACAGCCCGAAAAACCCACAAAAAACTATGGATGCCAGCCATGAAAGCCTACGACTTCATATTACATGAGTGTCTTATTCAAAGAAGGTATGATCAAGATATTTCTTTCCCATTCCAAAAATATTACGTAAAAACAACAGAAAAGAATCTAGTAGCATCTTAAAGTTTAACAGATTTATTGCAACATAATTTGTTGTGGAATGAGAATGTTTTGAATGTGATATATTCAATTAGCACGTTGTGTAAACATATGTGTATATGTACATGTATGTGTGTCTGTGTAATACTTATGTGCACAGGTAGATATATAGATGACTGAACAGGCAGTTGCATGATTTAATTCTGACATCTCAGTATCAGAGCTTGAAAAAAAAAAGTTTTTGCACAACAAGTCCCAGAATTGGCTGTCCTGGCTAGGTGGTTCTTGGAGTTAGAGCCATTTTTTAAATTAAAAAAAATTATACAAATTACAATGTAATTACTATTATAGCATTTATACCAGTGGTGGGAAAATGCTCTTGAGGCCTCTGCTACTCCCCTCAATCTCTCCAAGTCCCCCTCCAAATCAGGTGATTATTGCTAGACAATTGTACCAAATGAATCCCAAATGTGTAAAAAAACACAAAAATAGTACCCTTTAAAACCCTCACCCAATTCAACTGATTCTGGGTGTGAAAATCAATTACTCATATTGCCCAACAGATTAAAAGACAACTGAAGAGTCTGACAAATTGAAAGGTAAATCTTTGCTTATTTCATTCTTGAATGCAATAATGAATATTTTACATTTTTTTCTCCCTGTTGGCTGGAATAATGAGAGTTCTGCATATATTTTTGATAATTTTTTCACACTTTTGCATGTTTTTTTTTGTCAAAAATTTAGTTAGTATAAAAAACTTTTTTTTAGAACAGAAAACAATGTATTTTATGCAAAATATGGTTTTCTGTACACAGGGTGGGTTTTTTTCCCGTGTATAAAAACATTTTAATGCAATTTTCCCCAGTAAAAATTCCCCAAATTAAAAAACTCTCAAGATCTTCTGAAGTAAAATTTTTCAGGTGTAAAGACACCCTCTCCCTCTAAAGATAAGAAAGGTTGCACGAATTCTTTACAACCCTATGCCAAATAAACAGTGCTTTTGAGCATGACTTACAGTTCTGATGGCTTTTGGTCATACTCTCAGAGTCCAGTGCATGGTAGAATTCATATGCAGAACGGCCAAGCAGCTCCTCAGGATGGTATCCAACCAATTCAGTTATCCTTGATTTTTAGGGGGGGAAATGTTTCCATTAGATATTAGATTGTGAATATATTTCCCTTTCATTTCATATCATCACTCCCTAAGTTAAATAAAAACCAACCTGCCAAGAAAAATACCCAAGTTATTTACAACATTGGGGATAAAATTGAACAACTTTTTAATCAGATCTAGGGGGCCAATTTTGCTCTACAGAATCCACTACAGCTTGCACTCTTTTCCCACACAGTTTTTGGGGTGCCTTGAAAAGCAGCCAGGGAAAAGATCACAGGACCTCCCCAGGTGATATGTTCTCCAATCCTGATGAAGGCTATGCTCAGATATTGCTAGACAATTGTACCAAAGTCCATTTAGACAACCTTGATTTCTTGTTGCGTGCAAATGAAGGTGGCATTCCTGGAATTCCTCAGCAGTCTTCGATCAACACATCGCGAGACCTAAGCAAACTTAGCTTCAGCAAAGCAGCAAAAGCATATCCCTTAGCCCACTTTGATGAAAATAGAGTAACCTAATGTCCCTTGGAAGGGACTTCCATAATCTGGAGTGGCCACCCAGAAGGCCCTCTCTGGTATCCTCACCAAATATACCTCTGAAGATGGTATGAATGAGGCATGGGCCTCTATCCTCCAGATCTCAAAGCCCCAACCAGCTCATGAGAGACCATATGGTCTTTAAAACAGCTAGTCTGAAGCATCACCAAGATGCCATGAAGCTTCTGTACAATTTATGCACTGATTCCCCCCACCCCCAATGTATATACCACCATTCTTCCAAAAGCAAGATGTGAAACCAGGATACAGAAAATAAACAAAACTGTCATTCAAATTACAATCTATAAATTTCCTCTAAAAGCATGTGCTTTAAATTCAAGTTTGCTGGATAAATCTCCACATCTCCAGATAGGGCTAGAAAGATTTTGTGGACACCCTAGAGAGCACTGACCAGTTAATAAGGAGCCAGATGGGCCAGTCTAGCTTGATATATGCTGACTTCCATTGTTTCCACACAACAGAGTGCACCCGATTACAAGCTGTCTATAAGTATGAACCCAAGAACACATAACAGAGCATTCGCATATTTTTGGGTCTGTACAGACCTCTTGCTCTCTCTCAGTTATAGCTAAGTATAGAAATGCAGACTAATCAAGATATGCTGGTCATATCTAGAATCCTCCACTCTCTTTGAGTATCTCAAGAACTAGAAGTGGTACAATTCTAGTTTGGTTTAAATGAACACCTCTTGAAATGTTTAGTTACATATGCTCCAATCTATTTTTTTCTTTTGAACTCGCTTAGACTGAATCTTATCACATGACAAAAGAAAGCCAAGATGGAGCAGCAGCTTTCTCTTTGCCTCTCTACATGATGTCACAGCATTTCCACACTCTTTCTGAGGGAGATGGTCATAAAAGTATGCCCTTCGTTGCACAGGAAAAATCAGTTTGGCAAAAGGCACACTTTTACAACCATCTCCCTCAGGAAGGAGAAAGGAAATACTACAACAGCATTCAGAGAGGCAAGGAGAAAGCCACTTGTCATGTAATAAAGCTCTTAAATTCTTGGCTGCTTCTGTTATTTGTCAAAGTCAACTTTCCTCAACTTGTTGCCCTCCAGATCCATTTGGATACAATCCTCATCATGCCCAGCTATCAAATTGGTCGTAACATTAACATTCCAAACTTAAGTTTGAAATGAGACCCATTACGTACCTTTGTACTCTTAAGCACAGAGTATCAGCCAAATCTCCATTAACTGATTTTCTCTAATACATAAAATACAAATCAGTAATTCTCACACGCATATTCATTGCTAGATGACTGATGCATTGAATACTGACTTCAATATGGATATCACCAAACTCTACAAGATAGCATTTTTTATGACCTTCAGCATAATACTTTTTTATTCCTCACAAGCAGATATCAAGTGTCAAATAACTGGACACTTAAACTGAACAATGTTCTACTCTAAATTTCACATTTCACAACAGACACTGTTTAGTATAGCTCTATAAGATTTTGACAGATTTGCAAGCTGAACTGGTGGTAGTAGCAAGTTGTGCCTGAAACACCAAAGTAATGCCCATGGAACAACAATGCAAACCATTATTTTATAGCTTTGTACTGACAGAACAGCAACTTGTTCCTGTTCTAAGCAGTTCATTATTAGTGAATTCAATATTACATCTACATGACAGGGGGCTGATAGTCAATAGTGACCATGATTAGAGGATCAGGTGCAAGCAATTCTGCATTCTCTTTGGAACACTGCAGATGTAACACTCTTCATCTCTAAACATTCAGAGGTAGTTGTGTTGGCCATTTAGCAAATTCAAACAAAAAATCCACCAAACAGTAATACCTTTATTGGCCAACCAAAATGCACAATATACTTGTTGCCAGCTTTTGAAGCTCCACTGGCTTCTTCATCAGGCAAGATGTTACAAACCAAACAGGAGAAAAAATTGGAGATGTTAGTCAGATGCCTGCATTTTGATGTTTCTGTCTTTAGTTAAGATGGTAAGGGGAGGGTATCTTTTGCAGGCTGGCCCCTCCTCCTCCTGTCATTGTGGCTATTGGGAGATTTGCAAAGACCAGGAAATTTAA
Source organism: Phrynosoma platyrhinos (assembly GCA_020142125.1). Classification (NCBI taxonomy): domain Eukaryota; kingdom Metazoa; phylum Chordata; class Lepidosauria; order Squamata; family Phrynosomatidae; genus Phrynosoma; species Phrynosoma platyrhinos. Next base: position 371,153,156 of record CM034701.1, on the reverse strand, counting down.
AGTCTATTTGCATCTCAACAAGGATCCCTCTCTTGCAATCTTCATCTCTAAGTCATAGTTAGAGGAACTGTGGCTGCATCTGCACTGCAAATATAAAATAGTTTGACACTGCTTTAACTGCTGTGGCTCAAAGCTATGGAATCCTGGGATTTGTAGCTTTGTGAGATATTTAGCCATCTCTGAGCACTCTGGTGCCACAATAAACTACAAATCCCACAGCACTGAGCCATCTTGCTCCTTTTACTGATGGGGGAAGTTACTTAACTAGCAGTTAGTGCCATACGGCTTAAGTACTTCATCTCTTGCTTACTCATACGCTCTTCTGGGTATTGAGGGAACAAAAAGGTGGATAGGAGGAGAGTATGTTTAAATCTTAGGGCAGTGGCTTTTATCATTTGAACAGTTTTTTAAAAAAAGAAATCAAGAAATCAAAGGTGACCTTTGAGAAATAAGACTGTGAAGACTTATTTTTTAAAGTATGGCTGTAGTGGAAATGAAGTAATGTTCAGGGTCTTGGGACTTTAGCTATCCATAATTATATTTCCAAATAACTTTCTAGGCTCTGACCAATGCACTGACCAGTCCTATACTCCTAACTATGTTTTAGAGCTCAGAAAATGTTATATCCAGAGCCTGGAAAAGAAATCTTTTTTTGATAACAACTCCCAGTATCCACTGTCTGTGTCTGGTAAGTGTGGACAAGATCATATTTTTTCTAAGCTCTGGTTACATCTACAATGGACACTCCACAGCTGTGACTGATTTCTCAGGAGACAGCAGATTAGCACAACAAAGAAGAAAAGCCAAATGGACTTCTGACTTTCATTCCTTTTGGGTTTCCACCATTTCTACTATTTTGATTCCTACCAGCTGGAACTGATTGCTAACAATTAGCTCACTGCTTTTGGTATTTCCCTTATTAAGAGTCAGCTGCTGTAGTTATGCAATAATGTTTCCTAACTTAAATTCCATGAAGATTTTCACACAGTGACTCTGTTCTTTACATCACCAATGTACAAGCAAGTGCTGGGTTACAAACAAACAAACAAAAAAAATGCTATGAAGATCTGGCCTCAAAAAGCACAATTGTTTACAAATGTACTAAGTGCAAAGAAGACTTTTTAAAAAGCCAATTAAATCTAAAATCTTCTATATCAAAATGACTGCTGCACACTGCATTGAAAAGAGAGCTTTTTTCTTTCTTTTTTTTGTAATCCCCCTTTTTCAGGATTTCAGGATAACCTTGTTACATTTTGTATAATTTTGATCATATCTAAGTCAAAGTTCATCTTGTATCATCTGCTGTATAACTTAATTGGATGAATCTTAAAAAAAGAACCTTGCAAAGCCAAAAGGCTACAATGCACGTGTGTCCCCCCACGTCCAACCACACACCCCTTTGAACTGCATCATTCCCAGTTGACATTAACCTTACAGAGCCAGGAAATACAACCCTAGAACAAACACACATAGCTGCTTCTGCCTGTAAGCACGTAATTGCCATTATCACTAATGATGGTAACACTCTATTCTTACAAGGATTCTGACTTCTGTGCTACATTGGAACAATCTGGCTCTTCTTTTTTCCTCCCCCTCCATTTCACAGGTTTTATTTTTATTTTATTTTTTTCAAACGAAGCAAGCTGGAGATACAGCAGCAAAAAGCAAGAAATCAGATCCTTGTTTCCTAAAAGATTAGCTTTGTACTAGTTTGTACTGTACGTGGTATTTTCTAGATTCAGACGTAGGGGGCTAAGTGGCCATGATAATGTGAAGTCTGGGTCTCACAACACAGATATGCTATCCAGCTTAAATTGAAGGAGAGAAGGCACATAAAGTACAGCATTGGTGGCAATAACACTCTCTATTAGGGATCAAAAGAATATTAAAAAATATTGGGGGGAACTGTCCCATTCCCTCCCCCAAGTTTTTGAATGTTGAGAAATCTTGAACTAATGAGAGAATCTTCGCAGTTCATTACTTCTGTGCAAAATTCGCACATGGGTGATTTCAACTGAAGATATCATTTTCTGCACGCGAAACAGCATTTTCTGTGTGCAGAAAATAATGTTTCTATGCAGGAATAGTATTTTCTGTGGAGAAAATGTTGCTTTCTGTGCAAAACAACTGTGAGTGAATTTTGCACAGAATGGGTCCTTTGGCTTTGAAAATGACATGGTTTTAAGATAATTTCTCATGGCAGGAAGAAATCTGCTAAAATCACTACACAGTTGCTTCTTTAAAGAAGAAACTTAGTAAAGAATTACATTCCTACCTATTTCACCTGAAGGTATCAGGCTAGCTTGGGGCATGTTGGACTGATTGTAAGAACAGCTGGAAGGCTGATGCTGCTATTCTCCCCTTGAGATCACCCAGCATCTACCACTTGAAGCAACCTGACTGTGCTTAAGAACAGGGCTGGCCCTAAAAAGTGGTGCAGAAGAGAACATGTGGAATACTGTGTCCACTCACTGCTGACATTCCTTTTTCTCCCATTTACATTTCTCCTAGGTAGGCTTTCAGAGGAAATTTTGAGAAGGAAAAGCAAGTAGATAGGGATGAAGGTCATCAACCACCTCCTGTCCGCATCTACCCTCCTTTACAGATGTGCAATATGTCACAAATCAAATGCAATTATGCATTCCACAGAACCTGCACAGATGTGAAGCTTTCACATCAGAGGGCTAGTAAACCATTCAAGCAAAGAGGAGGGACTGTATGGTAAAAGGGTAAAAGCCAAGGGAGCAGAAAATTTGGCCTCGTAGATATCAGAAATTTTAACCCTAAGATGCTCCATCCTGCATGGCCAATGATGGGGGATTATGGGAGTTATAGCCAAAGGTTCCACACACAATGGAATTACACTAAACCCCTTGTAGATCAGCTAAGACACTTCTAGCTGTAGCAGAACTACTAACCAAGCAGTAAGTGGCTAGTGTGAGAGATTCTTAAATACTAGGAAAAGTGCATTAATTAAAATGGAACTAGCCAGGGTGTTTGAGCAGGAAAAGCTCAGACATACTTTGTAGATGTCTGACAATGCATTTTACTCAGCAGCTGAAAGACAACATTGTGTATTCATTCCTGGCTCCCATGCCAATCCTGAGCATCTTAATCCTTTAACATTCTTTCAGGCTTTGCCTAACGTCCCCAACATGGCATTAATTTCTCAACAGTTCAACCACAGAATTACCTCCTATATAGTCTATGTGTCCTGTGAAAATGTCATGTCCAATTGGATCAGACATAATCTTGGATTAAAAGTTACCTTGCACACTGGAAGTGGTGTTTCATTGCCTTTCAATCAAAACTAACTAAGAGGTATGCCCACAGTACTGCAAAACCTATTTAAGATGCTAAATGTCAGGGAACTGTATTTGTGCTCTTAAAGATCAGGTAATGCAGAAAAAGATGGAAATCACAAACCATATCTATCTGAGGTTGAAATATTATCCAGGGATTAAAAGTTTAAAAACAGCTGCTTTTGAAAACGGGAGGATACTATCCATATGCCCCTGCTGATATTCAGTTAATCTTTTAGCAGAACTATTTTTGTGGCATTGTTCCTTAATAAAACATGTCAATTGGTTGGGTTGCATTTTTTTCTTTAGTAAACCCCCTCAAAAGCCTAGGATGGTATATGTATGAGACTAAGCTTTTGCTATAACAGCACCTCAATTTTGGAACCCTCTCGGAAGGGAAGTCAGGCCGGTTCTATACGAGTTGAGTTTCAAGCAGTCAAAACTATTATCTGATTTAAATTTATTTTTAAAAGAATGTTTTTACATATGCAATTGTATATAGCTTTGGGGGCAGAAAAGGGATTTGTTACATGACTATTTACTTATCTATTAAATGTATTATAAATACACAAATAATCTTGTAATGAATTTGTTGCCCATAAAACGTCCCATAAAATTGACTAACTGAAGGAATCTGAGTGTCAGCTTTTTGAACCACCTGCAACACATTGCAGAAATGGCTTAGTAAGCAGCTACTGGGGTAGCTAGTAATTTTGTTCTGAACTTGCAGTACATTCAGAATCAATGGTTTTCAATAGCCTTAATGCATGCAGACGGCAGATATGGAAATTGCATTAGCTAGGTCCATGTGGCTTTGAGCACCAGATGTCATGCTAAATGGCCTGTCCATGTCATATTGCACACTTTGCCCAAGTCCCTTTCAAGCAACACGTGTCACACATAGATAAGAGAAAAAGAAAAGAGACCAGAAGCACTGTATTCAGGCTGATGTTGCAAGCAGCATAGTTTTGTTTGTGGTTTCTCTCTTTATACTTGATTTTATGATAAACTATAGGCCTTTGCAGACTGCCAGAAATAGTGCAAATTGAGCCACTTTAAGGGTTAAGGTTAGTGCTAGGGAATCATGGGAATTGTTTTTTTCCCTGAGATATTGAGCCTTCTCTGTCAGAGAGCTCTGGTGCCACAATAAAATACAGTTCCCATGATTCCCTAGCACTAACCCTAACCCTTAAAGTGGACTCAATTTGCACTATTTCTAGCAGTCTGCAAAGGCCCTAAGTTTTATGACTCAGTGTGTTGTGGAGCTTTGAGTGCTAGACTAGGACTTCAACAGGCCAGGATTCACTTAAATCCCATGGAAACCAACTGGGTGATCTTGGCAAATCACATTCTCTCAACCTTAAAGGAAGTCAATGGCAAACTTCCTCTGACAAATCTTGCCAAGAAAAACCTATGATAAGTCAGAGTTGACTTGAAGGCACAAAGCAATAACAATGATATTATGATAAACAAAGGGTTGCTTCTCAAATGATAGCTCTGTATCAAGTTTGACCCTTTACCTCTTTAAGAAGTAGCAACATATCCCATGATGCCTTTGGTTTTTCCTTTGGGAAGGCTTTCCCCGAGAATGATTCTGGACTATGGATGAGTCCAGATAGTCTGAGTGGGGGTTTGGCAAAGCAGCCATGACTCATATCTGCCTTGAATCCAACTGTGAGAGAAAGGTGGGATATAAATCTGGGAAATAAATAAAAAATAAAAATATCCCCCAATCCTATATATCAGAACTTTTATTTGCCTACTGTTGTTGTTGTTGTGTGTGCCTCCATGTCACCTCTGACTTATGACGTCCCTAAGGTGAATCTATCACAGGGCTTTCTTTGCAAGATTGGTTCAGAAGGGTGTTACTTTTCCATTCCTCTAAGGCTTTGAGAGTGTGACTTGCCAAAAGTCACTCAGTGGGTTGCCATGGCTGAGTGAGGATTTAAATCCTGCTCTCTAGAGTCCTAGTCCAACAATGAAATCACTATACTAGGGGTAGGCAACCTTTCCTCTTTAAGGGCCGAGGGACTTCAGCTCCCAGAAGCCCAGGAGCTATTGGCCAACATGGGACTATTGGCCAACATGGCTGAGGCTTCTGGGAGCTGAAGTACCTTGGCCCTTAAAGGGGAAAGGTTGCCTACCCCTGCACTATACCATGCAGCTACCAAAATCTTCTAGCCAGCATAGGCACTACTCACAAAAAGTTAATTTCCTCAACCTCTAAACTTACTCTCCCAAGTATTGTTCCTTATACCAGGGGTAGGCAACCTTTCCCCTTTAAGGGCCGAGGGACTTCAGCTCCCAGAAGCCTCAGCCATGTTGGCCAATAGTCCCATGTTGGCCAATAGCTCCTGGGATTCTGGGAGCTGAAGTCCCTCGGCCCTTAAAGGAGAAAGGTTGCCTACCCCTGCCTTATACCATCAAAATGACACTGTTCATACAAAAGATTCAGGGCACCGGTAATTGGAGGATCCCATATCAGTGGGGTGTGGAATCCACACTTGTTTGTAGTTAGAGACTTAAAGTATTTATCTAAGGTGCTGAATATATTTGGGGGATAGGGTTGAATCCAAAGAAAATTCCTACCAAAATCTTGTAGCCAGCATAGCCACTGCCCACAAAAAGTTAATCTCCTCACCCTCTAAACTCACTCTCCCAAGTGTTGTTCCTTATATCGTCAAAATGGCACTATTCATATCCATTAATATGGACACCACTAGCCATAACAGGTTCAGGAGGAAGCTAAAAGTTGCAGAAGTATCCTGCCTCACCCAACCAAAGAAAAACCTTTTAGGGAAGACAAAGTGGAAGTGTTGTTATTGATGTTGTTAACTGCCATCAAGTCAGCTTCGACGAATGGTGATCCTATGAACAAGCTCTGCTAAGGTCTTGCAAACTCAGTAGGTAGATAAACTCCTCTCCAAAAGTTGAACGAGGACTGAACATGCTCAGTGGCTCTGAAATGATGAGAGACTATTGGGGCTCTGGTGGATGAATGGATTGAAGGGCAATGGATTGGAGCATTCTGGAATAGCACCAAGTTTGGAAACTTCAGTTAGTTCAAAACACAGAAGCCAGATTGATTACTGGGGCATCCAGGAATTATCACATTATACTAATATTAAAATCACTCCACTGGCTGCCAGTTAGTTTCCAGGCAAGGTACAAAGTGTTGATTATTACCTTTAAAGCCCTACATGGCTTGGGTCCAGGTTACCTAAAGGATCATCTCCTTCCATATAATCCACCCCATATGCTCAGGTCCTCTGGCAGAAATTTACTCCCATCAGCCAAGACTAGGTTGGCAAATGTCAGCCAGAGGACTTTTTCTTCAACTGCCCCTGACTGTGGAATGACTTGTGGGAAGAAATTTGTCAACTGAATATGCTATCTGAGTTTAAAAGAACATTAAAGACCAATCTCTTCCAGTAGGCTTATCCAGGTAATTTTAAAACTGTGAATGTTAAATGATGTATTTTAAATGTGGACTGTTTTAATGTGTGTATAATCTTATTTGTCTTTTAAAACTGATGTGTTTTAAACTGATGTGTTTTAAATGATGACATTTGTTAATCGTTGTTGTTCCCCACCTCGATCGATGGGGAGAGGTGGGTAAGAAATAATGATAATGATAATGATAATAATAATAATAATAGGCATGACTTGCTGAATAGAATCCTGTACAGGACTTGCTTTTAAATCTGAATTCAGCTGCTCCTTCAGTTAAGCACTCAATTAAAGCCACTTCTTAACAGTCATTCTAAATCCTTCCAGTTTTGTCTTACTCACACCAGAGGTTTAGAGAAACAGATTATTCCTGCTTTAATGAGCAAGTGTGGGTCAGCTGGATACATCATTAATCCAACAGGAAGATTTATTTATTTACTTTCAGCAATCATTTCAATGCTGTATCTTCTGGGGAAAAGGGCTTATTTCATATGGAAACTGCCTAAGAAAATTAACAATGCCTGATGGCATGGTGAGGGACCAGACAACAACAAAACTGTATTTCTGAGAAGCATTTGACAACTACCACAAAGTAATAACATGATTGTCATTAGGATCATAGTGATCTGCCAATCAAACACAGAAAGTATACAGCAATGTGAAAAGATGTATCCTACCATATGCTTACAATAAGCAGAAGATACGGCATACAATTGCACATTTTGTGTTTAAAGGTGTATTTTTGTTGCCATGACATGTTTATAAGCGTACATGATTATATGATTGTTATCAGTTATACCAATTATACAATTGCACATTTTCATTGGCTGTTAGCAGGATTTGAATTCTATTGTTCCCAACTAGAGGAGACCAACTGAATGAATTGTTGACTGCTGAGACAACCACAGTAAAGCCCTTTGATACACTGGGTCTATTCTAGTTGGCACTAGTAATAGGATTTGGGTCTAGATTAAACTGGGAAGGGCATTCATTCATCACCACAACTTAGAAGAAAGTCTGAAAATATGGTTGGCAACGTTGATCTCTATGAGCAACTACTACCAGCAGGAGTAGGTATTACCTATCAAGAAGTTCTTAAAGAATACTGGTAGTCAAAAAGATTAGGGGTGGGAAATTTGGGACTTGGGGCTAATTGAACTGACTGTAAGTGGTGACATTCACAGAAGTAAGTTTACATTAAAATCTCACAGACTTTGAATTGGATACCTTTGTTTAAACATTCTGCTAATAGACATTACTTTTCCATCCCTACTTATGGGCTACCCATTGGCACTGGCTATTTTAGTGGGCTGGACCAGAGAGAGAGAGTGCTGTGTAGTGAGTTTGAATTTTTGACTAGATCTATGGGAGACGAGGATTCAAATCCCCACTCACCCATAGAAAACTACTGGGTGACCTTGGGTAACCACATTCTCTCTAAGCTTAGGATGAAGTCAAGGACAAACCTCCTCAGAATAAATCTTCCCAAGAAAGCCCTATGATAGGGTTACCACAAGTTGGAGCTGACTATAAGGCACATAACAACAGCAATGACTGGACCACAATGCTGAGCCTTTGGTTTGATCCTACAAGCTTCTTATGTTTTAAAGAGTTTTGACCCATTTAATCAATGAAAACTTGTCACTGTCAACACGTAGTTTCCATAGGTTCAAGGTCTGCTCTAGTTGGGAGTAGTAATTGGGTTTAGCTCACTGTCTTCTGCTCATCTGGCACCAAAAAAGGCCTCTGTACTACCTTTGCTTATTTCACTGTTTTCCTTGGTTTTCCTAAGGCAAGATGGATGTTGTAGCATCTGAAAAAAAAACACTCACCTTAGTAAACAATAAGACTGAAGCCTTTTCTGCTTCAGTTCAGAAGCCTCTTCTCATACTCCACCCCTCCCACGAACCAGAAAGTCTTAAATGAATGGACTTCTGATCTGGCACCTAGCACATTCTCAAAGAGTTCATACTGGCTGCAGTGCCAGAATTGGTACACTGCTTCGATGAACTGTATAGCTAGAGCTAAGCAAAGCCAGTACAGTTTTGGTCTATTTACAGGGGTCTTTCATAGCAATGGCTCCTTGGCACCTCATACTTGAGGGTCTTTGGCATCCTTGGCTTGGGAAATCTCTAGTTCTGCAGTGATGCTTAGTACTAATCCCTCTTCTGTTGGGACAACTGGTTCCTCAGATTATTTGGAGGTCACTACTAGACTCAGATAATGACACTCTGACTGCTGAGAAATAAAGGCTTGAATGCACACGAGCACTCTCAAATGAGATTTCAGGCATCAGGGAAGGGTTTGAGCAAGATCTCCCATGATCATAAGTGGTGCTTACTTTCCTCGATCTAAGCTTAAAACTTTGCCCCTCCACAACCAGCCAATAACAAATTCTATGCAAAAACATGCAACATGAGATATCATCTAGCTTGCATCATAGTGGAGCACTTTCATAGAATCACAGAGTTGAAAGAGACCACAAGGGCCATCTAGTCCATCACCCTGCCATGCAGGAATATCAAAGCACTCTGGACAGATGGCCCTCCTGACTGTTTAAAAACCTCTAAAGGATGAGACTACACCACTTGCCATGGCAGTCTGTTGAACAGCTCTTACCATCAATAAGTTCTTCGTCATTTTCAGTCTGTGGTCCACTAAGCTTCCTAGACTCCTAAATCCTTTTTACATGTACTGCTAGGTGTCACCCATCTTGTACCTGTGCATTTCATTATATTGCTAAATTACAGGTTCCTATATTTTTCCCTGCTGAAATTCATTTTGTTAGTTTTGGCCCAGCTTTCCAATCTGTTAAGGTCATTTTGAATTTCTTGCAGCTTTGGCTGGAGCAGAGATGTAGAGGGGTCTCAAGAAAGGAAGGCAAAAAATGATATGAACTGGTTCCATACAGTCCATGGAAGCAGATTATGATTTTTGGATCAGGATCTATTGCTGGCACTGGTTAATAAAATAAATACATTTATTCTGTTTTGCATCACTGTCTTTCCTTTATCATCTCTTCCTGATCTGAGAGAGTCTGGGTTTCTCTAAAGAAGGAAAAATCTACCACATATCCTCCCTCTCTTTCTCTCCCCCAATACCTATACAGATTTAGCATGGTATTCTCTGCCTCTTGCTAGACAACAATTTACTTAACTATTCCCAAATGTATAATTCAGAGACATAACTGTGTTAGTCTGGAATATCTGTATGCAAAGAGACTTGGTCTACTTCCTCAGATGCATGGAGTGAATTGATGTCCATAGTTAAAACTGACACCATAGTTAACGCTGATCACCTCATCACCATGCCCACGAGTTTTGCATTTCTATGGCTATTCACACAGTCTGATTATAATGGTCCTTTGTGGGCAGCAGTCCATTCCATGCATCTAAGGAAGCAGGCTAAGGCCCAAAACAGATGTGCAGGAAAGTGTGGCTTCTGGCCGCTTTGAGGGTGGGATGTGCAGACAATGCACACCTCCAGAGAAGCTTCATGGAGAACCTGCCCAGCCAGGAAAAGCTGCTCCTTGCCAGTGGCCTGTTCAGGGCTGCAGTAATGGCCGGCTTGGGGCCGCAGTATCTGGTCGCTGCGGTCTTGCACTGCACAGGACCAAGCTGCCTGTCTGATTGAGGCCTAAGTCTACGAAAGCTTGTTACAACTTCTTTCGCAAAAGTGCTACAAGATCTCTTTGCATACTGATATTCCCGTGTGTTTTTGTGTGTGCATGCATGTGTGCTGGGAAGGAGCATTGCAAGTTCACGAAACAGACAGGGGCCTTAGGTAGTTTATGAAGCACACTTTTTCTACACCTCATCTACTTTCTAATTCGTAGAGATTATCTTCACTCTCAAAACAGAACTTAGGGGGGTTGCAGACTGCCAGAAACTTTTAGGGTTAGGGTTAGGGAATCATGGGAACTGTATTTTATTGTGGCACCAGAGCTCTCTGACAGAGAAGGCTCAATGTCTCAGAAAAACAACAACAATTCCCATGATTCCCTAGCACTAACCCTAACCCTAAAAGTGGACTCAATTTGCACTATTTCTGGCAGTCTGCAACCCCCCTTAGAAAAGTTATTTTTAAAGCTATAGCTCCTAATGTGGTCTTCCCTTTTTGGTACCATTAAGGATATTCTGGAACTTATAACCCCAAAAGGTAACTTTCCAAAGGCCTAGGTTTCAAACACAAGTCTTTTCCATAACCAGCTCCTTTTAAAACTATAAAACATAATAATGCTTCATAAGGTAGAAGACAGTAGGAAAAGGGGAAGACCACATTATAAGTGAATAGACTCAAACAAGGGAGCCACAGCCCTGAAGTCTGGAAGACCTGAGCAGGGCCCTATATAACAGGGTGTCTTTGAAGTGTTTCATTCATAGAATTGACTTGAAGTCAATTAACGACAACCAAAACCCACAAACGTACAGTGGGGCTGTGCAGTACAGAGTTTCACTGGTTAATTTCCACAATCAGCATGAATTTATATGGCATTTTCACAGCCTATTTCTAGTGTGGTATTTAGCAAAATCAGTCCTGAAATGTTCTGATCTCAGTCACAAGTGGCATTTGCACAGTCATAAGAGCATTTGCCTAATCTTTCCTGCAATCCCAGCTGCACAACAGCTAGACTTGTTAACAAAAAAAGCAGTGGGGCCAAAACAATGCTGAATGTTCTTTTATTTTCAACCACCAATTGCAAAGGTGCTAATGATGGCAATTCAGCACATCCACTTCCCTGTTGCACCAGTGCTTATTTTTTAGGCTTAGATATATTTCTATGTAATTACAAATATTCCAGAATCTAATTGGAAAGCATGGGCTCATATGAGAATAAACCACAAGAGAAACAAAACTATTTCAAGGGTCTAATTGGTTCCAGAACAAATGTCTTCTTCATTTCAGATGTGTAAATTATGGCATATGTGCTTAAGTCATTTTGTTGTTGCTAAATGTTAAACTGTTGTTTGAACAATCTTGCCAGTTTATGGCAAATTATGCAGAGATGCACAACTAGATCAAGATCTACTTTTAGCCTACTCCAAACATTAGACCAGGTCTCTACAACCTTGGTTGTATCTTTGTAGTCCTAAGTAGTAGTACAACTGCCATATTTCAAGATTACACCCATAAAAACTCATGCCATTTTAACTGTTAATCTGGAAGTTGCAACAAAAGAGTGTTGTAGCGGATCAATACGCAATTACCATTCTGGAAGTTGCTGCCATGTTGGGCTACAGTACATTACTGGACTGCTACACTTGGCTTAGCAATTCATGAACTGCTTTAGTCTAGGATGGCCATGGGTCTTAATTTACAGTGTACAGTTCTCTATTTGAAAGACTGGCAGAGGATTGTTCTCACTTTGAAAGGCTGTATGGTCCAAGTTCATTTTAAAGAAAAACAAATTTTAAAGCAGCTCTTCCACACTGCAAAAATAAAGCAGTATGATAACACTTTAACTGTCATGACTCCATCATGTGGAACACTGGGATTAGTTGTTTACTGAAGTATTTAACCTAGTCTGTCAGAATGCTCTGGTGCCTCACCAAACTACAAATGGAAGGATTCACAGGATGGAGCCATTGCAGTTAAAATGCTATCAAATTGCTTTATTTCTGCAATGTTGATTACCATCCTCCATTCCACTTCTATATATGTGACCACTGTGTAAAGGTCTGAGTGCTGGACTATGACTCTGGAGATTAAGGCTGGACTAGATGGCCCTTGTGGTCTCTTCCAACTCTATGATTCTATAAGGTTTGATTCCCCACTCAGCCATGAAAACCCACTGTGTGAATGTGGGTGAATCACCCACCTTCAACCTCAGAAAACCCTATGATAGGGTCGCCTTAGGGTCACCATAAGTCAGAAATGACTTGAAAGCACACAAGAATAATAACATCTCATTTGTAGCATGAAGTAGTACCACCTCTTCCCCCATCATACCACCACCTCCTCCAACATCTGTTGACCAGGCCTCAAACTTTTGGGAGCTGAATATATAGTAGATTTGACATACCACTTCAGGCTAAAGAAGTGGAGTGCCATTTTGGAATACTTCCTAATGTGAGAAAATCAATTAGAACTCTAATCCAACTGGAAGGGTGGGTTAACTTGCTTCCTGCTCAGCTAGAGCTAAAATGTTAGTGAAAACAAGAGTTCACCCACTGAAATGAGTGGGCTGACATTTATAAATCCCATTGATTTTGGTCAATCTACTCTAACTGTGGTTTACTGGATTTAGATCCTAATTTTATATTCTGTTTTTGAGGACTTTCCCCCCCCAAATTATGAAAGCATTCAAAATCATTATAACACTTGATTGCTGGAACAGTAGAGTTCACTATAACTTCAAAACCTCCTGCCTCATTTTGCTGTTTGCATAGACCAGAGCACAATTTACACCAAAACATCACCCTGATTCTAATCTGGAACATTCCTAAATGGCTTCTGCATTGCTGAAGGTACACAGGATTGTTTTAGGATGGAGTATTCCCAGGACAACAAAATTTGTAATTTATTAGCATACTGAATTCTACTGGACATGACCATGATGTTTACATTGGACATTCTCTCAAGATGTGCCAGTCCACATGGAATGTAATTAGCATTAGCCCCTAAACAGGGTGGGCTTTTTGTCCCTATATTGAACTGCTATTTTCACTCCATATAGATTCAATCCACACTTAAAGTTATTGCACTTTGCTTCAGTGTTTAAAAATCTATGTAAAAGGAAGGTGCTTCCCAAGCACTGGGAATTCACACTGGAAATGCAATACTATTTCTCATGATACACAGTGATGTGTAAAATGTGGCCTTTCAAATATAGTTGAACTGCAACTTCAATAATCCTTCACTGTTGGTTATGCTAGCTAACGTTGTTGAGAGATGAAGTCCAACAACATCTGGAGTGCTAGACATTGCCCATCCATGCATTTTGTTTGATCATTTTACCTGTCATCACAGTAGATGAATTTCATGTCCATGCTATGTCGGCTCAAGAAGGTCTTACTATCCAGTGGGATGTCAGTATTGGAAGGGTGCTGAATAGGTTCACACATTAATATAAGGCAGGACAAGAGAGGCTCCTTATAGCCACACAGAGCATGAGGAGGGCAGGTATTATAGACCTTAATCTGTCCAGTGCAGTGCAAAACCTGAAACAAAAAATAGGTTACATATATTATTAAAGAGTATTGCCCCTGCCCAATATATTAAATCTTTCAACCAATGTAAGTAAAATATCTTGCCTTCCATGTGGCAGATTTGAGATTTACAGTTCTGCCTCTGTTGGTAACAGTGCATTTCATTCTCATGAAGAAGTCACGATCCATAGACATCTCTTTATTTTTTTTGCCAAAGCCTGGACCTAAGAAAAATACATACGAGATTTTTTTTTTTTAAAAAAAGAGACTTGGTACAGCTGTCCCCTTTGATTTAAGTACTTGTTTTAATCCAGTGGTTCTCAACCTTTCTAATGCTGTGACCCCACAATACAGTTCCTCATGTTATGGTGACCCCAAACCAAAAATTTTTTTTGATGGCTACTTCAAAACTGTAATTTTGCTACAGTTATGATTCGGAATGTAAATACTTGATATGCATTATGTATTCTCATTGCTACAAATCAAACATAATTTAAACATAGTGATTAATCACAAAAACAATATTTAATTATATGTTGAGAAATATTTATTACTTATTCCAATAAATAACATTTCACCATGGCATAGCATGGGTTTAAACATAACAACAATTCCAAATAAATAACATTTCACCCCTTTGAGTGCCAGATCAGGGCCACAGCAACCACATGCCGCAGCCCCAATTTGGCATTTTTCTGGGCCATAAAAAAGCAGCAAAATGCTGCGTGATGTCAGCTGGTTTAAATGTATGGTGCTTTGTGTAAGTGTAAGCTGCTTTATGTACTGTGTAATGATTACACACAAAGCACCTTACACTTACACAGTAT
>CM034701.1:371112560-371127564 GCA_020142125.1 Phrynosoma platyrhinos | reverse complement strand
GAGAGAGAGAGAGAGAGAGAGAGAGAGACCCATTATGGCCTGAGTCCTACTGCCATTCCCAGGTAGAGCAGACCCAATGAACCAATGTAATTTTGATAAATGTTGACTTCCCAAGTTATCATTGATTCACTGGGTCTGCTCTAGTTGGCACTAACACTAGCATTTGGCTCTCTGTTTCCTCTTGGCTTAAGTACCCAATTGCTTGATATGTAGACTGCTATTTCTTCCTTTTTGTTTTTTTTCAGAAGCAGAGTCTTTGATGTTAGAGGGGAGTAGTCATGGATTCTACCCCACGATGGCTATCAGCACACTTGGAAGCACGAAAGCAAGAATGAGGGGTTTCTGTAACCATGTCTGCTTTCTTTCCCACTATCCCTGTATGGATTTCCTGAAACAATTTCTTTTTTTTTAACCTTACTACAATCATCTGCAGCAGTTGCTCCTGTTTTATGGCCACAAGCTGAGCACTGTCCTGCTATATCATGCTGGCATAAATATCAAATGTACTTAGAACGGTGATTCCCACACTTGGATCCTCCAGGTGATGTTGGACTTCAACTCCAACAAGCCTCTATCTATCAGCTTGTCCAAAAGTCAAGAACTCTGGTAGCTGAAGTCCAAAACATCTTGAGGACCAATTTTGGAAACCATGAATTAGAGGAAAAGGCAACTAGGCAAGATGACTGATTGGCCAGCCAGCCCATGACAGCAACACATGCAAAAACCACTCTTGTTTGGAGCCACAATCTTGGCTTAGGAGCTACAACCTTGGGACTAATCCCGACACACTCCAGTATCTGCTGCCTGAAGTACTGACTTCACTCTCCCTAATAGTAGAGGCAGTTTAATTTCAAAGAAATATTGATGATATTATTAAGGAAGAGAAGGATGGAATAGATTGAACATTTCAAGAAAACATATCTGAATCACTGTGATGAACTACAATGAACTCTAGCAGGGAAGGAGACAGCTTACCCACGCACCCAACTTTGCTGAGGCTAGGTTCTTGAAGCAATTATTGACTTGTGCTCTGCCTGAATAATTTTCTAATTAAGTTTTGTAACAAGTATTACACATATGCTCTTCCTCTGAAAAAAGAGATATTATGAATGATGAGGATTTTGGTAATTAAGGCCTTTCATTTTGCTGTGTACACTCAGTGGTGAAAAGAGTTTACTAGTAAGATGTATATTAAGAATAATGAAAAGCTATTCCAAGTTATTCATGAAAAGCTATTCCAAGTTATTCAAGGACACATTATGACAATAGCTCAGCACCAAGTTCTGCAAGTTTCATTTCTTTTGAAACAGAGCTGTGGAGAGCAACATACTAAGTCAGATCATTGGTCCTTCTGATATTATGTACAGAGCTTGGTAAATTGCTTTTTTAAAACTACACTTCCATAAATCCCACAACCTGTATGGCTAATGACCATTCTGGTTGGGAGGATTCTGGGAATTCTTGTTTTAAAAAGAGTATTTCCAACTCTGATTATGCATCAGCAATTCTCCAGGATTTCAGACAGGAGACTGTCTCAGCCCTTTCTGAAGATGCCAGGGATTGAACCTGGAACTCATATATGTATCAGATGAAAGATTGCATTGAGGTAATAGTTCTTCCCTAAGTGGATGAATACAAGTATTTTTTTTTTAATACGGTGGCAACTTCTGAATTAGCTGCCTGCTACAATTATATGGAGGTCTTAGGTTTTACTCTGGAAAACTGGGTTCAAATCCCTGCTCAGCCATGGAAATCCGCTGGGTGATCTTGAGCAAGTCACACTGTCAGCCTCAGAGGAAGGCAATGGCAAACCCCCTCTGAAAAAATGTGGCCAAGAAAACCCTACAATAGGTTCACCGTATGGTCACTCTAAAGTTGGAAATGAATTGAAAGCATACCACCACCACCACCATGACAACTATTTAGGAAGCTAGACATCTACAAGTAGCAGACATGTACATTTTACCACATGTCTGTACCTTGTAGATATCTAGATCCCTATATTGTTATTGTTGTTGATGATGTTGCTGCTTCTGCTTCTGCTATGTACCTTCAAGTTGTTGAAGGCACACAACAGCAACAACAACAACAACAACAAATTTTACCAGAGTCTTGAAGTCAATTATAAACCTGGACAGGAATCCACAAGTCCACTTTCCAGACTGCCACTAGTAAGCAGATAATTTTATCTGAGTGAAGTCTTTCAGAGAATCTGACAAATTTTGGATTGATCCTTGGCTTATAGTACACAAGAGACCACTCTACCTCCTAAACACTCCCACCGTTTTGTTAACACAAAGTTACCTTGTACCTTTTCTCAGTCATGCAGTTAGCAAAAAGTACAAATAATCATTGTCCAATGTAGCATTGTCCTTTTATGGCAAATGCCTACTATAATATTCAAAGAAAATATTCTTTTATGCTAAAAATAACCTTTGTAAACAAGCTTTGATTGATTCCGACTGTCAGGATATGCACAGTTCCAAAGGGCCAGAACATGTTTCCACAGATGCTTGCTCACTTCCTTTAACCCATCTTCTTGGAATGTAGCTGAGACTCTCATAATGAGACTCTGCAAGAATGGAGTAACTGAAATCCAAATCCAACACTTCATGAGAAATCTCTAAACTCATTTGTACATTTTATTTCACTCAAATAATGACACTAAAATGTAAAGATCCATCATATAGCATGGTACCAACTCATAGCAATAGGATCAATAGACTGTAGTGAGAAAACATGTAATAAATACAGTTGGCCTTCTGTATCCACAGATTCTTCATCCATGGATTCAAGTACCCACAGCTTGAAAATATTCAAAAAAGTATACATTTCAAATAGAAAACTACAATTTTGCCATTTTATGTAAGGGATATATTTTACAATGACATTGTATTTAATGAGAGATGAGCATTCATGGATTTTGGCATCCATGGGGTGGGGGTGGGGGTCCTGGAACCAAACCTAAAGGCCCACTTTATTTACTATGATGGACATCCTGTACTGCAGTTATGGATTCATAACTGCTTCAGCGTAAAAATCCACTGGGTGACCTTGGACAAGTCACACTTGAAACTTGCCAAGAAAACCCTATGATAGGTTTGCCTTTGAGTCAGAATAATAATAATAATAATAATAATAATAATAATAATAATAAAATAAAAAATTAATTTCTATCCCGCCCCTCTACCTAAGCAATCAGGGTGGCTTACAACAATAAAATCTCACAATAAACCCTCCCAAACCCAAACCCACCCTCCCCTTAAAACAGTATTAAACATCATGAAATTAAAACAATTAACAACAGTAAAACAATTATGATAATTAACAGCAGTAAATGTTAAACCAGTCTAATAGGCAGCCCGCAAGCACTAATAGTGTGGCAAGATGTGGGGGAAATTTACTTACTCCTTGGCCGGGAATTTAATCAGGAAAGGCCTGCCAGAAGAGATCTGTCTTGACAGCCTTTTTAAAGCTGTCTAGGTTGGTAATTTGACAGATCTCGTCCGGCAGGCTGTTCCATAATCTGGGAGCAGTTTCCAAAAAAGCCCTCTGGGAGGTTATCAACAGTCTAGTCCTAGCAGGTTGAAGCAAATTTCTCCCAGAGGACCGTAGTATACGGGTGGGATTATACGGAAGGAGACGGTCCCGAAGATAGGATGGACCCAAGCCATGTAGGGCTTTAAAGGTGACATTGTATTTAATGAGAGTTGTAAGTTAAAAAATGACTTGGAGGTGCACAACAATAAACAACTGGGCCATGTTTTGTTATACTATATATTCACAACTGTGGCACTATTGCCAGAGTCATAAATACTCTCTGAAACTGTAGCTATCTTCTTCTGCCCTGACCCCCAAGCTTACCTTTAACAGCCAGCAGTCACTCTAAGTCAGGGGTAGGCAACCTTTCCCCTTTAAGGGCCGAGGGACTTCAGCTCCCAGAATCCCAGGAGCTATTGGCCAACATGGCTGAGGCTTCTGGGAGCTGAAGTCCCGTGGCCCTTGAAGGGGAAAGGTTGCCTACCCCTGGTCTAAGTGATGGAGGTCTATTCTGCTGGTGAATCAGAGTATATCAGGATGATGTTTCCAGCCCCTCTCCCCAGTGATCTGCAGTGTGAAGAACTGTGACAAGAGTCATCCTGCTGTGACCTGATCACCAGCAGAACAGACCACCTTCATTTGGACTGGCTGCTGGCAGTTAAGGTACATTTGGAGGGCAGGGCAGGGAGATGATACTTAGTTATGCATTTATAACTAAATTGGCAATGTAGGATCTTGGCCTATAGTTTCAACGATACAGAACTGACTACATTAGAGTCATCTTGACATAACACCACATTTCAATGCATATGCTCTGAAGTAAATGAGTTGTAGATTTCACCCTAGAAAGAAACAAGACATCCTTTTTAGCTTCCTTGCAGCTGGAATCAAGTATTAAGTATATATGACTTCAGCAGCTGGCATTCAAATTTGGATCATCAGCCACAGCTGGTCAAGGGAAATAACTTATACCAGCCATAGCTGGAAGCCACAGACCACTGATGAGAGCAGCATGCATCCCATTAAAACAAGACTTCATATTAATGTGATTCAAGCAAACTTACTTAAAAGAAATCTCATTAAGCTCAGTGGGAATTACTTATGAATGAACATTAGAATTGCACCACATAGCAATTAACACCATTCCTTATTAAAAAACCTGGGGCTAAAAGATTGCAATGTTAGCATCACACAAGCCTCTCTAGGGAGCATATTCTAGACTTGAAGTACTACCATTCTGGCAAAGGATGCACATGAAGGTGGGCTTTAGTGGATGATATTCAAGTACATTGACATGGGAAGAGAGGCTCTTTCAGGCCATTGGGTTGAAATCATATAGGATTTTCAAGATAAGGTTCAACCATCTTGAATCAAACCTATAAATGGGTTTATTTCAGGATGTATACATCTCTTTAGGATAGCAGACAGTAGTGGAGAAGGAGATACGAATCACAAGGGGACAAAACAGGGAATGAAGATATACGGTCATTCACTTTACATTTTGGTTTTTATGTAGTTTGCTCTTGTTTCTTTCCTTAAAAGTAAGCTCCACTGTATTTGCAGACCTACTTTCAATTATGGGTACCAGGGCTCCTTATAACTTACAACATATGACAATTTTTCAAACTGCCTATTCATTTGCAAGAAGGCAGAGTAAAATACATTAAGAAGACCTTAGGAGACAAAGGTCTAAATCCAACTGATTATAAGAACAATAGGAATTAACAGGTGTTTGGCAAGTCAAATCTTGTTCTGATTGACTGGATCTATTCTAGACAGGGCTAGCAACTGGCCGTAGGCAAACATGGTTTGGCTAGGCTATTTTTGAGGTTATGTAAGTACTTAAATGTCTAGTAGCATGTGTATACATTATGAAAAGGGCCAACATAACCCTGAAAAGCTTGCCATATTAAAAAAAAACATACAAAACATGATCTCTCCCCCACACACCCACACAACACACCCATCCACACCTATGTACATACATTCTGTTGCTAAACAGCTCCCTGGATTTGCTAATGTCTGTCTTGAAACAGATCCAAACTATCTTTGTTGCTGTCTCCCTTCCCTGGAAGCACTTGCTGTCTGTTTCCTATTCATCTCCATCACTTTTACCATCAATAGCCATTTCTCCCCCTGCTCCAGAAAATAGAAAAAGGGAGTAGAGAAATTAATTTTTTTTAAAGCCTCACAAATGTCTGCCCCTAAGAATGGTCTCCAGGAAAAATGATCAATACTGCTTTATTGTGACTCCATACATCTGAGGAAGAAGACCAAGGGCCTAAGCAGACTGCCAGAAATAGTGCACATTAAATTGAGGCACTGCCCTGGCTCAGGGATAAGGAAACATGGGAACTGTAATTTATTGTGGCACCAGAGCTCTCTGACAGAGAAGGCTCAATGTCTCAGAAAAAAATACAGTTCCCATGATTCCCTAACACTGAGCCAGGGCAGTGCCTCAATTTAATGTGCACTATTTCTGGCAGTCTGCTTAGGCCCTAAGTCTAAGAAAACTTATGCTACAACTTCTTTTGCAGATGTTACAAGATCCCTTTGCTTACAATCATTTTTAACAGCTGTCTAAAGATAAAACCTAATCACCCTTTTAAGTGGGTTTCACAACTCAGGTGCTACCACACAAGTCCACACCAAACTCATATCTTTAATTGAGGCTTTTCATTTATTTTTAAAGGCACTGGACTGGAGCCTTATAAAATGGCAGTGGAGGAGTACCAGGCCAACTGAGTACACCCTGCAGAAAATAGGAACAATATTCTACAGCTATTGTTCCATTTAGCTTCCTGCAATAGTAATTTCAGCCAGGAGACCAGACCTACAGGCCCAAAACTTCCTTCCCAGCATTTTCATACCGAGCAGCCTACTGTGAAAATCAAAGGGAAATGGGTTACTAAGTAAAGAAGGAACCAAAATAAAGCAATGCTTGGTATGTTGTATTCTTTTGAACTTGAAGCAGTGGGACCAGTCATTTCCTATTAGAAAATGATACAAATGGCCAAATTCAGACCTTTTATTTGGCTTCAGGGGAATCCGAACTTTTGTAGATGGGTTATAAAGCTTATATTAAAATTAACATAGGAAAATTTTAAATAACTTTTTTTAGAGGGCAAATTCAGATACATAAGATGATTTATGTGCTTCCCCTGCCAATTTAGGAGATCTGGAATTAATCTTGAGGCTTGACATTAATTACATTGCTTTATAGCAGTGGTTCCCAACCTTTTTCTATGCCCCACACCCCTAGAAAATGTTTGATTATAATGTTCACACCCCCGACAAAAGTAATATCATGTTTGAAGATGAAGAAATATAATTTTTTAACCACAAATTGAACAACATACAATACTGTGGTTGTTGTGTGCCTTTATGTCGCAAACCTAAGGCAACCCTATCGAAGGGTGTTTTTTTTTTTGGCAGCTTTCTTCAAAGGAGGGTTGCCTTTCTCTGAGGCTGAGAGAATATGACTTGCCCAGGGTCACCCAGTGGGTTTCCTGGCCAAGAGGGGATTCAAACCCTATTCTTCTGAGTAATAGTCCAATGCTCAAACCACTACACTTTACTGGCTACAATACTACAGGTGAACAAATTGACCTTTTAAAAAAGTGTTTAATACATTGCATAAAATGCAAATATAAATTGAGTAATTAGATTCTAATTTATTTAGAAAAAAATGAGTGATGATTTATGACTTGTCACTCAAGGACACAAGCCACTCTTTGTTGCACCCCCTGAAATTCCATCTTGCACCCCTTGGGAGTGCAGGCACCCCTGTTTTATAGGAAGGGAAATGTTAAAACTCAATTAATAAATGAACACCAGAGCAGGTCGGCTGGCGGCTTTTCTAAAATCTTTTTTTAAAATCTGAAGTATATAATGTAACTGTACTTAAACCTTACAACAACAACATGTAAACCAGAAGAGTTATTTTTTGTTTTGAATAAAGCCATTAACTTAAATAATCATAGTAGCTGTCTAGAGCAATGAGACATAACAGGAAGCAGAACAGCCTAGGAATAGGATAAAATAAAGCTGGATATAACAAAAACATTTAGACTGTTCTACTATTTGTGGCTGAATATGCCCACTGATTGCACCTTAAATACCAACTTTCTGAATTTAAGACCCATGTAATTTTTGTGGAGGGTTGTACCTGCAATCCTACCAGCTTCTTTGCCCAGACTTCATACTTTTGCCCTCACTTTTTATTGACATATAGACAATGGAAGCCAAATATAAACAAGTGGGGACCTGCAAGAAAAGACTGCAGTGTCAAATGAAACAAGAAATGCTGTGAGTCCAAGCTGGATTCAGAAGTGCTACCTTTCTTCTAATTCCTATATTCCAGGTATCGGACCTCTAAAATTAGTTCCTAGTAAGGTATTACAACAGGAGTGAGGAAATGTCTTTCACAGAAGGGCTGGAGACCCACATAAAAATCTATTAGGGGCCAAAACTACCTGTAGGTAGCCCCAGAGTCACTGGTATGTGGAATTCTTTTGGCACCTTTTCTGGGGCCCTTTCAGCATCTGCATCCCTACATCAATATATGTGTGGGATGGTTCTCCATCTATGTAAACATAGGACTTTATCACACAGGGAAAATCCCATGCAGAAACGGGATTTAACACCTGGGGAAAACCCGCAAAAGCAGGTTGATTTTCACACACACTGCTGTTAAACTGTTGTTAACCCAAACGCAAAGTAGTCAAAAGCCGCTCCTTTTTACTTTCAGGATTTTACGAAAGTAAAAATAAGCGGCTTTTGACTACTTTCCATTTGGGTTAACAACAGTTTAACAACATTTACCCACTTTTGTGGGTTTTTTTTTCATTTAAAACCCCATTTCTGCATTGGATTTCCCCTATGTGATAAAGTCCAGACTCTCTCCTTCTGTCTGTTTCTGCACATATGTTACCTGGCTCTCTCTTCACTATTATTTTGAGGAATTAAGAACCATCTACAGCAGGGACCAGCAACCTACGGCCCACAGGCTGGTTAAGGCCCAGGTCCCTCGACTTACCGGCCCAGGTGGAAGGTTGCCGCCGCCACGCGTTTTTGCCACTGTGCCGCCGCGCATGCCACGACGCCATTTTGGAAATCAAAATGGAGGTCGCTCCGCGTTTGCGCATGCACAGTACTCCTGCGCATGTGCAAACGTGTCGCGGCTGCCATTTTGATTTCCAAAATGGCGGTGGCGGCACGCACGGAGGCGGATGCACAGCGGCGGCAGCGCCGCACGCGGGGGGTGCGTGCATGCGCGCGCACGCCGCCATTCCCCCCCCCTCGGCCCAGCGGAGGGAGGGACTTCGCGGGACCGGCCCCAAGCTCAAAAAGGTTGCCTACCCCTGATCTACAGTTTCTGCCACAAGTGAATCATAGGCCCAGTAGTGGGGAAGCTTACCCTGAAATTTTGGGGTAAAGAATCTCTCCTATTTCAAACTTTTGATGAGTTCTTTCCTCTTGCCAAGTAAGTTTTTGTTCTGTTCTTATAGATATGAAAAAGGGCTGGCACTGAGGGGGGCGGAGAGAAAGGAACATCAGATAGTCATCCTGGCACACATGTGCTTTTGTTTACACCCCAGACTTTGTCACACAGCAAACTAACAACAGTACTCTGTGAATTTGGGGTTGCTAGGTGAAGAGTACATGAAGCAAATAAGGCAAAAAGTAAGCAGCCAAATGAGCAATTTAATACACAGTAAAGAGCAATAGCTCTGTTGTTTCCAAGCGTCACTTCAGTCAACAAAATACCTTCTTCAAACCACTAGTATTACATCAGTCTCCTCCACTTTGGTGTCTTCCAGATGTCTTCTCTTATCTCCAGCCAGCTCAGTAGTGCCTTACATCTGAATAGACAAGTATACAACTGTATTGTATATAGGTTCTTCCTGAAATTATTAGGACTTAATCTGATCTATTTATTTCAGCTGATTTTGTCACACTTTTACAGCAGCACAACAGGCAAAAATCAGCAGACAATGCATTTTCCAAGAAAGTGGCAGTATCATCCACTATGTAATAACATTTATGTCTACATAAACATACCAGTTTATAAACTCTCTTGATTTCTGTATTAATTATATTTTAATATATACCACCTCTGTATAAATAGTGCCAAGAAAAACCCAATATAGGTTCACCTTAGGATCACCATAAGCTGTAAATAACTTGAAGGCACACAACAACAACAACGGTTAATAGCCATTCGTGCAATATTTTTGCACAGTAAAAGAAGTACATCCCTGGTATAATAACCTTCACTCTCTTGATACATAAAACATTACTGTAATGTATTCTTCTCACAGTTGGAGAATCCCATTTATGTACTGGAATATTCTTAAAGATAGTATTATAAATCATCTAATAGTGCTACCTAAGTATTAAATGTGGTCTGTGCTGGAAAAATCAGCTGAGACAGATCAAACTGAGCAAAGGGCAGACTTTCGAAGAGGATGTACTCTGAGCAAGAGGACCTATTGCAGGCTTCATTATTGTTATTGTTTAATCCAAACTGTTTAATTTCTTCCCTGCCTAATGCATGAGAGCACTTAGCCTAAAGGGTGACACAACCTTTTAATTCAAATGGATTTAACACGGTCCTACACATATCAATTGCAAGAGACATTATTTCCAATGATGGGGGCAGGTACTATTGTGTTTTTAAAAAAATGTTTTTTAAATTTTGGTAAATTAAAAGAAAACAGTGTTAATTCAGATGAACACAAAGCCCATCTCCCAATCATTTTCAAAATAAATCTCTGGAATAACTCACTTTAATGGAATGCAATTTTTAATTTTTTTTTTAAAAAAGCAAAGTGTATACTGTATCATTAACATAAATTCTTGGGGGGAGTGTAACCAAAGAGAAATATAAATATATTAATTACAAAGTGATTCACTGTCAGCAGCCAGACTTTATATGCTCAGAATTAGAAGACTAATATTATTCTATCAGATGAAGTTTGGATTATTAAAATTATGGAGTTGACAGGGATAGATAAACTTTTGACATTATTGAAGGAAAAATCACTGGGTAACTTTTTTAAAGACTGGGAATATTTTTTTTACTATATTTAAAGAAGAAACAAAAGATTATGCTTGCATACTTGCAGATTATGCTTGAAGTGTTTTTGATGTTGAACAGAAGAGGATTTGATGTAGAAAAGTGTTTTAGAGAGGACTGTTATTCTTTACTTTGAATTTCTTGGGGTTGGAGGACGGAAAGTCAATTATGTTACTGTATGTTATTGTTAATTTTATTTTATTTTATGTAATTGTTTGGTTTAGTATTTTTAAGGCAGGGAAGAGGGTATATTTTTAGATAAGTTAGGGAATTAGGTTTATTTGTTGATGTTTGGTTCTGGTGTTATGATTTTTTGTTGTATTTTTAAATGTGTACTTTTTCTTTTTTGTATGTGTTTGTATATCTATATGTATAGATAGATAGATAGATAGATAGATAGATAGATATCAAAATAAACTTTTCAATTGATGGCAATGAGGGTAATAAGGGGAGGAGGAACATTCTGCCTCCCACTTCAAGCAGTAGGAGAAGTTGGGCCAGTGCTAGCCAGGGTTTGAACCTTTTAACCTTCTGTCTAGCCCTCCATTTTGAACATGACTAAGAAGCATGATTTTAACTTTATATTGTGTTTTTACCTTTTATTTCATAATATCCTACATTTTTCTTGAATATCTTACATTTTGTGGTACCTTGTCCTCCTCTGCAGTTATGAAATCTGGTCAACCAGTATGCACTAGATCAAACTGTCTACTCTACATGGGTCATTGTACTATTAAACTCCTCCACTGATGTTACTTACAGCAATGCTATCATAAAAACTTCCAATTAAACATTCAAATATAATGTATGCATTACTTGCAAACAAATTTTTACCAAGTTCTATTTTGCATGGCTGGGCAATGTGGGTGGCCTTCCTTTCATGTATGAAGATAGCACGATTACATCTTATGGTACAAGGCAGTATGCAATGCTGCTTCCAACAGAATGTATAGTTGCAACACAATCCAGATTCTACATCATACTGGAGCACACACTCTGTTGCAAGCAATACTACTCCAACTCTAACTATTACTGGACAAACATCTAATGATACTGGTATATGCATGTTTTTGAGTTACAAAGAATTCCTTGTCAGGCAGACTGGCAATGTGAATCATTTGCAGCTGTACACATAGCAATGATGGCAAGATGTAAAACTCTTCTGACACTTAAATGTCTCAAAAGAAACCAATCTGAAAGGGGTCTCCCCCCATCCTTTGCAAACATAATATGCATAAATCCCCTGGTATATATTAACTAACAGTGTTCTATATTACTATAATGACCAATAGTAAACTATAGATAGGTGAGAGAAACAGATTGCCTTTATAGGTAATCCTGTTTAAGGGGGGATGCAGACGAGGGCGTCGGAGACGCCCTGGTCCGGACCGCCGCCGGAGTTCAGCCTCCGGACGGCGGCGCATCCCCGGCGAATCTAAAAGGACCGCCAAAATGGCGATCCTTTTAGATTCTGCCGAAAGTGCGCCCTAACAGCGGCGGGCGCACTTTCGGCGGCTCGAACGCCACGGCGCGTTCGGCTGCCGCGGTGTGAGGGCAACCGGGAGTCGCCGGCTGTGCGGACGGCCGGCGCTTCCGGGTGCGCCCTCAGGAAGAGGAAGAGCCGCCGAACGTGCGGCGGCTCCTCCTCTTCCGGGCCTCGGAGACGGCGCAATTAGCCATCTGCCGAGGCCCTTAGTGAAGCTTTTGGACTACACAGTTGCTTTCTAAGTGCAATTGTGCAAACTTGTTCTCCACGTCAAAATGAGATATACTTGTTCCAGCATGGAAATCTGTTGTGATTTATAATCTCTGGTATTTTAATTAGTATTAAAAACCTCTTCAAGCTTGAAATAATGTAACTGACTTCAATTAAAAGCTTTCTACATGTTTATTTTTAGATGTGTGCCTTACCTTTATGAAGCAATACAGCATATATGTATGTGATTGTGTGTGTGTACAGCCTTTATTTGCTTCTTAGGCAAAATGTTCATTTTATTTATCCAATTTATAGGCTTAGCCTGTAAAAATAAGGTTAACAGTGCAATCCTAATTTAGTAATGTGCTGACTACATGGGGTTAGGATTCAGTGCAACCCTCTTTTGAGAACAGAAACCTTTTCTGTGCCTGGGCGTTTGGTCATTGTGCAATACTCTTGATTCTGCACCAATAAACGCTCATGTGAAGCTATCTCATGATGAATCAGACTGTTGGCCAGTCCAGTCCAGTATAATTATCTCTGACAAGCAGCAGAACCTCTCTTAAGGTTTCAGGCAGAATTCTTTCTCAGTCCTTACTGAGAGTTCCCTGCTATTCATGCTGGTCTCCCATCCAGGTACCAACCATATCTGACCCTGCTTGGCTTCCAAAATTTAGATAAGACCATATTTGCTCAGAGTGGCATGCTGGATACTGGATGTTTTAATACTCCAGAATACACCAGAATTCTCATCAGGGATAGAAAATACTCCAGACTGAGGCAATAAACGGAGGTTGCTTTTGTTTTTAAATTGCCCAATTGAGGACAAAATTACTCTTTTAATCCATATTCAAAACTCCAATTTTCAAAACAAACAAACAAAAAACAAAAGCAGCTTTGGGACACCCAATATGGATTAGCACTCTGGTGAGGAATGCTAATACAACCCCTTTCTTTGCATGCTGTTTTCCTGCTGAAATTCAATCAAAGATATCTGGCCTTGAAATAGTTTGCTACAAATTACAGGAAGGGGATAGAGTTCAATAGGAAAAATGTGGAGGGGGGTAGTTGTCCTTCTTAAGGTTTGCCCAGCTGTTTTAACAGAAAGATTAGAGGTATTGTTCAGCTGTAGTGAAGCAGTTCTTAGAAGTAAAGGATTCCTCATGAGGGAGGCTCTCTCTGGACACCTCTAACCTAGGACTTGATCACACAGGGGAAATCCTGTGCAGAAACGGGGTTTTAAATAGAACCTCCCCCCCACAAAAGTGGGTAGATTTTCAGACGACGTTGCTGTTAAAGTGTGCTTAACCTGAATGGAAAATAGTCAAAAGCTGCTTCTTTTTACTTTCGGAAAATCCCAAAAGTAAAAAGGAGCGGCTCTTGACTACTTTTCATTCATGTTAACCACACTTTAAACAGCGATGTGTGTGAAAATCAACCCGCTTTTGTGGGTTTTCCCCACCTTATAAATCCTGTTTCTGCATGGGATTTCCTCCATGTGATATGGTCCCTAGAGTGGGAATGAAGTACCTCTTTAGATCAGGGGTCCCCAGACTTTTTCATCTGGAGGCCAGTTCACTGGCCCCAGATCTTCCGGGGGTCTGGTGGCGTGCGCGCATGCGCACTACTCAGGCACCATTTTGTTTGCCAAAATGGCGCCTGACCCCGGATGCCATTTTGGAATACAAAATGGTGTCTGGAGGCATGCGCGAGCAGTGGTGGCGCAGCGGCGGCAGAAGGCCTTGCAGGCCGGTAAGAAAACCTTGACAGGCTGGGTCTGGCCCGCAGGGCGTAGTTTGGGAACCCCTGCTTTAGATGATGTTGGGAGTGCAGCTACCAGCATTCCTCATCAATGGCAATGCTGGGTACGGTTGTTGGGACCTGCATGATTCCCACCATGTTCTAAGAGACTTCAGCTGAACTTGGATGGGGCTGAAGCAGCTCCTGCATAAAAGAGTCTCAGTCTGACTGTAGAAACCAGTGAAAACATGGAACCTATTGGCTGTTGGTAAGCCTGAAATTCTTGGACTCCTGTTATGTTTTGCATTGCTGGCCTACAGCCTGTACTGTTATCAGTCTTTTGCTTTGGGTCCCCTGTGCTTAGCTTTCCTGGTAGGGTTTTGTCTGTTATGACCTTGGTTTTGTTTCCCAGACCATGGCTTCAGATTCTCTTTATCTGATCTGTCTGCTGGCTGTATGAAGCTTTATTGGTGCTGACTTTGGACTGCTTGACCTTGCTACTGGGACTACATATGACACAGTGAAAACTGGAGAGGGCTCCTGTAGCTTTAATGGTTGTGTAGAAAATGGGAATACTTGTTAACTGGTTGCATGATAAGCAATAACTGCTGAAGCCCTCTCCAGTTTTTAATTGGGCAACCCTAGCTGGGACTTGTCCAGCCATCTCCTTGTTTCCTCAACATCTGTAACAGAGCATGAGGCAAAGCATAAGCCAGAACATGAACCATATGATAGCCCTTCATCATTTACAGGCCACAGTCCTGTAACTATCAAAATAATTAAAACTACAGCTACCCTCAGTGGTGTCACTAGTGTTGGCATCACCCAGTGCAGTAATTCATGGTGTCAACCCTTCCCATTGAGCATACCACCTCATTTAGAATCCTTAATAATGCCTTTTTGTGCTAATGTTACTCATAAATCATAATTCCTGTATATCACTGAAT
>CM034701.1:371080050-371097772 GCA_020142125.1 Phrynosoma platyrhinos | reverse complement strand
AGCTGGCAGTAAGATCATTAAGTCTTCCACTAACTACAGCCTCCTATTTGGGCCTTTACAGTCTGCCAGAAATAATGCAGCTTGAGACCACTTCAACTGCCCTGGCCCAATGCTAGGGAATCATGGGAATTGTAGCTTTTTCTGAGACATTGAGCCTTCTGTGTCAAGGAGCTCTGGTGCCACAATAAACTACAGATCCCATGATTCCTAACACTGGGCCAGGGCAATTAAAGTGGTCTCAAGCTGCATTATTTTTGGCAGTCTGTAAAGGCCCATATGACTATTGGCTTTGGGATATCAGAGTATTAACCCAGTGGCAAATCATGGCTTAATAACATGGCTTGTTCTTAGGTATAGTTTCCTGGTTTCACAAAAAAACAAATAACAAATAACAAATTGAACTATAGTTAACAGAAGACTTGCACAAAGGGAGGAATTAAGGGAGCTTTGTGCATACTCAAATGGCTTGTTGATATTTTTGCTTACTCAACTGAGATACAATCATGTAAACATGGCAAATATGGACACAGTTAGAAAGACTACTTTCCATAACCATCGTTGATCACCCACCAGAATTTCTTTATCTACCCATACTCATGCAATGCCAATCTCATACGTATTGCCTTTAAAAAAAAAAATCCAACACGCAAGAAACCAAGCCCTAATACTTGAGATAGTGATATGATAGAGATGCAGTTGAGGGTTATAACTGTTTTCATCACAAGAATTTATTCCCACTTTACTCAGAAACTTTCCATGGTAGCCACAAAAAACTGAAGGTGGTGTATGCTTAATTCCTCAAGTAGTTTGCTAGCAGTGTCAATAATTCCTCAATTTTAAGCATAAAAGTTGGAAGAGCAAATGTTCTTTTAAGGGTTTGGCCTAAAAGTATCTCTGCCAGAAGCAGTGATGTCATAATGATTTTCCTAAGATTTGCCTTGATCCTTTTGTTTGGGGGGTGGGGGAGTAGGTAAACAAATTCTGGTAGATGCTCAATAATGGTTGCAGAAAGTGGCCGCAGCTTCCCGTGGCGGCCCCTTGCCGCCCATCTGCTTCCCGCCATAGTTATGGTTTTTGTTTTTGCATTTGCACCTACGCAGATAAAATCAAGCACATGAAAAATTTACCTAAATGTCTACCCTCTTTGTACAGTAATGATGTATTTCTTTCTTTCTCCTCCTCATTCTTTTTGGCCATGTATAAGAAGTTACCCTTCTTCTGGGAAGGGAAGTGAATGAGACATCCTTTCCGTCATAAGCTCCTATAATTTTTGCATCAGTTCCTAAATGAAGTAGCACTTCCCTGCCAGTTTCATTCAGTGCTACACATTGTGAGGTCCATTAAGACTGAACAACAGCCCCTAAGGTTTGCAAATGTGCACATAATATTGCATACACTGAACCTGCAGACATGTTGTATTCTAGTATGTGTTCAATAGGAAATAAAATGTTCTTCCAAACAATCCTTTCATCTTTTCATGTGCACCTCCCCAGTGCTAATGAGGGATTCCCTATTCTACTTCACCATAGTAATTATTATTAAGATCAAATGAAATTTTGAATCAAACATAGTCACACACCTGTTGTTCCTCTTGTAGAAAGGTCCACTGTCTACAGCTTGAAATAAATACACTGTGCTTTTGGGTGTCATTTTCCACAATAGTAGTACAATTATTTACACACATACTCAGTGAGGCTCACTTACACATGAACAGTTGCAAAGATTACCATCCAAATCTACTTTTGAACTCAGGTCCTCAGCTGATGATTTTCTACTCTGTGTCTACTTAATTCAGTCTCAACATTTTCTACTCTGTATCTACTTAATTCAATCTCAACATTCCACATTTTTTCACCTGATAACATTGGCTGCTGATGGCTGAAGGCAAATAACTATGGAACACCGATCTCTCAATATGACATACATATTCTTATAAGCTGAATATCATAAAGGGAAAATTTGCATGTTGGGTTGTGTACTAGAAACTTTAACTCAATATTTACCATAAAAATTAATGTGGCACATAAAATTAATTTTTCTATTTCATTTAAAAATACTGTGATAGAAGAAAATATAAGGTGAGTAACTCTTATCTGGAATTGCGAAATGCCAAATCTTCCAGAATCGTCCACATGGGCGACTGAGATAGTGACACCTTTATTTTCTGATGGTTCAGTGTATACAAACTTTGTTTTATGCACAAAAGTTTTGAAAATATTATGTATAAAATTACTTTCAGACAATGCGTATAAGGTGTATGAAAGGTAAAGGTAGTCCCTTTACCTTTCATGTCTAGTCGTAACTGACTGTAGGGGGCGGTGCTCATCTCTGTTACTAAGCCAAAGAGCCACCGTCCAAAATATCTCATGTATATGCAAATATTCCAAAATATGAAAAAGCCCAATACCCAAACCACTTCAAGTCCCAAGCATTTCAGACAATTTGTTTTTAATAGAGTTTTAAAAGAGCTTTAAAAATATTTTCTGATTACAGCTCTTAGAATCCTCAGCTGGGGATTCTGGAATCTGTAGTCTAAAACAGTAACTTTCCCAATCTGTCAAATCAGAGTGAGTAAAAGCTTAAACATTTGTGGAAACATATGGGCCTTTATGGACTGCCAGAAATAATGCAGCTTGAGACCACGTTAACTGTCCTGGCTCAATGCTAAGGAATCATGGGAACTGTAGTTTATTGTGGCACCAGAGCTCTCTGACAGAGAAGGCTCAATGTCTCAGAAAATACTACAATTCCCATGATTCCCTAGCACTGAGCCAGGATGGTTAAAGTGGCCTCAAACTTCATTATTTTTGGCAGTCTGGAAAGGCCCTTATATCTTCCTATTAATCCAGTGTTTATGTCTTTAAAGACACTCTTGAGTACTAGGTACAAGGCCCCATATGAACCTGTATCCCAGCCCACCAAACTTGCCTGTTTCCACATAATGGTATAAGATCCTATTATAAACAGGGATGGAAAGGAATTTTGGTGATTCTGAAAATTATTCATTTTGTGCCTGACAAGACTCATTGTGAGACAAAGTTTATGTTGCCTTACAAATTCACACATTTGCAAAGCTTGTGATATATTCTGAAGAAATAAAATATACACAAAATTTATTTAGATTGTAAATCTGAAGGCAGGGAAGTGCCAAATTAACAATCTGTAAGCAGCTCTGAGAGCCTTTATGACTGAAGAATGGGGTATAAATACTCAATAAATAAATAAATAAATACAATCAGGCATACATTTTAAAAATGCTAAATATACATACAGCTGCCAAATACACATAAACATTCTGCAGTCAGTATAGAAAATGTATACATTTGGTTAATGTGTTCACTATGAAGACTGCTGTCAGAAAATTGGGCAGGAAAAGTCCATGCAGGAAGGAAAAAACAAACCCAGTGAAAACAAAGAATGGGATGGAAATGAAAGTGAGACTCAGAAGAACTCCAGAAACTCAAGACAGAGAGTTTTTCATACCCTTAACTACAAATCTCATGGAAATTTCAAAACAAAATTCACATGTAGCAACTCAAGGGAGTTTTTCACAGAATGCATTTTTTGTAGGTAGAGGTCTTGCGTTATCAAATCCATGAGATGATAGTATATTGAGCTATAGGGAAATAAAAATCAAGTTAGGAGGAAACTCAAGTGTACCATCAACCTAGGCACTTGTTTAAGTATATGTGACAGTGCATGCCACAACACATCAGTTTTAGGTGTCTTAGGGCCTAAGCAGACGGGCGGCCGTGGGCCACCCTGGAAAGCTGCAGATTGGGGCTGAGGTAGCCACACTTCTCGGCCCCAACCTGCAGCGTCTTAGGCCCTGGAAGGAGCACTAAAATAGCGCTCTTTCTGCAAAACAACAAAGGTGTGCCGCAAGAGGCCTTGGGCGCACCTTCGCTGTCTCTTCTGCTGCAGCGTGTGCAGACGCTGCGGCGGAAGTGCGTCGTCGGAGCACCGGTCGTGCGGAGTGACGGACGCTCCGATGACGTATTCAGGAAGGGGTTCCTTTCCTCGAAGACGGTGCAAAGCGCCATCTGCTTAGGCCCTTAGTAATTGAGCAGCATAGCCTGTGTGGTAGGTGCTGACTGCTAAATGCTAAAATGTTGTTAACTGCCCTTGAGAGCTCAACCCATGGAGACCTTATGGGTGAGACATTTCCGAAACTCCCTGTCTTCCACTGCTCTACTTAAGTCTTGCAGTTCGTGCCCATGACCTCCCTAATAGAGTCTATTCATCTGGTATGTTATCTTCCTTTCTTTCTACTGCCTTCTACCTTTCCTAGTATTTATTTTCCAATAATTCAGCTTTCTCATGATGTGGACACAGTACAAAAGCCTCAATTTGATCATCTTGGCTTCTAGGGGATTTCAGGCTTGATCTGTTCAAGGACCCATTTGTTTGTCTTTTTGGCTGTCCATGGTATCCTCAGCACTCTTCCCCAGCACCACATCTCAAATGAGTTGATTTTATTTTATCTGCTTTTTTCACTGTCCAGTTCTCACATCCATGTATAGTGATGGGGAATACCATGACTTGGACGATTCTAACTCTTTAGGATCTTTTCTAACTCTTTCATGGCTGCCCTTCCCATTCCTAGTCTTCTTCTTATCTCTTGACTGCAGTCTCTGTTTTGTTCAGTATTTGATCCAAAGTAGGATAAATCTTTTAACTATTTCAATTTTCTTAACATCTATGCTTAATTTGTGTAGGTCCTCCCTGGTCACTCTTTTTTCCCCCTTATGTTCAGCAGCAAGCCTGCCTTTGCACTTTCTTCCTTGATCTTCTTTAGTAATTGTGAACAGTAAATGCTAAAATAGTTACTTAGAAATCTGAAGTACTGTCAAATAACAGGAAATTCCAAGGAGGTCTTCAACTACTGGACCAATGAAAGGATCAAAGGGCCTCTGCAGACTGCCAGAAATAGTGCAAACTGAGTCCACTTTAACTACTCTGACTCAGTGCTAGGGAATCATGAGAACTGTAGTTTATTGTGGTACCAGAGCTCTCTGACAGAGAAGGCTCAATGTCTCAGAAAAAACTATTAATTCCCATGATTCCCTAGCACTGAGCCAGGGCAGTTAAAGTAGACTCAATTTGCACTATTTCTGGCAGTCTGCAAAGGCCCAAAGTAAAGAAGAGTGGATACCCAGAGCCTACACTGCAGATGACCCTTCCATACTCTAATTGCAGGATTAATCTTTTCTTTCCTAAATTGCATCGGGCACATGAGCCACTGCAGTCATCTCCTCAAACTCTTTTTTCCTCCAGCAAACTTCTAGCAAGGCAAAGCCTACTGAATCTTTTAAGAAAGAAAGGTGGATGACACCTGTACAGGGGTCAAGAACACCACTCCGAAAAATGCTAGTTCCCAAAGAGCTCATATTCCCACTTAAGTGGCTCTGCCCAGCTCCAGTTACCACAATGTATTACAAGGACCTGGCAATGCCAGCCTTTTCATTCATTTCCCCGTAAACACTTTAAATAGAGCTTCTGGACTTCAATAAATTTTTGCGTCTATTATTTTACAATGGTGCACTTTTCCTCTTTGTTAATTCAGTCCTAGTATCATGTGATCTCAGGGTGGCATATATATAAAATCAAAGTGAACAATTTAAAATTTAAAACAACAGAGAGTAATTTAAACAGACAAAAATATATTAAACCATCTAACAAATTAACACTCAAAACAGCTTTAAACCATGCACAAGTACAAACTTACATGTTGACTAGTTGCAAAGTTTGTTCTCCAAATAAAAGGACTGGCTAATGCCTCTCCAACAAAAAGGTGAAGTGGCAGAACAACTGGAAGAACCACCTGGGTAGAATAATAAACCTCATCTTCCAATGATAGTACAATGAACTAGAGGAACCTTTGTATGGCCCTAATTCTTCTGTAACTTACACCCAGAGGCTGGAATGCAATTTAAAAAAAAGTACCAATTCCTATTACTTTCCATGATATTTTTTACAAATGTAATTCACTGTTGTTACTTGCTGCAACTTTTTTAAAAAATATAACCCATTGTACTGCTCATTACTCTCAGCAACTTTCAAAAACAACTTAAGTATAACATATATTACATATGCAAAATTCCTGCCAAAATGCCTCTAAATGCTTCAAAGATCCTTTACAACTACAAGTAACTTCTTAAAGTAGCTAGAAGCCATTACTCATTACACCAGCAAAGTAACTTCATTTCCACTCATTACGATTCTTTACGTGATATATTTATGTTATGTGAAATTGCTGCATCCCCATTACACTTCCAAAAGTAACTCAGTGCAGGTAACTATTGCCTATGACATTACTCTCAAGCTCTGCTTAAATGAGGAGCGGGCTACACTCCAGCCTGTGGGCCAAATGTGGACTCCCAGGCTTCTCAACCAAGAACTGAATATTTTTCATCAGACCATGCTTCTCAATGTCCCAGCTGTAGTCTACTGATTTTATTCACTTATTTAATCTATCCTTTTCTGTCAGCCAATAGCAACATGTATAACTTGGGCAAAAATGCACAACATGTATTTATTTGGGCTGCATAATTTTGACACCACTTTAACTGCCATGGATCCATCCTACAAAATCCAGGGATTTGTAGTTTTACAAGACGTCAGCACTCCTTGGAAGAGAAGGCTGCAGACCAACTGCAAATCCAGGATTCTGTAGGATGGAGCTGCAGCATTTAAGGTTGTGTCGAACTGTATTATTTCTACAGCGATGCACCCTTATTTAATTCATATAAATAAACTGAGAATGTTATAGGACCCAAAGCAGCTTACAACATGACTAAAACAAAATACAACTAAAAACCTGATGACAAAAAGGGTTTTTTAAATATAATATTAGCTATCATGTCAAATCAGCAATAATTTGAAACAGTATGGAATCATTTAAAAGACACAATTAATGGGGGTAAAAGTGCAGCCCATGCACCATTGAAAAACCCTTTTGCATGACCAAATGCCTGTTTTTAAAAAAAGATCTTTACCAGCTGATGGAAGGTGTGTCTTACTAACAAAGTCACGCTTGTAGTTTCACTCACCATTAGCACTGAGCACATCCGCTACTGCTGGAATGTGGTTCCCTAAAAGGTTTCGACCAAGGTAATGAGGACCTTGACAGGAAACAGGTTCTGCATTCCTGTTCCAACTCTAAAGGTAAAGGTAAAGGTATTCCCCATTGACATGGTTGTCAAGTTGTGTCCGACCATAGGGAGCAATGCTCATCTTCGTTACTAAGCCAAAGAGCCAGCGTTGTCCAAGGACTACTCTGTGATTATGTGGCCAGCATGATTGCACAGAATGCTGTTTACCTTCACACCGAAGTGGTACCTGTTTATCTACTTGCATTTGCATGTTTTCGAACTGCTAGGTTGGCAGAAGCTGGGACTTGTGATGGGAACTCACCCCATCATGCAGCACCCGGGCCTCAAACTGCCAACCTGCCGATCTTGCAATTAACTTATCTATTTAATCATATTTTAAAAGCCTAACAATCTGCTGGTTTGTAGTATGTACATATTTAACATGGAGGAATAGCAGTCATCTTCAAAGCTTACATTTTGGCAGGATTGTGAACATCATTGCAAAAACCTGACTTGCCTATTAAATTCAAAGATATAGCCATGTTAGTCTGTAGAATCACTATAAGGAGAGATCTTGTAGCACCTTTGAGAATAACTGAAAGAAAGAAGTTGGCAGCATGAGCTTCAGTGGACTTTAGTTTACTTCCTCAAATCTGTGTCTTTTAAATCAGATCTGAGGAAGTAGACTGAAGTCCATGAAAGCTCATCTTGCCTATTAAATGTAACAGCACAGTTGCCAGTGATAAAATCACCTTCTCCACACTCACATATATGAGATTCTGCAATAGCATCAGATCTCAAGAGGGGCATTTCAAAGTAGCTGGGGGCGAGAACCACATAATTATTGGATTATGTGGTCCTCCAGATGTTGAATTCCAGCTCCCAACATTCTTCATTATTTGGCTGTGGTGGCTGGAAGATGGAGTTTAACAACATCTGGAGGGCCATATTATTCCCACCCCAACAGTGAGGCATCCACATCCTATCCCTCCTATCTAACCCATGATATGGATGAAGACAAGAAAACTAGGATACTTAGTATGGATTTCGTAGCTTTATATCTACAGTTGGCTGATAGTGGGGTTATTTGCTCCTCCTCATAAGGGTTGGTATTTTCACTGAAAAAGCACCCACAAATCTTCAAAGAAACATAATCTGGCTGTCTAAAGCTGGGGTAGGCAACCTAAGGCCCAGGGGGCCGGATGCGCCCCCCCGAGGCCTTTGGACCGGCCCCAGTCCAATTCTGCCGCCGTCGCCACCACTGCTGCCGCCCGCCATGATGATATTGATCATTGTTGTTATTACTTGTTCTTGGGGTTTTCTTGGCAAAATCTCCACAGGGGTTTTGCCATGGCTTTTCTGGGGCTGAGAGAGTGTGCATGCATATTTTTAATTTTTTTTAAAAAATATTTATTTATTTATTTATTTTTGGTGCTTCGGGCCCCCCAATTGTCTGAAGGACAGCAACCCGGCCCCCGGCTCAAAAAGGTTGCCTACCCCTGGTCTAAAGGAACGAACCATAGAACAATGTTTTGTTGATAGGGAAGCTACAAAGTGATCCCATTATGCACTAACCCTGGCAAGGCTCCAGCTAGTCTCCTTTATCATAATTCCTGGGAAAAGTTGCCTGCAGATTGGTGTCAACACCTTGCTCCTGGGACATTAACACTGGGTAACTGGGTAAATGACTCTCCATTAAAATTTCTCACAGACTGTCAAGCAATCCAGGACCTAAACCCGCTTGCTGGTCTCAATTAGAATTGAGCCACTGAATTCAAGTCAATTTAGGTTTATTCTGCATCATACAACCAGGCTTTTCCATGCAACCATAAAAACAAACCAATCTCATATTCAAACATAATTAAGATCAGATAGTTGAATTGGTAATAAAAATATCACTGAACCAATGGGTTTAATATAACTGTTGACATCCTATGCAGTAATTGTTCTGCCGGAGTTGGGACTTCTTAAAAGTATTGCACGCTGTTATCCTCCCTTGAGTTGCACTCTTCCTCAGAAGAGAACTGGAAAAATTAGATTGTGAAGCAGGCCTCCTCAGATGATTGAGACTTTGAGGGTCTCTGGGGATTGCAGGAAAAAGGAGCAGGGAAGGAAGTTCTGTCATACTGGACAAAAATAGTTACTTTTCTTGCTCTTTTTTAAAAAAATTAACTGTACGCTTTAAGCCTGTGGCAGTGGCATCACTAGGGGTGTGTGGACCGTACCAGGTGACACCCTAAAAGGGTGTGTGTGACACCACTTCTCCTCAAATACCTACCTTTTGACAGAAATGGGCTGTGGCATTCATTTGCTTCCCTTTAAATGCTTTAAGAGATTGTGGAAGTGGGGTGAAGCTCAGTGGGAGGAGAAAGGAAAGCCCCATCCAATTTTAAAATTAAAATTTCAAATTTAAAAATTCTAATGTTTTTATTTTTTAAACATTTCTTTAAAAACATCACATTTTAATCAAATATTTACTATGTAAATGTAAATATATTTAGGTTGTACTTATGCTATTGTAATTTGAAGGTATAATTTTAATTTTGCTAGTTGTTTATGTCACAACTATTACCATCCCTCCATCATTTGATTTTGAGTTCCTGCATGGCAGGGGGTTGGACTGGATGGCCCTTGCGGTCTCTTCCAATTCTATGATTCTACAATTACATTCACTGGTATATGGAAATTACAATTTATGAATAACATCAGTGCAAAAAAGCATTACTAAGGATTCTGTATGGTGTGAAATGGGAGGAAGTCACTGGAGGGGAGGTGACACCATCAATGGCACCAACCCTAGGGATGCCATTGGCCTGTGGTACAAAACACATTATCCTCTCATCTTATTTTTCGTCATTTCAACTGACACAACAAAGCATGAGGCAGCAACACAAGCCTACCCTTGAAGCATGTAATATTCCTCCTTTAGTATTCTGTAAAATTATTTCTGTAACTATGAAAGTGACTCAAAGTTACAACTGCACCACTAAAGTGATAGTATTTATCCCTTGTAAAGTTACAGTTCTGACTGAATTTGGTGATACCTTTGCTATTGAGCAAAGGAATTAATCACAAGCAGGCTGTTATTTGTATTTTATTACAGTACTTCCAAGATCTGAGCATACTGAAGACCATGGGCTTAAGCATACACTCTAAGCAGGATTCAGCCCAAGTCTTTGGTCCTTGTATTGCATTGTCGAATCCAGAGTCTTAAGTTACAGTTCCGAGTGTAGTCTTGCTCCATTCTCACATCTGCTTTCCTTAGGCCATCCCATCTTCTCATTTCTACTTGTCAAAACTGTCTTTATATCCTGACAATGATCTTTTAGGTTGATATTTGGATATGTACCCCTCCCCTGTCTTTCACTCTAGTTTCAGCATCAAAGGGTGCATCTACACTGCAGAAATAATGCAGATTGACACCACTTTAACTGATATGGCTTCATCCTAAAAAATTTTGGGATTTGTTGTTTTGTGAGGCACCAGCAATCTTTGGCAAAGAAGGCTATGCCCGTTGTAAAACAACAAATCTGGGACTCCATAGTATGGAACTATAGCATATAAAGTGCTGTCAAACTGTAGTATTTCTACAGTGTAAATGCACCTGATGTTACTCCCAATATCAGACAGCTTGGCTGCTACTCCGTGTTTAAAGACATTAATATAGTTTGTTTGCACTGCCAGTACTTTCACACATAGGATTTCACATACACTCCCTTTTGTATTTTTCCATATATATCAATGTATGCTTTTCCCTTCATGTGTCTAATAAAATTTATTATAGTTTCTGCTTCTTGGAATTACTAGTGTGGTTACAGATCTGCAAAAGTCTCATCTCATCTCTTCAGTCTGAAGGCCACAAAACTTTTGTGTGTATGAGTGAGTTTAAAATTTGTCCTTTAGTAATCAGCTTGCAAATATCTTCTGCTTGTTTATTATTAGAAGCCAGAGTACAGTTGCTACTGGATGCTGACAACCAGATTTCTGTCACCCTCTTCTCACATTGTTTTGAGAGGTGCTATTTACTTCTAGGAATCCATTAGAGCTTCTTCAGCAAACCAACAACCCAGCAATGCTCCTTGCTTAGGAGCAGGAAGGGTACATGAAAAGTGATTTTTTTTAAAAAAAGGAAAGTGAGCATTCACAGCTTCTACCTGTCTGTAGAATGATAGCACTGGTATGGAGATTGTATTGCTAGCTTCTGTGATATTCCTCTGTGTCTTTGGCTGAAAGCAACTGGGACACCCACTTGGAAGCAGTGGTGTCTGTAGCAGCCCAGTCCAATTAAACTCTATTAGATAAAATACATGACAGCCAGCACGTTGTAGTGGTTTAATCACTGGGGTACAACTCTGGAGATCAGGGTCCAATTTCCTGCTCGGCCATGAAACCCACTGGGTGACCTTGGGTGAATCACACACTCTCAGCCCCAGAAAACCCTGTGGTAGGGTTGCCTCAGGGTCACCATAAGTCAGAAACAACTTGAAGGTACACAACAATAATATTAAATACTCTAAAGCAGGGGTTGGCAACCTACGCCCCGTGGGCCGCATCTGGCCTGCGGACCCCCGCTTACCGGCCCCCGCCGCTGCTGTGCATTCTGGCCGCTGTGTGGCTGTGCGCATTGCAGCCGCCATTTTGTTTGCCAAAATGGTGGCCGCGATGTGTACGGCGGCGGCGGCAGCACGTGCACATAAGCGCGCACACCGCCATCCCCCCCGGCCCGCCGGAAGGGCCCGCTGGAAGGAACTGGCCCCAGGTAAGGGAAGGTTGCCGACCCTTGCTCTAAAGGCACCAGATCCTGTCTGATCTGGGAAACTAAGCAGGGTCAGCTCTGGTTAGTACCCGGATGGGACAATGCCAACAAATACCAACTGTTGTAGACTAAATTTCTGTGGAAGGAATAGGCAAAATCAACTTTGAAGAAAGCCCTATAAAATTCATGGGGTTGCCATAAGTCGAAAGGCAATTTGAAGCCACATACAAACACACACAGACCTGCTGCACTGACAGAATTTCAAGTACAAAATACCTCTGGATACAATGGTACTATCAGAG
Organism: Phrynosoma platyrhinos; assembly: GCA_020142125.1. NCBI lineage: Eukaryota > Metazoa > Chordata > Lepidosauria > Squamata > Phrynosomatidae > Phrynosoma > Phrynosoma platyrhinos. The sequence continues at coordinate 371,085,620 of CM034701.1, read as the reverse complement.
CCTGGGACAGTTACTTTCTTGGACTACAACTCCCAGAACCTCTTTAACAAACATGCTTCCTGTTACAATTGTAGTCCAAAGAGGTAACTTCCCCAAGCTCTATATGCATTATGCAGCAATGCAAGAAAGAACGAATGAAAGAAAGAACAGAAGCTGGAAAAGTAGTGAAGGATAGACACTCTCTAGTTTCTTCCTCAGCAACCCACAATAAAATGCAACATTAACTGTCCTTGACATTTGGGAAATGGCAAGCACAGGACCTTGGCTGCCAAGTTACACTAGTTCAAAACAGTCCCAGGGAGTATAAATGATATTTTCATACTTGACGACCTGATAGCTCCTGTTAAAATATCAGAATTTCCCCCTCTTAATGAAGCTGCAAGTTTCAATGTACCGATGAGACCACTGATCACCATGATGGGGAAACACACAGAAAGCAGTGCAAAATAGTTCATAGATAAAGTGTTCCTCCTGTACTGTTTTCTGGCTGCAAATCACGATGAGATATCTAGTGCTGGGGGAGGGCAAATTTGCTTTTTTTTCTCATTAAGCAGCAATTGATCAGAACTCCCACATGCTCCAAATTAGGCTTAATAATGTTTTAAGACTCATTATGGCTTTCTAATTTCATTACCTCACATGGACCACACCCTTTGACAATACAATTTTGTGGTGGAAAACATATGGTAACAAAAGGCTAAGAATAGATCAGAAACACAGGAAGTTTGCTTTGGGATGTTAAAAAAGAAAGAGACAATGTTTTACTGCATTACATTAATGTTGGGAAAAAAGGCACTGGTTTTAAAGGGAGAGAAAGAAACACACACAGAGAGAAAAGGACAAACTAGCAGTATTCAGAGAGTATCATCCATTGCAACAGCTAAATGGCCAGTTCTGCTCTTGTATTCTTACCACTGCTCATCTGCAAATTACTTTTAATTGGAAATAATTTAGCTTTTATTTCATTATCTCTCACAGACAAAAGGGATGACAAATTTGTTTTACAGCTGCTCCAGCACTTGCTCTGTCCATTAACACAGACAAATCAAATCAATTAAAGCGCTTAAGTCACATTTTCAGAAGATACTGTTCAGAATATTCTGCAAGCAGTAGGCGATCACAACTGGATGAATTCATGTTTCCACACATTTCTGGAAGTTTGTGCATTTGAAATATTATCATTTAGACCAGTATTCCCAACCTAGTGTCCTTGCAATGTTTTGAACTACAATCATCATAATTGTCAGCTGGCATGTGGATTATGGGAGTTGCAGTCCAACACATCTAGAAGGTGTGTTGTCAAAGTGGGCTGGGATAGATGGAGTGTGCATGTCTGCATGGTTGTGTTTGATTAGCTCCATTCAAATACAGTAACACAGCTTCTGATAACACATGTGTGCTACATTTTAGGGGCTGGACCAACCAAAAGCTTTTTGGCTGTGGACTCAGAAAAATAAAATAAAATATCCCTTCCTGGAGTCAAACAATTGCCCATTCAATGGGAACCTTTGCTAGGTCATCAAAGAAACCAGGCAACAAAAGCAGTGTCTCACCCATAGCCTGAAATATTGCATTTTAAAAAATAATGTGTTACTCTTTAGAAAGTAATTTGAAACGATTTATTATTACACCGTGAGGTAGTTTTTAAAACCTTTTTAATTGTCCTTGAAAGAAAAAGAAAAAGAAAGAGAAAGGAAGGAAGGAAGGATACATGATACATATAACAAGACTCGAGAAAACGGTGGTAGCACAGTAGGGTGTGCTCTAAAGAGCTCCAGCATTTTCCCCTTCTGATGAAGTTTTATCTGGTTTCTTAAGTTCTTATTTTGCCTAGCTGGTACAGGTAATGCCATTACTTGTAACATATTATTCCAAGTTCTGACTATTTCATTAGCTTCTAGTTTTGTTTCAGAGCTACATTAAAAGTGCTGTTTTTATTTTTATTTTTCAAGGATTAGATGGCTCAGGGCTAATATATTTGTTCCTGTCTTCTCCTCTATCAGTCTACCTATACACTGCCAGCTAGGTCAATCTTCTCTCCAATGGCCCTGGCATTAGAAATACAGCAGGGTGCAATTAGAAAGAGGGCCTTTTCAATCTTGGCTCTCCTTTGAAATGCCCTCCAGAGGGAGACCTTCCTGGTACCCACCAATACCATCATTTAAGGCTTTTAAGAACTCTTAATTGTAGTGCTTTCAGCTCTTCAGTTCTGACATTTTTATGGTTATATGAAATGACTCTTGCTATTTTAGCCATTGTTTTAGTTTTTATATTTTCATTTTTATTACATTTTATGTGGTTCTTTATGTATACAGTAGGGGCCAGCATAGTATAATGCTTTCAGCATTGGACTAGGATAGGACACTGGGAGACTAGGGTACAAATCCCACCTCATCCTTGGAAACCCACTGGGTGACCTTGGGCATCACACTACTTAGCCACAGATGATGGTAATGGCAAACCCTCTTTTAAGAAACTTGCCAAGAAAACCCTATGATAGGTTTACCTTAGAGTCACTGTAAGTTTGAAATGGTTTGAAGGCAGACAACAACAAAATATATACAGTGCAATATCTATATCCACAGGAGATATGTTCCTAGACTTAATGTGTATAGTGAAAATCACAGATAATAGTAAACCTTATATTTCCAGTGGATGTTGACCATAAAGTGACAGTGGAGGACCTCCAGATGCCTAGAGAGACCATATTTTTTCAGATGTGGGTAAATGGAACTGTGGGTATCAGGTTCTTTGGAAATAGGGGTCGTACTGTATTGTTTGCAACTAAAGTTTAGTGCAGTATATAATCTATTCTTAACACTGCCCATTTACTAATAATGTCTACTGCAAAAGTCCTTTGGAACGAATTAATACTATTGTATAGTACACACTCTCTCAGCCTCAGATGATGGCAATAGCAAACCCTCACCAGAGAAACTTACCAAGAAAACCCCATGACAGAAACAACTTGAAGGCACATAACAACAAACGAATAGGTTGGGAAACCCACTGAAAAACAATCCTTTTATGACTTCTTGTGGGTAAATTTGATGTTTGTTGTGTGTCTCCAACTTGTTCTGACTTACTGTGTCCCAAAAACAAACCCATCACAGGGTTTTCGTGGCAAGATTTGTTCAGAAGTGGTTTGCCTTTGCCTTCCTCTGAAGCTAAGAGTGTGTGACTGCAAGGCAGATTCTACTTTAAATGAATAGTGAAAAACAAACCTAGGGGCTGAACAGAAATAATCCAGCTTGAGATCACTTGAACTGTCCTGGCTCAATGATAAGGAATCATAGGAATTGTAGTTTTTTTCTGAGACATTGAGCCTTCTCTGTCAGAGAGATCTGGTGCCACAATAAACTACAGTTCCCACGATTCCATAGCACTGAGCCAGGGCAATTCAAGTGGTCTCAAGCTGGATTATTTCTGGAAGTCTGTTCAGGCCCCTAGATACCTAAGTGAAAACACATTACCTTTAATTATTAGCAAAAAATAAATTAAATCCTGAGAATCAGCATTTTTTATTTTAGCTAAGCTGAAGTTCCCCATTTAAAAGATTATTGTAGTCTAACAAGCTGTGCTCAAAGGGACAAATCATGGGCTAACCTCAGAGACATCTAAAGGCCAGATGAGACAGATGCCTCAGGCAACAGACTTTGAGTGTTGTCATAAAAGCACACCAAATAGTTAGTTATTTAATTTGCTGATACACACACACTGTTAGAAATGGTAAAATATATTTGTGAGATTTTTCTCCTCCATTTGTCAATATAAACTGGCTAGTTTTAAGCACAATATACCTCTCTGGAGGAGGTACAATTTTCTCTCTTGCTCCCAGCTGCAAAATGTTATGGGCCAGCTCTAACTATACTGATGAATCTAGTGATCAATTTCAACTCACATACCTGCCCTTCCAGTAAAAGCTGCTTAGCACCATGAAAAACAAATACAATTGCCGAAATGCACAGTAAACCTACAGATGATAAAATTCCACTATAAACACATAAACCCATATTGCAACAAGACACACTGGTTAAAAAAATCTTACTTTTAAAAAATCCACTCAGTGGCTCATAAATAATGCAGAAACAAGGTTCAGTAAGTCTACCTGAGGACAATATTCCAAAATGTGGATGTCATAATCAAAGAGGCCCTGAGGCTGATCCAGAATATTTCAATTCCTGACCTGAATCAAATATATACATAAGCAAAATATGTATCAGCTGATGTAAAGGAATGAGAAGAGAGAATCATACAGGGCTTATTTGCTTAAGTTCTGTATAAGTATCATTTGCTTCATGGTATTTTTTCCCCAAGGCGCATGGGAAAGTTGAATGCAGTGATCTTAATGAAGCTAAGATAGAACACACGGCAAGAGATTCAAACTACAGGAAAAAAGATTCCACCTAAACATTAGGAAGGACTTCCTGATGGTGAGAGCTCTTCAACTATGGAACATGCTGCCTCAGAGAGTGGTGGAGTCTCCTTCTTTGGAGTTTTTAAAACAGAGGCTGGATAGGAGTGCTTTGCTTGTGTATTCCTGCATGGCAGGTGGTTGGACTGGATGGCCCCTGTGGTCTCTTTCAATTCTATGATTCTAGTCTGGGTCTTTTTGCTACTGTTTTGGACTACAGTTCCCAAAATCACCTAATGGTCCAGTAGCCACATTCAGAGAGTTGCAGTGGCCCCCAAAAGTAACTTTCCAAGGTTCTGATCATTTCAGTGTTTGGCTGGGATGTAATCAGGAATGAACCCAGTGTATACTATATTGAGCTCCAACATGGAAAAAATACAGAATATAAACAAAATATTGGTGGAAAGTATTCATTGTTTTGAAGACTATTTCTTTTAAATCAAAATGTTGTGACAGATTGGTCTACAATGAGTTTCCTCATTAAGGGAAGGTAGCCAGTAGACATTAGGATTGCCAGGTAAGGGCTGTCCTAGACTCTGAGATTTTGGTGGTAAAACCTGAGATCTAAGGATTACCCCCTGTGATGTTAGATGGAGCAGCCTATTGCTGGTGTATTTTGCCTTGACTTCCCATAAGCAAGAAATTGACAACAGTGTGAAGAGGGATGCTAGACAAAATAGGCCTTTGATCTGATCCAGCAAAGCTCTACTTATGTTCTTAGTGAAAAACAAAACCACAGAACAATGTGATGGCTACATTACAGACTATCCATTCTGCAAGTGTAACTTGTATATGCCTGAAATACACAACACTTCCCAAGGCTTTCACACTGGCTAAAATACAATTTTATGCTATTACAAGCAGCCATTCATAAGTTTCTCTTAATGTTTTATCTTTATCTCATTATAAAGTAATGAGAAGATGCTGCAAAATGCTGATAAGTCTCTTGATTATTATCCTGCATTGGACACAAAGTACACACCCTTTAAACCTGCACATCAAACACCCCAAAGAGACAGGGAAGAGTTACACTGGAATGTCTGTAGGAAAGCTGGTTCCTGTGCAGAATGAAATTAATTTCAATGTTTAAGAATAGCCATGTCTAGAGGCACTTGAAAGGCAAAGTGTAAACTTATTTACCTTCAAAGTAGAGGTC
>CM034701.1:371025469-371070670 GCA_020142125.1 Phrynosoma platyrhinos | reverse complement strand
TTTGGATTAGGTCTGCTTTAGACCCCGTGTGATAAGGTCCTATGAAAGTTTTCTTCTGCCGTTGTTTCATTACATTACAAGGGGTCCCTACACACTACACAACCACAGTTGTATAATTCCAATATTAATGGCTTTGTTTCCACCCTATTGCAGTTTAAAATTGCAAATTAGGGTGGAGTGTTTAGAATTATCATCTAGAGAGCACTAGTACCTTACCAAGCTACAAACCCCACAATTGCACAGGATGCAACCATGGCAATTAAAATAGAATCAAAGTGCTATGACTGTATAGTGCAGTGGTCCCCAAACTACGGCTCGTGGGCCGGACACGGCCTGTCGAGCCCTTCCTACCAGCCCGCGGTCGGTCCTGCTGTCGCTGCCACAAAATGCTGTCTGGAGTTGTGCGCGTGCGCTCGGCATTGATCTGGGGGCCAGCGAACCAGCCCCAGGATCAAAAAGTCTGGGGACCCCTGGTATAGTGTGAAAGGACCATATGTTAAAATACTTCCTCTGTACTGTACTGCATTCCCAGTATGGCCTTTTATTTTCTGCCCCTGACTTTCTACAAAAAAAGTGCTAAAGTAATATAGTGCTTTATAAAGATACATTTGCACTAAAAGTATACATTTAAAATATAGAGATGAATAAATGCGCCAGACCAAGCCAAGGATATTGAGGAAGACGTATGAGGAAGATGTTGAGTTCATGGAGTGAATGATTGACTGGGAAAGATACTCTACCCATCCCACAGTTAACTATACCTCAAATAGGGGGGAAAAATCAGGACAGTGACAGTGGTTTCTTGATCATTAACAGTCAAGAATATATTTAGGGAATGACTGGATGCAAGAGTGGGAATAACTATTCTGGGTTTTAATAAGGTGTGAAATCCAGAAACAGAATAGCCCAATGTTTACCAAAATGACTGGCCCCTCTAGATGAGCCCTCAAATTAAAAGGAATTGTTGGTATAATTTTTACGCTTCTGTGGTGTGACTTAGGAGGCAATAAGTCTAACCAAAACCTAAGCATGTACACAGTGGCTAATATCCAGACATCCCACTCCTAGTTTTAACAAGAAACAGCTATTACCTCTTTGCATGTTCACATCCATGAATACTAGGTGTCGTAGGCTATATTTCAGAAGAAACTGGAAAACCACCTCTGAGTATTCCTTGCCTAAGAAAATCCTATGAAATTCATGGATTCAACATAAAATGACAGGTAATTTGAAGGCATACACACACATTTACACACTTTTAAACTTAACCTGAGAATTCTGGGGAAGGTAATTTGTTCACTGGAGACTGTTGCCGATCAAGAAACAACTATCACTGTCCTGATTTGCATCTACAAAGCAGGCCTAAAGTTGTTTGACTACAGGGCACAATTATTTCCCTTTCAGAACAGAACAGGAGCTAATGTTTTCCTGCTTTATGAGCTTATTAGTATACTGTTTTATAAAGTTCCTAAATGCTAAGGTCTTGCCCTAAGTCTCAGATCCTTGTCTCTCTCATCTGGGCCTCCATGCAAGGGGAGGAAATTTAAGGTGAGAAAGGAAAATACTGTGCATTGCTGCAAGGTGCTTTGGAACAGCTTTTGTAGACTGTTCAGGGGATCCACCTGGCCACTTCTTCCCCTACCAAAATTACTCAAACCACTGTCACACCAGGGGGAAGGAGTCACCACAAGGAGATATTTAATTTCCCCAGTATTTTGCTGCCTCAGGAGTTGCGGAATATGAGACTACAGGACTGCTGCCTTGTGGCTTTTCCTATCATATTGACAACTTTCCTATTTCTGTTTCCACTTCCCTTACCCTGCTCTAAATGATTGAAGAAGCAGTACAACTTCCTTTCTTGCTCTGAGATGTATGTGGGTTGTATCAGTCACAGAGAAGGCTAAATGTCCTACAAAATTACAATTCCCAGAATTTCATAGCACTGTATCCCCCCCCAGCTCTGCTGTGGTTCTTGATTTCTTTCTCTTCTAATAATTCTTGGTTTTGCATCTCTCTACTTCTCATCCTTTCTCCTTCTCTCCTAAGACTCCTAGATAAACTCTTCTCCTTAATCTCTCTCTCACTCTCTCACGCACACACACTCAGACACACACTTACTTACTTCCCATTCCCCACAATCCCTTGGTATACCCAACAAGAGTCTCTTTTGTTCTTCTCTTCCTTCTTCGCAACTCTGTCTTCAACTTTTGGCTAAACATCTTCTCTCCGCCACCTCTCCCGTTCTTCCCTCATAATTCCTAGGGGCTGTCTGCACTGCAGAAATAATCCAGGTTGACACCACATTGAGTGCCATAGCTCAATGCTATGGAATTCTGGGAACTGTAGTTTTGTGAGACATTTAGCCTTCTTTGTCAAAGTGCTCTGGTGCCACAACAAACTACAATTCCCAGAATTCCACAGCATTGAGCCATGGCAGTTAAAGTGGTGTCAAAGTTTATTATTTCTGCAGTGCACTTGCCTTTTCCTCCTGCTCTCACCCTCCCTCCTCAGTTCTCCTAATTCTCCCTTGTTCCCTACCTCTCTTCTCTCTTTCCTATATGCCTTCTTTCCCTGGTTAAATCCATCCCTTTCCTCCTCCTTCCCTCCTTCTGTCTCTCTATCCCCCATCTTGAAACTATGATTAGGACATGATGATTCTCAGAATTTCAAAACTGTTTCTTTAAAACTCAATAAGGGTTGCTTCTGAGCAGGACTACACAGATAATAGAACACCACAAATATGCTCATTATCATCTCTACTTCCCCCAAAATTTTGGTGACTAATAGTAATACCCTTATGATTATGATGATGTTGCAGGTGAAGGAGGATTCCACAACACTGCATGAAGAAGAAGAAGACAAAAAGAAAAAAGAAAAGAAAAAGAAGAAGAAAAAGAAGAAGGTGTAACCAAGGAATGGCATCAAGTAAGGAAGGGCAGGAACAGCAACCTATTTTAAGCAGGATTTGGTAAACTTTGTTTTTGCTTGGACTGCAAATCCTCTGCATTCAAATCAACAACTGGAAAAGTTTTAAAAGCAAACTGGGAGGTTTTATGTGTGTGCTCAAAGTAGCCCTTGTAAATGATTTCTCATTTATTAGACTCTGTGTTTATTTATCTGAAAGATGTTAAAAATTAAACATCATACATGAAGCATCAACCAAAAGAGCATTCTAATGTTTCATGTATGTATGATGTTTAATCACTTCTTGAGAACCCATCTGCATGGTATCTCTAAGAGCCATCTTCCGGACTCAGACTTTGGCCCTGAAATATCAAAACCAGGCAAACCCTATTTACATGTGTGCACCAACACCCATCTGTAAACCACATTTTTACAAGTAGCTTTGAAAAACAAGCCAGAAAGACCCACTCCATTTCATTCTCACATATATGAAATTTTATATAAATATAAAAGAAAAGCAACAGCCCCATATCTCTTTTGCTTCTATATATGCAACGTAACATAAATTCTAACCTTTTTGCTGAACTGTTTTATAACTACAAGCTATGTTCTTTGGTGAATAAAGAAAAAAGAAAAAGAAAAAACAATCTCTCTTTGTAATGCAGTATTTTTGTAACCCTCTTTCTTTATCCCCTTTCTCAGGAGATTAGAACACAAATGTCCTAACTACCTTGTTTCACATGGCTAAGGCACACAGGATTCATACTCTTCCAAAGGCCTTGAATTCTCATGGGTCATTCTAATTAGTAATTCTCTTAATCGCACTGAAAACATGTGACAGACTTTTGTAGCACCTTATTTTGTTCATTTGTACAACCTTGTAGAGCAGACTGCTATGACAGGCAGAATTTCAACAGGATTTTAAGTCTGACTTGAATCCTAAGGAGCTAGCTAAATCCACTGAAATGCCCTTCAAGTATCAACTGAGTTTAAAATAGCCTCAATAAACTGTTTCAGGTGCCATTTTTTCACTCAGGGGAATAAATGTGTGGACATTTGCTACAGAGCAGACCAAACAAATCCACTTAAATGAATCTTGGAAGAATTGCAGAGGCTTTAAACTAGCCTTTTCTGAATTGGCAGCCTACAGGTCTTACTATGCCCAGCCAATACAGACAAATTGGTATGATGCAACTATGGCTTATGAAATATGGATAGCACCAGGTTATAAGAGGATGTCCCCAAACAAGGTTGCAGCACATGTGGTCCTTCAGATATTGATGGACTGATGTTTCTCCTTACCATGGAGATGTATGCTAGGAGTTTGTAATCCAACACCCTGATAGACAATACTTTACTCACTCCTGTTTTAAAAGTCGGAAGGGGAAATTTTAACAGGTGAGGGGATTTTGTCCAGTTCTAATGATTCTGCAAATCACTGTCCCCAGTGGTCACATCCACTGTGGAGCATGCATAGGAAAAGGCTGCTAAAAAGATTGGTTTCTCAAATCAATAGAACATTTATACAACCCAGGAGTATAATTCTAAACCTTTGTTAATGGAGCCCACATACACTGAAGAATGATGGCTGCTTAATGTAACACGAAACTGTTTTCTGGTCATTTTCTCTGTAGACACAAAAGCTATGAAATGCCACTTCCTTGAAAGCAAAGGCTGAAATCTGGTGCAGGTTCATTTGGGAAGTAAGTCCCAGAGTGTATTGTTAGTAATCATGCTTACAATCAGGCTGAAAGTAGAGAGAACTTTTCAAAGGCAGAGGCTAATAATTTGCTGAAAGCGTTTCTCTCCATGAAATTTGGGGTGGGTAGATTTCCATGCTTTTTGGATAGAATTAAAAATCAAATCTGAGAAATGATCACATTGTAGAGTTTGGATAGCCAAAGTATTCAAAATAGTAGGGGTGCAATGACTTGTGTACAGAAACAAGGAGAACGACAACGATCAATGAAGAGAAATAGAAGCTGACAACAAAAAAGAACAAGAAATCTTCCACAAGATCTAAGAAATTCCCATTCCAAGATGGGAATGCTCTACAACCAGCAGGGGGACATATTACATGACCAAGTAGAAATAAAAAAAACTTTATAGAAACAATACATAGAAGAACTATATACAAGAGATGAGAGAGTGATACTGCCTCAGCAGACGGCTAATTGAGCCGTCTTCCGGGCAGGGAAGAGGAGGGGCAGCCGCACGAGCGGCGCCCCTTCCTCTTCCCGAGGTCGCCCCCAGAAGCGCCGGCCGTCCGCACGGCTGGCGCACCGGGGATGACCTCACGGCGCAGCGCCCACATGCGCTGCGCCGTTTGAGCCAGGGAAAGTGCGCCCACCGCTTTTGGGGCGCACTTTCCCTTAAATCTAAAAGGAGCGCCAATTTGGTGCTCCTTTTAGATGCGCCGCAGGAGCGCCGCAGTCCGGAGGCTGAACTCCGGCGGCGCTCCGGACCAGGGCGTCTCCGACGCCCTGGTCTGCATCCCCCCATAGATTCATTCAAGGAAGAACCATTTGAAAATGAACCTCCAATTTTAGAAAGTAAAGTAGAAGCTGCACTCAGAGCACTTGGAAGAAATAAATCACCAGAAACAGATGGTACAGAGCTGCTTCATGCTACAGAGACAGAATCTACTCTAATTCTGACTAAAATAATATGGAAATATGGAAAACAAAAATGATAGCCCCACAGATTGGAAATGCACAATATACATTCAAATCCCCAAGAAGGGGGACAACAGTAAGCACAAGACCAATTTCCCATGCAAGTAAAGTGATGGTCAAAATTCTACTACAAAGACTTTGACCATATATGGAGCGAGACATGCCAGATGCCTAAACTGAATTTAGGTAAGAAAGAGGCACTTGAAATCATATTGCAAATATACACTGGATAACTGAGTACACTAAATACTGTAATTTCAAAAGAAAACCAACTTGTGCTTTATAGATTATAGAATTTGATTGTGTAAATCATGAAAAATATTGATTGCTCTGTAAGAAATGGGTGTGCTGCATTTGATTGTCCTGACACATAACCAGTACGCAGGACAAGAAGCTACTATTAGGATAGAATATGGAGAAACAGAATGGTTTCCAATTGGCAAGGAGTTCAGGAAAGGCTGCATTTTATCACCCTATCTGTTTAACTCAGGGGTAGGCAACCTAAGGCCCGGGGGCTGCATCCGCCCCCCCGAGGCCTTTGGACCGGCCCCAGGCTGGTCCTGCTGCCGCCGCCTGCCATAATGATATTAATTATTGTTGTTATTACTTGTTCTTGGGGTTTTCTTGGCAAAATCTCCACAGGGGTTTTGTCATGGCTTTTCCGGGGCTGAGAGAGTGTGCATGCATATTTTTAATTTTTTTTTTAAAAAAATTATTTATTTATTTATTTATTTATTTCTGGTACTTCGGCCCCCCCAATTGTCTGAGGGACAGCAACCCGGCCCCCGGCTCAAAAAGGTTGCCTACCCCTGGTTTAACTTGTTTATAGAACATATAAGATGTAAAACACAATTAGATTGTGAGGAAGGTGGCATGAAAATTGGAGGAAAGAGCATCAACAATTTATGATACACTGATGACACCATACTACTAGCAGAGAATAGCAAAGACTTGGAATGATTACTGAAAAAACCAAGGAAGAAAGTACAAAGAGAGGTTTGAAGTTGAACATTCTGAATTTTTGACCACAGATGATTTATGTAACTTTAAAGTAGGCAATAAAGACACTCAAGTTTTTCCATAGTTTGGCACAGTCACTAATCAGAATGAGAACTGTGGTCAAGAAATCAGAAGAAGACTAGGGGGGGAAGCAGACTGGTGGCCCTGGGCCGCCCCAGGAAGCAGAGGATCGAGGCCGAGGCTGCCAGACACCTCAGTCCCAATCCTCCCTTTCACCGCCTGCAAAAGGAGCACTAAAATAGCGCTCCTTCCGCAAGCCACAAAAGGGGCACCGCAAGAGGCGTGGCACGCCTCTTTGCCGTCTCTTCCAGCTCAGCGTGTCTGGACTGCCCCTCCCCTTCCTGGGATTGAGGACGACGTTTCTCGCCGTCTGCATCCCCCCTAAAACTTGGAAGGGCAGCTGTGAAAGAACTGGACAAGATCCTGAAGTTTAAAGATATAGCATTGAACATTAAAGTTAGGGTGGTCCATGCCATTTTATTTTCTATTTCTATTTAAGGTTGTGAAAGCTAGGCAATGAAGAAAGCTAATAGGAACAACATAAACTCATTTGAAATGTGGGGCTGGAGAAGAGTTCTGTGGATAATGTGGACTGCTAAAAAGACCAATAAATGGGTCCTAGGCCAAATGAAGTCTAAACTCTCCCTAGAAGCTAAAATGGCTAAACTGAGACTGCTGTACTTTGGACATATCATGAGAAGACATGACTCACTAGAAAAGACAATAATGCTTGGTAAGATAGAAGGCAGCAGAAGAGAAACACTATATTACAAATGGATGCATTCAGTCAAGGAAGCCACAGCCCTGAGTCTGCAAGACCTAATCAGGTCTGTTGAAGAGAAGGTGACTTGGAGGTCTCTCATTCATAGGGTAGTCATTAGTCAAAGTCCACTTGACAGCAATTAACAACAACAAATAATACAAAGAGTTGTCCACTTTAATTCTGCAGAATATCTTGGCAGGATGCTGTCTACTATCTGTCACATAGTATCATCTGCATTCTGTATCCATCAAGAAAGCCACAATAACAGGACTCATATGATGCTTCACTCTAGAAATTGGCATTTTCTCCTCCACCCTTCCCTTTCACAGAAAAAAAATAGCCATTCATTCAATGTGGTGTTGTTTTAATTAATCTTGACCAGTTCCTCTGGGGTGGGGGAAATAGAATTTTATGACCAGAGCTTGTATTGGTTAGTTTTGAACTATAATTCCCAGGGTCCTGCAATCAGCATGGCCACTGGGAGGTGTAGTTCAAATAGTAACTCTTCTATTTTCTGACTGGAGAACCCTAGTTGTACTGGAGCAGGCACAGAAACAAGAGATGAACATGTTCTTTTGCTGTTAATAGGATGTTTTGATTTTTGTCACCTCAAAATCCTTCTGGAGGCAAAAAGGCCACTCTGAAACAATTTTATAAATAAATCAACAAAATGTGTGAAACTGATTTCTGCACAGTACAGAACCAGCTGTCTAGAACAGAAATCTACCTTCTCATAACCTTTATCCTTCTCACTTGGGTTTACAGTGGATGTTGTTAGTAATTGTTGTAATTGTCTTTGTTTAATTTGACTTTTATTATTCTGCTCATTGTTTTAACTTAGATTGTACACCTCTGGCAGGTTTTATTTGTTTTTTTATTTGTTTTATTTGTTTTATTCTTGATTGTCTTTTGTACAGCGCTGAGTACACTGACAGCGCTCTAGAAATAAGCTTTAATAATAATAATAATAATAATAATAATAATAATAATAATAATTCTACTCAAGCATTTCTACCTTTAATTGACTTCCTAACACACACAAACCAGGCTTGATTACATCTCTCCATATGAGTAAAAGCAAATTCAAACCTCAGAGTTGGTTTTATTTTTTCCTTCTAAGGATGTAAACTTGTCTCCAAAAAACTTCTCATAGCTTAAAATAGGGCAATGTTAATTCTACGTAGTGTATCATCTCAGTAACACTTTATGTGAAAACCATGTTATGAAAATTATGGGCAGTAATTGGCTTAGTGCAGTTAACAGGAGAGGAAAAATCCCCTCTCCTGTCAGCCCGAAAGAAAATAATTATTACACTTACTCAGGGGCTTGTTTTCCTTTGAAACAACAAAAAGTAAAGGTGCAACATGCCAAACAAACTTGGCTTGCAAGCCTGAGCTAATTATTTGCCCAAGTGCTATTTTGCATGCTCATATATAAAGGAAGAGGAGAAAGATAATGCATGAGCAAAAACTAAACAGTTAAGCTCTAGCATCTAACTCAGGGGTCCCCAAACTACAGCCCGTGGGCCGAACCCGGCCCCCGTCAAGGCCTTTGAACTGGCCCATGGCCGGTCCTGCCGCTGCCGCCACTGCCACTGCCACCGCCATACATGCGCACGACTCTGGGCACCATTTTGGAACACAAAACGGCGCCGGAGTAGTGCGCATGCGCGCGCGATGCCAAATGCCATTTTGTGTTCCAAAAAGGCGTCCAGAGTCATGCGTATGCACCCGGCGTCGCACACGCATGCGCACTACTCCAGCACCGTTTTGTGTTCCAAAATGGCAGTCAGAGTCGTGTGCATGTGCGCGCGATGCCAGGCGCATTTTGGAACACAAAATGGCACCCGTCGAATGCGCAGTGAACCAGCCCCCGGATCAAAAAGTATGGATACCCTTGCTCTAACTCAAAAGCATGTCATTTCAAACCACTTTTCATGCATCTGTTCTTTCTTTTTTAAATAGTGACACAGGGACATCAGAATGGTATCTAAACCATGGTGTGCGTGAATGAAAATTCAGCCCTACTCCCAAGTCCCAACATAACCAGTTTTCAGTACATGGAAAAATACAGGTAGTGGTGGTGGTAAGACTTCCTTCTTGTGAGCCCCACCTGCAGTTTGGTGGTATACAAATCAAGATAGCCATTTGTAAGAACTATTGCTGCACCCCAAGGATACTTAATTGTACCCTAAGGATACTGTTCACTCTGAGATTCCTTCCCCTCACCCTGAGAACTGCAGAAGGTCTAGGCTGATATAGGGGAATTCGACTGAAAATTAAGTTCTGCAAAACCAAAAATAATAAGCCTGTTAGGGTTTCAATTACCAGGAGTCCATTAACACCATAGAATTACAGCACTATAATTTAGGGATTCACAGCCTAAGGTACTAGAGTTCTATGGTTCTGTGAATCCCTAAAGTACCAATTCTGGGATTTCACTAGATATTGCCATGGCAATTCAAGTGAAGCATAATACTATAATTCAGGATTCCATAGGATGCCACATGAGCTGTTTGACAGAGGGCTGTTCAACAATGGAAACATGCTGCCTCGGAGAGTGGTGGAGTCTCCTTTTTTGGAGGTTTTTAAAGAGAGGCTAGACAGTCATCTGTCAGGAGTGCTTTGATTGTGCCCTCCTGCACAGCAGAGGTTTGGACTGTATGGTCCTTGTGATCTCTTCCAATTCTATGATTCTATGTTGTCATGGTAGTTAAAATGGAATATAACACCATATTTCAGTAGTGTGACTAAGCCCAAAATAGGTAGTTGTCTTTATCTCTTGTACCAAAAGCATCAAAGAGTTTGGTGGCGCCTTAAAAGCTAATAAATGTATTGTAGCATGAGTTTTTATTAATTATATCCTACTTCGTCAATACGTTAGGGCAGTAGTGGGAATCGTGAAACCCTGCACATTGCAATTCCTAGTCTTCTTCACTATTAGAAATCCTGGCTAGGGCTGCTGGGACTTGCAGTCCATTAATATCTGGAAGGTAGCATGATTCCTACTCCTGCCCTTGGATTATGACATGTTTTGCACATATCTTGGAAACATTACATTTTTGGATTGCACTTGGCTGTGGTGGCTGGGAGATTCTGAGAGGTGACATCCAAAAATAGTTCCCAAACTGTACCCAATTTCCCAAACTGTACATTTGCATTTAAAAGTCCCAGTGGAGAGAGCACAAGAATTTCAACGAAATACAAGGGCAGCCCAGCCTACAGCAACCTACTCCCTTTTTATCTTTGGACTCAGACATCTTTAGACATAGACTTATCTGCCTCAACATGCCTTTGGTGTACAGCAGTATCTCTATGCTGCAATTACAGCTGAATGATGGATGCAAGGAAACTCAGTAGAGATACAGTTTGAGTTACTTTCTCACTGCTGAGATATGATGGGTTTGCTAACTCAAACTAGCATAAAGTACAACATAAAGTTATGTAAGCAAAAAAGGGTGTTTTCATGTCTTTGGATGCAGATTACTCTGTACAGCTGCACAGTAGTCTAAATACATTTGGCAAAGAACAAACCCACAAACATATCTTAGAGTAAAACATAACTTCTGTATTTAAAAATTACATCGTGACAATTCTAAAGCATGTTCTTTGGTTGAATATGGAAGTCCACTTCAATTATTTTGCAATAGAATTCCTAGAATGTATTACAGCTACACTGTGGGTTGTCATTATAGGAGTCACATAACATTAATTACTGGAGCCTGTATTTTCTTATTTTCCTTTCCCTCCTCATCCTTTTTTCTTTTCATGTCATATTTGTCCTTTAGACAAGTGCTACTCAAAGACCAGTGCTAGGAAATTTCCAGGAAAGAAGGAAACAATTGTACCTAATTCTCACAAATTTAGTACCAGTCCCTGGAACACTGATAAATAATAATTGTCAGTCCATCACATCAGTGAGCCTGAGAAACACACCTTTAGATTGTAAATCTAGGGGCAGGGATTGTTTCATAGTTATAGTCAGCCTGGGGAACAAAGCTTGCCAAGAATATCCTGTGACAGGATCACCTTAGGATCGACATAAATCCAAAACAACTTGAAGACACACAACAACAGCAAGGGCAAAATATGATATATGGTTTACACAGAGAGAGAAAAGAAAAGATTTGGATCCTTAGCACTGTCAATCAGGGACTGAGGCAGACAGTCCCTAAAAGTCACATAGTTTTAGTGCCAACATGAAAAAGGCCTTATTTACTTATCCGGAATTCTTGCATAGAAGCTGAAAAATCATGTTATATAGTGGACAGCATCCAACGTATGTTAGAGGCTCTCTTGCATAGGATGCAGAGGGCTCTAGGTCTTTGTGTTCCTTCCCAAATCTCACCCCTTGGCATCTGTCCAGCCCTGAAAATGGCCACCACTCCTGCAGTCCAGTGAAGAGAGCAGGAAGGCAATTTAAATTATGAAGATGAAGCTACTCTTGGCTGCCAGGGGAAGGAAGGGGAAATGTATCCATCTATGAGCACACACTCATTGCTCTCCCCCAACATCTGAGGCCAGTTGCTGCTCCATTATCTGCCCCCATCTTCCTTCCCTCCCTACTAGTAAGCAGAGCAGCAAGAGACTTTCCTGGAATCTGACAAATGCTAGGGTAGACAGCATTATCCTGTCCTTGCTTGGTTTAGGTCCAGATCTTGGCCCAATTCTCTTAAAAAAAAGAAGAAGAAAAAGAAGCCTTCTACTTTTCTAACCACAAAACATTGAGCATCTATTAGCAACAGGTGTGCTTGATAAACGTGTAACAATACTTTTATTTTTAGGCTGTAACAACACTGAATCTTTTCAGATTCAGGTTCCATCTTCAGTTCCAACACAAAACTTGGGACTCACTTTTAAGAATTTGATTTTGACTCCATAGGCAAATCTTATGCACGCTACACACACATTTTAAACATGGTGCACTTTTATGGCTTCTTTCTGAATTCTAGGTAACATGGAGCATGTGCAGAAGAGGGCAACCAAAACAGTGAAAGGTCTAGAAGCCATGCCCTATGAGAAGCAACTTAGGGAGCTCAGTATGTTTAGCCTGGAGAAGAGAAGGTTAAGGGATGACATGATACCCGTGTTTAATTATTTGAAGGGAAGTCATACTGAAGGTGGAACAAGTTTGTTTCCTACTGCTGCACAGAATAGGGCCCAGAGCAATGGATTCAAGCTACAGGAAAAGAGAGTCCACCTCAACATTAGGAAAAACTTCCTGAAAGTAAGAGCTGTTTAACAGTGGAATGTGCTGTCTTGGAGTGCTGTCACACCTCTTTATTTGGAGGTTTTTAAACAGAGATTGGATCGCCATCTGTAGATGGTGCTTTGTGTATTCCTGCATGGCAAGGATTTGGACTGGATGATCCTTGAGGTCTCTTCCAACTCTGTAATTCTATGATTCTGGATTATCTACCATTATACACATTAAAAGCAAATATAATCCAGTATAAAGATATAAACCTCTTAAAGACAACTTTACTCACTACTGGTTCCCTTCCAGGCACAACTCAAAGTGCATGTTATCACCTATAAAGCCCTATATGGCTGATTTCTGGACTACAGTATTTGAAAGACTGTATCTCCCCATATGAACTTACCATATCGCAACAGATCTTCTGAGGAAGGCTTTCTCTTACTTGGCAAGGACACAAGAGAAAGCCTTCTCAGTGGTTGCTCTCACCCTCTGGATTCTGAAACTATCTTCCTTGAGAGGCTAAGCTGCCCCCTGCTCCCTCTTGTTAGCAAGTAAAAACTTCTCTTTAGGCACCCAGACAGGCTTTTTACTGGGATGTTTGCTTTGTATGCTTTAATATTTTAATATTTTTAACTTAGGGGGGATGCAGACGTGTAACTGCGGGCCGCCCTGAGAAGCAGAGGATTGGGGCCAAGGTGATCCTTTCCCAAGCCACGGAAAAGGCGCCGCAAGAGTGTGCAACGGCGAGCGCTCTGATGTCCTCAGGAAGGGATTGGGGATTGGCGTCCGGCTGCCCCTTCCCTTCCCTGGCTTCCCTGGCTCCTTTGCGCCATCTGCAGAGCCCCTTAGTGTGTTTTAATGATTTTATACTTTTAATATAATGTGATGTTTTTAATTCTGTTTTTAAAATTGTACTATTTTTAAAAAATATCTTTTGTGAGCTGCCAATTTAGGGCCCAATCTAGGAGAAAGGTAGCATATAAATAAAATAAATCAATAAAACTAGGGCTCTTATGATTATGTCAGAATGTATACAGGAATCCTGCTGGGGAACTACGTTATCATAAAAATAGTTGCACAACCAATTCTGCTTTCTCAATAGTTCTGTAAGTGCTGTCCCTAGTGCAGCCAGTCATTTCACAAGAACACACACATATTCACTGCTGACTGGGTGGGTGGGGAGCTAATTGACCATTATGCAACTGATACACCCAAGGCCATGAGGCCTCTTGCACAATCAGTTTCACAATTACAGGATACAGTAGAAATATGATAAGATTATATATACAGTAAATTTTACTAAATATTTGTTGTTAATGTTGTGTGTGCCTTCAACTCTTCTGACTTATGACAACCCTAATATTTTATTCATTGAAGGCCTTGGCCACTAATCAGAAGAAGGAGGAAAAAATTCTGAATTTCATCCCTATTTCACAATGCTTGTTGTCATTTTAATCTGAAGACACCTGGCTTGCTTTTACCCAAATGGTTTAACAAAGGATGATGGCATGCTCTTTTTTCTTTTCTTATTGCCACTAGTAAGAAAGGATTAATCCATGCTCAGGTATATTTTCCTTATTATTTCATGAACATCCTCCCTTTCTTATCCTAAAGAGTAAGGTGTGTTTTAAAACAAAAAGTCTTAAAAGTTACTATGATTGTTTATACAGCACTGTCAGATCACATGGCACTTAAAACTCTAAGGCTGTTCCAGACAACAAAAGGTTTCAAATACTGGGGGGGGGGCACTTCAATTTTACAAATAATTTTTTTGAGGTGGGGAAGGAAGTATTCCCAATGAATTCAATGTCTCTGGACATCTAGAACTCTACTGCTTAGGAACACAGTCTTCCACTCCAGCTGTCCCATTCAGCTGCCAATAGCAAAATCACTTCCACTGTATCCGGTACTTCGTAGATCATAGAACAACCAAGCTATTCTGTGCATCATAATCTTGCACAGACCAGGATTCAAACCCTTGCTCAGCTATGGAAACCCAATGGGTGACCTTAGTCAAACTCTTTCAGCCTCAGAGAAAGTTAAAAGACAATCCAATATTGAACAAAACCTGCCAAGAAAACCCCGTGATAGGTTCACTTTAAGAGTGTCGTAAGTTGAAAATGACTTAAAGGGACACAACAAAAACAACAGCAGTAGCATGGTGATGGTAGTGAAAGCTGCACCGTCAGGGGATAAAGCTGCCTGACTAGCTGCCAAGCAGTTCAGGAACCATCAGGGCAGCATTATCATTAAGGGGGATGGCTTTAGTTGTCATTGCCTCCATCACTGCAGTAGCCTTTCCTCTTCTGCTAGTGTTGCCTCCACTACCTTCTCTTCCTCCACTGGAACAGTTATGCCATACCCTCCAATATTTCACAGACAAAAACATATGTAGACAGGTACAAATGTAGTCAAGCAACATCAGAGTCTGATCAAGAGAATAAAGTTACTGATGAGGAAGAACACACCAGGTAGAAGAGAATGCAGCAGTTTGCTTTTACTTGAAGCTACTGAGAAGGGCAAGATTCTTTCCCCTCTTCTCTGCCTTGTTAATCAAGTGCAGACTATTTTGCAATCTGAATTCAGTTTGCAGCAACTGAAGTAAGATGAGAATGAAAGGAGAGAAATGGGAAGTGGAGAGAAAAACTGGAACATTTTAAAAGCAGCTGAAAAAAATGGGATAGCAGAAGATTAACTGGGACTACCCCTGCCAAATTGGAACAATTGGAGGGTATCTTATGCTGGCAAACAGGACCTTGGCCATGTAATCCACTTTTTGATCCCCAGTGCTGTGAAGGCAATTTCACAAGAGCCATAAAAGCAAAGCCATCATAAGCTGTGGATGCAATTCTTATGCATATTTATTAGGGGAGCAAGCCATACTGAATTAAGTTTGGCATGCTTTGGGGTGAACATACAGATGGTTAAACCATTAACTTAAAATTAAGCTGAAGTTTTAAATATAAGCAGGGTTGGCTCAATATATTTGTTACCTGAGACAAAAAGAAACAATGGGGAATCCATTGCAGGATCTGACTGGATTGGGAGCTGAAGAGCTTCAATACTGATGACACAATGTCTACTGTGGCACCTAAAGAAAGCTGACTAGAGTAAGAAATGCAGGATAGGCTAGGAGGCACACAAATCTCTGTATCTCCAGTACATCATCCATTCTCCCTGAGCATCTGTCACTTAAACTGGCCATGTTACTGTGTACAACGGTAAGCTATTCTTATGAAGAGGAAAGAGAGGGGAAGAAGAAGTTAGTGTCACCAAGGTGACTAGTATTCTAATATAGAAATATAAATAAAAGGAATTTATAACCTAACAGAACCAGGCATTTCTGTGGGGCACTTCCACATGCTCTTAGGTCAAACTAAAGTTATGAGGAAAGTGTTTTCCCTATAATTAAGCCATTTTCCTTTCTATGATAGGTTTTCCTCATAACTAAAGTTATGAGGAAAGGTGTGTCCCCTCTTCCTCTAGCAATATTATTTTGAGCCCTGGTTCCCCCGCAGTGTAACAACGGGGTAATGCGAGATGGTGCTATTATTTTACTTTATTTTATTTTAATTGTTATGTTTGTTTAATTTGTTACCAGGATTTTAACTATGTCATTGTTTAATAGTGTTTTAAGGGGGGGAGGGATATGCTGTTATTGTAATGATTTTATGCTGTAAACTGCCCAGATTGGGTAACCATTGGGCGGTATATAAATTATTATTATTATTATTATTATTATTATTATTATTATTATTATTTTCCTCAGCAATAAGGCATACATAATTTGCACCTTCCAGTGACAAAACTAAGCACACTAAATATGCCAGGAAAATGACATGCTATGACAGCTGGTTTTTTACTACTTGGGGGAACATCCCTTCTAAAAGCTAAATCTGTCAGCTTGTTTGACACCTAGTGGCATATCAATCCCAGCTATTCTGACCTTCATTCTTCATCCATTCTAAGACTACAGTTGCCCTCTGTTCTCGCTGACTTGAAGTCTGCGGTTTTGCATATTCACAGAGGGGAGACCTCTGTTTAAATCAATGGGGTGCGCCCCTGTGGGCATGCCCCATTCAAGCCTATGGGGCTTAAATATTTGCGAATATCTGTTTTTGCGGGGGTGGTGGTCTGGAATAGATCCCTCGTGAAAATGGAGGGCCGACTGTACATGTAAGAAATTTTAAAATTCAGCCTGTTGAAAGCCTTCTTCAATCAAATGTTCTCCATAAGTTTTTGCAATCTGAACTTAACATCAATCATTCAACTAGCATGGGTTACCTAAAACTGTGCGTACAAAGCACTGTATAGTTTTAGTAGATAAGGCACGCAATAACTGAAGTATATCCAAAAAGCAAATACATAGCTAAGCATGAATCTGAAACTATGAATGGTATTGTATGAATTTAGCATAGACCTGTTGCTGGGACAGAAAACAAACGTGTTACTCTATGGTCACACGTTTTGAAATGACTGCTTTCATATGGGTTATGGAAATAAAAATGAATTTCAACAACCATGTGTTGGGAGTTTAGGGCATAAGTGTGTATACAACTGCAACTTAAATCCAGTTACCAATTTAAAATCTCCACACTGGTATTTTCTTTTCTGGCTTATAATGTTTGTAAAGGTACAGGTTTCCCCTCTGACAAGTTTGTCTAGTCGCATCTGACTGTAGGGTTGGTACTCATCTCCATTACTAAGCTGAGGGAGCCAGTGTTGTCAAAGATGACTTCGTGCTCATGTGGCCAGTATGACTGCATGGAATGCTTTACCTTCCCACTAAAGTGGTATCTATTTACCTACTTGCACTTTTACATGCTTTCAAACTGCTTGGTTGGCAGGAGCTGGGATTAGTGATGGGAGCTCACTCCATCACACAGCACTTGGGGCTCGAATTGCCAACTTGAGATTGTCTTAACTGCTACATCCACTAAGCCACCATATAATGTTTGTACAACAGTCCAATTTTAGATAGAATTTAGGTACAAGTTAATTGAGTGATCCAATTTGTAAGAAATTCAAATTTTTTAAAAAATTAGATCTGGTAAGTGCTGGAGACTTGGTACCTGTGCAATTTATCAACCCTATTAAGAAAGGAGGACACACTTCATTTTGTGGCATATCAGACTTGCCATAGGAATTGTTTCCATGTTGATTTTGATGCTTTTCAAAAACGTTGTTTTGTTTTAACTATACATGAACTAAGAGGGTATAATCATAGAAAAACAGAATTAAAAATCCAGGTAGTTTTTGCATATTGGACATCCTGCTTCTAAACCTCAGTGGCTTCAAACTTTGTGTGGGGCTGAAATGCTCTTATGTCAGAAAAAAGGCTTGAGAAAGTTACTTTTTAGACTGACTCCCAACATCCCCCAAAAGCTTATAGATTCTTTGGGCTGCTGTCCCAAAAATAAATAAATTATTCTGGTCCAAATCCAAAGCCAACATACTTGACAGCTTCTAACTCAGAGCCTCAAGTCACAACCATCTTCATGAACCAATGTCACTGCACTATGTCACCCCAAATGACCTGCTAGTGCTCCTCAGGTAAGGCAGACCTACTTGGCTAAGATGCTTGAGACATCAGGCTTTGGATATGTGCCATGTTAACAGCACAGAGCAACCAAACCAAGCTGCACACAGCTATAACAAGCAGCAAGGAAATATTATGCAAGACCACAGGAAGCCAGAGGAGACAGTATTCTGGGCAGGCCTGGCAAGAAATCTGTGTGAACTTCAGCTAACAAGCAAACCTCAGTCATTGGCGCCAACCTGAGCAGAGAACATTCCTAGTGCTGCTGAGGATAATGCTCCACATGTTTTTGCCAGTGGGCTGTGATCCAGAACGTTGTGTACCTGACGGAAATCAGATAAACTTAGGTTCCCCCTCTTTCTGTATGTCAACTGTTTTTGTTGGGGCAGGGGGTGAGGAGTGGTTGGAGTGTTCATTCAATATTTGTTAGATGCCATGAATGCACTGCTTGAATGATGGCTTTATTAAATGACTTACTTCTAGTGCTTAGAGTAACTTTAGCTGAACAAAATAAAACTCTGCAACCAAATCTTACTTGTTCCCTTGTCTACTGTCCTACTGAATTTTCAGCCAACCCAGCCAGTAAGTATATTGGTGCTTGAAATGTGATTCTTTGCACAAATGCACTTTTCTTTGGTGGTACCCTGGTCAGCAGGTCTGCAACTACCATTCCTTGTAGGGCTACACCAGAATGGAAGTGGAAAGTGGTGTTCTGCTTCTCAAGATGGAGTGATCCCAAATTCCATTGCCACAATTACTGATAGCAAGACCCCCTGATCCACAGGTTCACTTTCTGAAGTTTCACTTACCTGCAGTTGGAAAATATGCTCAAAATATAGAGTTTTCTAGCAAGAAAACAGAAGTGTTTATAGGCACCTCTTGGTTCTCCAGTGGGATTTTATAGTGTGCTTGGGCTGGAAGTTGACTTTCTGCCTCTTATGAGGAAGTGACAAAGGAAAGTTGGGAGTGGAATGGTTCCCCCATCCTCTATGGGGCAGTAAGTGAAGAGGTGAGGAGGACTCCACCAGGCTACGGGAAGCATTGTTTCCAAATGAGGTCCAAAAATATAGTCAAAATATAGAATTTGGTACTCTACAGTTTCAGGCACTCTCAGAGGGTATTGAAATATGTCCCTTCTAGATAAGCTTACTGTATATGCACATCCCTGCTTTTGGCTCATAAGGCTAGCAATTTGGAGTCCCAAAGACATCAGGCAGGGTGAAGGAGATAAATTTGTCCCAGTTGCTCACAGGCATAAGTCCTATACCATCATAAGCAAAAATATTATGTACTTTATTCCCATTAACTACCAGTTCATTTTTGTGGTGGTGGTGGTGGATAATAGGGTGGAGTCCAGGGTTGGGAGTTGAAGTCCAGAGCATCTGAGGTATATCCACAGTACACAGTTGCAGGGCTTTGATCCCACTTTAACTGCCATAACTTCATACCATGAATCCTATTATTTGTAAATCTAATAAAATATTCAGAGTTCTCTGCCAGAGGACTTTAATGCTGTAGTTGAGGGGAAGATACTAATGGATTCAAAGTCTTTCATTACATTCATAGCATTCCATGGGATGGAGCCACTGTAGTTAAAGTGCTATCAAACTGCTATAATTGTACAGTGTTGATACATTCTTGAAGACCCCTACTTTGGAAAAAGCTGAAACAGGCATATAGTATGGCAGGCCTAACTTGTACGAAGGCTGCTGCTAACTATAGTTACCTTGTATTTATTCCTCTTTTGCTGCTAGCTTAGATTTAAGGTATTTTATTGATAGGTATTTGATGGTTAGGCCTCTTGATATGACTTGCCAAGTAGTCCATTTAATGTGGGAACAGTGTTGATGTAATAGGTACTAACTGCATGCCAGAACATTTATGTTTTGTTTTTAATTTAAACTTTCAGTACTTAAAAAAATGAACTGGTATGGATCTCTTGAGTAGTCAGTTTTATTCTATATTAGTTAGAATCCTATTGGTGTCATATATATCTGTACAACCCATTAAACATTCAGTTGAACTTTTTAGCTATTGTGCAATGGACTTATTCAGTTTATGGTTGTGTATATGGAGTTGCACAACTGTAATTGTTTCACATGGCCCTGAATTATATTGTCCCAATCTAAACTGAAACATTGGACCAAACTGAATTTACCTATGGGTTAACTCATGTAAGTCTAGTCTCATTGGGGCAAATCAATATGATTCTAGCCATGGCAGTTGCACATTGCTAGATGGTGCATTCATATAAGTATCACTTTATTCACTCTGATTGCAGAAAAGTCACTGTGCATTCTTCAATGCATAATGGGACAATACACAGGCAGACACACAACCAGTTCCACAATAATCTTAATCAGCAGAAAGCTGGAATAGCACAATCATCATGTAGCTACATCAGCATAGTTTTATACTATACAAGCACAATATAGGTTTTCAACTGTAATTTTTTTGTGTATTATAATTCAAAGTGATGTGTGATGTTATTCTATTTAGAATTTGTCAAAACTATTTTCTGGAAACAACTTTTACCAAAATGTGTTTGTGGAAAATTCAGTATATAAATAAACAGACTATAGCTATGACTGTAAAATTAGCCACTCAATTCATGAGTAAACAGGGATTTGTACATAGTTCTCCCCTGTGGCTATATTGGCTCATTTTGTGTAAAAGAGCCATTGTTGCTGTGGTATTTAGAGTCATAATCTTCCACAGTGACGTTCCAAACAATCAAACAATAACCGTCTCCCCTACATGTATAATGGTCAGAATGGCAGACAAGGTTGGTCATATCCTGCCCTTGTTAGATAAGTGTTAGCTCACTACATATAAATTATCTGGACTTGCAGCTATCTTAATTTAAGTTATGACAATTAAAATATTTTCTGATAATAAAATACCACTTAATTTCATTTATTGGTAATTTTTGGAAAAACAAATTTAGCTACCAATCTACAATGAAAAGAAAAGTGTAGGAGATGTAACAGCTTCACTATTAACATGAACAAAAACTAGTTCTGCAGCCAATTTATCAACCAAAATCAGTACTGTATGATGTATCAACATTCCTAGATTTAAATAGCCATATTTTAATATTGGATTGTCACAAATCTAATTATTTTTATTCTTAAATCCTCATTACAAGTGAACTTATTACAACTTGGTAAAGGAGGCTGTAAGACCTGTTGTGGATGAGAAAGTACCATATGGTGGCTAAAAATGTTATGGAGACATAAACCAGTTAGTGATAGCGGATTAGGATTTCCCTCAAAAAAGGGAATTATAATTTGTACATTTCCTATGTTTTCGCACCACTTTTTAAATCTTTATTCTTAACACAAAAGTTTAATATGAAAGAAAAGACAAAATGGTTGCACAACATACAAGGGCCTTCTTGGTGGTTATTACCAGGTTGTGGAACTCCCTTCCAAGGAAGCCTAGGCTAACCCTCCCCAGTTTTTATTTAGGTGGACTTTGGGTGACTGACCAGTTGATGAAGATGGGGAATCTGTATGACACTGGCTGCTGCCATACTACAGAATTTAATGCAGGTTGACACCGCTTTAACTGTCACGGCTCCATCCTATGGAATCCTGGGTTTGGTAGTTTGTTGTGGCACCAGAGCTCTCTGGAAGAGAAGAAATAGCTCACAAAACTAAATCCCAGAATTCCACAGCATTGAACCATGCCAGTTAAAACAGTGTCAAACTGCATTAATTCTGCAGTGTAGATGCAGCCATTCTCTTATCAGTTCTGGGTTTTTACCTTTGAAAAGATTGGATACAAACGTAATGAATACTTCAACCAATAATGTAACAAATTACAGTCATCCCTCCTAGTTTGCAGACTTTCTGTTTGCATCCTTGAATTTCCATGGGCAGGAAGCCAGGAGGGACAAAATGGCCCACTTGCACCCACGGCACCCACACAATGGCACACAGAGTGTGCAGCCATTATATCCAATGAGGCTTGGATATTTGCAGTTTTCCCAATTCATGGGGGGGGGGCGGTCCAGAACAGATTCCCCCATAAATCGGGAGGGACAACTATACTTGTTTTTGTAGCAATGAGCCACAGTAATGGATTACATTTTAAGGAGTGTAAGAAGTAATGGAACAAATTACTTTTTTAAAAGTCCTTTTCTCAGCTTTGCCTTTTTTAAAATCACTTTTAATTCAATTGTGTTTTACAGTTATATTGTGCATAACTGTTTTAATATAACTTTTGTGTTTTTACTTGTACCAGCTTTTGGACAACAATTTTCCAAATCCCTCAATTAACATGTTCACTGGCTATGATAATGATGAGACAAGATGGCCAAGGAAGCCTCTAACCATACAGAGGAATGGAACAAGGCAGTATGATGGAGGAGGTGAGGCAACTGTTAGAAGAGGCAGTGAAGGAGGAAAAGGAAGACAAAATTGTTGTTATTTAAATACAGTGAAGATTAGGAATATTTCTAATAGCAATTATCCCAGCTTATATAGAAGGGCTATTTAAAGTGAGAGTCATCATGGTGATTGGTGGTTCAAAGGAGTCAGTCGGTGAATGTGTCCTTTATTTTGCTGTTCAAAACATGATGACCTGAAGCCACTGACTATCTGGCTAATCTATGTCACAAAGTTGTTTTGAGAATAAACTAGGTAAAAGGGAAGCCATGTATACTACTCTGAGCTCCTTGGAGAAAAGGCAGAAGAAACACAAATTTCATAAAAATGAAGGCATTGAACAGGGGAGAAGAGGGTTAGAGAGATTCCTTTTAGGTTTACTATAAGACTGTACAGTGAGAGGGGTGCTGCAGGCATAAATCATAAAGCCATCAAAGTGCTACTTTAAAAATGAAAATATCATCATTAAACCCTTGTATAAATGTTCTTACTTTCTTTGATCTAAGCTATAGCAAAGAACAAAGACATTCCAACTTTGGTCTTCATCCAACATGATGGAATAATTTCTTTTTTTGTCATCTAGTAACTTCCATCAAATCAAGAACTTTGAAGAATATATGGTAATACTCAAGGAGATCTAAACATCAATTTGGATACAAGCATGCCATCAACCATAAAATGAGAGCTTGGAGACCTTACTTTTTTGGATTACAACTCTCAGAATGCTTCAGCCAGCACAGCTACCATTCAAGCTGTGGCAGGACATTTCTGGGAGTTGTAGCCCCCACAAATAACTATTTGTTCAAATTCTATGTGAAATAAATATTAGGGAAATTTTGCACTACCTTTCCACAGTTCCTCTTCCTCCCCACAAACAATGCACAAGTTTATTGTATCTTGTCAACCCAAGATGAAACTGTACATCTTAAATAAGTCCTGTGAATGGTTCCACTAATGATCTGATTATGAATTAAAAATGTTTTCAACCCACTTTTGTGCAATCTTCAGAATTTGGAGATACATCCTACCAAAAATGAAACTCACAACATCCATTCTACTCATACATTTTAACCAAAGTTGACAACTAAATTTACACCTGTTTGGGAAATAAAAGGCAGAATAATGTCCGTCTAATAATCATAAAGAGGTAACTGTCATTTGACTGTTAAAACTGGAGTTTTCATTTTTAGAAACGGAAGCAACTTCAATTTTTTGTTTAATTTTATATAACTAGATTTCTATCCTGTCTTAACTAAAGAGTTAAGTCATAAATGATTAAAACCAAATAGAAATAAACCACCCAAACATTATAATATTTTCTAGTTGTGCTTTCTTTCCATCTAGTGCAATAAATGCAATAAACACTTGCACCACACCAAGAATCAAGAAATCCATGCAGATATTATGCATAAAAGTCAATAGCAAAATTTCAGTTTTAAAGTACCGTAATAGAATTTTCAATTCAGAACTCTGCATGCTTGTGTGTGCACATGTGTGTATGTGTGTGCATACACATGCAAACACAAACACACAATGGTAAGGGAAGACAGGAGTTGGCTACATTTAAATATACAAGCAATTGGTCCCCCGTCCCTGCTTTGGTCTAATAAATAATTTCAGCCATTTTCCTCCATTTTGCAAGAATACAAGGGTTTGTGTGCAATTTTTTTTAACACCGTTCATACTTTAGGACTTTACTGGGGGAAAATCATTTGTGGAAAAATACATGTGGTATCCTGTACATACTGGAAAACAATACTGCATGGGAATCTGGGTATTTATGTAATATGTGTAGCTTTTATGCAAACGGCATAACAATTATACAACATGCTTAAGCACACACATTTCTATGCAGAAGAATGAGTATTCTTCATATCCTCACTTTGTGCTGACATTTTATTTAAACCACTTTACCAATACTTGGAACTTTAGTTCTCCTCTTACAAAAAAACACAATGTTCCCTGCATCAAATGTAAGCCAGCTTTGAAGTCCAGGCTGGGAGAAATATGGGATATAAATTAAATGTAAATACATAAATAAATGTATACCAGGTTAGTTTTAATGATTCAGGTGCAAACAGAACATAAATCCAATTAAACTGAAAAGGAGTTAATACTTCCCAGAAGCACTCTCCCTAATAAATATGGCACTATCAACTCTGTCAATGTATTGTGTTACCTACTTTGTACATCATATTCTGCAGATCCAACATGACAACACTGATCTATGCCCATTATCAATCACAACAATATATTTCCCATCTACCCTTTCTGTGTTAATCCCTCAATACTTACCTAGCTAATTGTTTCCTATGGTATTTAATCTCTACATAGATGTTGTATAAAGGTCACATTCAGAACCAACCTGTAAATCTTTGAAAATTAAATGTAGTCCAGTTGCTTACATAGAAAGACATGGGTGGATGGTGGCAGGAGATGTTACATTGCAGATTGCAAGATAGCGTAGGCCTCAGACTTTAACCACTCCTTCCCTGTAATTATGAGCCATTCCCATTATTAATTATAGACAATGATTGGTTCAGATTGAGTTTACATCATGTAAGCTAGCTTTGTAAGAGAGAGACATATACAAACAAATTTATCACATCTAAGTCAAGATAAAGTGGTAAGGTTGGGAACTGAAACTCTAAACACTTTTCATTTCTGCAACAGAAAACCAATCTATAAGCAGTGCTGACAAAAACTCAACAGCAGCAGCAGAATTGTGGTGGTCTCTTATGGGACTCCCTCCAAACTTTTTCTTCCTGCAGTCCTTCTCATGAACTCCAGCTTTTAATAAAATATGGACGTCACTAAGAACTCAAGTTACACCAAATTACCCAATGATGTGGATTCCAAGAGTGTGTTGCTTAAGCATCTATATCACAGAAATAAGCCTCAGCCTCTTGTTTACCCTGAAACATCTTTGCCAAACTTCCACTGCTTTACTACTTTAGTTAGTAAAGAATTCAGTTAAACTGTCAAAATGATACACTCTGAACATAAATGGAAATAGGATCTCTCTGCTGGAAGGGATTCTGCTGGGTGGGTGGACTCTTAGAAAAGGTGGCTTTGAGCATTCCCAGGATCATTCCCATTCAGAGTCTAAATAAGCTGCCTTTTTGAACTAGAACACCCAGAATCCACCTGCCAGTATGACCTTTAAGCACTCTGGCTGGGGATTCTGGGGAGTCTTGTGCAAAAAATAAGTTCCCCAAGCTCTGCTCTCAGTTAACATATGTGTTTTCATCCCATCTATGCTGGCTAAGATGCACCCCTAGGATAAAACCCTGGAGATGTTAAACTTCCCTAATAGTCTGTAATTTTCTGAGCCTCTAGATGTATTTTGAAAAAGGATAAATTTTGTCATACAAGCAGCTGCACCAATAGATGTTAAAAACACACCAATATGCAACTCAAAAACTAAAAGTCTGAGATGAATTATCTGTACATACCTACACCACAGAACAGCTGAAGTATTAGGGCATACGTGGTACTTTCCCCATTCAGCTTCTAGCATAGTGCAATCTTTATTAAGCAGTAAGTGTGTTTCAAAACAGCAAACAAGTAGATGATATACCAAATCTTTCTACCATTGGAAAAAAAATATCATAAGCCTATTTAAGGAATATAAATCTTCAATAGCAGATAAACCATGAGGCAGCAGCACATGACACCCAACAGCATTAAACTGGCTTGACATCTGATGTACAGCTTGGAAAAGTGATTTTGGCTACAACTCATGGAAATCTCCTCCAGCCAGCATAGTCACTCAAAATGCTAACCAGCCCAAAAATAATATTTCCAAGTTTTGCTGGGTAGGTTGGTATAGATATAAATGTTCTCTTACAGATGGGGTTCTCTTTCACAAAACACAAGTATAGCAGTTGCACTATGACACAACTTTCTATGACTCCTCCAAAAGGAGCCCTGGATACGCAGTTTAGGGAAGCATGAGGTTTCCATGGAAGAGAATTCTAAACTCTTTAAAGTAAAAAAAGTAAAGGTTTCCCTTTTGACAAGTTTGTCAAGTCGTGTCTGACTGTAGGGGGTGGTGCTCATCTCTATTACTAAGTTGGAGAGCCAGCATTGTAAAAGATGACTTTTTATCATTTGACAAGCGTGACTGCATAAAATGCTGTTACCTTCCCAACAAAGTGATACCTATTTATTTACTTGCACTTTTACATGCTTTCGAACTGCTAGGTTAGCTGAAGCTGGGTCTAATGACAGAGTTTATTCTGTCAGGTGTCACTAGGGTCTCGAACTGCAGACTTGCTGACTTTGCAATCGTCAGAGTCAGTGTCTTAACCTCTACTCCATCGCATCCCATGTCAAACACTTTGCAAAACTCCAAATCCCAGCAGCTGGTGTTATTCAAGTGCTACATGTGTACAGTGTGAAAGAAATCACAGACCAAGCCTTTTGAGTTCCTAAACGTCAGAACTAGGACCTTAAATTACAGCCAGTAACAAACTGCCAGCTACTAAAATCCTTTTTCTGCGTAAAAATATCCAAAGCGACATATAGCCAAAAAGATCAAATACTAAATAAAAATTGCACAACACATTTTTTTAAATTCCATAGTCAAACCTTAGATGCGAAAACTTCTTGAATCTTCAATTCCATTGTGTCATTAAAATCACAAAGTAACTCAAAACAATATAAAACAAATGCAAAACAAAGCTTGGAAGTAAATTAGTTAATTACAATCAATGCAATTTCTTGTAATGAGTTTCCTTTCTTGGTAATGAAGGCATAACAAAATTACATTTCAAAACTACAATAACAAGAGAGAATGAAATTACTTTCCTGGTATAAGTAGAAACTGTTTCTAGCTGCTTTTCAAACTCCTCTCTAAAGAGGGTTCTAAGGCATTTTGGAGACATTTCAAATGGAATTGTTGATATTTTATGCCACTTTTTTATCAACCCAAAGGTTTTTTTTTAAATAACAAAAAAGCAATGAGAAATTAACAAGCAACGTGACAAACAACCTAATAAGCTATCCTTAAATAGTTAATGAGTAAACAGTTGATTGCTTACCAAATGCTGTAACAAGTAATGGGAACAAATTATTTTGAAAAGGTAAATTTCCATGCTTGAGGGTGGGGAATCCACAGCTAAACAGGAACCGCCTTCAGATATAGGCTTCTTCTAACTGGAAAGATTCCAGCAATGGAAAATAAGCTAGTGAATTCCCTGTCAGATGGACATCCCAAAAAGGTCAATGAACCATTTGTGGTGGGAGGCCACGTAGCCTACTTTCTAGAGGACAGTCTTCTATTTGAATGAATCTTCTGTTGATTGAAGCTTTAAACCCCCTCTTTTAACCATGAATAGTAGAAAGATAATTCTCAGATAAAGAGCTTCCAATACAGGAATTCAAATATACACACAGAAATCCAAGAAACCTGCTACTCTCTTTTATAGTTGCAGAATGTTCCATGCATGCACGAAAGAAAACAAGAATCATGTGCAGCCTGATAGGGGATTAGAGAAAGTTATGAGGAGAATCATATTTTGGTTAAGACGCTGACTTCAAGGAGACCGTGTTAGGGAGCGGAAGAAAATAAGGCTGGCCCAAGTCATCTCAGCATCTGAGGTAGAACAGAAAATAACGCCCTCTCCCTAGGATGGTTATTTTTTTTCCTGTCAGAAGTGCTGTCTGATGCCAGTCTTCTCATTATAGACCTCCTCTAGATAGAATCATAGAATCATTGAATTGGAAGAGACCACAAAGGCCATCCAATCTAACCCCCTGCCATACCATATGAAGGGTTGTTCTGCCTAACACTAAGATAAAAGAACCTCTAATAATAATAATAATAATAATAATAATAATAATAATAATAATAATAATAATAATAATAAAGTTTCCCATCACCATCAGCACTTGAAAATCAGTCTAGGACATAATCTCCATTCATTATGTGTTTGTATTTAAAACTGTATACATTTATTTCTAAATTTGCCTCTTTCCATAGAGATTAACATATGTGAACACTATACAAACTGGAGCTCTCTTTTATCCATTTGATGCATTTCATCTGTTTTGGAGATATGTAAATGCCAGCCTACCATGATCAGTCCATTGTGAGTCCAATGTATGGCAAACCTATCATGGGGTTTTCTTAGGCTGAGAGCGTGTGACTTTGCCCAAGGTCACCCAGTGGGTTTCCATGGCTGAGCAGGGATTCAAACTCTGGTCTCCAGAGTCATAGTCCAATGCTCAAATCACTACACCATGCTGGCTCCTGCCTTTTTAATTAGTGTATGTTAAATATGTTTAGTAGATTTCTACTCAGCACGTTGAGTTTTGCAATATTCTTTCATTGCCAATGATTAATCTGATAATATGTATTAAATTATACACCTTTTATAGTAATGATTATCTCTGCCATGGTGTTCACCCTATTTTATCACTCCTCTTTTTGAGTGGTGGAAGGGGGGAATAGGCACAGACCTGTTGTTGTTTTTTTGTTACCCCTTTCTTTTTGTTGCTTTTTGTTGTTGTTTTGCAAATACAGTCACTAAGCCCATCACTTATATTTCGGCATCTTTTACATTCCAGCAAAAGGTATTAAGTAATAATGGTGTACCAACCGAAGTAGGCAATTTAGCTGTAACTGAAAACATGGCACATAAATAATAGTCTTTAAAATCCTTAGAAAATCATAAAAGCTACAGACTAAGTTGGTACTAAGAACTTTGTATTTTAAAATGAAAATTAAGCAAAAATCACAGTGCTTTTAGTACACCTTCAAATGTCTTTGAAATACTGTACTGCAAAAACTAATTGGATTGATAACATCAAACATTTGTTTACATGGAAGGTAATCTAATTATAAACACACATGGCTAGGAGATTTATTGATAATGTTATCCAGAAGTGGGATATTTCAAGGATCAACCTGTGATTTTCCATACAAAATGAGAGTGAGACTAAGCAGTATGATATTTGTAATTAAAAGTACAGAGAACATGGACCATTTATTGTTGCCATTATGTATGGCTAACATCATCAGGAGTGAAATCAAATACAAACCATCTTATTTAGCAGGAGCAAAATTACATTTACAAAAACTACTACAGAACCTCTTAAAAATACGACCTTCAGACTTCATTTTATCTCAAGCAACAAATGTTTGCTGAGACACCAGGGAGATTACTACATGCTGCTTTTAAACCATGACTAGACCCAGAAAAAAAAAGCAGTTTTGGCAATACTTATCACATGACAACAACTCCAACCTATAGCTGCTGTGTTCCCCAAGTGCACACAACAACGGGGGACAGGGGAAACCCATCAATGAGTTCTCAATCGCACCAGTCTCCAAGTGCGAAAAGTCGCCGCCAGGGCAGTAGCAATATTGGCAGTCACACAGTGTTAGTATCTGCTCCTCTCCCCTGTCCCCCGACTCTTGCTATTTCCAAGCTGGATGACTGCCTTCATTTTATCTTATTTTCCTATTTTTTTTTTAATTTCAGCCACAGTAGCAGAACTCCAGAACTGTGTGAAAAGGTTAGAATAAATAAAAATAAAATAAATTGAAAGGTATGCTAGGTAGGGCATAGGGCAGGGAGGCAGGGTTAAGGGGGAGTTAGGACAAGAGCTCAATGGTAGTTGCAGCACCAGTTGTGCAATGTGTGATAATGCCTATTATACAAACAGGTATAATTATGTTTTCATTGACAACCACAATTGCAGCGAGAACAGGGCTCATGCAGTAATGTCCCAAGTGCATAAATTGTACATTCTAGAACTCTTAGAACTGAAGTGTGTACTACTGAATGTATCCATACAAAAATTCTCATGATTATTGGACTGGGTAGATTTTTATGTTTTATGAGGTGATGGATTTGTGTGCCAAAGTATAGGCAAAATCTATGAGTACAGGTGTAAGCTGAAGTTGGATTTGCTATCATGTTTGATGAAGGTAAAGGTAAAGATTTCCCTATTGACATGATTGTCTAGTCATGTATGACTGTAGCGGGTCGTGCTCATTTCCGTTACTAAGCTGAAGAGCCAACGTTGTCACGGACGACTCCATGGTTATGTGGCCAGCATGACTGCATAGAACACTGTTACCTTGCCATCAAAATAGTACCTATTTATCTACTTGCAGTTTTGCATGCTTTCAAATTGCTAGGTTGGCAGAAGCTGGGACTAGTGATGGGAGCTCACTCCGTCACACGACGCTTGGCTCTCGAATTGCTGACCTGCCAGTCTTATGATTCTCAGAGTCAGCATCTTAAGTGCTAAGCCATCCTCTCTCTTTTAGATGAACATCAGTGCATAGCCCTGTGTGATAAACAAGACGGAAGTACCCAATAGTCATCCACATCCACATATGAGGGCACCAGACTAGTTCAGGAGAAGGAAACTGGAAGGATGGCATACACTGCTGTGTTCACCAGGCAAGACAAAAATGGTCACAGACCTAGGATGAACTGGGATAGTGGTGGGCCACTCCTGCCACCCAGTAGCCTCCCTCCCAAGAAGGTTGCTTCACTCAGTTTAACAATGCATCTAGCCTTGCCCATATGGACAATTGATTGGAAATTTCACTCAGCTGGAGTGATGTTGTGGTGGAGTAGTTTGAGCATTGGACTAGGACTCTGGAGACCAGGGTTCAAATCCCTGCTCAGCCATGTAAACCCACTGGATGACCTTCAGAAAGTCACGCTCTCTCAGCCACAATGGATGGCAACAGCAAACCCTCTTTGAAGAAACTTGCCAAGAAAACCCCATGACAGTTTTGTTTTAGGGCACCATAAGTTGGAAAGGACTTCAAGGCACACAACTACAAATTGCCAGAGTTTAACATTACCAATTCTATTCAAATAATTATATCATATAACTATGCCTCCCCCACCCCATAGCTCACTAGAAGGAAGGTTTGTTCCAGTATACAGTTAACAGTACAGGTTCAGTCTCACTTATCTGAAATACTTGGGAGCAAAAGTGTTTTGAATTTCAGAATTTTTCAGATTTTGGAGTATTTGCATATACATAATAAGATATCTTGGAGATGGACCCAAGACTAAATGCTAAATTCATTTATGTTTTCTATACAATCACCCCTCCATTTTCGCAGACTTGAAGTTCGTGTCCCTCACCCACTCGTGGATGGAAAATGGAGGTGGACAAAATGGGGTGCGTGCTGGTGGCATGCGCCACCATTCAAGCATATGGGGCTTGAATATTTGCAGGTTTTCCATTTTCGCTGGAGGGATCTGCAACAGATCCCCCGCGAAAACAGAGGGGCGACTGTACACCTTATACTCACAGCCTGAGGGTAATTTTATATACACGATTTTTTAATAATGTTGTGCATGAAATAAAGTTTGCATACACTGAATCATCAAAAAGCAAAGGTCTCACTATCTCAACCATCTATGTGGATAATTTTAAAGTTTGGTATATTCTGGATTTTAGAATTCTGGATAAGGGAGACTCAACCTGTACTACGTCACTGGCTATAATGAAATATTTAAAATGACTGTTGCTCACTGTATTACCACACAACTCAGCATACCAGCTCTTAAATATATTAAGTCACACCCACATGCTTCATTTGTCACCTCAGTAACTCAATTTATAAGAAAGAAAGGCCTTCTTGAAACCAAACTGTTTAAACAGTACAAGTTACCAGTAATTCACTGTCTTAAATCCAGCTTTTAGTATCCCTAAGACCGGGTGATCTGTAGTTCCTGCTCAAGTCTATTGTTCTGATGCTAACTGTTGATGGGCACTTTCAAGGCCCTGCCTGATGCTCTTCCCTCCTCAGTTTCTTTAATTTGATTTGGACTGGAGAATACTTCAAAAAGAAGACACCATCCTCCCTGCAGAAGTTTGTCCTCTGACAACCATTCCAATAAAGATCTATCCCTTAGAAAGAAAAGAA
Source organism: Phrynosoma platyrhinos (assembly GCA_020142125.1). Classification (NCBI taxonomy): domain Eukaryota; kingdom Metazoa; phylum Chordata; class Lepidosauria; order Squamata; family Phrynosomatidae; genus Phrynosoma; species Phrynosoma platyrhinos. The sequence continues at coordinate 371,038,269 of CM034701.1, read as the reverse complement.
AATGGCCACCCTATGGACATAAAGCGCCACTTGTATTCTCTTTCTCTTACGCAACTCTGTCTCCCCATCCCCAAATGTGTCTATCTCTTTACCTGTAACACAGAAAAGGCATTTTGCTAGTGTTACCCTCTGAAGATCTGTGTATTTAAATGAAATCACCATCATCTTTCCTGCTTCACCAAGGAACATAAAGAGTATTCTCTCTGAACAGGAAATATCAAAATAAAGGGATTAGGGTCCAGACTAATACACATTCACCTGCTAATAATTCCTACTAATCTCAATAAGGACTAGTATGAAAATTGAATCATAGAGTTGGAAATAACTGCAAGGGCTATCTAGTGCAACCCCAAGCCATGCTGGGGTCGGATACACACAACTAAAACACTCTTGACTAAACACAAATAAAACAATACACAACTAACGTACTCCTGATGGCCATCCAACTTCTGCTTAAAACCCTCCAAAAAGAAACAGAATGTACCATCCCCAAGGTAGTATATTCCACTTCTTATAATCAAGTTGTTCTTTCTAATCTCTATGTGGAATCTCTTTCCTTATGACTCCTGTAACCACAGGGGATACCTTCCTGGATGTCCCATGGAAATGTGAAATCCCAGATAACAGCAAACTATTGAAATTAATGACTTCTGGAGTTGTGATGGATGGTCTAGAGATTCCTAGATAGAACCCCTCTCTAGGCATTTCTAGGTCCTCCAACACAACTCTATAACCAACTTCTACTGGAAGCATACCATAAAATTGTGCTAGAGAACCTAGAAAATGCCTAGATAGAACATATTTTTTTCAAATGTGGATAAGTGAAATCCTGAGTATGAGTCCTGCAGATATGAGGGCCATACTGTAATTTGATTCCACTGGTTCATGTTCTAATCTCTAGAGCAACAGAAAACAAACTCCAGCTTCTGTATGACATGTAGAAGTGTCCTGCATGCAGGACTGAGAATTGCTCAATCAATAGATGTTACTGCTGCTAACTTTGAAGTCAATACTGCAAACACAGCTGGTGCAACAGAAACAAATATCCCAGTGTCTACAGGTGCTACAGTTTGCAAGTCCCTGCTGGTCACACATACATGTGTGTGCATGCCTTGACTGAGTTATTTTCAAGAAAGAAATTCTCCTCATTCTGCCCTCCCTAAGGGTTGGTTGCATCTACTAAACTGCCATGGCTCCATTTCCCAGCTATGGTGGAAGTGAAGAGGTAAGTGATATTTTGGTGTTGCTACCTCTTAAACTCTAGGTTTGGTCATGCCAGGTGGGACCCAGATTAGGGAGATACCTTGAATCACCACATACTCGAAAGAGCCTGCTGTGGCCCCAGGGAACGCGCCTCTGAAAGCAAAACTGCCGAGTCTAATCTTCTGGAACAATGCAAAGCCATCCATCCAAAGGGGAAGCTCACATGTGTGCATAAATGAGGCCCAGTTTTTGGAACTATAACAGGACCAAATCACTGTAACCCAGTATAGACTTCAACATCTGATATTCCTTTTAGTAACCCAAACATATATTCCCATTAACTTCTGTCCCAAATTACTGATTAATGAAAAGCAGGAAAAATATTGTCAACATTGACCGAAGCACAAGCACACACACAAAAAAGCACTGATATCTATGGAGTCACTGAACTTTCTTTTCATTCAAGCCATTTGCAACAATGTGCAGTAAAAAATTCAAATTAATGCTTGCACCTCATAGACAAAACAACAAGAGCTACTTGGCCTTGTACAGGCAACAGCAACAACAACATATTTAAGTAGTTTTCAAAGAGCACATAGGGACTCTAAATGAAAAATGCCAAGGAGTCTACTTATAATATTTTCAGAGCACTGAAAAATTGCATTGAAAAAGAAAACAGACAGTTTGTATCAAGAAGCATCTGGCCATTTTAGTAAAGAGCATAAACAGATACAAGATTAAGAATTACATCCTTCGTGCAACGCTATTGTGATTATTCTGAAGTAAGCCCCACTATTTTCCATGAATTTTACAGCCAGGTAAGTCTGGCTAGGATTACAACCTTAGCATTATGGATATATTCTTAGCATTTGAGCTGATTTCCCAATTAAATGGCTTGTACAGTAGACTTCTCTTTACTTTGTAATACCAAAATCACTGTGTCCAACAGCAATGGACACACTCAGAACTGTTCTGTTATTGTGTTCAAGTGATTCCATAGTAGTTGTATTTTGATCTATAAATATCACATTACAGATAAGAACATTTTCTTCTACATTAATCAAAGACCTGAGCAGTCTTTAAAGTCTCCTATAATCTATATCATTAAAAAAAGCAACACACACCAAAGACTCACAATTGCCACAGTTTAAAAAATGAAAAATGAAACATATTTGAAGATCCCTTTATTGCACTAAGGATACATTCAGAGATGCAGATACTACTGTATACAGGGAGGTTAATTGGGCTCTTTAAATATTCTCAATGTTCATCCATGTTTCTGAACAGCCCCTACCTCCCAGTTAGCCATGTACTTTTTCCTTGATAGCAAAAACTCTTACATTCTTTTTCAAAAGTATAATACTGAAAGCGTTGTTGTTGTTGCATGTCTTCAAGTGGGTTTGGACATCTGAGCAAATATTCTAGGGTTTTCTTGGCAAGATTAGTTCTGAGAGAGGTTTGTCTTTGGCTCCATCTGAGGCTGAGAGAGTGTGATTCACCTAGGGTTACCCAGTTGCTTTCCATGGCTGCATCCACTGGGTGACCTTAGGCAATGCTTAACATCTCCTTATCTCAACTTCAACATTAGCATCATAAACTGATAGCCATTTCACTATACTGTATTGGAATCAAGTTCTCTCCCAGTACGTCAGACATTCAGGCCTAAATCTCAGAAAGAGTAACTCTAGTTTGCAATTAACCCACTGAATCGACAGAATTTATATAAATCTTGATTTACCAAACTTATATATATTTATATAAATGTTTATTTTACCAAACTTCCATGGATTCAATGGGAATCAGTTGAGACTAACAAGTGGATTTAGGCCAAGTTGCATTTAGGTAGTTGCATCTCCGACACAAGCAAATATAACAAGTACGAGGTCAAATTATTAACCAATTTAAAATAATAATTGTGGTATGAAGTGTCACAAAGTAAGAAGTACATTTATATTACAATTGAAACTGCCTGATTGTTATGCTATACAGATCTGCAAGCATGATCACAGAGTCACCTAACTTGATATGTTATCCAACAGGACAAAAACAAAGACTGTAGCAAGATTTTGGGCACAACCCATTAACTCATTTGGGTATCTTCCAAACAAAAACATAGGATTTCAGTGGGGTTGGGTTGTTTTTGGTTGGTTGTTTTTTGCTCCAGAACCCACATTTAACCAATTTTGACCAAACTTGATAATTACTTTAAGATTTGACATCCCAAACATTTCTGATTAGCAAACTGGCTTTTAAAAAAAATGCTGAGTTTCATCCCTGTTCCATGGAACTTACTTTGAAACAAATTTTGAGGAGATTGCCACCAATCAAAGTTTTATTTCATTCAGATAATAAGCAAAATAATAATAATCAGCCCAGTCTATGCTGGGTGAATTTCATAGTCTTGTATAATTTAAAGTATAGGTATTCCCGGTTGACAAGATTGTCAAGTTGTGTCTAACCCTAGAGGGCGGTACTCATCTCCATTACTAAGCCAAAGAGCTAGCATTGTCAGAAACTACTCTGTGATCCTATGGCCAGCATGATTGCACAGAATACTGCTTATCTTCCCACCAAAGTGGTACCTATTTATCTACTTTCATTTGCATGCTTTTGAACTGCTAGGCTGGCAGAAGGTGGGACTAGTGATATATTTTATATCTCTTTGGAGTCAGTTACATTCTCAAGGCATGGTGGGATAGAGGTATGGGAGGGATATAATTAAATATACAGTAATTACAACTACTATTTGCAATTGCAACGCAAATACTCACCCTCTCAAGGAATCAGGTCTGCCCAATCCAATTACTCTGCTGTGCCCTGAAGCAATACCAATATCCCAAGCAAATGCTTTATACAGGTCAAGAAGCCTTGGTTTTGGATTTGTTACTTCGGAGTTAGGATTACCTGTATAGATCTGTATTCCTTCAGTTCAAGACTGGTCTACTTTTAGTCAGAGTGAGATGGGTGCAGGTTATTTGGGGTGTAATGGAAGGGCAGTAACTGTTAGTTATGTCGAGTTATTTTTCTCTGGGAAGTGCTCTGACAGGTACCCAAACAACTAGGCCACATTCTCCCTGATTTAGGGGTAGGGCAGCTGTTCTCTTCAAAGTATAGATGCAATATTTGCTCAACTATAGAAGAGAACAGAAAAAAATAATTCCTACCTGTCTGGATTTCTGTTGTGTACTCATACCCTCCAACACATCACAGATGAAAACCAGGACATGAGTGGCCAAATAACACCAGTGTGGATGAAGATGGCAAAAATTATTAATGAAGAAAAGTGGCTGCATCAGTTTGCTTGAACTTACTAGGAAGGGTAAGATTCCACCTCTTTTCTCTTCTCCCCTCTCTACATTGAGTTAATAAAGTACAAATTACTTTTGCATCCTGAACTCAGTTTGTAACCACTGAAGTAAGCTGAGGACAAAGGGGGAAAGTACAAAACGGAGAGAGCAACTGGGATATTTTAAAAACATCTAAACAAATGGAATGATAGGGAAATAATCAGGACAGTTTGAGATTATAGGGTACATAAGACATTTTCTTTGTTCCCAGAAATCACCTTTCGGTTATTCATGCTTATGAAAAGGTTCAGTGTTTGATTGTAAACAGAAAGCTTTGACCAACAAAAGTGAGCCAAAAGAAAAGAAGTAATCTAAATCTATTTTGTGTATCTTAGATAACAAAACATACAAGATATGCACACAGATCTGAAGCTCTCTAAGCTACTGGAAAGGTTTTGTTGGGGCAGGGGAGGGGGGAAAGAGGCAGTGGTTTTGTTTTTCCAAAGACATCCAAACTAATGTTAAGTCCTGTTGAAGCTGGTGGAAAATATTCCAGAGTTGACAGACTAAAGCTGCAATCCTATTCATATGTACTGCCCAGTAAATGAGTATCTGACTGTGGGTTTAAACACTTTGGATTGCAGTACTTGGGCTGCTTTTGACCTAGACACATATATCATGTTTCCCCGAAAATAAGACATACCCATAAAATGAGCCGTAGCAGGATTTGTAAGCATTTGCGCAATATAAGCCGAAAATAAGGCATAGGGCCGATGCAGACGGGGCAGTTTTTCTAGGATGCCCCTGAAAGTGGCAGATTGGGTCCATGGCAACCACATGCCATGGCCTGATCCTGTTTTTTGCCGCCCCAGAAAGAGTAACTCAAAGGGCTGTGGCAAGATGCCGTGAGCCCTGCGGATGAGAGCACAGCATAAGGGCAGAAGACATCCCCTGAAAATAAGTCATACTGTGTCTTCTTGGGGAAAAATAAATATAAGACAGTGTTTTATTTTCGGGGAAACGTGTTAGTAGTGTTATTTCGCACAGACTTTGCCCAGATTTCTACTATCAGGGATGCTGTGGTTATTTATTATGAAATTTGTGGCAGCCCACAAAACTATAGCAAATAGGAGTTTGAGGGATGGTTCAGTTTAAGTCATTTCTCCAATACAAAAATACAAAGAAGAGTATAGATTTAAAATTAGGGCTGCAATGTCTGACAGATTAATCAACATTAATTTAGATTAATTGAGATCAATAAGTTCTGATTTAAGAGAGTAATCCATAGGTTTACTTAAGGTTTAATTAAGATGTTTTAATTGATAAATTGGTTTAATACTTTTTTAAGGGGTGGGTGGGTTCTGGGGTTTTGGATTGTATTAATATATTGTACCAAATTTTAACTGTTGTTAGCCGCCCCGATTGCTTGTCAGAGGGGCAGGATACAAATACATTTTATTATTATTATTATTATTATTATTATTATTATTATTATTAGGTTTAGCTGATTAATCGGTGGTCAAGATAAAACACGATTAATACTTTGAAGCCATTTTGATTGTGGTATATTTGCTGAAATAGATACTTTAAAAAAAGTTTTTTTAAAAAGAAAAACTGAACTTTTCTTTCTAGGAAATAGGTGCTATACTAGCCCTTATTTATTAAATAGAACATTATTTTATGCTTCCTTCAGTATCCACACCTAAAAAAAAACATGTTGAAGTTTGGTGATATACAAGTTTATTTCATTCCGATGAATCAATGAAAACTGTTATTGTTTTGTGCCTTCAAGTCATTTCTAACTTATGGAAACCCTAAGGTGAATCTATTAAGAGTTTTCTGAGGCTGAGACTGTGTGACTTGTACAAGGTCACCCAGTAGGTCTCCATGGCAAAGCAAGGAATCAAACCCTGATCTCCAGGGCCATTGTCCAATGCTCAAACCACTATACCACACTGGCTCTTATCAATGAAAATACCTATAGTTGTTTAGAAATGTCCCACTGAGATCAGTAGGCTTATAAAATATCAATACATCTCATAATTTGATTGTACAAAGCTTTTTCAAAATGCTCAAAGACTTCTCCATACATTCTCATACTAATCCTTTGAAAACCCCTGGAGCCATGAACTCTTATCCCCATATCACAGACAGGAGACTGAGGTCAAGAGAATGTGGCTTACCTAAAAGCCTCTCATTGTGTCAACTAAAATCTGAAGCAGAGACTTCAAGCCCAAATCATGTTATGCTGATCTTGCTTAGAAAACTAAATAATTTTAAAAACAATTGGGACAGCATTAAACTTAAGCACTTAGCAGCCTCATTAACATTAATGGGGGAGAAAGCTATGTATGTGATTGCCTCTCCTTTTGGAATCAATTAAACTCCTAAATTCTTAGGTGTGGCTACATTGTGTCCATTAAAACCACTTTCTGGGTATTATTCCTTTCACACAGACCTTTATAACAGCATGTATGTACTGTATTCGATATTAAGCCTCCATTAATCCTTCTCTTTATAATAGATTTGCAGGGGTCGAATATTAAGAATGCTTCACAATAGCTTATTGTCTGATGTGAAGTTGAATAATAGCTTATTGTCTGTTCAGAATATCAAATGATATTAAGAATAAAATACTACATTCCAAGCAAAGAAATCAATCAGATATTTTAAAAAATATATTTATTGTTATATAATAATACTGCTCAGAATGCTATATAATAACACTTTTCATAGTGTTAAAGTATTAAGCACTTTGGTAATTAGTCTGGGCCTACACAAAGCTTGGAAAAGCTACTTTTAGACTACAATTCCTAGTCAGTATGGAGCTTCTGGGAGTTTTAGTCCAAAAAGCAACTTTTCCAAACTCTGACCTTACACTTATTTAAAGAAATGGATGAAAATTTAGAACTGTTCGTAGATGACAATGCTGGAGTTGACCAACTTCCAAATGACCTCAGTTTAAGATAGCAAGCAGAAGTCTGGAACATAAGGCAAACCAATGTTTAAAGACAGAAACACACTCTGAACTATAGTTTTTTGTGGGTTTTTCGGGCTGTGTGGCCATGTTCTAGAAGAGTTTCTTTCTGATGTTTCGCCAGCATCTGTGGCTGGCATCTTCAGAGAAAACTGGAATGGAGGAGAATGGGTCTATATAAAACTATAGATGCTGGCCATGAAAGCCTACGACTTCACACTCTGAACTGTTGCTTTCCAAGCATGTTAATGGAAAAAAGCAGCAAGTAAATGGTTGGGACTGGGAAGTGGGTGACATATAGAAGGGTTATTCCCTGCTTGACCATAAAATCCACTGGGTGACCTTGGGCAAGTCACATGCTCTCAGCCTCAGGGAAGGTAAGGGCAAAACTCCTCTGAACAAATCTTGCCAAGAAAACCCTATGATACATTCACCTGAGGGTCTCCATAAGTCAGAAACAACTTGAAGGCACACAACAAATTGCTCCAGGCAAGGTCAAGGTAACTAGTAATATTTCTAGTTAAGATCTGAATTTGAGTGAATGGCTCATATTATAGCTGCTTGTTGGTTAATTCCTATAACAAGATAGACAAGACTAAATAAGGTTCCATCTACACTGTAAAAATAATGCAGTTTGACACCACTCAAGTCTGGATCAAACCCATATAATTATCAGCCTTCATACATTTTCACAATATTGTAGTGCATACATTGGCTTCAATAATAATGGAATCTCCAACTCTGCCTCTATATTATCTTAGATTCTTTCTTTCTTTGTCTTTTTTATTAAAATATTTATATCCCGCAATGTATCATGAGATTTCAGAATAGTGTACAAGCAAACTCAATTTAAGCTGTTTAAAACAACTCAGATTTTTTTAAAAATAAAAATAATGTAAACAGGCTTTAAAAAAGGTATTTTAACATGTTTAAACAGTGTGAAAAGTAGATTTTAAAAAAAAACATGTACATGCATATTTTGGAGAAAATCAATTAGGCTTTAATAATTAAAAAAACAAAACCTATTTTTTTTAAACTTGGCACCAGAATGCAACTGATGTCAGAGTCAAATGGCCCTCAAAAGGGTGTCCCAAATTAATTTCTGAATCAGTTCCTAATAATTTCTTGCATTCCAAACCAGATATATGCAGATATGTGCATATCCAAGTATGCGTATATCTCATTCCCCACACTAAATACAACTGATCTTATTTGATTTTGGAAGCAAAGCAATGTTGAGGCAGGATTAATATTCAGATAGTAAATTACCATGAAATACAATGGATCTCCAAGTAGGGCTTGGAGAAATAATCTTGCCTGAAACTTTGGAGAGCTGATGCCAATCAGGAATGATAATATTGGCCAGAAGGTTCTGACTTAGTACTAAGCAGCTTCCTATGCTCCTATACCACTATTATAGTGAGGATGGTGTAGCTGATGAAGTGCCAGAAACTTCAATGGGCACAAATAAAGCATCATAATTAAAAATACAAACAAACCAGCAATTCAAACAAAAAGCAATGGATGATCAATTCAACTGTAATGATTCCAGGGCCATGATCCACTCAATTCCTCTGTCTGGGAACTGAGTGGATCAGGGCCCTGGGATCTTTACAGCAACCATTTAGCACAGGGGTAGGCAATCTTTCCCTTTTAAGGACCGAGAGATTTCAGCTCCCAGAATCCCAGGAGCTATAGCACTTTCTCCCTCTGGCCTTAGGGTTGTGATACTGACACAAAATGTTCCTTGTGAAAAATTAAGAAACTACATTTTGTTGTATGTCCAAGTTATGACAGCTCTCTGCCTTTCTCTCACCTTCCTTCCCTTAACAAACACATGACAATACAGTAAAAGTTGGTATTTGCCAGTCTTGTAACAGCAATATGCATTTACATAACAAACATAACCTCTGACCTGCTTTTCTCTCTTTCAAACTACCCTTTACAGACTTTTAATGACTTTATCAAGCTGAAATTGCTAACATTTCCAAACTACACTACTTGAATGTACAAGAAAAAGCAATAATCTTCCTGCAAAAGCCTTCCGTGGCGATCACCTGAGAAGCTGTAATCTAAAAGTTGTACTATTTGATCAGGTTTCTGACCCATCCCCTCCCACTGTCTTTGTCAAACCAATAAAATACCCAATAAAACCCATTCTCAATAGAATGAACTTCAAAAATAAGACAAACAATTCAAGTTAACTTCCATTGGGGAGGTTTTGGGCTGCAATTCTGTTTTATGTTTAGTCAGAAGTAAGGACCTTCGACATGTGTGTGTGTGTGTGTGTATGTATGTATGTGTATGTTCATGTTTGCACTGTGTGTGCTCAAATATAGTCTTAAAATCAGCTTTCAAAATGCTTAACTCTGGTGCAGTCACACTCTGAAATAAAATGAAAAGATACTAGAACAATATAAGATTACTCCAAGTAATTTCAGTACATTTTTAGTAATATCCCCTCTATTCAATGTGAAGGCAACTGAATTTGTGGTGAAATTATCAGATAACACATAGTTGTACTTTTGCAGTCTGTGTTCATTTTTTTAAAATCTATCCCCAGTTTCATTTTCACAATATGCCTGTCTTTAGTATAAAGAGTTGATGCAGCAGTATTAAAGGTCTATCAAAAATCCAATCCCACTTTATTCGGTGGGGTTTGCTTGCAGGTATACATTCCTGTGATTTTAACTGAGAGCACCAGATCTCTTCTTCTGATCTTGGAAACTAAACAGGTTCAGCCCTGCACTTGGATGGGGGACTACCATGGAATATCAGTGCTGCAGGCTGTATTCCAGGGGAAGGAACTGGCTAAACCACCTCTGAGTATTTCTTGCCTAAGAAAACCCTGTGAAATTCATGGGGTTGTCTTAAGTTGATAGGCACACACATACATGGGTATATAATTGCTACAAAAGCTGTGAATGCAGATGCCCCTGGTTCAGTCGAGCCTCTGCCATTAATGCAACAGGTAACTCGGTACTCTCATCTGGAGTATGGCGATAAAAATAATAAAACTCGTAATAATAGAATGGTATTTAATTGAGTGTTGGACTACGACTCTGGACACCAGGAATTGATTCCCAGCTCAGCTATGAAACCCACTGGGAGACCTTGAGCAATTTACATGTTCTCAGCCTCAGGGGAAGGCAATGGCAAACCTCCTCTGAACAAATCTTGCCAAGAAAATCCCATGAGAGGGTTGCTTTTGGGTTTCTTAGGTATAAACGACTTGAAGACATATAACACACTTCCATTTAAGGCTAACTCAGGACTTCTCAAAACATTTTAACAATCAGTAATGTGCAATACAAGTCTGCAGTATTAATATTTCAGCCTTCAAGGGGGTCACTGATGGGTGAAAGGGGTGAAATGTAAGTTTGGAACCCAACATCCAAGAGCGGCAGGGTGGCTAAACTTGTATTTTAAGATCATAGGTCTTCATGGCCAGTAAATGGAAACTTCTTTACTTGAGATTGAAGATTTGCATTTCTTGGCGCAGGCATTTAGGTGGGATGAGCTGCTAAATTCCACTTTTGCACAATCCACAATTAGTGATAGTTGAGGGAGAAGGAGGGCAGGAAAAATGGGAGCTGCCTTGACCAGGCCTCAGCTGGGGAAGGGGGAGCAAAAGTGTGATAGTTGCACCATCTCCAATAAGAAGCCCAACCTCCAGGAAGTCCTTTCCCAAAACAGATGAATTCCATCTCCAGGAGGGTTCAACACAGAACTTGGGAAAGTCCTGCAAAGGGACTTTCCCTCCCAACCTCTGCTCACAGTCATTTGAGAGTGTGCATGCACTGTTAACTCATATTCAATGTATTATGTAAACACCCCTTTTTTATCTATCACTGGATGCTCCACATCCATCATCCACTTCTGTCCTACTGTGCTTTTTAGTACTAATTACCAGCAAATACATAACTGCATCAGAACTGTAGATATAATCCAATCTGACACTACTGTAGCTCCATCTTATGAATTCTGAGATTTCTAGTTTTACAAGATTAGCCTTCTTTGCCAAAGAGTGCTGGTGGCTCACAAAACTAGGGGGGGCTTGCAGACTGCCAGAAATAGTGCAAATTGAGTCCACTTTTAGGGTTAGGGCTAGTGCTAGGGAATCATGGGAAGGGTTTTTTTCTGAGACATTGAGCCTTCTCTGTCAGAGAGCTCTGGTGCCACAATAAAATACAGTTCCCATGATTCCCTAATCCTAACCCTAACCCTTAAAGTGGACTCAATTTGCACTATTTCTAGCAGTCTGCAATACATTGTTTCTACAATGTAGATGCACCACCACCACGTAAGAGTACAGTATTTCTTGGTAGCTCTGCAAATTAGCTTTTGGGAACTATAACTCCCAGATTCTCTCTGTAGCATGAGGATTCTGGAAGATGTAGCTCCCAAAAAGTACCTTTTGTCAAACTCTGCTATTATTAGTTCATTGCATGCCAAAACCAACAAACAAACCAAAGGGTCTTGTGGCGCCTTAAAAAGTTGAAGATAATTTGAAAAAAAAATTGAATTAACTAAAAAAAAGGGGGGTAATACCACACCAGGATGAGCAAACAGCCTTATTTTGCAGGAAATTTTCATTTTGAGCATCACTAAGAAGCACAATGCAAATGCTGAAAGTTTTTTTTCCCCTTAATTTCAACACAATGGACAAATGAAAAGAATAATTTAAATGTAGATTCAGTCAAGGGTTTGTTGCTGGTAAAGTACAATTTTAAGCATTTGTCTTGCTTAGAGTTCTGTAAATATTGCAAACCAACAGGACATAGGTTTCTCAAAAAACAACAGTTGAGTAAATAACAATAACAATAATAATATAGCCAATGTGGTTGTAGTGGTTTGACTGCTGGACTACAACTCTGGAGACCAGGGTTCAATTCCTGCTTGGCCATGGAAACCCACTGGGTGACCTTGGGCAGGTCACATGCTCACAGCCTCAGGTGAAGAATGGCAAACCTCCTCTGAACAACTCTTGCCAAGAAAACTCCATAATAGGTTTGCCAGAGATTACTTTGAAGGCACATAACAGCAACAAACATAATACAATACAGTGTAGGCAATACAGCTATAAATCACCCATATGGATTTCTTAAATGAGGGTCTTTAGCTTTTATTTTGTAACGTCCTACATTTTTTTCTTCAGTGTCTTACATTTTGGGGTGCCTTGTCCTCTTTTGCAGTTATGACATCTGGTCACCCTGTCCCTTCTGTTCTTGCTGAGCATCAAATGCGGTGCTACTACTCTGGAGTAAAAAAGCGACTGATGATAAGGATGCCGGACTGAGCTCGAATGCGGGACAGAGGCGCACGTGTGGATG
>CM034701.1:370989748-371013008 GCA_020142125.1 Phrynosoma platyrhinos | reverse complement strand
TACAGCAGAAACAATCTGGTTTGACACCACTTTAACTGCCATGGCTCCATTCTATGGAACTACAACTCCCAGGATCCCATAGCATTGAGCCACGACAGTTAAAGCATTGTCAAACTGCATTAATTATGTAGTGTTGATGCAGCACTAGAAGAAAAGTGATTCCCAGGATCTCCCAGCCAGTATGACCAGTCTGGGATTTAAGTCTTTTCCAAGCCTGGATGACATATGGAGAAGAAATGAAAAAGGACACGGGACATTTTTAAAAAATTCAAGATTCTGTCATGAAGATCGTCACCAGAGACACATCAAGGTTATTTCAGAATCAGAAAAGTCTATTTTGACCAGTCTAAGGGATCTGCTAAGGCAGGGAGTTTTGCAAGCCAAGAGAGAAAGCCCCCTTAAACATCATCTTTTGTGTTAGGTTGTGTAAGTGTGCATAAACCATACTGAGGATATAGTTGAAGAGACAGTGTGGCCTAGTAGTTTGAGCATTGGGCTATGACTCTGGAGACCACTGTCCCTGCATGGCCATGAAAAGCCACTGAGTGACCTTGGGCAAGTCACATACTCTCAGCCTCAGAAAACCCTGTGATAGGTTTGTTCGCCTTAGGGTTGCCATAAGTACAAAATTACTTAAAGGCAAACAACAACAACACAGTTGAAGGCTGTTGTAAAAAATTATTTAATAATTCAAGCTAGTATTGTCTGATTTTAGCTGTTCTTATCTTTCCTATCTATGTCTTTATTTTTATTTTTTAAATTGCTGATAGATTTAAATGCCTTGCCTAAATACTCTGAAGGTATTAAAACTGATCTGATCTGGGAAGCTAAGGACAGTTAAGCTTGGTTAGTACTTCGAAGGGAGACCACCAATGAAGACCGGGTGCTGTAGACTATATTTTAGAAGAAGGAACTGGCAAAACCACCTTTTTATTCCTTGCCTAAGAAAACTCTGTGAAATTCATGGGGTTGCCATATGTTGACAGGTGACTTGAAGGCACACACTTTACTTTAGATGCTTTAAAGGCTTTTGGGTGGAAAGGCAGGATAATTTATCTATTATATACTGTGTGTCTGTTTGTTTGTGTATGTGTGTGCGTGTATGTGTATGTACTTGTTTATATAAAAATTATAGTACATGATTAAAAGAGCAAACCAACAGTACTTCTCTCAAGTTTTTCCTGGATCCCAGAAGGATGCAGTTAATCACTGGAGATATGTATATGTATTTATTGAAGTAAAATAGAACTGAAAAATATATCTCAAGAGCAAATTATTTGAATTTCCACCTTCTTCAGTTGCCAAAGATGAAACTGAGCTATATACAAGGCGGAAGTTTAGAACTCTGTGTTCTTAATGGATGATGGATTTAACCTCTAAATTGAGCCTATATGGTGTTCAGTCTATAAATCCAAAAATTCTCCCTTTTGTCCAAAATCTCTGAAGGAGATAGTACCTGAGTGCCAAGCAGGGACTAATCAGAGACCCTGCCATGTTCTGACTTGAAATTATGAATGTATTATAAAAATATAAAAATATAAATACATTATATTGTGTGTGTGTGTGCGTGTGTGTGTGTGTGTCTGTATAGTTTGTTGTATGCCTTCAAGTTGTTTCCAACTTATGAAGACCCTAAGGTGAATCTATCATGGGGTTTCCTTGACAAGACTTGTTCAGAGGAGGTTGGAAACAGACACACAGGCATACAGCTTGAAGGCACACAGCAACAAATTATTCAGACACATATACACACACACGGTAAGAGGAAATGTTTGTTTCCAGAAAAACTACAAGGAGTCTTGAGACATGTTAAAATTTTATTCATTCAGCATAAACTTTCATGGACTCCAAAACTTGTTAGACTTTAAGATGTCTCTGACTTGCTGGGGAAGAGGAGGGAGAGGGTGCAGATGCACTCATGTTCACCATGAGAACAAAATACTGGACTAGATAGGCCTTTGGTATGATTCAGGAGGATGCTTCTTATGTTCTTAAATTAAACCAAATACCTTTCTGTCTAAAGAGCCAGTTTTTTGCATGTATTAAAATCATGCACAATGTACAAAATAAATGAGCTTTTCACTAGAGATGGCATGCTGCTCAATTGTTATAATCATGTTGATTGCACAGACTATTGATTATTTGCCTTTACTTTAATACTTTCAAATATTTTATGCAGCTAGGAATGCAACATACAGAAATATAGTTACGGGGATGTGTGGTGAGGGCATTTCTTCCAAATAAGAATTCTGCCCCCCAAAAAAGAAATTTTCCCTCATTCCCCCAATTTGTAGAATTGCAGTAACTTAAAACGTTAGTTAAACTCTTAGAAATATGGATACATAGTTGTGTCAGCCTGGAATATCAGTATGCAAGGGGATCTTCATGGCAATATGAAGGGATGTCATATTGAGGAGGGAACAAGCTTGTTTTCTGCTGCTCCAGAGACTAGGACCCGGAACAATGGGTGCAAGCTGCAAGAAAAGAGATTCCACCTCAACATTAGGAGGAACTTCCTGACAGTAAGGGCTGTTCGACAGTGGAACACACTCCCTTGGAGTGTGGTGGAGTCTCCTTCCTTGGCAGTCTTTAAGCAGAGGCTGGATGGCCATCTATCGGGGATGTTTTAATTGGGAGTTCCTGCATGGCAGGGGGTTGGACTGGATGGCCCTGTGGTCTCTTCCAACTCTATAATTCTATGATTCTTCTATATAGTTAATCTCAAAGGTACTACAAGAGCCTCTTGCACTAAAAATACAATTTAAGCAACCAAAGAAAGGTGGACAGGCAAAATTACCAGGGAAATGTGAACACAAAAAATGTAACTGTTCTAGATTTAAGCAATTTTCTCTGTCTCCCTGCAATGCTAGAAATTTGAAAACTGATGGGAAATGCCATTTTGGACTGCAGAAGTTTTATTGGGGAGCATAATGTCCTCATTCCCCTGAACTACGGTACATCCCTAGCATACACTGTTAAATCATTTGTTAGCAAGGGCTCGCTAGTCCTGCATCTATCAGTGGTAGATCAGCAGCATAGCAAAGTTTCTCCTATAGGCAACATGCTCAGCCTACTAGTAAGCACAGTCACATAGGCAAACATCACTGCCAAGGGTGCTCCCCCATCTCACAATAATCTATCTTGTTTGTTGCAGATATCATTCTCTCCTCCATGCAGTCTAGTGTTCTCCTCTGTAAAGCTCCTATGAGTTACTGAACTCTGGTCTAGAAACTTTTAAGCTGTTCCTATGTTTTACATTGTACCATGATAATCATCATGTTTGTTGCAGTTAGCTCAACTATCACATCTGCTGCTGATTTGGTTATCTTTGTTGTTGTTCAAATCAACTCAATGCTTTCAGAAACACATCTTATTTGGCAAAATTGATCAACAGGGATGGCCCAAGACATTTTATGCCCTGAACTGGAGCAATCAATTGCACCCTCTATCCATCTAACTCAAGTGCATAGTATCAAATGCCAGGAAAATTATTTCAGCATTTATTTTATTATTTATTTTATTTATTTTATACACTGCCTCTCTTCTGGGCTGCGACCCAAGACAGCTTCCATAACAACAAATTAAAAGCATTTACAAAATATTTAAAAACCAATTTTGAAACACCACATTAAAACACTATGCTTTTTCAACATGCCAGGGTAGCTGGTGAGGCAGCTAATTAGATTTCCCACTTTTCTTTCTGTTTTGCTCTTCACAAATGCTCAGCTGTTTGCCTTGTCTGTTCTAGGTAAGCACACACCATTACCATAGGATTACGTAGAGCAGACTGTCATCCATCGCCTGATCAAGCTTTGTTGCATTATTTACTACAGACACACTGCTGCAACCCAACATGAAAGTCTGAGTTTCTCCAGCCATTCTTCACTATCTTCCTAATACCAATGCTACAAAAATCATCATCATCAAGACATGACAGGAGAGAAATCTGAGCTGCACCATCTCGCCCACTATCAAACTGTGGTGAAAAATGTGGGGTCTTCCAGGTGTTGTTGCCCTATCTGAGTAAAGCAATGGTTAAAATAGACATGCAAGGCCCTAGAGCAAGCATGACTCCCCCCTGGCTTTTCTGTGGCCCTTAACTTCCCCCTGTTGTTGCTAAGTAGTTATGTCCAAACTTTGATTTTGCTCTAGGAGAGGGGCTTTTATTTGTTGCAGGGATTTAGCAAAAACTAGATGTCCACCTGGATATCCCATAGCACTGTATTGCAAGTCTTGCATTGAGCAACATGTTTGACAAGATTACCTCCAAGATGCTTTCTGATTCAAAGTATCTGGTGGCTTCCATATCTGTTAGATGGTGAATCTAATCCAGATTTTAGACAAGATTTTGAAAGAGCTATCCAAGGTGCTGATCCCATTTTAGAGACAGAGATGGATGACAGCTTTAAAGTTCAGGTTAAAACCAATAGTAGATCCACCAGTCCAATGACATGAGGCTAATCTTCATGATTAAAATACTGCTTATTCTAGTCAAATAGAATGTGATTCAGCCACATGCGATTTGCAGATGTTCAGGCTTTTTGCAAGCCCCCCCCCGAAGAAACACCTTAAACTCTGCAGAAAAAGACTTCACATTTTTTACTGGAGTATCTGCAAAAATCCACAGAAATGTGCATTATTGCATGTGTGACCCCAGTTCTGCTTTGCATTGATTGAGATAGCTGCGTATTTTTGGCAGAGATAGGATGAATGGATGCACATTTGCAGAGGAAAGTGATGGGAATTAACTGTCCATATGAATGTGTGAATATCTGCAGCAATTTTTATACTACACTTATATGTAGACCAGCCCATGGAAAACACCAGCTTCACTATCCATCACTATGATGCTTTGTTAAAGAAATCACAATTCTTGGGTGTTACCATCAAAAAACGTGCTATCCCTCTGCTTCCAAACATCTTATGTGAAAGCTGAGACCATATTCCTCTTTACTTCCTTTCCTGTTGTATGACTGCTGTAATTTTCTTCACTGTCTGTTCATGCAAAATCAGTCTATAATTTTTTCCAAATAAATCTAATCTAATATGATTTCCCATATATTGAGTAATGTAACTGCTCTGAAGGACTTTGCTTACCATTCAGTATATGTTTGCCTAAAGTAACACTTATTTTATTCAATGTGGCTTACTCCCAAGTGTACATAAATGTACAGTCTTAGTAAAGCTACTTCAGACCACTTTCAAATATGTCATTCTGAACATAAATGGAGAAGCATGTAATGGGCACTAACATGAAGACATTTATTTTAATCTCATTAATTCTAACTTGCCATTTAAATGTGCTGTTGTTATTAACAGCTATCAAGTTGAGTTTGACTTATAGACCCTATGAATGAGAGACTTCCAAGTCACCCACCCTACAACAGTGCTGCTCAGGTGTTGCAAACTCAGGACCATGGCCTCCTCAGCAGAGTCCATCCATCTGTAATAGGGTCTTCCTCTTTTCCTACAGCCTTCTATCTTACCAAGCATTATTATCTTTTCTAGTGAGTCATGTCTTCTCATGATGTGTCCAAAGTATGACAGTCTAGGTTTGGTCATCTTGGCTTCTAGGGGGACTTCAAGTTTTGTTTGCTCTAGGGCCCATTTATTTGTCTATTTAGCAGCCCACAGTATCTGCAGAACTCTTTTCCAGCACCACATTTCAAATCAGCTTTTTTCACAGTCCAGCTTTCATAAACATACATAGGAAGTAGAAATACGATGGCATGGACTTTGGTATTCAATGCTATATCTTTAAACATCAGGATCTTGTCTAGTTCCTTCATAGCTGCCCTTCTAAGACTTAGGGTCTGTACAGGTCAGCCAAAAGGGCTGGCCTGGGAGTGAAGTTGGGGCAGGGTGACCACAAGCTGGCTGCCCCGACGTCGCCATCATGCCGCATGCTGCTCCCTTGGTGAAGTACAGACACACTGTGGTAGCAGTAAGGGCGGCTTTTTGCTGCTCCAAAAAGGAGAGGCATTTGCCAGCTCTTTTTGGAGCAGCAAACTGCTGGATCGGGGCCATGGTGTGTGGTTGCTGTGGCCCCAATCCAGAGCTCTCGGGGCGGCACAGAGCCACCCCTTAGGGGCCATCTGTATGGCCCCTTAGACTTCTTCCAATTTCTTGACTGCAGTCTCCATTCTGACTATTGACTGAGCCACGGTATGGAAAATCTTGGACTATTTTAATGTCTTAATCATCTATTGTAAATCATCTGTGATCATTATTTTTGTTTTCTTAATTTTCAGCTGTCAACTTGTCTTTGCACTTTCCTCCTTGACTTTCTTCAGTAATCATTCCAAGTCTTTGCTATTTTTTACTAGAGTAATATGGTGTCATCTATATATCTTAAATTGTTGATGCTCCTCCCTCTACTAAAATGTCACTAAGACTCATTTGAAGAAAACATACTTTAAATTGCGGCTTAAGTTTTCCCCGTAAGTGTGATTTAACACAATTAAATATTAGCAAATGTTCGCAAGCCTAACATTTCTGTGCAGATCTGAACCTCAGTTTTCCATCTCCCACAAAGTACAACACTGCCTGCTCCCTTACATATATGTGTTGAGATTTATTGCATATCACTACTTCATATTGTACTCTTTCACTGTTGCACATTGTACTGTTGTAATTATGTCTGTTCTTCTCCTTCACATTTTTTACATTTCGTAATGATTCATCTATGTATTACTCCCAGTATCATTTCCAGTGCAAGAGGCAGGTTGTCTCTGAATACTAGTTGCTGGGATACATGAACAGGAAGACATAGGAGCAATCATGAGCTGTTAGTAGGCTTCTCATAACCACTTGGTCAGAGTTTAGAAGTTAATCTTGGGACTACAAGATGGTGACCATGGATCCTACTCAAAGTGCCAACTCCTGAGCCATTTACTGCCAGTCCCTGGCAGGATTCCAGGAGAGAAAGAAACAGCTGTAGCCAGTGGGCATAAATATAGCACAGGCCCCTGGCAAAAATATAGTTGCCAGTCTTATTAAATCAATAGACCCGAGTAAATTAACATTTGTGTAAATTCCATGGAGTCATTTGGTTTACTCTAGTTGGATTTAACAACTGCATTTAGGCCTGATTCACACTTCCTCACTACAATGAAATATACTGCATTTCTATAATAATTTCTAAATCTGAATTAATAAATATAAAATAGCATATGGCATTGCACAAAAATCTACATTTTATTTATTTTATAAATACCATTAGTAGTGGGAAACTAAAACCTGAAGAAGGATAAATCTAACAATTCATGCTAAAAAAAAAAATCTGAACAGTGTCTCCTGCACCTCCTGCAAAAGCCAAAGGGGAGTAGACTCTCCCTGTTAAACAGAGACAAGCCAGAGCATATTTTACCAGTCTCTTCTGCCTTCTCTTCTGAAGTGAGTCAAACATGCCAGCAAAGCAACCATCTGATTGTAGGGTAATAGAATCTAAACAAAGGTAATCTGCAAATATTTGAAACTTCAGTTAACCACAATGCATGTGCAGGCAATGTAGGGTCTCTAAATTTAGCTAACAGATGATAGAAAGAACATAGCAAGATCAAAGAACCAGGTCACTCATTCCCTAGATTAACTGAACTCTTAGGATCATCACTGATACCAGCTGAATTCAAACCTCCTTTCTCAATATCTGATTATACTAGGATAAACATTCAGGCTTCAGAGTCAGACAAGTAAAAAAAAAAAACATCTTTCAACTGGCTAAACAGGAGGCATGCAGCCAAAGGCCAGGTCTATCAGCTTGTCCTGAGCCCAAGAGATCTTGCTGTGCCTGCTTAAGTTTGAATTACGGCTTCAAGCAAAGCTGAAACTATTGAATTGAGGAACAGGAATATCCAGACCCAAGGGCAACGCTGGTGCTTTGCAAACATTTCCCCAGTATTTCTGGGGAGAAAAAAAAAATACCTATGTGATGCATAAAAAGCATAAAGGAGCTGAAGAAAACAAGCAAGTAGACCAGATATTTCTGCACTGGTTCTGAATGACCCACAGTGTCCCAATTGTCACAGTCCTAATTTTGAAGGATGCAAGGGATGGGGGAACATTACTTGCCAAGAAAGCCAGTATCTCCTAAGTTGTGCTTCTTTATAGTCACCAGGGTGGGAGTAGGTGGTAATAATGGTAGTTTTTTTGGGGGGGTGGCTTTTTAACTAGCAGGGGCTCTGTTCTTTCTAAAAATGTCAACTACTACTGAAACCAATGAACTACCCAATTATATGCCCTCCAATTATCCTATGACAGAGACAGGCCTAATTAATCCTCTTGTCATCCCACACTTTCAGTTGTTTTTAAAATGTCCCAGTTGCCCTCTCCTCCCCCCACTTTCCTCTTTGTTCTCAGCTTACTTCTGAAAAACCATATATATTCCAAAACACTTTGAGTCCCAAGTATTTTGAGTAAGGGATACTCAACCTGTATTTAAAAAGTATACACAGTATGAAATGTGTCAACCAGATTGTTAAGATGGACGAACCATTGCAAATACATCATGTCATGGTTAAAAGAGATTCTGAAACAGCTACTTACCATATATACTTGATTGTAATTCAACCTCATGTATAAGTTGGGAGGATGACCTGACCCCCTCCACAGATGACAAAAAAAGCGGGACCTCAAGTTTTGTTATTAGCAAAGGTGTTGTGCTGCATATGTGCCCACACTAGCATGGATGCATGGACATGCCACCATTGGGGAAAATAGATGCTCCAATCCATGAATGGCAAGCCTGTGGATGGGGAAGGTCAACTGTACTTTAGTAAGTAACCTCTCTTACTTACTGGGTTCCCCCAGATCTGATGGAAATGTAATCATTCACCCACAAACCAATCACAAACAAAATGGGCATTCTTCTGCCCATGCAGCTGATGCTCAGTAAAGTAAGTTTGGATGGAGTTGTGATCGTGGCAATAGCGTCACAGTCACCTCCTCCCATATAATCCTCCCCGTGCACTCCAGTCCTCTGGAAGGAATTTGCTTCAGCCACAAAAATCTAGGCTGTCTGCAACCTCCCAGAGGGCCTTTTTGGTAATCGACCCCAGATTGTGGAATGGCCTACCAGATGAGATCCGTCAGATGACGAGCTTAAGTAGTTTCAAAAAGGCACTAAGGACGGATCTCTTTTGGCAGGCCTTTCCTGATTAGATCCCAGTCTCAGGAGCTACACCTCCTGGCCTCTTTTAGGGCCTCTGCAGACGGGCAGCCATGGGCCGCCCCGAGAAGCCGCAGATTGGGGCCAAGGCTGCCGCACTCCTCGGCCCCAATCCACTCTTTTTCGGGCCCTGGAAGAAGCGCTAAAATAGTGCTCCTTCCGCAAGGCACAGAAAGGGCACCGTAAGAGACGTTGCACACCTTTTTGGTGTCTCTTCCAGCTTAGCGTGTCTGGACACTGAGCCAGAAGGATGTCATCGGAGTGCCCATCGTGTGCAACAACAGGCGCTCTGATTACGTCCTCAGGAAGGGGTCGGGGCACCCAGCGTGAGGCTGCCCCTCCCCTTCCTTGCCTCCAAGACAGTGCAAAGCGCCATCTGCAAAGGGGTTAATCTCTGAGTTGCTGGCTGCTTGATTTATTTTATTTGTTTATTCTATGTTATTTTAAGTTTTAGGTGGATTTTAATTGGATGTTTAGTTTAATACGTTTTTATGGGGGGGGGGTCCTGAGGGTTTTAGACTGTGTTTGTTGTAATTTTAACTGTTGTAAGCTGCCCCAGTTGTTTTTAACAGAGGGGCAGGGCAACAACAACAACAACAACAACAACAATAATGTAGTGATCTTGAATACTGAACAGTTACCTAGATTTACTCATCGATAGTTGTTTTCCAAGAGTTGGGATGGTATAGTGCATTGATTCCCAAAGTGGGTGGTATGCCCCTCCTGGAAGTGATGGCAAAAGGTCCAGGGTGGTGGTGGTGGGGAAATGGCAGGGTCAGGGGGCTTTAAGTTAAAAGTATTGATGTGCTAGAAAAACCAGGGGAATCAGTAGCTCTTATGGCCATGGTGGGGATGAGGGTTGCATGAAATGTCTTTTCAGGGTCCCTTAAAACCACCATGAAGCCTCACTTTGTGTGGTGGTATTTTCCATTCTTCACCTGCCTGCACAATCTCATTCTCTTAGCTGCATTTTTCACTAGTAGTGGCAGGAAACTCACTTCTGTTGCTTGGAGTGGTACTATTTTGGGGCAGACTGATTGACTGGAGCAAGGAGTTAGAGCATGTGGCAGTGGGGAATAAACAGTAGCAAAAAGGAAATTTAAAGTTTGAGACTAAAATGGACTTCTTCCTCTTCATACTTTGACAGTAGGTTGCGTGGGGGTGGGGGGAGTATACTTAACTAAGTAGCTGTTCTGGCCATTATTACTAGCAGTAATGTATTAAACTTTTGTTAAACTGCCCTGAACCTTATCTGAAAGGCAAGACATCATATTGACTTTTGTTACTGATATTTAGGCACAAACTCAAATTAGGGGCTAAGCAGACAGGTGGCTGTGGGCCGCCCCGGGAAGCTGCGCCACGGGGCCGAGGTATCTGCACACCTCGGCCCCACTGCGCAGCTTCGCTGCCCCGGGAAGGAGCGCTATATTGGCGCTCCTTCCACAAGTTGCCGAAGGTGCGCCGCAAAAGGCTGCCGGCGCACCTTCGGCGACTCTTCCTCTGCAGCTTGTGCGAACGCTGCAGCGGGAGGTCCTCCTTGGAGTACCGGCCGTGTGGAGGGCCGGCTGCTCCGAGGACGACCTGGGGAAGGGGTTGGGGCGGCCACCGTGTGGCTGCCCCTCCCCATCCCTGCCCCAAAACAGCTCTTTAAGCCGTCTGCTTCCCCCCTTACTTACACAGTCAAACTGGCACCATCCATGCATACACACTGAGCTCCTATATGGGACTGGGAAAAAGATAACAATTTTGGTACCTAGAGGTCCAGTGGGTCCCACAATTCCAGAGAAGCCTGGTCCGTGCTGCAATCCCCATTGCTATGAAGAAGAAGAAGAGAGAATAAACTGTAGATCATACAGTTTATTTATAGAAATGTATCTATGTATCTGCTGTCCAGAATTTGTGAGATTTGCCAGAGCCATTTAGAAGCAGTGTTAGAGCAAGGTCAAGTAACATTCTGAACTACTCAGCCTCCTAAATGGGCCCCCAGTTTAATGTCCATTTTTAGAATATAAACCATGTAGTTGTGTTGTTAAAATAAGACTATGTAAGACCAAGAGAGGGAGATTTGTTTTCCTCTATTTGACACCATCTAACCTATCAAGGGATTCTAGTCAAGAAATCAGAGGAAACTAGCCTAGATTTGGAAGAAACCAAATAGATACTGAAGTGTAAAGATATAAGGGCTGCTTTATCAGTGGGATAGCCACCCAGTGATTGGAGCTCTTGCGGATCAGCCCACCCCATATTACCGTAATTAATAATATGTGCTTTTGTGGACACGCTTATTTGGGTGCATGGACACCACTGCCCATTGACTAAAGTGGTCTGGAGCTCCCACCTTTCCCCCTAACTGTGGGGAGGCCTGAAACTACAGATAAGAAGGACCTACTGTAACTTAATATCAAATTCAAGATTGTTCATGCCACAGTATTCCAGATTTCTATGTATGGTTATAAAAGATGGACAGTGCAGAAAGCTGATAGGAAGAGAATCAACTCATTTAAAATGTGGTACTGGAGGAGAGAGTTCAGCAGATAATATCAACGGCCAAAATACATGAGTACAAGATCAAATCAAGACTGAACTCACTCTAGAAGTCAGAATGAACACACTAAGGCTATTGTACTTTGGCCCTATCATGAAATGACATGGCTTATTAGAAAAGAAGACTGTACTTGATAAAGTGGGAAGGAGGCAGTAAAAATAGATGGCCACATTACAAATGGATAGACTCAAGGAAGCCACAGTGCAAACTGTTACGGTGATCTCATTCATAGAGTCACCATAAGCTGAAGTCAGCTTGGCAGCAACTAACAATAACCATTGTAAAAAGAACTATAATTCCCAGAATTTCTGGAGAATAGATAGTAAGGAGGGACACTTTGTGTGTAAGATAGTGTGAGCAAGTGTTGCTGCTTCTTCTAGTAGGATTTGCAAGCTCCTAAGAAAAGACTTAATCACACTAGGCTGCTAAAATGTGACAATTCTGGAGCTTATTGCATCGTTAAATAAAGCAACTTACCTGATCTGGCTTAAAATTTAAATTGGGCAGCATCCTGATATTATCATAAGGATTAAGCTGCTGAATTTGCCACCCAAATGCAGCCCGGGTCCATCCCTGTTCCCAAGGCCACTCTTTTCCAGCTTGGAATGGCTGCTGGAGCAGCCCTGGGAGCTGGGATGGACCTGGGCTGCATTTGGGTGGCAAATTCGGTGGCTATATCCTTGTGATAATATCAGAATGCCACCAGATTTAAATTTTAATCTGGATCAGGTAAGTCACTTTATTTAACGATGTGATAAGCATCTATGTTAGTGTAGGAAATGCAAACATACTGTTTTTTTGCACAGCTCTTCAAAAGTGCCATGGTGTCGCTATAGTCCTGGGCTCTGCCTTCTGCATGCTGGCCTTCATCACCCCAGCTACCTGCCCTATGCCCTTGTCAGCATGCCTTTAGATCTGTATTTTTTTCAAAGTTTCAATTGCCAATCACAGCAATTAATTGAATAAAAGAAAAAAAAGAAAAGAAATAAGAAAAATAGTCTGCTTGGGAATGGTGAGAGGGAGGAGGGAGAGGAACACAATCCCTCCTATTCAACCACACAACTGCCTGCATATTGGACCTGTAGCAGGAGAAACTTATCACATGTGAATCAATAGTGGAAAAACAGTGCAATTGGGAGGCAGTGATGAGTTTTACCTATAAATAAAAAGGAATGCTCCAGGAATGGATAGAAGAAAAAGAAGCTACAGGACAGACAGAGCGTCCTGTGATAAGGTATGGCCCAGACACTACTATCCTGCTGTAATTCTGCTTTGGCAGCCCCTTGTGATAAAGTCTTAAGTGTCTAACTCATTCACAATCCACTGTGATTGTGTTTCTTTTTTAAAATCACCTTTGAATTTAATTTTAAAACATGAAACATACAAAGCAAAAAACACTCAATTACACACATAACATAGAGTTTAATAGTAGTTTAATATAGTTTAATATAGGGTTATAACACTGAACACTAAACATAATACTAAACTCAACCAAACAACTAGATTACCTCTAACAACCCCCCAGCTCTCTCCCCTATACAAAACTATAACAATTAACAAAATAAACACAAACCCAGTTAACACAACTAACACAAACTATGATTAACTTCCTACTTCCCAAGCCTTAAAATATTAGCATATATGATTTCTCAGCGATGAGAAGTTATTTTTATTTTACTTTTGAACTAATTTAAAAAATTGCTTCAAGCCTTAAGTTCCATTACCATAATCTTCCTTTCTTTCTTCTTTAAATGAGACAAAAACAATTCCCAATCTTTTAGAAAATTCTCCAATATACAATCCTTGAATCTATACATTAGAGTAGTGATTCCCCAACTCTGGAGTCCAAAACACCTGGAAGGCCAGAGTTTGGGAATCACTGCACTAGAGTATAGGTTCAAAGCACAGCCATCTGCACTTTAGAGCTCAGGTTCAGAGCAACCAATAACTTTGTTATGCATTTCATTTAATCCTAAAATATATAGCACTAGAGCTTGGGGAACTGAAGAAGTTTCTAAATGTCTGCGTCTTAAGTATTTCACATATCTTTCTTAGAATTTTCCTCATGAAACATTGCATCTGGAATATATATATATATTCAAGTTTATTTTCGGAAAGAAATATGAACTATGCCCACTGTAATGTTAATTGGTTGAACATTTGCAGACATGCCACTCCATTAAAACACAGAAAAAACAAGACACTGGCGGGAAAATCACTTTATTAATGACCAAAATATTACAAAATAATTAACAAACTTGTAGGCCTCTGAGGCGATGATGATGATGAAACATACTCTCCCTGTCAATGCTCAGGTGAAGATCATCCACTAAGGTGACCATAGCTGTCTCAACTCCGTATCCTGCTCTGAAGCTAGTTTGAAATGGATCTAGATAATTTGTATAATCCAAGACTGCCTGGAGTTGGAAGCCAACTATCCTCTCGATCACTTTAATACTCAATAACCTGAGTTACATTGATTTACAATAGATAAAAACAATTTAGCATGGTGGTAAACATTAAAATACATGCTGAATCGTACCCAACATCCTTAAGAAGCTATTGGCTTTGTCCCTGCTGGTGCTTTTGGACCTATCAGCTGAAGAGTGGGGAATAAATACATAATAATAATAATAATAATAATAATAATAATAATAATAATAATAATAATAATATCAGTGGCATTCAATACCATCAACCATGGCATCCTTCTGGAATGCCTGAAGGGGTTGGAAATCAGCGGCTCTGTGCATCAGTGGTTCTGGTCCTATTTCTTGGGTAAGTTCCAGATGGTGATACTTGGGGATAGCCATTCCTCAAAAAAGGAGCTGTTGTATGGCATACCACAAGGTGCCATTCTGTCCCCAATGCTATTCAACATCTACATGAAACTTCTAGGAGAGATCATCTGGAGACATGAGGTGGGTGTGATCAGTATGCTGATGACACCCAAATATATTTCTCCATGCCTTCAAATACAGCCTCAGCTAAGGACAGTGGTGTCTCCTCTGAATGAATGCCTGGAGGAGATAATGGGTTGGATGAAGAAAAATACATTGAAGCTGAATCCAGATAAGACAGAGGTGCTTACAATCAAGGGTCCTAACCTGGGTTTGGAGGTGTGTCATTCAGTCCTGGATGGGGGTTATACTCCCCCTGAAAGATTATGTTCACAGCTTGGGGTGCTTCTGGGTCATTCAAAATGACAGCTCAGATAGATGTGAAGGCCAGGAGTGCTTATATGCTGATATGTCAGCTGCACCCTTAGTTAGAGGAGGACCTAAAGATGGTAGTGCATGGGCTGGCAACCTCAAGGTGGGGCTTTTACAATGCACTGTACATTGGGCTACCAGTCTGTTTCAAGGCAGAGTTGAAAGTGCTTTAAAGCTCTACATGGCTTAGGTCCAGACTATCTGAAAGACCACATCTCCTTTTGACACACTATAAGCTAGTGTGTGCTCTAAAATCTGCATGGAAGGGTTTTTGCTCAGTCCCACCACCTTTGCAGATATGGTTGGTGAGGACTTGGAAGAGAGCTTTTCCATGGCCGCTCCCAGCATGGGTAACTCCCTTCCATGGGAGGTTTGGTTGGTCCCCTTCCTGCTCTCTTTCTGCCAGCAGGTGAAAACATTTTTATTTAGGCAGGCCTTTGAATTTTAATTATGGAGCTATAGAGTGTGTGTAAAGTGCTGCATGTACAACCAGCCCTCCAAATTTGTGGCTTTGACTTTTGTGGATTTGATTATTCACAGATTTGATTAATATGTTCTCTCTGGGACTGTCTAGGTCTAGGTCCTCCAGTATGACTCAGTGGTCAACCTCCACCAAAAGTTGCACTGGAGGACCGAGAAATTTCTAGAGAATACACTTCTCTAGGCATTTGTAGGTCCTCCAAAGCAATTCTATGGTGAACATCCAGCATATATTGACCACAGAATTGTCCTCAAGGACCTAGAGATTCCAAGAGAGTTGTTCTCTCAAGTTAAAAAAAGTGGGTTTTTGTAGGTTTTTTTAAAAAATATTATTATTATTATTCCTTCAAATGACCGCAAATGCCCTCAAGGGGCCCAGGAAACACCAAATCTGGTAAGAATGTCCCCATGTCTTCTAGAAAACATTTGAAGCTAATCTTTAATTGTCTTTTTCCAGGAGGTGATGCAGTCGGGGGATATGGCTCTCCAAGGTCTGCTGGGGGGTTGTTCACCCTGCTTTAATTACTCTTTAGAGCCATTGTTGCGACTGATGTTTTCATCCCATCACCATATGCACATGTTTTGTATTTTTATTACAAAACACTGGCATAAATATCTGTTCATAGAGTCAGTGTGGTGTATTAATTTGAGCATTGGACTATGATTCTGGAGACCAGGGTTCAAATCCTGGCTCAGCCATGTTAACCCACTGGGTAACCTTGGGTAAGTCACACACTCTCAGCCTCAGAGGATTGCAATGGCAACACACCACTGAAGAAACATGCCAAGAAAGCCCTATTATAGGTTCGCTTGAGGGGAGTCCTAAATCGGAAACAACTTGAAGGCACACAACAACAACAAAGAGTCTTCAGTTCATGCATCTGATGAGGTGGGCTAGAGAGCACACAAAAGCCTATGCTACAAACTTATTTTTCTCAGTGTCAAACGAGCTACAAAGTTGCTTTGTATCTTAAATCGGGATGCATCTAATAGATACATACCATCTCATTAAATATAGATTTTTTTTTATCAGAGATCAGTAAATAATTAGTCGTCACTCTTTGCAGACTTCAGAGAGCTGTTTTTAAGTTTCTACAAGCACCCAAGATGTTGCAGTCTCAGATACTTATGTAATCACATGATCAAAGGAGCTCTAGCTGTAACAACAAACATCAGGGGCCCTGTGACTTATGACCTTGTGGCCAAGTATGACGAAATAGAGAAGAATGTGAATTGTCTGTCACTCAGACTGAGTTTTGCAGAAGTGATAGCTAGGATTTATGTGCCACAGAGAGAGCAAGGCAGGTAATGGGCAAAATAAACAACAAAAACAAAATATAAATATTGCCACGCCTCTCTAGAATCATAGAATCATAGAATCATAGAATCATAGAGTTGAAAGAGACCACAAGGGCCATCCAGTCCAACCCCCTGCCATGCAGGAACTCCCAATCAAAGCATCCCTGACAGATGGCCATCCAGCCTCTGCTTAAAGACCTCCAGGGAAGGTCTAGATGATTAATTGGTGAAATCTACTTCAGTTTTGTACAACTTAAATTATTAGAACTTTTATCAGCATTTTTTCTTAAGTAACTATCCATGTATATGTAGAGAGGACTTGTAGCACCTTTGAGACTGAAAGAAAGTCGGCAGCATGAGCTTTCATAAAGTCTCCTTCCTTAGATGCATTTGGCATCTGAGAAAGTAGACTTAAGTCTACAAAGGCTCATGCTGCCAGTTTCTTTCTTAGTCTCAAAAGTGCTACAAGATCAAGATCCAGCTTACCTCTTCCGAATTGGAGCCCGATTTGGGCTGAAGCTGGGTCTTTTTGTACGTGTGATAATCTTCCAAGTCTCAAGTCCTGGAAAGATAGTTTCAAGTAATTTCAAGTCAAACCTCAAGTGTGTGAGAAGAGGTGGGCATGTTTCTCAGAGGGGAACAGCAAACGTGTTAAGCAATGGGCTTTAGGTGAGGATTGTAGTCTGTTTGGTAGTCTGTCCCCATTGCATATCAGAGGAACCTTCTAAAGCTTTTGAAAAGCTTTAGGAGGATCCATCTCCCTCAAGTCCATTTTGCAGTTCCCCTCCTAGAAATGCATCCCACACTCTGGGGGTGGGTCTTCCCTGCTGCTCAGAGCAAATGACACCAGCAAGTTGGTTGCTAAAAATATACAAGTTAAGTCAGTGCATCATTTATTGCCAAGTCAAGTCCATGTAGTGACTTGAGTCCAAGTCAATCAACTCAAATCTACATCACTGCCTACAGTCATGCCAAAGTTGGCCTAATTTGCTGTAATCTATGCTGGCTGAAAATGTACAGGATGGCAATATCTTTATCCATCTGGAACCAAACAGAGTTTCACACAAAATACTGAAAAAGAACCCTTCAGGTTTTTCAGCACTTGGAACGTATATGGTTGTACATTTAATTCTCACAGGCAAGAATAATAATTTTGTAATTTTACAAATGGACTGTATAGAAAATGCTGGGGGTTTTGTGTGTGCAGAAAATAACATTTCTGTGCAGAAAAAAACAATTGTGTGCAAGAAACCCAAATGCCTTCTTTATGCAGGACAAGTCCTGAACTGCAAAGGTTCTCACCCATCTAGGATTTTCCTCTTTAGAGTTTCCAGACATTCAAGAAACCTGTTTTTCAACCATTTTCCAAATATTTTCAGATGTTCTTTCCACCCCTGTTCAGAATGCTACATGATGAGATGCATGGTTGGGTGAGAGAAGACTATGGTATTGAAAGGCGCACAGAGAACAAGTATAATTACACAAAGAACAAGTACATGGAGTACAAATATAATTATAATTATAATCAACTCGAATCTACATCACTGCCTACAGTCATGCCAAAGTTGGCCATCTTTGCTGTAATCCATGCTGGCTGAAAATGTACAGGATGGCAATATCTAGATCTAGATTCATCTAGATCTAGAACCAAACAGAATTTTACAAAATACTGAAAAAGAACCCTTCAGGTTCTTCAGGACTTGGAATGTACATGGTACATGGTAATCTATACAAGCATTAAAAGCAATGGTGTAATGGAGCCCAGGCTCACAGAATCATAGAGCTGGAAGAGGCCTCCTGGGCCATCAATTCCAACCCCCTGCTCAATGCGGGATCTCCAGTTAAAGGTGAAAGCATTGCCATTTTTAGTAGGCATTAGTGAGGATGATTCTGTCATCTGCAACACCACATTCCACATTTTAGTGTCCTTGCTGGACTTGAATACAATCCTCAGAGTCGCAGGAAAAGGGACAGGAATTAATTTTACTATCAGCAGGCATTTTTGTGAGCTATCTATGCTGTGATTCAAAATATTTTACAGTGGCTTTGTCTTGAATGGGCAATGAACATGCATTAGCTTTACTCAAATTCTGCTCCTGGTGCACACGAAAATTGATAGAATGTGTTTGTTGCTCCAGATCAATGCCACTGTCTGCAAATTTGGACAATATGTTAATGGCTGTAGCAACTGCCATGATGTAATGTTCACAAATCAAACTTTACCACTCTACAATTGACCACAAGAATCTTTGTTTAAATTTATATACATTCAAAAGGGATATCAGTTACATACAATAATGCTCCAATATAAGAAAAACAGGAAAATAAAAATTCAAAAGGAGGGGAAAAATAAGCAAATTAGTGGTACATTTCTATGAATCCTGACCACATGTCCAAATATAGGTCTGTTTGTAAATTTGATCATTTAATGATGTAAATATACATCATTTCCCCCCAATGTTGCACGTGTTGTTAGATCTTCTAGCTAACAACTACAGGCCTAAACAGATGGGGAGGATACGACAGGTCAACACTGTGCACTTCGCTGTGCCATAAATTGACTGCTTCACCATGCATATGCATGCATGCTGCTGCACTATGAATCTGCCACCGTGCAGCCCTTACCTGCCACTACAGTCGCATCCTCTCTTATGGGGTCCATAAGGGTGAAAATGGGGTGCCTGGCTACATCCACGTGGCCAGGCGTGCCCTTTCAACATCAGAGGTTTCAGCAGGGGCTTTCAGACAGGATGCAACAGCGGCAGTGGATAAGGGGTATGCAGGTCCATGCGATCTGCCAGCTGTCATATCAGAATTTTAGAGAAACTTTGCCACAAAGAGCCAGTCTTTTTACACCAGATTATGGACCTTTTGGGCTGGGATTGGTCTGGATCCACCAGATTTGTGTCCGGTCTGCCCAATCCCGGCTCAGGTCTAATGGCTTGCATTGGCCAGACAATGCCATGCTGTACAGTCTACTGTATTGGACACAGTTGGAGATCTATAGTCATACTAGTTATAGATGTTAAAACCTATGGCCATTGATTAGTCAGAACTGGATATTCCAGTCCTTTAATCTATTCTTGCTGTAAAAATTGCATGTCCCTATTTATTTACAGATAACAAAAGTGTATCCATATAAATTGTTGGTTTTTGGATACTTGGTTTTCCTCAGCTGGTATCTTTAATACTAAGGGAACCTCAGATGCACTTAAGAGTTGCAAGGTCAAATTTGGATTATAACAAATGTTTCAGTTGTAGATAATGCCACTTAGCTGATAGGGTTTAAACCGCTCTTGCAAAACTGAAAAAGGCAAAACTCATCATCAACACCAAGTATCTGATTTAAGGTAACAATGCCATTATTGGCCCACACCTTCCATTAAAAAATGGTTATGGTACATTTATTTTTATTAATCCATCTCAGTGCCTTTAGGTAGATCATTACTGATATGGTTCACAAAGGGAGAGGCACAAGCTATTCTAGGAAACAGCTGAGGTGGCTGAAGGACATGGGTGGAGCTTTTTATGACATTGTAATGTATGAAGGAGGAGGAATTCAGTGTGAAAACGGACTTCCCAGGTAGACATTTCAGGAACTCTGAGTCAGTAATGTTTTGGTGGCAAATCTTGACAAGGTTAAATACAAGACAAAATTAGAAGGCCTTGATGACAACTGCCCTTGTTGCAACAAGAGGATGAAAAACAAGGTTGGTATAGACTGGATGTCACCTGATGAAGCAAGACCATCTCTTCAGTATTTTTGTGCTGTTCCATGGAGAGTGACCAATTGCTTCACTATAATGCTTGTATTCATGTTGATCCTGATTCTATGAAATCCTTTGACTAACATTTTAAAGTCTAGGATCTTTAGCAATCATACAAAACAGAACCTTGTCAAAATTCAGCAAAATAAAATATGTTGGGGCATGCATTCTTTTCCAGAAATTATATGAACACACAAATAACACCCCATCAATTCTACTCCTTTTTCTTTTTAGCACTAATTAATATCAAATATAACATGGTGCAATAGTTTGAGTATTGGACCAGGTCTCTGGGAAACTAGGATTCAAATCCCTCACTTGGCCATGGAAACCCACTAGGTGACCTTATAATAATAATAATAATAAAATTTATTTGTACCCCGCCCATTGGTAATCCAATCTGGGCAGCTTTTACAATTAAAAGATGCAAATACAAAAACATACAATACAAAAAGATGCAAATACAAAAACATACAATATAAAAACCCCCTCCCCCCTTGGGCACATCACACTCTCTCAGCCTCACAAGAAGGCAAGGGCAACCCCCCTTTGAAAAGTTTTTTGCAAGAACATCTCATTGTAGGTTCACCTTAGGGTCACCCTCAGTTGGAAGCAACTTGAATGCACACAACATCCTCATCATACATTGATAAGATATATATATATATTTCATTTATATGCTGCCTTCCTCTCTGGAGGGACCCAAGGTGGGTCACAGATAAAACATTTAAAATTGCATACAATTAAAACAATTAAAACATCTATACCCAATATAAAATCACATAAAATATACCTTATTTTCTGGTGTATAAGACTGCTTTTTAACCTGTAAAATCTGGGGTTAAAGTAGGGGGGTCGTCTTATACGCCGGGTATAAGGAGGTTCATGATAGGTTTGCCTTAGTGTCATCATCAGTTGGAAATGACTTGAAGGTGCACAGCAACAACAATAAAAAGTTTTGGAAGTCATACTCTTCCCAAACTCTATATTTTAACTGGAAAAGTGGGGGGTCGTCTTATACGCCCAGTCGTCTTATACGCCGGAAAATACGGTACAAAAGTTAAAGACATAATCTAAAACAGCCCCCTCCCCAAATTTAAAAAAGCTTTAAAGTATTATCAACTGGCAGTATCTCTCCAGGGTTTTAGGTAGGATTGTTTCAAAGCTCTACCTGAAGATTATTCCTGATATTTCTTAGACGTCTCCCATATGAGTATTAACTCATATCAACCTCTGCAATGATCAAAAATTACAAACACAAATTATTCAGGCCAGTCTTGATGTGTTGTGATGTCTTTGGAGTCTCTTTTCCAGATTAGAGCAGGAAATTGTATTCAGAAGTTTGTAGATTACTCAATGCTATTTTTTCATTGCAGAGGTTTGATGCTTATGTTCTTGCCTTATTTGGATGCACTGAGGTTCTCCTTGCTTACCTGCATGGGGTTGTTCACACATACTTCCATTATGCTATTGTTTGAATCCCTGCTCAGCTGTGAGAACCCACTGGGTGACCTTGGGCAGGTCACACTCTCTCAGCCTCAGAGGAAGTCAAAGGCAAATCCCCTCTGAAGAAATTTTGCCTCATGATAGCATCATCATAAGTTGGAAACAACTTGAACACACAACCACAAATTGCTGTCTTGACTTTTACACTTTCTTTCTTTCTTTCTTTGTTGTTATTTGCTGTTAGGTCAATTTGACCTATGGCAACTCTATGCATGAAGTCTCCAAGAAAAATCAATTGCCCTGGCGTAGTTTTGCACACTCAGGAGCCTGGCTTCCTGGACTGAATCATCCCACCTTTAGTGCTGATGCCTCCCACTTTACAGAACAATATTATCATCTTTTCCAGTGAGTTATCTTGGCTGTGTCTACACCGCAGAATTAATGAAGTTGGACACTGCTTTATTTGTAAAGGGCTATGTAAATTTATGGTGCTATACAAATAATAATAATAATAATAATAATAATAATAATAATAATAATAATAATGTTTTAACTGTCATGGCTCAATGCTATAGAATTATGGGATTTGTAATTTTGTGAGCTATTTAGCCTTATCTGTCAGAGAGCTCTGGTGCCACAACAAACTACAAATCCCATGACTCCACAGAATGAAGCCATGACAGCCTAAGCTTACTTGTCTTGCCTTCTAGAGAGAGTTCTGGCCTGATTTGCTCTGGGGCCTATTCATTTGTCTTTTTGGTAATCTGCAGTAATCTGTTGGACTCTTCTCCAGCACTACATTTCAAATGCATTGATTTTCTTCCTGTCAGCTTTCTCAACTGTCCAGCATTCAAACTCATGGGAGTTTATCACATGGGACGGATCCCATGCAGAAACTGGATTTGCACACAACGTTTGGGGTTAACCTGAACATAAAGTAGAAATAACCTGCAAAAGCAGGTTGTTTTTTTGGATGATGTTGGCAAGGAGAAATAATGCAACATTAATCCGAATGGAAAGTCACCAAAACCCACTCCTTTTTACTTTTGGGAACTTCCGAAAGTAAAAAGGAGTGGGTTTTGGCGACTTTCCATTCAGGTTAATATCACATTATTTCTTCTTTATACAAACACATCTGAAAAACAGCCTGCTTTTGTGGGGGTTTCCCCCCAGATTTTTAAATCTGGTTTCTGTACGGGATTTAAGCAATTTGCTTCCGTGTGATTAAGTCAAAATCGGAAATAAAAAAACTGGGAATTCTTTTCACAGCAGGTAGAAAATCTACTTCTCTCTCTCAACAGTAAAATCTTTCTGCCTAAAACAGGGGTAGGCAACCTTTTTGAGC
>CM034701.1:370950153-370968427 GCA_020142125.1 Phrynosoma platyrhinos | reverse complement strand
GGGTCTAGAAACCAAGCCCTATGAGGAACGACTTAGGGAGCTGGGGATTTAGCCTGGAGAAGAAAAGGTTGAGAGGTGATATGATGGCCGTGTTTAAATATTTGAAGGGATATCATATTGAGGAGGGAACAAGCTTGTTTTCTGCTGCTCCAGAGACTAGGACCTGAAACAATGGATGCAAGCTGCAAGAAAAGAGATTCCACCTCAACATTCCGACCTTCTTTGATCTTTATGATCAGGTCTCTATGAGCCAGTATATTTATCTTGCCCGTACTTCTTTCTGGTATGAGCTGTATTTGTTTTTTTTTTGTTTTTTTTTAATGGAGGTTTTACCTCCTTTATAATTTGTTTTAATTGTTACTGGTTTAATAACTTTTTAAAGGGGGGGAGGGGGGAATTGTTCTTATATTGTATGTGATGGATTTTTATGATGTAAGCCGCCCCGATTGTACTCAGAGGGGCGGGGTATTAAATAAAAATTATTATTATTATTATTATTATTATTATAACATTAGGAGGAACTTCCTGACATTAAGGGCGGTTCGAGAGTGGAACACACTCCCTCGGAGAGTAGTGGAGTCTCCTTCCTTGGAGGTCTTTAAGCAGAGGCTAGATGGCCATCTGTCAGGGATGCTTTGATTGGGAGTTCCTGCATGGCAGGGGGGTTGGACTAGATGGCCCTTGTGGTCTCTTCCAACTCTATGATTCTATAATTCTATGATTCTATGATTCCATGAAAATATTTCAGTGTTTTGAGCTTGTGTTCCCTGGATTCACTATACCAATGCAGAGCTCTTCTTGTTTTATGTGGCAGTGCCAAGGAGTCATTCTAAAGACTTCTACATGCAAAGGATAAGGCTGATATACAAGCACATATGCCAGAGTGGTGTAGTGTTTTGAATGTTGGACTAGGTTTCTGGGAGACCATGGCACAAATCCCAACTCAGCCATGGAAATCCTTGGGTGATCTTAGGCAACTCACACTCTGTCAGCCTAAGGAAAGCAATGGCAAGAACTGTTGCCAAGAAAACACAACACTGGGATCACCATAAGTTGAGGTTCACCTGAAGGCACATCAGACAAATTACTAGGATACAGCTGCATCGGGAGTAGCTGCATTAATTTGACAGGGTTTAGGAAAGCTTAGTTTGGACTACAACTCCCAGAACCCCTCACCGAACTAGCTATGGGTGCTGGGAATTGTAGTCCAAAAGAACATTCCTTAAATTATGCAATTCTAATGAAATTTGTAAAATCCCAAGGTTGGTATTTCCAAGGCATTATGACACATATTGGGGTGACAATGCAGTGGAATTTTTTTCTTTGCAGATGCCATTTGGTTTAAGCCTAGAAAAACAACTTCATCTACAATTTTGAAAGCTGTCTTGCAAATTAAGCCTACTAGACATTCCCTTGTTATTGCTCTCACTCTTGTCCTTCACAGGTCCAAAGTCTAGACCACCTACGTCAGTAGTGGAAGATAGAGCCTCCAAATATACTCACTGGTTTAAAGGGATTAGGAAAAAGACACTCAGAGTTAATGCATCTCTATCTTAGGTTACCTTCTTCCTAGGGTAATCAAAAGCCACTGAACAAAGTCCAGTACAGTGATATAGTATATATAAGGCCTGTGGGTCTGACACTGATGCCACTGACACTAAAGTTGCTTTATATATAATCTTCTTCTCAGCACAAGCCCTATATATTTTGCTGCCTGAGGCAGAACAGCAAGTGGTGTCTTCCTCCTCACTCAAGTCAAGGTGCAGATTACTCAGAGTTATTTTAGCACAGGAGACAGCAAATCAGTCTCACAGTCATTTGTCCCTTATTACAATAAGTAATAGATAATTAATAATTGCTTGTTGTTAATGACACTCCACATTTCAATTGATTGACTGACTGACTAACTGATTGAATGATTAACATATTTCTATCCCAACCTCTATCTAAAGATCTTTGGGCAGCATGCAATAAAATCACCTTGACCAATATGAAATAATATAAGCAATGAAATTACATTAAAAGGTTAAAAATATTCCAAAAAATATCACATTAAAAAAGACAGATTAAAACGAATTAAGATAATTTAAACTATTGAAAACTATGCACATGTGCAGATTTGTGTAAAGCCAGGCCACAAAATTTGTAGGAAACAAACGTGTTTTTACCCGGTGCAGGAAGGACAGCAACACTGGTGCCAATCAGGACTCTAAGGGGAGAGTCCTTTGCCTAATGGTAGGGCTGGCCCATATTCTCTTAAGTAGGTTAGCTGTTTCATAGTGGGATATGCTGGCTTGGAGTGTGATGGAGTCTCCTTCTTTTGATGTTTTTAAACAGTCTGGATGGTCATCTGTCATAACACATGAGTGCTTTGATTGTGTTTTCCTGTATGGCAGGGGGTTGGACTAGATAGCCCTTGTGGTATTTTCTGAATCTTTTAGGATCAGCCAAATCTTAAATGCAAGGCTACTCCACTCCCTCCACTGCAATTGCTGATTGCCAGCAGTAAGTACATCACAATACTTTGGAGGGTTGCCCTCAGGTTGAGGGGAGATCATCAGATGGCACCTTGCCAGGGGTGCAGAGCCTAAATTGCATTGCTAATCCCATCTAGAAGAGAATCCCATTAAATTTCAATGGGATTGATAGGATGTTGATCACATCTCGAATGAGTTGTGTTCCTATAAGTCATCTGTGGTCATTCTTTTTATTTTCTTAATGTTCATCTGTAGACTTGTCTTTGTACTTTCATCCTTGACTTTCTTCTGTAATTGTTCCAAGCCTTTGCTATTTTCTGCTAGTGGTATGCTGTCATCTGCATATCTTAAATGAAATAGAAATGTACTTGCTATTGCTATTATATTGCTGGTGTTCCTTCCTCCAGTCTTCACACCTCCTACCTCTGAGTCTAATCCTGCTTTACATATGATATTTGCAGCATACAAATTAAACAGATAGAGTGATAAGATGCAGCCTTGCCTTATGCCCTTGTCAATTGGAAACCATTTGATTTTTCTGTATTCTGTCCTAACAGTACTTTCTTCTCCTGAGTATAGATTATGCATCAGGACAATCA
The DNA here is from genome assembly GCA_020142125.1 of Phrynosoma platyrhinos. NCBI lineage: Eukaryota > Metazoa > Chordata > Lepidosauria > Squamata > Phrynosomatidae > Phrynosoma > Phrynosoma platyrhinos. The sequence continues at coordinate 370,965,351 of CM034701.1, read as the reverse complement.
AGTGTTGTGGCATTCCCATTTCCCTAAGAGCGATCTATAGTTTTTCATGATCTATACAAATGCAAATCTATTTTTACATTATCTTTTAAGTCTATGGGGATGTTCTCCAGGTTGTATTTTGGCACAATGATTGGTTTAGTGTTCTTCAGCTTTACTCTGACTTTTGCTATTAGTAATTCATGGTCTGTACAATCTACCTCAATCTTGTTTTTGCAGAGAAAATGGAGCTTCTCCATCTTTTGCTTCCAAACATGTAATCTATTTGATTTTATATTGATCATCACATGATGTCTATATATATAATTGCTTCTTGGGTTGTTTGAAGAATGTGTTTACAATGAACAAATTGTTGGGCTCACAAAATTCTTCAGTTAATTTTCTGCTCCATTTCTTGATTCTAGTCCAAATTTTCCTACAATCATTGATTCTGTTCCTCTTCCTGGTTTTGCATTTCAATTCCCTATGATTAGCAAGAAGCCCTGTTTGGTGTTAATTTCTTCCTGGACTCCATCACAGAATCTTTCAGTTTCTTCCTCATCTGCATCTGTAACTGGAGAATAAACCTGGTTATATTGATGGGTGTTGCCTGATGTCCTATCAGTGTGGTCAGATTTTGTATTATATCCTTTGACTGCTTTCGCTACCTGTCTCCTCACTATAAAAGCCACCCCATTTCCTCTTAGATGTTAATTTCCTGACTAAAACACTGTGTAATTACCTGGCTCAAAATGACCCATTCCTGTCCATTTTAGCTTACTCACCCTTAGCATTACAATATTTATTATATTCTATTTCTGTGTCTAGTTTCTCCCGATTCATGCTTTTCACATTCCATGTTCCTATCATGTGTTGTGAAGCTTTGGACTTTCCTTTCGCCTCTGAGCATGTCACCATTTGACCATCCATTCATCATGAATCCTGCTGCACTGCAAATGCAAACACTACTTATTAGTTGCCCTCTGCTCTTTCCCCAATAGCCCGCTAAGTACATCTGGCACTATAACTTGTTTCATATTGAATTGTCTGATCATGGATTTCCATGGTAACAAATCTTCAAAAGGGGAGTTACCATGCCTCCCTCTGCACAGTACAGTCGGTTCTCTGTACTGGTGGGCTAGCCATCCACATATTGGAGCATCCACAAATGTCCCTGCCCCATTATCATCAATGATGTCATGTGAATGCAGCCGTGCCAACATTGGTGTTCATTGAAGGTAATGGGATTTGTGATCCCAAGTTTTTTGGCATATGTGAGGGGGGGAACTGAACCCCCACCCATATGGAGGGCTGACTGTATTAAGTTTTAGCTATAGCACCATTGCCATTGTCTCTGAGAGACGCTCTGTCAGTGTCACCTTCTGCTACTGTGTTGCCCAGTAGCTGCTTGACCCTTTCATCTTAGGAAAAGCCTTGCTGCTGCTTCTTGTTGTGTGTCTTGAGTTGTTCATGAGTATCTCCACACTTAGCAGAAAGGGAACTGTTTTGTCTTTTGAGACATGTTTACCCCTATGTTTTAATTTAAAGCAGAATGAAGAGGGTGGAAATGTTACTCTCTGGACCAGAACTCTCACAATTGACAGTGCTTTGAGGGGAATTCTGAGAGTTGTAGTCAAAAAAGCAAGTGTTCCAAGCTCTAATGTCTGGGGATCCTTTGATCTTCCTGATTATTTTGCTTACAGCTCCCATCAGCTCTGTCTAGCCAAAGGAATCATTGGAATTGTCAGCCAAAACATCTAATTCTCCAGTACAGGTATAGAGATTAGACGGGTTAATTTTAAGCCTTGTGGAAAAAGACTGAATATCAACTCTGTCCAGTGTTTAATATATAGTTGGAATGCAATAAACAGTATTTAGCAATCCTTCATAAAGTGAAATGTTTACTGCACTAATTTCAGTTGGTGAAATACAGTACTATTATCATTTAGTGAAAAAATCTTAGAACAATTAAAATGTATAATTTTCACAGGACATAAGTCCAGCTCCTTTTGCATGTTGATAATAGAATGAATAATATTTTTTTCTTTCTCTTACCAAATCAAACTGCAGCACAGTGAACAAATCATAAGAACCCAGTGCAGAAACAGGTAGAGATAGAAAAATTAGTGGGAAAGAATTATTGTTCAGCATTAATTTAAATTAAGCTGTTAAAATCATAAAAACCTAATGCAGCTACTAAAAGAGGGATTTTTTTACAAGTATATCCACATTGACAGAGTCAGCTTAAGTGCTGACCAACATATGTCAACAGATATGGAAAACAAAATGATGGCCAATAGATTGGAAGTGATCAATATACATCCCCATCCACAAAAAGGGAGACACAAGAGACTGCAGCAACTATAGGACCATAGCACTGATCTCCCATGCAAGCAAAATTATGCTCAAAATTCTACAACATAGACTCCAACCATACATGGAGAGAGAAATCTCAGAGGTGCAAGCGAGGTTCAAGAAAGGAAGAGGCACTAGGGATCACATTGCAAACATAAAATGGCTAATGGAACGCACCAAAAGAAAATCAGCATGTGCTTTATAGACTATAGCAAAGCCTTTGACTGCATAGATCATGAAAGGCTATGGAATGCCCTTAAAGAAATGGGAGTGCTACTACATTTGATAGTCCTAATGAGGAATCTGTACTCAGGAGAAGAGACTACTGTCAGAACAGAACACCGAAAAACAGAATGGTTCCCAATTGGCAAAGGGGTCAGATAAGGCTGTATCCTTTCACTCTATCTATTCTACTTGTATGCAGAACATATTATAGGAGAAGCAGGCTTGGACACAGAAGGAGGAGGAGTGAAAATAGGAGGAAGGAATATCAACAATCTAAGATATGCAGATGACACCATAGTACTAGCAGAAAACTTCATAGACCTGGAACACCTACTAAGAAAGATCAAAGAATAAAGTACAAAGGCAGGCTTAATACTGAACATAACAATAATGACCACTGAGGATAATGACCACTAAGTTCAATCTAGACAATGAAGAAATAGAAATAGAAAAAGAATTCTCATACCTGGGATCAAACTGATAGAAATGGGAACTGCAGTCAGGAAACCAGAAGAAGATTAAAAATGGGGAGGGTGGCTATGAAAGAACTAGAAAAGATTCTAAAATGCAAAGATATACAACTCAGCGCAAAAGTTAGAATCATACAAGTCATTGTATTCTCTATTACAATGTATGGATGTCAGAGCTAGACAGTTAAGAAAAATGATAGGAAGAAAATAAATTCATTTGATATGTGGTGCTGGAGAATAGTGTTGAGGATCCCATGGACAGCCAAAAAGACAAATGGGTCCTAGAGCAGATGAATCCGGAAACCTCTCTGGAAGCCAAGATAATCAAACTGAGGCTGACGTACTTCAAATACATCATGAGAAGGCATAACTCATTAGAAAAGACAATAATGGTGGGAAAGGTGGTGGGAAGTAGGAAGAGAGGAAGGCCACATGCCAGATGGACTGAGGCTTAATCCAGAGAAGATGGAAGTTCTGTTGGTCAGTAGGAAAACAAACCTGGGATTGGGATCATAGCCTGTTCTGGATGGGGTTGCACTCCCTCTGAAAGATCAGGTTTGTAGCTTGGAGGTATTCTTGGATTCAACACTGTTTGAAGCACCAGTTGCACCCTTTCTAGGGGAAGGCAGATCTGACCACTGTGGTTCATGCTTTAGTTGCTTCCCAATTATACTATTGTAATGTATTCTTTGTGGGGTTACTCTTGAAAAGTGTTCAGAAACTGCAGCTAATGTAAAATGCAAAATGCTAAACTGTTGTTCGGTGTGCATTTGCATTTTAGAGACCATTAACATTGCAAGAACTGCACTGGCTCCCAATCAGCTTCCAAGCTTAATTCAAGATACTGGTGTTGATCTACCAAGTCCTAAATGATTTGGGATCAGGATATTTGAAGGTTTGCCTCCTCCCATATGAACCTCCAAGAAGTTTGAGATCTTTAGAGGAGGCCCTTTTACCTATTCCAACATCTTATGGAGTTAAGTTTGTGGGTGCCCACAATAGGTCTTTCTTTGTAGCAGTGTCTCAACTGTGGGACTCCCTAACTATGGAGTTAGGCTGGCCCAAACTCTTTTAAGCATTGCATTGGCAGCCAAAACAAGGCTGTTTCGCATGTCATTCAGTGTTTGAAATTGCTCTTTTAACTGTTTTAAAACTGGATTCTAGAATTGTTTTGACTGCATTTAAGAGTTTTTAAAGAGTATTTTAATGTGTTTTAAAATTGTTTTTATCTCTGAATTATTTTAATTGATTTTTATCTGTTCATCACCTTGGGAGCCCTTGTCATCCAGGAGACCATATAGAGATACGATAAATAGATAGATAGATAGATAGATAGATAGATAGATAGATAGATAGATAGATAGCAACCCTGTGTTAAAACAGAAAACATAGCCTTTAGCACCTGAACAAGAAATTGGGCAGATGATCAGGTCAGATGATCACAATAATATGATGATAAAATGCATTATCTTTATATTTAAATTATAGTCAACATTTCTAAATGTACTTTTCTATAGATGAATGAGCCTGTGCAATTTTTTTGCAAACTTGGCCTTTATCTCTTACCTCCTTTTTGCCAATGTATTTCCTCTTTGGTGTGAATATGTAAGTGACCATTGTAGTGCCTGGTTTTGTTGGGGTTGATGATCTTTTAATTTTAGAGAGATTTCTGTATACAAGAGCATCCTGAAATTCAGGAAGCTTGAGATGTTCAAGTTTATTCTAATCTTAGAGTAGAAAATCTGCCCAAAATAGTGAAAAGTAGTGAAATGAAGGGAGAAAGACTGATGATGATGATGATTATGATTTTCTAGACAAGGAGCCTTTGGGCACTGCAGTGAAGCCTTCAATTACATTTTTCAAATAGTTGTCAAGTTGTCAGGCCTGTATGATCCACAACAACATTGACAAGCTTGGCAGGCTTGGCAGGTTTCTTTCCCCCTTCAACTATTTCACCAAGCCTGAGGCATCCTAGGCTTGTGCAAATTTTACACCAAATGCTGAAAACAAGTCTGCAGCAAGAAAGACTAAGGGTCAGATTTGTGTTTGCAAAAAAATATATCTGTCAACACCAGCAGGAATGTTCTGGATGAAATCAAGATATCAAAAATGCCGGCATGAAAAATGAGATGGGACACAGTTTGTTATTATGCCAGGAGCTGCAAGCAAGAATTTACCCCACCAACCTTGCTCCCATTGACTCTCAATCATGACCTGTGATATTCAACAAATGTACTGTTTGTTTGTTTGTCTGTTTATTCATATCCTCCAATATTTCACAGATGAAAACCAAGATACATGTAACTGATGACTATCAGAGTGTGATCAAGATGGCAAATGTTATTGATGAGCATGAACACACAAGCAAGAGCAGGCTGCACCAGTCTGCTTTGACCTGTGTCTACTGGAAAGGGTAGGATTTTGCACCCTTAGCTTCTCTCCCTCCTGCTGAGTTAACTGAGTGCAAACTACTTTTGCACATTGAACTCAGTTTGCAACAATGGAAGTAAGCTAAACAAGGAAAGTGGAAGGAAGCGAGAGAAACTGGAACATTTTAAAATCAGTTGAATAAGTGGGTTGATAGAAGATTAACAGGAACTGTTTCTGCCAAATGGGGAAAGTTGGAGGGCACGTTTAGTTATTGTAGTTGTTCTTTATTTTATTATGTTTCTACCTGACTTTTCTTCCAAGAAGCTAAAGGCGGCAAATGAACTTTACAGTTCAAACTAAAATCCGGAATGGATTCACCACCCCCACTGACATCAGTACCACCAGATGCTCCTAGTTCTTTGTGGACATCTCCTTAGTGGGTTGTCTAAAGTACCTCTCTTGTTCCAGAAAGCTGTTTACACCAGAGATTTGTGGGCAGCCCAGAGGAGAAGGTTCCAGTTGGCATTGTGTAAGCTAACATAAGCCTCATTCACACTATGTTATAAATCAGTTTGCTAACTGATTTGAAGTGGTTTAAATTACCCTTGTTCACACTTGAGCCAAATTGCTAAAGTGGTTTGGCAAGGGGGCCCTTGCAATAGTCCCATTTAATGCACATCTTTTTGACACTCATTTTTGTTCTGTGTCTTTTGCAGTAAATCGATTCAGCGCAAGAGTGAAGGGGATACAGATCAGGATCAATTTAAATTTGTTGGCTGGCTGAAAAAGGTCCATTTTAAATTGATTCATTAGTCAATGTGAATGACAAATGGGTTATTTTACAACAAGAAAATGCGATCAGGGCGAATGTACTTGGACTATGCTCCACTGTTGAACCGATCCATTGATTCGGATCACAAACTGATTTATTTGTAAGTGGGAATGAGACCATAATCAACATTTGAAACGGAGGTGTCAGTTTCTCAGTTGTTGTTAACTGCCCTTCCAACACATGGCAACCCTATGAATGAGAGACCTCCAAGTCACCCTGTCATCAGGTCTTGCAGACTCAGGGCTGTGGCTTCTTTGATTGACTCTATCCATCTGGTATGTGGTCTTTTCCTGCTATCATCCATCTTTCCTAGCATAAATGTCTTTTCCAGTGAGTCCTGCCTTTTCATGATATGGCCAAAGTATCACAGTTTAGCTATTTTGGCTTCCATGGATAGTTCTGGCCTTATTTGCTCCAGATCCCATTTGTTTGTCTTCTGTGATATCCATGGAACTTTTCTCAAGCATCACATTTCAAATGAGTTGACTTTCATATTATTAGCTTTCTTCACTGTTCCATCTTTTACATCCATACATAGAAATTAGAAGTACAATGGCATGGTCAATCCTAACTTTAGTATTCAATGATATATCTTTACACTTCTTGTCTAATTCTTTAATTGCTGCCCTTCCAAGATCTAATCTTCTGATTTCTTGGCTGCAGTCTCTGTTCTGATTAATGAATGAACCAAGATTTGGAAATTATTAAATTATTTCAATGTCACCTGATGTAATCAAATTAAGTTGAAGCATGAACGCATACAAAGCGTGGGAATACTGGCCCAGTGGTATACCTAGTATATTTGACACCTGGTGTGGATAATTTTTTAATACAACAAGTTTATTTCATGTAATAATCATGAAATTAAGTGAATAACAATAATGGGCAGAAAAGAAATGCAGACCATGAAAATTCTCTTTAATTGAACTTTGTATATACAATCATGTCAATAAAAATATAAAAAGAAACTGCACATTTGCCTTTGTACTTTCTTCTTTCCCTTTCTTCAATAGTTGTTCCAAGTCTTTGCTATTTTTTTCTAGTAGTATGGTATCATCTGCATATCTTGATGTTGCTTCCTCCAGTTTTCACGTCTCCTTCCTCCAAGTCTAATCCAGCTTTCTGTGTGGTATGTGTAGCATATCAGTTAGATAGGGTGATAAAATGCAACCTTGTCTGAACCACTTGCCAATGGCAAACTGTTCTGTTATGTCTACATTCTTACTTAACAGTAGCCTCTTGTTCTGTATATGTTATACACCAGGATAATTAAAAATGTTGTGGCATACCAATTTTTTTTAAGAGCAATCCATAGTTTTTAATGAGCTACACAATCAAAGTCTTTGTTATAAAGCACAGGCTAATTGTCTTCTGAAATTCTTTGATACACTCCATTATCTAATATATGTTTCAATATAATCCCGAATGCCTCTTCCTTTTCTGAATTCAGCTTGGACATCTGGAATTTCTCACTCCATATATGGTAACAGTCTTTGTTGTAAAATTTTGAGCATAATTTTGCTTGTATTGGAGATTAATGCATTGTTTTATGCTTTATGCTTTGATTATATCTTTGTACAGAGCTGTGTACATTGACAGTGCTTTAGAAATAAACAACAATAACAACAACAACAACAACAACAACAACAATAACAATGTTCTCTTGGTTACTGCAATCCCTGGTGTCCCCTGGGGACTGGAATGTATACTGAATGTTTCCCATATGTGGGCTTTGTTTTCCATATTTGTTGGCAGATTTTAGTTAGAATTTGAGTGGATTCTATCTCTGTAGTTTGAAACAGTTCTATTAGTATGCCCATCTGTTCCTGCTGATTTATTTCTTCCAAGTGCTATGAATGCAGCTTCCACTTCACTTTTTAAAACTGAAAGTTCATCTTCAGGTGGTTCTTCCTCGAATGAATCCATCAACCTTTCATCTCATTTATATAGTTCTTCTGTGTATTGTTTCCATCATCTTTTTATTTATAGTTGGTCATTTAATAATAATAATAATAATAACAATAATAATAATAATAATAATAATAATAATATTTATTTATACCCCGCTTAAATGAAGAAAATTTATTTATACCCCGCTTAAATGAAGACACATTAACACATTTAATGTGTTCTCCTGGTGGTGATATAGCATCCCCACTCTTGGTTTCACATCTTGCAGAAGAAACCTCTTGTTATGCTTTTTTGTTATCTTCTATTTCTCTGCATTTAATATTATACTAGTTTTCTTTATCCCTGTGCACAATTTACTGAACAGTTGCTTTCAGGATACTGATCTCATTTCTACTGCCTTTTACTTTTGCTTCTTGTCTATCCTTAACAGTTTGAAGAGTTCGATCTGTCATCCAGTGAATCATTTCTTTCTCTTTGGCTGCAGATAGTAGGCTTAATAGTGCAAAACTTTTTTTACATTATTTTGAAACCCCACAGGAATGTTCTTTAGTCTGCATTTTGGATAGTGTTCTTCTTTAGTTTTAGCTTTAGTCTTATTTTTGATATTAGCAGTTCATGGTCTGTGCCACAATCTGCTCCTGGTCTTGTTTTATTATTGTATTAAAGAGACTGCTGGATTCCTTTAAAAAAAAAAAGTCCCCCTCCATTTTTCTTCTGCTGAAACAGGCTCTCTTTCACACTGAGAAATAAATCAGTTTGACATCACTTTAACTGTAATGGCTCCATTTTGTGGAATCCTGGGATTTGTAGTTTGGTGAGGTGTTCAGCCCTTGGCCCTGGTGCCTCACCAAACTATGAATCCCAGGATTCCACAGGATGGAGCAATGGTAGTTAAAGTGGTGTCAAACTGCTTTATTCCTGCAGTGTGGACTCACCCACAGACTAGCAGGACTACCTTTTGGAAGACTGCCAGTTTCATTTTCAAAAAGAAGTGGCACCCATCATCACTCTTCCCTTCTTTTCTGCCTTACTCAAGGAAAGGGAAAGAAGGGCAGAAGATCAGCTTGCCTGGAGGTGGAATGCAAGAACATGCTACTAAATTCAGGTTCCTCACAGCTGAGCCCTTCTTTCCTTTTTTGGCACCTCAGTAAGGAAGGGGAGAGTGAGAAGCCACCATTGTATGCCCTTATGTTTTGCATCTGAGGTGGGGTGGACCACACACCCCCATTTTGGTCTGCCAGTGCTCTGGATATATTGTCATTTTTGTGCATGTTTGTTATTTGCTTTAGATGACATGAATTTTCAGAGAGGTACTACTTTTATTTTTTGTGTACAAACCACTATCAGGGACCCAAACATTTGCCCAAGATCATGTTATTTCTGTGATAGTCAAGTTCAAGTATGCTTTCATACGTGCTCAAGGACATATGGTGAAATGGTAGAGTGTTTACAATAGACCGATCACAGAAACAAAAAAGCACATAACCTGCCTCCCCAATACATACTTAGGATAAGATGAATGTAGCACAAATAGAAGCCAGCTCAGCATAGGTTGCATGTAATATATAATGTGAATGATAAGCAAATCATAAAAATAACCAGGAATGGAATGGAACTAAAATAAAACTATTTTATTTTTTATTTTGTTATTATTTTTATTAAGATAAAACCATTTTAAAATAAAATAAAGCTAGTTTTGTACTTCTTCAGATTCCACATCAGAAGAAGAAATCGAAACACAACGTAAAATATAGAAACAACATTCATCCCAGACCATTAAGGTAAAAAATGGCTCATGGCCAATATTACCAACTACAAATAGACAAAGTTAATCCTCAAAGTTGTACAGCAACTACAGAATGCCCATTTTCTCCTATAGTCAAAGCAGGGGCTTTTAGAAATTAATGCTGCTTTTCTTTCTGCGCAAATCTTCATTCTTTCCATTATAAATATGTATGGGGGGGGGGGGTTGCTCCTGTGATTAATCCATATGTGTAATCTTGTCTTTTCTGAAGTATACAAAGAGTTCTTGCAACACCTTTGAGATTAAATTGAGCAAAAATGTTGTAGCAAGAGCTTTTGTAGACTCAGAGCCTTATTGCATGAGAAAAAAAAGCCGAAACAGAACAGGAGAGTAGTGGCTTTCTTTATAACTCTCTGCATGCTGTTGTAGCACTTACATTCTCCTTCCCAAGGGAGACAATCATAAAAGCATGCCTTTTGCTGAATGGATTTTTCCAGTGCAGCAAAGGGTACAGTTTTATGACCATCTCCCTCCGGAAGAGAACTGAAGTGCTATGATGGTGTGCAGAGAGGCACGGAAAAAGCCAATACTCTCCCACTGTATTTCAGCTTTCTTTTCTCATGCAATAAGGAGTTCTTCCTACTTCCTCAGATGCAGACCAAGGGCCCGTTCTCACTATGATATAAACTGAATCGCTGATTGATTTATATGTGTGTCATTCTCACTTGAAAGTGGTTCAGACGCAACTGCGATCAATTGAAGTCGTGTTAAAGTGAGACAAATGCAAAAAAACCTCACTCTATGTGAAGACGGATCAAAAAGTGATTCTTTTGAAAAGAAGTGGTTTGGAACCGTGTCCAACAAGTGTGAATGATATGGTGCATTCATATCATACTTGAGGGGAGGGCCTATATGGAAGGGGGTTGGCGCCTGCCTGGAGAGGCACTGCCAGTCACCGCCACCATCCTCCCTGCCCCCAAAATCTGCTTGATGGAATCCTCCTTTGGCTTCCCCTGGAGTTGACAGCCCTGATCCTCAGCAGCAGGGTCCCTCCAGGGCTGGGTGTCCCTTTCAGGTGGCTCCTGCAATCAAACCAAGCTCCTCTGCCTGCTCATCCCTCCCTGCCCAGCCCTACAGCAACAACAAAGCTGTGGCTGGCAGGAGGCAGGGCTGGCAAATGCTCTAGGCAGCCCTGCTCCTGCCACTATGGGACCTATAGGGGCTCCAGGGCCGCCACCTCCCCTCCTCCTCCTGTGGCTTCTCCTCCTGCTGTCGGATCCTTGGAGGGCCGGCACCCTGGAATGTAGGCCCCCCCATGCCTTCCAGATTCTCCCACCCCGACAGAGGATCTGCCCTTTTAAAGGAGGATTCCTGAAGAGGGGGGGAAAGGTGGGAGGCAGAAGATTTGTTTGGGAGAGGTTTGTCATTGCCTTCCCCTGAGGCTGAGAGAGTGTGACTTGTTCAAGGTCACACAATGTGTTTCCATGGCTGGGCAAGGAACTGTCAAATCACTACACCAGGGGTAGGCAACCTTTCCCCTTTAAGGGCCGAGGGACTTCAGCTCCCAGAAGCCTCAGCCATGTTGGCCAATAGTCCCATGTTGGCCAATAGCTCCTGGGATTCTGGGAGCTGAAGTCCCTTGGCCCTTAAAGGGGAATGGTTGCCTACCCCTGCACTACACCATGCTGGCATCTACTTGAAAAAAAAATACAATTTTAGATTTGAACTGCAAGAACCATTTAGGCCAACTCCCAGCTCAGTAAGGGATCTTGCAACCACAACAACCATGACAGAAGGCCAGACTCTGCTTGAATACTTTGTTGTTGTTATGTGACTTCCACTCAGCTCCAACTTATGTGAATCTCAAGACTTGTCTCCTCTGGCAGTCTTGACCTGCCCCTGTTACCTGGTCTTCCATTCCACTTACCTCTTATGCACTTACCTGTAGGCTTGAATACATTGTTGTTGTTGTTGTTGTTGTTGTTGTGTGCCTTCCATTTGTTTCTGACTTATGGCGACCCCAAAGGTGAACCTATCATGGGGTTTTCTTAGCAAGATTTGTTCAAAGGAGGTATGCCATTGCCTTCCCTCGAGGCTGAGAGAGTGTGTCTCACCCAAGTTCACCCAGTGGGTTTCATAGTCAAGCTGGGAATCAAACCCTTGCCTCTAGAGTTGTAGTCCAACACTCAAACCATTAAGCAAAGGAAATCCCAGTATATCAAGAGGTAGTCTATTCCACCAGACAGCTATGACCACTGATAGGTTTCTCTTAATGTTTCACCAAACCAGCTTCCTTGCTATTTACATCCATTAGTTCTAGTCCTTCCATCTGGAGCAACAAAGAATCATTCTTCTCTATTTTTAGGGTGATAGCCCTCCACTTGCCCCACTATACCTTTCCAGAGCTCAGCCCTGGAAAAGATTTGGTACATTGGGACTGTAAGCAGGGAGCATATTTGCAAAACGGCTTCATTCTCTAAAAATGTTAGGTGTATCTTTAACCTGAGTGGCCTTGGAGCCTCGGAGCAGTCACGATTTCTCAGATTAATCTTCCTCAAATAATTGTTGTGTGGCAGAAAAGTTACTAATTTAGATTAACAGCTCCCAGGATGCCCCACTTGGGAGATTCTGGAAGATGTATTTCAAAAAATTAATTTTTTCTAAGCAGTCTAGATCCCTCAAATTAACTTTTCCAAGCTGTCGTGAGATGGTAATATACCTCCTTCCTGGTTCTATACTCTTGAAGGAACATTTAGCCACAATTGCAGTAAGAAAATTAGGTTTATTTGATAGTTTGTTTCTTTTAAGTCAGGCATTTTCATTCCTTTTAAGATTGTCACATGCCTCGGGCCTGAAACACTTCACAGTCCAAAACTGTATTTTATTAATTAAAAAATCATTGTTATTTTAAATACAACTTTGTGTCTTTGAAAACAAATTCTCCACTTTATATTTTGCATTTTGCAACTTTATTTTGCTCCCCAAACACCATTGTAAACAGGAACATGCGGTAGTTTCAAACTAAAATGCATTTAAAAATGCATGCAGAGTTCAGGTTTTGACAGAACTGAAATTAAAGTCTTAATTTTTAAGGAGCATAGAATTCTGTTTAGGATGAAAGGCAGTATAAAAAAATGAAACAAGTTATTATTGTTATGTCATAATCATTGTTATAATGGGCATAATGAAATGCTTTTTTGGGGAATATAATTATCTCGGTGTGTGAGGAGGATTGCTGCTAGCAATGATTTGGCTATAGTTGTGTCAGCACTTCTAATATAAACTCTCTTTCAAGAGTCTAGGTTACTTCAGCAAATTATGAGTTTTAAAAAAACTTACAGAAGAAATTTTAGCAGAAGCAAAGGTGAGCCATGTTTCCTGGACAAATTGCAATACTAGACCTCAGGGCTGATCTAGGTGTTCAGAAGCAAATACAGATGTGGAAAACCATAGCACTGGGAACATTGTTGCCAAGGCAGACTTTTGGGCAAATGCCGAATGAAAAAGAGCGTTCCCAAGAATAGTGGGCCAACTCATACCCTCCAACATTTCACACATGTGGCCAAGGAACATCAGAATGTAGTCAAGAAGGCAAAAGTTATGAATGAGGAAAAACACACAAGGTAGGGAAGGCTGCAGCAGCTTGCTTTTGCCTGAACCTACTGGAAACGGCAAGATTCTGCCTCCTCCTACCCCCCTTCCCCTAGCTGAGTTAATTGAGTACAAACTACTCTTGAGCTCAGTTTGCAGCAGTTGATGTAAGCTGAGGACAAAAGGGGGAAGTGGAAGGAGAAGAGAGAAACTGGGACATTTTAAGAGCAACAAAAAAGTGGGATGACAGAGGATTAATCAAGAATTTCCCTGCCAAATCAGGGCAGTTGGAGGGCAAAAGATTGTAGCTCACTTACCCAATGTATAAATCTGGAACAGGAAGAGCTGTTGGTGGAGCTTAAGACTTTTTGCGCTTACTCGTTTTGCCTGGCATAGCCCCTTCTGTCGCTTTTGTACACTTCATTCATGCATTCAATTTATGAATGACTGAGGACCCCATGGTTTCTCCCATGGCTTACAACAAATGAAAACAAAGTATTGCTAAAACCTTATTAGTGCAAAAGCTAAAAATAAAACAACTCCCCTGTGTGTGTGTGTGCGCGCACGCACGCACACACACACACACACACACAATTACATTAACAATTCTGTTAAAAGAACAAAATTAAAACAGTTCGACTTGTCACTGGCACCTAACTGTTGTATAAAGGATGGTAGTAAGGATAATGTGGAACAGATCAGCCTCCATTAGCCATCAATTCTTCCCAACCTATGGATGAACTGACTAAATGCTTCAGCCCCGAAGTTAAAGATTCTGGTATTTTCAGTGTTTTACTCTTTACTATGTGATGCAGTATCTAGTTGGTATACTTTGCGTGGATTCATATTTTCAGGTGGGGTTGATGTCCGCAGAATGAAGCCTCATCATTTGGGTAAATTAATATTTTTGCAAAGCTTTGAAGCTACAAAGAAGTATGTGTATGTTCTATAGTAATGATGCCAATTATGAACATTAAAAGAAGGCTCAAGACCTCAGACAGAGGAAGGCAAACGTTCTACTTATTTGATGTTTTACCAGAAGACCGGTAGAAAAGATCTCAGCCAGAAGATGCTCAGAAGGCACTTTATTGGTCTGTAGCCTCTGGACATAATGTAGGGTGGAGTCAGAGCATAATGAAAGTTACATTTAACAACAAGGAGAGGAGAGAGACTTTCTTTATCGTATGATATCTGGGTACAGATGGCATACGATAAAGAAAGTCTCTCTCTTCCCCTTGTTGTTGTACCCAGATATCTTTGACTATTCTTTAGCATATCAAATAAGGGAGAATCAGTTAGGGGTCCTAGACCTCTTGAGGGCCAGTTCACAAATCTTTTTGTTTAAATATGTTTCAATATTTAAACAATGTTTCAATATTTAAACAACTTATTAAAAAAAAGAAAAGAAATCAGTTTAGGAGCCAGCATGGTGTAGCGGTGTGTGTGTTTGACTACAACTTTGAAGAGTAGGGTTCGAATCCTCATTCAGCCATAGAATTTCACTGGGTGACCTTGGGCAAATCACACTCTCTTAGGACCTTATCAAACGCTGGCCAGCAAGCGAAGTATAAGCAAAGTTTAAGTGAAGTAGACAGATTCCGAAAGGAATCTGTTTCGCCTGCGCGGCCATTGCGCAATGTTTCCGGCCTCGGAGGCGGCGGCGGCTCCCTCCCGCACCTCGCCCTCCCTCTGCACTTGCCAGCCCTCCAGCCAGCCCAAAGGCA
>CM034701.1:370926547-370941721 GCA_020142125.1 Phrynosoma platyrhinos | reverse complement strand
TTTGTGTATACTGGCTTCTTGGAACAGGCTTGATCCCTCCTTTGAGTTGCCAAAGCCCTTCGGCTGTTATAATTGGGCTAATAAAATCCCCCTATTAAATATTGATTGTGGGTGCCCTCTTAGGACCTGCATTTTGGGTAACACCCTTACATTTAGCAGTCATGATGCACAGTTGCTGGCTGATCCAGAAGAACAGGGAAATCTTTGAATTACACAATTAAAGTCAGCAAGTGGAGTCTTATGGACCTAATCTCAACCTCTTCAAGATACACTTTAGTGTCCCAGATATCAATATAACCAAAAAATGCAGGGGGAGGAAGGAGGGGAGAAAGATAACTATTCAGTTAATTTACCTGCAGCAATTTTGGGGGAGGAATCATTAGTTTCTGTCCCATAACCCTCCATCTTCTTCCAAGTGGTCTGAATACTTCTTGGCTGGGTCTGCACAGGGCAGAATACTCCGGGAGCAACTTGGATAATTCTGGCCCTGGAGCTGTCCCGACATCCCCCATTATGATGCTTGGTGGCTGTTTGCACATGTGCTTTTCGCATGCATGCTGCTGCTGTGTGTTGCTTGCTCTGAGGTTAGAATGAGGTGGCTAGCATTTATCACATGGTTTGGCACCTCATTCTGTCCAATGCGCAGCAACAGCCATGGTCCCAAGCAGGACACGTTATAAACCGTAACCCAGCAATGTAGTGGAGGGCTCTGGCTCTTCTGGGAAGATCCAGAGCAAGAGGTGAGGTTTTTAAAAAAATTAAGGGACCATATGGAACTGTTCAACGGTGGAACATGCTTCCTTGGAGAGTGGTAGAGTTTCCTTCTTTGCAGATTTTTAACAGTGGCTGGATGGCCATTTGTTGGGGGTGCTTTGATTGTGTATTCCTACATGGCAGGGCTTTGGACTGGATGGTCCTTGTGGTCTCTTCCAACCCTATGATCCTATGATTTACCATTCAACCATTGATTTGACGGATCAACTCTCATTGGGACAATCTATTCAGGCCCAAAACAGCAGAGTATGGGCTTTGCAAGCAGAGTCACGACTTCTTAGAGCGAAGAAGGGAATCCTAATATGAGAGCAGGGAAGAAACGCAACATGGCAACAAAAATCCTTGTCCAGGTTAATATCGGTTGAGAAACAAACTTCATCATACTATCAAAGAATGATAATCTTTCTATCCCCTGCCCTCTACTTTCTCCTTTACTTCAAATATGCCTCAAGCATTTAAATGTTCAAAGATTACTTAACCCATTTTAGAGTCTGTCCTTTTTCTCAAACAAATGGCAGGCAGTCTAAGGAATGGAAGAACAAATGATCCAGGCCTTCTTGCCTTCTGGAGACAGTTACTGATGTTCCATCTCCCAGTCTATCTTGCTTTTCAGGCCCAGTTTGGCAGCCTTAGAGACGCCTTCTGCTCATAGCATTCCATCTTGCATTCCTCAGGGGGCAAAGAAACTATCTCTGAGGTTCATAAGCCTTGAGGGGAATGTCAGACAGGGTTTCCTGGGCTTTTTGGTTTCTTTCAACCACCAGTTTTTCATTGATAAGATTCCTTAGTACTGTCATGCTTTCATAAAGGAGAGTGCTTCTTACCAAAAGGAAGACACGCACCAGAGACAGAGGCTGCATCCACATTGCAGAACTAATCCACTTTGAAACCACTTTAACTGCCATGACTCAAGGCTGGGAACTGTAATTTGTTGTGGCACCAGATCTGTCTGACAGAGAATGCTAAGTGACAATTCCCACAATTCCATAGCATTAAGCCATAGAAGTTAAAATGGTATCAAACTGGATTATTTCTGTAGTGCGGATGCACTCAGAGAGAGGACAAAAACAGGCATGGTCCAGGTTTGTAGCCACAGGGGATGGAAGGCAAAATGCTGGCCTCGCTTCTCTGAATAAGAATTCTTCCCCCCAATGATTTTTTTTTGTTTAATCCCAAATTTCTAGCACTGCAGAAAGTGAAAATTGTTCACATTTAGGATTCTTATAATTGATTTGTTTGCAGTCCCTTGGTAATTTTGGTTGTCCTTTTTCTTTGGATGCCTAAATTGTGTTTCTTTGTGCCTAATGAAGTTTTAAGTTACTACAATGCTAGAAATTTGGGGACTGAAGGAAAATTCCATGGTGGGGGGAGATGAATTTTTATTTGTGAGCCAATGCCCTCATTTAGCTTCCCTTCCCCATATCTACACTGCTATTATTAGTCCAACCATACTCTCCAACTGATTTGGCAGGAACAGCCCCAATTAATTCTCTATTGTCCTACTCTTTCAGATGTTTTTAAAACATCCCAATTTCTCTCTTCTCCTCCCACTTTCCTTCTTTGACCCTGGCTTACTCCAACTGTTGCAAACTGTGTTCAAATTCAAAAGCAGTTTGCATTCAACTCAGCAATGGGGAAGAGGAGAGCAGAGGTGGAAAGTTTCCCTTACCATTAGGAAAAAGCAAACTGCTGCACCCCCTCCAAGCTTGTGTATTCTTCCTCATCAATAATTGTTGCCATCTTGATCACATTCTGCTATTGCTTGTCCACATGTGCCCCAGTTTTCACATAACTTAAAGGTTAAAAAAGTAAACAAAACCACAAAAACATATCTTGTCATATTTAATTTTGCCCTCATATACAAGGGTGCATCTACACTGTAGAAATAATACACTTTGACATCACTTTAAGTGCAGTAACTCCATCCTATGGAATCCTGGGGTTTGTAGCTTTACAAGGTCTTTACTTTTCTCTGCCATATAGTGTTGGTGCCTCACAAAGCTGCAATTCTCAGGATTCTATAGAATGGAGCCATGGCAGTTAAAGTGGTGTCCAACTACATTATATCTACAGTGTAGATGGACCTTTAGTCTTTCTTTCCACATCACATTAGACCGAACCTCAGTTAAAGCAGTGCTATTCAAAGTTGTGGTCTTTGGACCAATGCTGATCTGTGAGTTATTGGCTGCTGGTCCATGGCAAGTTTCCAGGAAAGAAAAAGTTGTAGCCAATGGGGATAAATATGGTACTATTTCCCAAAACATTATTTTAAAAAAAAAAGATTGCCCATCCCACACATCAGATAGCCTGAGCGACAATGAGTTAAAGGACACTGTTTGGATCACTGACTTTTGAAAACATCATGCAGTTTTAGAGAGATCTTGTCGCACCTTTGAGCTGAAATAAATTAGTTGGCAGCATGAGCTTTCATAGACTTAAGTCTCCTTCCTCAGATGCATTTCCTCCATACCTGAGGAAGCAGACTTAAGTCTAGGAAAGCTCATGCTGCCAACTTCTTTCTTTCAGTTATTCTCAAAGGTGCTACAAGAGCTCTCTACATAATGATTCTACAGACTACCACAGCTATATCTTTGAATGAGGCAATTTTGTTACAGTAATGGACTACACAGCAGTAGAAAGACCAGTCAGAAAGATCCTTTTCCTGAGAAGACAGTGATCCAAATGGAACAACAGATTTCTTTGTTTCTTTGTGATATTTATATCCCTCCTCTTTTCCTGTGAGCTCAAGATAATGTATAGGATTCTCCTCTCTCCATTGTTACATCAACTCTGTGAGCTTGGTTAGGCTGAAAGAGATTCTGTCTCAGGATCATCCAAATGCAATGTATGGATCAGACTTTCCCCAGTCCCATATTCATTTGTCATTTACGCAGTGCCAAGAGTTGCCGGAATAAAAACTGGAGAGTGCAACTGTACCTTTAATGGTGGTGTTTCATATAGAGGGATATAGCAATATAGCAATAACAAGTACATTTCTATACTGCTTATTACTCCCTAAGCTGTTTACAATGTGTATGCCAATTGCCCCCAACAAACTGGGTACTCATGCTGCAGAATGCCTACATTGCAGGTGTACTTCAGTGTGGATTCTGCAACTCAATGTGACCCTGAGAGACTGAAATAAAATACTGATTTAATGCTTGAAGGTTATAGATAGGAAGCTTTCCAGGAGCATAGGAGAAAGGCAATCCCAATGGTTTGCTAGGATGCACATCTATCATTCAAACTGTGAAAATATCACTTCTGTATAAGTAGTCTCTTTATCCCAATGTGTGCTGTGCATGCTGAGACTCAGAGTTCAATAATGTTTGCAGATCTAAGTTTTAGTATTAAAAGGGAATGCCGTGGATCATTGCTTGCAATAAATCTTCAGAGGTTCCCCTTTAAAATAATAATACTAATCACAGACTCTGTTGCCCTACATGGCCTGTCTGTTTGCACGCCTGCCTGCTATGGAAATTTTCACTTGCTGAAAACTGAAATTGGAGCTCTGAAGCTTTTTAATTCACAATCGTACTTTCTTGACTTTCAGTCAAGTTTGGAAGAGCACCCCTTTTCTTTGAAGACACCAGTATATTCACCAAACAAGGATGAGGACTGATCAAAAGTCACGGCAGCTATAGGCAACAGGCCAGGTATTTGATGTTAGTATTTCTCCCCCAGTCTTGCTTGGAAAGATCTCCTTTGAAAGGATTTCAAAGATCCCCGGTTTTTTCGTCACTGAGCATCTGTGACAGAAGATGACGGGGCTGAATGAGTAGCTTCTTTCACTTCTTGCGGGCCACAACACAAAGTGGATGGCTTCCTATGTTGTGTTTGGAAGCCAGATTTCAAAGCCAAGCCGGGGGTGGGGGAGAAGCAGAGAACACCCATTAGCATCTCGATCAAGGCTTCCTTTTTAAAATCTCCAAAGTGGTCTATGGGGGCATATTCTAAAGCCTGGCTCTGTAATAACTTATTAGGTGGTCACATGCTTTGGGAAATCTGTTTCCCTTAATTGCAACACTTCTTTTTGTGAGGCTGGCATGCAAAAGAATGCCAGCAATTTCTTTTTTCCTTTCTCTCCCAAATCAACTGTTTCTGTGTGCTGAAGACACTTTGCAAAATTAACCATGAATGAATCTGCTGTCCCAAGAGGCCAATGTATCCTTCTTCTTGTCCTCCTCCTTTTAATCCATTCAGAGGCTGGAATGCATTCACAAATCACAATAACTCTGGATATTGTATTTACGGTCCTCAGATTGTATATGTGTATCTGTTAGTGGGTGGGAGACCTGAGTCATGAGCCTTCGAATCTTGCAGATAAGATGAGTGGAAATTCACTGTCTCACTGGGAATCTGCTTTCAGAGAAGAGCAGTGTAATGTCATCATCTCCCTTTGAATGAAACATCAGCCAAGGGTTGGCCTTATTACTAGGCAACGCTGCTCATGCAGATGGTAGGGACTTCCCCTTTGCTTTGCAAAATAATCTGGAGAAAGAAGAGAGTCTTGGGTAGCATAAGAATGTACAACATGGGATGCTGGATCAGACTAATGCACTACATATCAACAACCTGAAGAAAGTTATGTTGCTTAGGGCCTTTACAGACTGCCAGAAATAGTGCAGCTTGAGGCCACTTTAACTGTCTTGGCTCAGTGCTAGGAAATTATGGGAACTGTAGTTTATTGTGGCACTAGGGCTCTCTGACAGAGAAGGCTCAATGTCCCAGAAAAAAATAATACAATTCTGATGATTCCCTAGCACTGAGCCAGGGCAGTGGCCTCAAGCTGCATTATTTCTGGCAGTCTGTAAATGCCCTTAGTCACAGCCAATGGCTCACATGTCACTAGGATGGTAAATCGGTTTTGGTGTGCAGTCTCAGTTTTAAAGGAGATGTCACAGTAGGTAAGGGGGCTGAACCCTATCCTCAAGAACAGCTTCAGCACCTTGGAAACTGAATAGGTGACTTTGGGCAAGTCACACTCTCTCAGCCCAAGAAGAAGGCAAAGGCAAACTTCCTCTGAAGGAATCTTGCCAAGATAATGCTATGACAGGGTTGCCATGAATTGGAGTAGACTGGAAGGCATATAAAAACAACATAGTTTCATTGCATAGTTAAGGGTCCCTGGAAGATAGTTGATACTTGCTTAGGTCAGATAATGAATGCTTTGGCAGTTTGACAGTAACCAGGAAAAGGCTAACTGCATGCAATTTGAATTATGAGAATATGTGGGATGGAATCCTTTCAGTTCATTCCATCTAGAATAGACCCATTATTTCAGTTGTTGAATGGCAGTACATGGGTAAATTCAATTGATTCAGTGAATAAGATTTAGGTCTGGACTGCAACTCCAGCCATATCTTACCATTAGCTATGCTGGCTTGGATTGATGGGAGTTGCAGTCTAGTTGCATTCATCTATGAAATGTTGGAGGCTAGTTATCCAGCACACAACCTCAAAGCTAATGCCTACAGCAACCATCAGATCACGAGCTTGGGATTTTGTTGAGTTAGTCATTGCTGTTTTGAAAGTGCTGGGAAATTTTGTGGCTGCCTGAACTCATTCATGATGGCCAGCAATTAAGTATTATGAAATCAACCATTGCAGAGCACAATGTGTGTCTTGAAAGAGCTGTCATTTGGGAGGCTGCAGCTAAATGAAACCCTGCAGCAACTTTTGTTAATGAATTGTTCCAGGGCAGCAATCGATCATCTTTACCATCAGCTAAACAGGATTGGCTAAGAGCATCTCATATCCATTTCTGCTCCGTTTGCACTATGGTAGTCTTTTAAAGCTACAGAGCACATGACTCATGGCTTTGCCTTAAATGCAGTGCTGTGGAGTGGTCTCTCTCATTTGGCATGGCTGTGTCTGTGTAAGACTGGGGAAACCCATTCTGAATTGCACTGAAAGGCAGGACTGGTTGTGGCTTTTGCTTCGTGTCAGCACAGATTAAAACTAGTCTGCAGCTTGTTCTTATAGAAGAGTGCTTGCACCAGGGCCATCCCTACCCTTAAATTTAGGCTGCATCCACACTGCAGAAATAATCCAGTTGGACACCATTATAACCAGGGTGACCAGATGTCATAACTGCAAAAGAAATAAATGAATAAAGTGCATTTCCCCTACTGCATCATCTGCTCCATTTTTCCCAGGTTGAGCACCCTTTTCCTTTTCTGAGAAGACTGAGGCAAAGAAGGTGTTTGAGTAGTTACAGGAAATTTTCCTCTCTTGTGGGAGAACATACAAACAAGCCACCATTCTGAAGCCCAAAGGAAAAGCTTTATCATTGAAGAACCTCAAGAAACCCAGTGCTCTCTATAGCTGTTTTAACAAATGGGTTGATTTTTGCTCTTGGGAGAACAGGTGGCTCTTCCTCACCAGAAAAACCAAACAATTTCATCTTGAGCACTAATGGCCAAATAATCCAATTGAGTCATGATCCAATCTCATTCTGTTTCGTTCGTAAAAGCTGCCAGGCAAGCTCTTTTATTGCACTCATCAAAGACGCAAAACCAGCTCTGTGAGAGGTAAACAACACTCTGATCTATTAATTTACTATGTAATTTTTATGAGGCTACATTTATCAATTCATGTTCTCCAAGATTATAGAAATTGATCGCTGATAAGCTAAATCTTGACAGCATTGCGTAAAAGCATAGCCAAGGAGTTGTAAGTCGATAAACGTTTGTGAGATAGAACAATATAGTACTACAAAATGGATTGCATGCTAAACTCTGATCTCAAAACAGTGATGTTTTGAGAGAATTTTTGAATGACATTTGTTTTGCACTTTTTCCTAGTTTTGAAAAGAATAAATCATCATCATCATCATCATCATCATCATCATCATCATCATCATCTTTATATCATGCTTCGCCCCCCAAAAAATTGGGACACAAAGCATCTTACAAATTAAAACAGTATAATTAAAAACATACAAAAGTAGAATTGAACTAGTACAATATTAGAACATTGCTCATTAAAATAATAAAACAATCAAAAGATAAAAAAATACTTTAAAACAGTCTGATTACCAAGAACTCTAAGCACTGCAGCTGCCATTTATGCTAATCAATATTTTTCAATATTTTCAGGTAGATCTTGGTGGGAAAAGTCAGAGGACAATTACCAGTTGAGATCAAGATCCGTCATATCTTTAAACAATTACCCAATTTCATCTCCATGTGCATAACTCCATAATGTACAATGATGGGTTTATAGAGGTCTAAAACAGTGATTCCAAAACTCTAGACCTCCAGGTCTTTTGAACTTGAACTCCCAAAAGCCTCAGCCAACCCCAGCCAATAGACAGGATTTCTGGAAGATGAAATCCAAAACATCTGGAGGACCAAAGTTTGGGAACCACTGATCTAAAACAAGTCTCGTGAAATATTTGTTTCTTGCATTTATCAGTAAACAGAGCTATCTTAGTGGGATGGGGGAGTCTGTGGCAGAATATCAAGAGCACTGTTGGATAAGGGTGGCTAAGTTGGTGGTTTTGCATTGGTTTCTTTGTCAATGCTTTATTTAAAAAAAAAATCACTGTCCTCCCATTGAAGCCAATGAGAGCCAAGTAATGTGCCACCACTAGGACTGGTGCAGTTTTAGGACTTGTTTGGCTTCTTACGATCAGCTAGACATTCCCCCATTTGGCCCTATGAAATGTTCCATTTGGCCACCACTATCTGCAGAATACTGCAGGTGGGATAAGGATGCCATATATAACATCCTTGGTGGCATATGTTTTTTTTTTATTTTTAAATTGTTTTCTCATGTAAAATTGCAGCATCCATATGGGCAATTGCTTACTTTACTGCAAAAGCTGTAAGTAAATAAACATACTGAATATACAATCGAGTAACTGATTTAACAGACAGAGAGGATTGCAGCTGGCTGGGTAAGAACAGAGAGAAAGAACAATGATAGCAACCTTTCCCAGCTTGGTCCTGCCTCACTACCAAGATGTGTTGGATTTAAATTCTCATTATCGCTAGTTAACATATCAAAGGCCTAGCTTGCTTGCTGGGGATGAGGGGAGTTGCAGTCCAAAACATCTGGACAATGCCTGGCTGAGGAAAATTGGGCTCATGTACTAACCCTGCAGTGCATGTTTTAAATGTTTCCCTGGCCTCCTGATCCTTGCTTGTAAACAACAGATTCCAGGCATTCTCCTTGGAACCATACAGTTTCAAGGCAAAAATTAAGCCTAGCCATAAATATTCTTCCTTAAGCAACCAGAAACTGGAAGTGGAAGAATGAGAGAGACCTTGGGTGGGTAGGTGATATTAGTATGGAGGAAATCACTTTGGACCTCAGCTGTAGAACACATTTCCCGAACATCTGGGGAAAACATACTGCCATGACATCCCTTAGGAACAATAGGAGTAATGCCATATGATTACAATGCTTGTCACGGATATTCTTCAGCTCCAGAGGTTTAGGAATTAAATGAAACCACCCATTTACACTTGGCACTAACTTTGCCATGAAACTGATTCTCCTCTCCCTGATATATTATGCTGATTTCCTAGATGGAAATGAAGATGAGATTGGTATGAAAACAAAAATATTTTATCAACCTTTGGAAGCAATTCTGTGCTTGTTGTGTAGTTGATTGAGAGAATGTATTTCTGAGAGTGGAAATTTTATCTGAGCCTACTGGAGAGAGGGGAGAGAATCAATCCCTGGCCATGAGGACTCAGGCTGCATGGAAGGGCAAGATCCCACTCCTTCCTCTACTTTCCCCCTACTGAGTTATCCGAATGAAAACTACAAGTACTTTTACGTTTCAAACTCAAGTTTGCAGCAACTGAAGTAAGCTCAGGATAATGCAAAAAGTGGGCAGAGGAGACAGAAACTGGGACATTTTTAAAGCTGCTGAGAAAATGGGATGACAGAGGATTAATCAGGATTGCCCCTCCCAGATCAGCACAATTGAAGTGTATATGATTCTAAGTAAACGACTTTTGGGTATACCCAAAATGGTCTTGTAGGCTGCATGTGGCCTGTCAGCCATACTCTGCCTGCCCTGAAATAGAGTATACCTTCAAGCAGAGGATGGTGGCCATGCAAAGATGATGATGATGATGATGATGATGATGATGATGATGATGATGATATTTATTTATACCCCACCCCTCTGCAGAGCAATCGGAGCGGCATACAACATTAAAATTCTATATAGATAAGTTACAATACAATATTGACATAGCCAGAATCCTGAAACCCACCCACCCCTTAAAAAAGTATTAAACAAAAATATACATTAAAACTTATTTAAAATAATCTCGCCAGAGCAACAATAACAAACAATAGCAGCAACTGCAACAGAAGTTGGAGAAGAGAAGATGGGCTAACTCCTGAGGCTGGGAATCTAGTCAGGAAAGGCCTGCCGGAAGAGATCCATCTTGACAGCTTTTTTTAAGCTGCTTAAGGTCGTAATCTGATAGATCTCATCCAGCAGGCCGTTCCATAATCTGGGAGGGGTTGCCGAGAATGCCCTTGGGGAGGTTACTGACAGCCTCATTTTTATCGGCTGCAGCAGATTCCTCCCAGAGGACTGAAGTGTGTGGGGTTTATTTGTATGGAAGGAGGCGGTCCCGAAGATAAGTTGGACCCAAACCATTTAGGGCTTTGAAGGTAATAACCAACACCTTATACTGGGCCGAGAAACTAATAGGCAGCCAATGAAGAGACTTTAATACAGGTGTTATATGGTCTCTCCTTGATGTACCCAAGACCACTCTGGCTGCCATGTTCTGAACTAATTGAAATTTCTGGACCAAGCATGAGGGTAGTCCCATGTAGAGCACACTACAAAAATCAAGATGAGAGGTTACCAGTGCATGCACCACAGTTTCAAGGTCTCTTACTTCCAGGAAAGGGCGCAGCTGGCTTATCAGCTGAAGCTGATAACAGGCGCTCCTGACTGTCTCATTTACCTGATTAGTCATCTGGAGCGGCTGATCCAGGAGCATCCCCCAGATAGCGAACACAGTCCTTCACAGAGAGTGTGACCCCCATCCAGGACTGGAGGTTGTATCCCAATACCTGTTTTTGGGGCCGCTACTGTGAGTACCTCCATTTTATATGGATTCAGTCTCAATCTGTCTTTCCTCATCCAGTCCATTACTGCTTTAGGACAGTTACTGAGAGGAGAGACGCCATCTGGAGCCAAAGCCAATGACCGAGACATGGAGAAATATATCTGGGTGTCATCAGCATACTGATAACACCACGCACCATGTCTCCTAATGATCTCTCCCAGTGGCTTCATATATATGTTGAACAGCATCGGGGACAAAATGGCGCCTTGAGGGATGCCACAATTAAGCTCTTTTTTTGCAGAGCAACTGTCCCCGACCAACACCCTCTGGAATCTGCCCGAGAGGAAGGAACGGAACCACTGCAATGCAGTGCCTCCGATTCCTAACCTATTCAGGCAATCCAAGAAAATGTTATGATCGATTGTGTCAAAAGCTGCTGAGAGGTCTAGGAGGACCTGCAGGGTCACGCTACCCCTGTCAATGCCCGGATGAAGGTCATCAGCCAAGGTGACCATGGCAGTCTCAACTCCAGATCCTGTCCTAAAGCCAGTTTGAAATGGATCTAGATAATCAGTTTCTTCCAAGACAGCTTGGAGTTTAAGAGCAACCACCCTCTCGATCACTTTGCTCAAAAAGGGTAATAAGGAGACTGGCCTCTAGTTGTTCATATCCAGGGGTCCAGGGAAGGTGTTTTCAGAAGTGGCCTAACTGCTACTTCCCTCAAACAAGGTGGAACATAACATTCCCTGATGGATGCATTGATGTTGTCCCTAAGGAGCATCCTCAATGCATTTCCCCCCCGGACAGCCAGCCATGATGGGCAAGGATCGAGAGGACAGGTTGTTTTCCTCACTGTACCAAGGAGCTTGTCCATGTTATCAGTACTCACCGATTTGAACTGATCCAGAATAATTTCATTAACGGAGTTGCTGGACATCTCATCAATTGATTCTGTTACAACACTGGTGTCTAAGTTGGCTCTTATCTGAGAGATTTTATCTGCAAAGAAGATGTTAAACGCATCACAACAGGCCGTTGTTGGGATTAGAAGTGGGTTCTGCACAGGTGGGACCTGTATCAACTCCCCTACCACCCTAAACAGCTCTGCTGGGTGGGACTTTGCAGACGCAATATGTGCAGAGCAGAAAGTTCCTATGACAAGTCTTGTCAGATAAGAGTTGAGTTCTCCACCAGATGCGTTCCAGTCATTGTCCAACTTGCTTCATCTTCCTAAGGTCTTCTGCATACCTTGGCTTACAATTAGAAGCAGGCTGGAAAGGACTCTTGGGAGCGATTGTGTCGATAGCCTTGGCAAAATCGGTGTTCCAGGTACTGACCAAAGCTTCGACAGAATCACCAGCATCACCAACCATTACATTCTCTAAAGCTTTTTGGAATACAATTGGTTCCATCAGACCATTCTAATAGGTCCACTACCCCCGGTGGGACAGACAGTGGTTCTTTGTTCTTAGTTCAGTCTTGACCAGGAAATGATCCATCCATGACAATGTGGTGATTTTAGTAACCTCCGCCCACAGATATTCCTGTTCCATACTAAAGACCACATTGAGGGTATGACCTGCAGAGTAGTAGGCCCAACGACCAATTGGGATAGGTCCATGTTTGTCATGGATTCCATGAACTCCTGAGCCACACCTGTGAGATTGTCTCGAGTGGATTGTTGAAGTCTAGGTGACTCCAGCAGCAACTCTGAGACCAGTTGTGTCAGCTCAGTTAGGGAGTCTGCTAGACAATGGGGTGATCTGTAAACTAGTAGAATCCCCAAACTATCCTTGGTCCTCAGGCTCAGGTACATACACTTGACGTGGACTGTGTTCTGGACAGGCATCCTGGTCAAAGTAAAGTTGTTCTTGTGAACCAGAGTCACTCCGCCCCCCTGCCCACTTCCCCTTACCTGCTTATTAATAGAGTACCTAGCTGGGAGGGCCTACACCCAAGTTATAGTGCTATCTCTCTCAGCCAGATCTCTGTGAAGCAAACCAGGTTGGCAACCTCATCTAGGAGAAGGTCATATATAATATGGGTCTTATTTTTGACCGACCTGTCATTGCAAAGGAGCAGGGTAAGATTTTGTGGAATGATTGGTATGATCTCTAAACTATTCTGGGAAACAGAGTGAACAGAAGGGGGAATAGCTTTCAAACATTGATCCCGCCTTCTTTTGTAACAACTCTTCACTCTGTTCCTGCCATACCTCACTTTCCCCTGCACAACCTCAATTCCCGCTCCCAGATCAATCCCAGCTACTACTTGGGCATCACTACAGTTGATAGCAGTGTTGGGACCAACTAGATGTCCTCCTTGCCTACCCCCCCCCCCGGCCACACCACAGCCAATGGCCGTGTCCTCTGTAAAGCAAAAGGGACACAAGGAAGTCTTAGCTGTACAGTGCCAAAACTATGCCTGGACAAAATAACCCCATTTCATTTTTCAAATGGGTAGTTGTTGGTCTCTTGTGGTAAACAACAAAAACTCATGTGTGACACCTTGAAAATTAACAGTTTTATTATATTTCAATGTTCAAGTGACTTAGGTTGAAGTGTGTGTTGTGTGCCTTCAAGTCATTTCCTACTTATGGTGACCCTAAGGCCTATCATGGGATTTTCTTAGCAAGATTTGTTTAGAGGAAGTTGCCATTGCCTTCCCCTTTGGCTGAGAGCATGTGACTTGCCCAAGGTCATCCAGTGGGTTTCATGGCTCCAGAGTCATAGTTCAACACTCAAACCACAACACCAGGAGGCTAACAGACATACAGAATACCAGGGAAGCACTGTACACCAAGGACCAACCTTTGTTTGTCCATAAAAATATATATGTCATTAGGCAGTGAGACTGGGGAGGGGGGCAGAAGTCAACATTTGCCTTGTAAGCTTTCTTACAGAAGTCAGATCTTCTTTAGAACATGCTACCAGTCTTTAGACATTCCCTAAAGTCACTTCTATACTTAGCTTATCTGTTTTGAACTGCCAGATGCCTCTAGCATCTAAATCTTACCAAATCCCAACCAGTGCCCGTTTGAGAAACAGACGAAATTCTATCACTTGATGTGGATAGATGCACTATGTATTTCTTCACATAGTGATGGATATCTTGGTTTCACGGATTTCACTCTTTCTCCCACTCTCACAGCATACTTTCTCAATAATGACCCTCCAGGCAAGGCCTGGTTTTTGTTTTGATCTTGGACAGCATATTGGCAGAGCAATCCCATGAGGAAGAAGGGAGGGAAACTGGTAGTTGGTCTGCCATATATCTGATGCCCTGTTGGCTTAAGGGAGAAGTGAGGATCCTTTCACCCACCCAGGTCACCCATTGACTCCAGTGAAATGAT
The DNA here is from genome assembly GCA_020142125.1 of Phrynosoma platyrhinos. Taxonomy (NCBI): domain Eukaryota; kingdom Metazoa; phylum Chordata; class Lepidosauria; order Squamata; family Phrynosomatidae; genus Phrynosoma; species Phrynosoma platyrhinos. Next base: position 370,927,543 of record CM034701.1, on the reverse strand, counting down.
TCCAGTAAAATGAGTCGGCTCCAGGGCTAGTGTCACTTCTGGATCATTAAAAAGGCAGGGGGATAATAGGATATAGCACCCCATACTCACCAACTGTCCCAGTTTGGTAGTGACAGTCCCAAGATCCTTTGTTGTTCCACTGTGTTTACAATATTCCAGTTTCTCTCTCTGCTTTGCACAGTCCCCCTTGTCCTCAGCTTACTTCCATTGGTGTACATTATGTTCAAAGTACAAAAATAGTTTCCCCTCAGTTAACTCAGCATGGGGAGAGGAGAGGAGCAGGCAAACTCTTGCTCTTCCCACTAGGCTCAGGCAAAAACAAACTGCTGCAGCCTCCCCTAGCTTGTTTATTCTTCCTCATTAATAATCTTTCCCATCTTGTCCACATTCTGATGTTTGGTCAGAGTTTTGTCCCTGTTTTCATCTGTGAAATGTTGGAGTGTCTAGAATCAAGCTGGAAGAGATTGGCAAGAGCCCTGCCTTACAGGAATATACAACAAAAGCACTCCTGAAGGTTGGTCAGCCAACTATGTTTAAAGACCTCCAAAGAAGTATAGTCCATCATCCTCCAAGGCAATCTGTTGCACTGCCAAACAGATCTTCTGTGGGGTAATTTAAGTTTCCCAGGGCTTCAACCCTTTTTAAAAGAAACAAAAATATACAAATATGAAAGCTAAACCTGTTCGAATCTGGCTTTCATTAGCAGAACAGCAGAAATGTGACTTTGCCTATGCTTTCCTAAAGAGCTAAGACTGACACAAAAAACAACAAACATGTAGCTTGTAGTTTAAAAGACTATATTTAATCTATATTTCAGGTAGGGAGAAATATTGATCTCACCATCTTCAAGACAGCAAGAAGATGAGAACAGCTCAGTTGAGAATCTTGAGAGAAAAGATGTTTAGTCCCAAAGAGGGAGTGACAGAAGACACATGGTTAGTTTGAATAAGAGAGAGAGAGAGAGAGAAGGGAGGAGTCAGCAAGCAGGAATCCCTA
>CM034701.1:370896643-370919055 GCA_020142125.1 Phrynosoma platyrhinos | reverse complement strand
ATATATATATGTATATTTATATCTATATTTTGTGCAATTGGAAAATCCAAGTGCACCAAGTATAATGGATTCCCCTAGCTGCTCATTCAGTCCAAGTGTACATATGTGTGTGTGTATTTGTCTATCTATATATTTATAGATATCTATATCAATATACACACACATACACACACAGTTCTCAACAACACAGTTACACTCACATGCATACACACATGCGCGCACACACAAAAACACAGGGTACTCACAGAAGAGTACGTAACACTGTCAGCATATCTACAGGCGGTAACTTCACATTGCTTAATGCATTTTTCACATGAGTTACCATTATTTTTAAAATGACTACACAAGAAAATCCATTTACAGTTTCTCGGCAATGTCAGTTGCAATGTTGAATCTTGATCTTCAGTCTCTCAAAACATCATGAATGGGTTTGCTTGGCTTGGCGCTTTTCCTATATAGCACAGTTTGATACCAGATTCCCCCACATACAATATTCAAAACAAAAGAACAGTAGTACTATTGGACATGACCTGTTATAGTAGCATGGTATCACATGATCCTTCACCCATTCTTCCCTTCTGAAGATGCAACCGGACTGGATGTTCAATGAATTTTTCCATTTAGCATGCATGCTTTGGGATACTACAAACAGCACCCTTTGGAGGGGTTGATAAAGATGGGTTGTAGCAGCCAGGGGGCACTTAACCCTTTCTTGGCTTGTCCATCCAAAAATTGCTCTTCTGGAACTTCTGTATGCATTTTTAAAGTGCATGTTAACTGCAAAGACACATTTACTGTCCGGTCTACCTTGACTCTCAGACAAGCTGTACTATAGGACACTCATATGAATCATCCATAGTTAACCCTTGCATTTCTTTCCAGTCCAGGTTCATTTGCACAGACTATGCTAGCATCCTCTATAAGAAGTCCTGAGAAGGGGGCCACTGGATGTACATGCAACAGACCTGGTGGTGCAGTGGTTAAATGCCTGTACTGCAGCCACTCACTTGCAAATCACAAGGTTGTGAGTTCAATACCAGCCAAGGGCTCAGGCTTGACTCAGGGTTGCATCCTTCCGAGGTCGCTAAAATGAGTACCCAGCTTGTTGGGGGCAATTAGTTTACACACTGTAAACCTCTTAGGGAGTGCTTAAGTGCACTAATAAGTGGTATAGAAATGTACTTGCTGTTGCTATTGCTATATATGGATCAAATTCTATCAAGTCCTGGTTGAGGCCAGTCATGGCCAAAGGCCAGCAGGGAAGAGAAAAGGGCAGGACAATCCATGCGCAAAGGATAAATCATGCCCTTTTTTTTTGGTAAAAGCCTGCAAAAGTAACACACTGCTATTAAACACAAATATAAATCACTGAAGTGAGTCATTATGATTCAATATAATGAAACAATACAGGAAAAATTCTGTTCAATCCTCTTCACACCTGCCATTGCATCAATGACATGAGTGATTCAGACACTAGCTTTTGAATCGTTTACTATGGCAGCATTACCATATACCTACTGAAGAAGCTGTAAAATTTGTAGTAAACCTACTTTGCTTTATTAAAGCTATTATAGGCTTTTGGAAAATTTGTCCTTTCTTTAGCCCTTTAACACCTGTCTATAAAGCATCTGTGTGTGTGTGTGTGTGTGTGTGTGTGTGTGTGTTGTTTTAAATTTTTGTACAATTTCTGAAAAACAACAACTTAAAATTTTTTATCCATTCTTACAAAAAATATTCTCAGGACAACTTAACGTGGCTATTTTAATTAGTTGTAATTTCTGCAGTTGAACTATTTTTTAACACTCTTTAAAGCCACAATTAGCCTTGGAAAGAAGTGCTTATTGTAAATATTTTTTGCCCCATTCCCTTAAGGGTCATAGCAGCACAGCCTGTTTGCAGAATCTGAAAAGCTGCTCAACTTTAAGTATGGAGAGGAGGTTGTGAGGGAGGATTTCTCCTCCTAAAATGACCTATTTGTTGTTGTTGTTGTGTACCTTCAAGTTGTTTCTGACTTATGGCGACTCCAAGGTGAACCTGTCATGAGGTTTTCTTGGCAAGATTTGTCCATATTCCAGGGATAAAAGGTTGCCAGGAACAGATTTCTGGAATAACTTCATGGAAATTTAGAAATGCATTCCATCTTCCTCCACTATACATTCAGTGCAACTCCTTAAAAGTAGGATTCACTGTAACCAATGGCTCTCACTCCCAAGCAACTGTGTGCAGATGTTTTAGTACAGGGGTAGGCAACCTAAGGCCCGGGGGCCGGATGTGGTCCCCTGAGGCCTTTGGACCGGCCCCAGGCTGGTCCTGCCACTGCCGCCGCTCGCCATAATGATATTATTATTGTTATTACTTGTTCTTGGGGTTTTCTTGGCAAAATCTCCACAGGGGTTTTGCCATGGCTTTTCTGGGGCTGAGAGAGTGTGCATGCATATTTTTAATTTTTTTTAATTTTTAAATTTATGTATTTATTTTTGGTGCTTCGGGGCCCCCCCCCAATTGTCTGAGGGACAGCAACCTGGCCCCCGGCTCAAAAAGGTTGCCTAGCACTGTTTTAGTATAACTAGAATCCTAGTATAACTATAGGAGTGTTGCACTATGCCTGTTGGGAGTTTATAGTGGAAATGATCTCTCTTTAGCTTCTTTTGCATGGAGCTCAAACTGGTAGTTTTGGGGCAGCCAACAACCCAACAGCCCACAGCTGCCTATGTCACAGTTGTAATTTGACCCAGCTAGATAGTGTGACATTGAGTTCTACTTAGGTTTTAAATCCTTTATTCATCTAATAAGGTCAAAGCATAGAGATGTAATCCAGCATCATGGAGTCTTCACCTGCAATATTTGCTGGGATTACATCTCTCTCTCAAACGCTGTGCATCAGATCCTAAGCAGTGATGCATCCATGCTAGACAGAATTGTTTCACATGTTCTCTACAAGAGGCTAGATTGGCATGGGTGCACTTCAGTTCAACAATCCTTTTAGGCACAGACTTCTCCATTTGCATACAAAAAGTTGCTTTTTCATTTGAAGTGGTGGGAAAATATAATAATACAACAATAATAATGGTGGTCTTAGAACACCATTGGTTCTGCATTGGTCTGATGCTATTTCAAGAACATCCATCATGAGGGATTGTATGGTATTTTCTACATCTTATTAAGATGGCTGTTTTCACACTAATCAAAATGATATAATGCTCTCTCTCTGAATTCTTTCCCTCTGTTCTAAACAAGGCATAAACTTTTTACCAGATCTGAACAAAATCCAGTTATTACTCTGAAGAATACCCCAAGTTAACATGGGTGTACTCCAATCTGTGTTCGATTGAGGAATGGCACCTGTAATATAGCCACCAAATGGAGGCAGATTTGCATTGCATCTTGGGATTACAGTGCTGTATTTGTGTGTTCCAGCTTGCCACTTACCTGGGTGAATTTCTCCAGCTCTCTCCAAAACAAATGGCTAACAAAATGGTAACATCCATTGTTAAACTAAAATTAACATGGTATCCAGGTTAAATGCACTGACCAGTAGAAATACTGACAGTGTTTCCTTAAAAAACAAAACAAAACAAAAACCCAACATGATGTCATAGCAGCCTTGAGACTAACCGGTTTATTTTAACATATATTGGTTTATTCTAGCATAAGCACTCCATGCATAAAGTGAAGACTCTGTCTATTCAATGCATCTTATGAAATGGAGACCATGGATGAACCAGGTGGTTTTGAAATTATGCTAGAATAAACCAGTTAGTTTCAAAAATGCTACTGGATTCCTTTAGGCCTTTTTAATGCTAAAATAGACTAACATGGCTTTTGCTCTGAATACTTTTATAGTGTTTTCTAGTGCTTGTTATTACATTGAATGGTATATATAATAAAGCTGGCATCCTGTTGGTGACATGGGACTTTGGTTGCTGCAAAATGAGAAATCCAGCCTTCCCTTATGCAATGACCTCCAACCCATCAAAACTCACATGCTTCTTGCACTCCCAATACCTCCATTTATAGGCCAGTGGAGAGTGGGTGGTGCTGGCAGAGACATGCCCAGCTATGTTCCTATAGCCAAATGAAGGGAAATCATCCTCTGGGACCTCTGGAAAACACCAAGGATGTCCCAGAGGGTGCCTTTGTTGCTCTGTGTCCAGCTATAGTGATATAGCCAGACCATCCACTGCAGCCCTCTGCTTCCTCCTGGCCACTAAATGGGCATATGGTGGGGGAATGGCTCAAGAAACAGGTGATTCCTGTGGGTGAGGAACTTTATGCTGCAAATCCTAGTCAAGGATCTCAGCCTATGTTAGAGATTCAGTGGCAGATTTCTCACACACCTAAAGGGCAAATTGCAGGTGCAGCCCCTCTGATCAAGATTCAAGGGCTTGATAACCCCTACTTCCATTTTAAGGTCCTGATCTAGAGTGGTCCTGATCTAGAGTGTACCTAGAAATTATATTTTTGAGATGCTGCATACTAAGGATGTCTAGTTGGGCCTTAATGTCCTGTGCAACAGTACTGATGTGGGACACTAAATGTAAGCTCCAATGTTTTCAAGGAAGCAAAAGCACACATTTCATGCAAATGCGTGCAATAAAGCTAAAATATGTTGGTTTTAATCAAGAAAAAACTATTTAGAGAGCGGAGTGGAGGTGGGCTTAATCTTTTCTCCCTTTAGCTGTTTTCTTCCCCCTCAAAATGGCTTCCAAATGGTTCTCCTCTAGAAGATTCTCTCTATATATATTTAGTCCTGCAAACATGCATCTGAAATCCTCCAGAATAAAGTGGAAGGGATTTTGACAGGAATAACGACATGTAGGTAAAGAGTTATGCATTCAAGTACACTTCTGCATTCAAAATGGCAACCTTTTGAGTATGCTTTTTATTAAAAAATGTGGTGATAACTTTTGTTGAAGTTCACTGGGATCCAACCTAACCCATTTTAAATATGGTTATGATCTGCATCCTGTTGAGATCATGGGCAAAATTCTCGGTAATTTTAGATCTACAGCTCAAGCTGTCAACATGCCTGTACAATGCTGTCAAAACACAATGGATTCAAATCCTGACTTTAGCAAATGTAGAGCAGACCCAATGAAAACAAAGAGACTTAATTCAGTGTAAAGTCTTAATCCAATTCTTAGTCTCAAATAGAGCAGATATGCTGAATCATAGAATTTACGTAAGTGGTGATTTACCAAGTTCCCATTAGACCCACTCTAGCTAACTAACAACTGGCTTTAGATCTCAAAGTCTGGATCCAATATTGCATTGGCACAGTAAATCTTAAACCTGATTTGTAGGCTCACCTCAGTGGCATCCTCCCCTTCATGGAGTAAAAAGGGAAAAAGCACAGCCTTTTGGGGAATTAAAAAAAAGTCCCAAACTGAGTTTGAGAACAATAAAGCAGCAGCAAGAAACAACAGCAATGTGTTACGCTTACAAATTCTGATACAAAATATTTTGCATTGTTTTGTGAGACAGATGTTATGAGAGCCTCCAGATCAAATATGAGAGAAAAATAATAAATAGATAGATAATAGTGTAAAGGATGGGGGGTATCTGGGCTCATAGAATAAGAGTAGTAGTTCTCGATGTTCCATCTGGAAAGTCTTCTCAGAACCACATCTTGCAGTGTCAGTGATCTTGGTCACAGTTGAGGTGGGCTGAAGACCCCTATGGCAGCAGCTCTTCTCCAAAATACGAGAAGCCTTTAAATTCCTCTTGGTTGATTTGCTTTATAATGGCCTCATCCACTTGTGTTAATATTGGGTCTTCCCTTGTAAAGTCTTGATCAAAGTTATTTACGTCCCTTTTGGTTTTCTGAGGAAGAAAAGCAGAAAGTTATGCATGAAGGATGGTCTTTACTGGCATAAATAACCAAAAGTACAGAAATAGTGTTTTGGGGAGTGACGGTGGTGGTGTGAGGGTTGTTTTATTTCATTTGTTTGACTTCTAGGAGAAGTCACTCTTCTGAAATGACATATAAAAATAGCCACTTCATACAAGATTAAAATGTAAATGACCAAGCAAGATCTCAGAAGCAAGAATGGTTTTGGATAAGCCAGTTTGACTCTTACTGAGAGGTTGAAAATGATGGGATGGCACAGCAGATAGCAGATAGTATGGTTTTACACAGCAACAATTTTAATAAGTAAAGCATGGATTCAATCATATCTTGCCTGTAAATATTATTACCAGTTGCTTTCAAATTTGGCCTGAAAAGTACAGGAAGGCAAACAATACTGCCCATTAGAAGACATTGTGACAAAGTGATACATCCAGACTGATTGAAATGCATAGATTTTGTTCCTGTTCTTTCTAATTTTATACTGCATTAAAATAAACTGACCAGGGAAGCTGGTTAAAAAAAAGTCTCTGATCATACCAGAAGCAGAAAGAAAATATTTTGGGATAAACAAAACATATATAAATCTCCAAAATTAAATTGGAAAGCAGAGGAACAAAATCTGGGGCTTTCTGAACTAATCAGCCTGGATGTACCCTTAATCCACAGTTTGCTAACTTTATTTTTTTGGAACACAACTGGTTTCTGGCCCTGCAAGATTGGGGATTCTGGGAACTGTAGTTCACAAAACTCTTTTTTAAGCTCTGTTTCTCTGCCAACATTCTAAATGACTGTTTATTGGCAATAAATTTGTTTCTTTTCTTAGATCACTCCTAAAACCTTAGATCTCTGCCCTCCATCCTCAATATTTTTGGCCAGGAAAACAGTGACTGTTGCCAGGCAAACCATCTACTCTGTTCTTAGTTACATTTGGGAAAATTGTCCCCCCCTTATGTATGCAAGCAAATGTGGTATATTATCAGGTCACCATGAATTTGAGAACACTGCCTTCAGATACAATTATAATGTTATATTGTTTGTCTGTCACAGCATGAAAGGAGTTTGTTGTAGTTGGTATAAGCATTACACTTGTACTTTGTGTACCCCACTAACCTCCAAAGCTCTAGTTACTGATAGTGACATGGAGGGGGGGAGTTACATAGTACAATCCAAAAGGAGGAAGAAATAACACTATTACATGTCAGTACTGGATGAAACAGAGAAAAATAATTGGTAGTGCTGAAATGAATTTGAGTACAAAAAACACATGGAAGCAAATTACTTCAGCTGAAGGAAATACTCGCAAGTACTAGAAGTATACATTCCTACCACTGTCAGCAGTGGGATAGATAATGTGAGTTCCTCTTTACATGAAGATAATGTGAGTTTCTCTTTACATTACATGAAATCTGTAAACATGTACAGAAGCTATCTCAGCTATTTCAATCATCCTTCCCACATTAGGGTTAGTATCAAGCTATTGCATTCTATATCCACCTCTGTTGTCCTTGCTTTGTGTTCATATTTCTGCCTTGGAATATAATGTAATTCAGCATGGACTGACAAAGCTCTCTTGGGCACAGGTTGTCCCTGACTCCAGTCCTGCAGTTGACAGGAGATCATTGTATTTAATGGGACTTGTGCATCCATGGATTTTGATCCATGAATTTTGATCCTGGAACCAAACAGATATCAAGGCTCCACCGTAGAATGACCATAGGTTGGCATCTTGTTACTCAGTTATGATGGGACAAGTCCCAACGTACTGCCATGGCAACTCACTTTTTAAAATCATTGCAGAGGTCAGAATTCTGTGCCAACCATGAAATTACCACAATCCCCTCCAAACAGACTTTCTATAGGACCTCCTGGGGGTACCCTGAAGATGAACTCATTGCTGTTTTGCCAGTTATAGGAAAACAACTGGATGCTTCTTTGCTCCTCTTCATCAGTCAGAAAATGAACATTTTGGGGGCAGGGCAGAAGAAGAGAAAAGGTGGGTTTGGATGGGAGATGTATTGTAGTTATGCACTGAAATACATCTTCTGATTATCTTGGCCTTATCTTATTATTATAAAACTAGAAACTTGATGACAGGGAGGGGGATATAATGACTAATACAAAGAAAACAGTGCTGTACCTCTTGAAGACAATAAAAGGCAATAATGAACATCTGTCTCACTTTAAAATATCTGAATACTTGCAGTACCAGAAAGTAGCTTTAATATTCTTCTTAATGCACACAGTGCCAATTGAAGCCAAAAAAAGCTCTCGCAGGCCACACTATGGGACAAAAGGAATGGGAACACCCCCCCCCCAAAAAAGTATGAAAAAGAAGCAAGTGGTGGGATATTTTTTAAAAAATTAAAAAGTGAAAAAGATTTTTTTTTTTTAAAAAAAGGAAACTTAAAAGTAAGGCCTGTGTACAGCGCACTCGTGCCATACACAGACTCAAGGTCATGCGGATGTTGAGCCCTGGCTCTTTTAATGGCACATGTGCCTGGGGAGCACGCAGTGCCATTAAAATCAACATGACTTGGGGTCCCGCAGTATTTCACTTACGTGGTGGGGGGCCATGCGGATCTTCTGCATATAACAAGGGTTCATTGTATTATGTATCCACTTTTTAACCCATAACTTATACAAATACACACACACACACTGGCATATACATATGAATTTGTGTGTGTGTGTGTGAGAGAGAGAGAGAGAGAGAGAGAGGTGTAATGTGTTTTGTTATACGCACGCACACACACTTACACACATGAAAAAGTATATTCCACTGAATTTATGTAAGTAGCTAGTATCCTGTTAGCGACATATGCAAGTGTTACTCCAATGTACTCTTGCATATGTCTTGCTTGTGGTTGCTGCAGAGGGAGGAAGTCACTACTTCCTTGGTACCCCCACCCCACCCTAAAGACTTCCCATATACATTCAGATTCCCTGGGGGACACTTTTTTCAATCAGCCAGGACCAGACTGGCAATTATCACCCAATGGACCTTTTCCCCAGCCACCCCTAGACTGTGGAATGACCTGCCAGGAGAGATCTGACAGCTAAACATGCTGTCTGAATTTAAAACAGTATTAAAGATCTACCTATTCCGGCAGCCCTACCCAGTTAATTTTAAACTATGAATTTTAAATTGGTGTACTTTTAATTTTATGTCTGGACAATTTTAATTTGTAATGGTTGCATTAATCCTGTTTTTATGTGTTTCAACTTATGTGTTCAAATTATTTCGTATGTTTGGTTATGTATTGGAATTTAATCTAGGTTGTACTCCATCTGGTGGATATAATAATAATAATAATAATAATAATAATAATAATAATAATAATAATGTGTGTGTGTGTGTGTGTGTGTGTGGCCAATGGGGAAGAGCCAAGTGGCTGGATCTAGAACTAATGCCTCTGACCAACATCTCTATAGGGCATTAGTTCCCAAACTTTGATCCTCCAGATGTTTTGGACTTCAGTTTCCAGAAGTTCCAGCTGGTTTGGCCAACACAAGGAATTTAGGAGCTGAAGAATCACTGCTTTAGGGACGCGTAAGAAGTTGCTCATTGTGGGAAAACAAGATCTGCCTGGAGTACTGTCACTACAGCCAGGTAAGCCCATCAGGGAGAGCCAATGTGGCATAGTGGTTTAATTTTTGACTAGGATTCTGAGAGATCAGGGTTCAAATCCCCACTCAGCACTGGGTGACCTTGGGTAAATGACACACTCTCACTCTTATAGGAAGCTGATGGCAAACGTCCTCTGAATAAATCTTCACAAGAAAACCAAAGGCACATAACAACAATAAAAGCCCAACAGGGTTTAATGACAAAGAAGGGCCCACAGCTCATACCTATGAACAAAGCAAACTTTTTTTTTTTGGGGGGGGGGGGGACTGGCAGTCTCTCTTGTACCCTTTCTACAACCTGGGTAGGCATTGCTATTGCTTTCAAATTGTTTCCTGCCTCACTTTTCAGCCCCCCGGATCTCATTTCAAGCTGAAAGTTTTTAAAAATATCATTTTGGCCCCTATGAATTAGCTTTGCTGATCACTTTCTGACCTCCAAGCTGATTAAAATGCCAGTTTTGTCCCCTTTTTTCATATGTTTCCTCACTGTGTAATCTTATTGGTCTGTCTGTACGCCAATAGGTCTGAGTACAGGATGAATGCCTTTCCTCTATGCACTCCAGAAGGAAAGGGGCCTTCATAGGTTCTTTCCCAGTTGAAATTGTACATCTTCACTAAGCATAGTCTATTTTCTGCTCTTCCTTTCAGCTTTCTGGCTGTAGCACTTCCAACCCAGTTAGTGATCCAGCGATGGAGAAGACGGAGTGGCAAACAGAAAAACAGACTAACAAAGATGTAGGACATTACTGTAGAAGAATCCACTTGATATATATTTAAAAATGAATCCTCCTGAAGGGATTGCCTTGAAAATTAAACCCCCATGAGTGGAACCTCTTTCACAGGGCATAGGAAGGGGGAGATGGTTTTAAAAAATCCTTCTTTTTTCCTTCAGCCAGCCCCTGTGTCCTCTGAAAATCTGATCAGAAAGGACCAGTAACCCTTCAGAACATCATGGGAAATGCCCAACAGGAAATGAGAATTAAATAGAGATCACCAGTGGTTGGCTCTATTGAATTGGACATCCTTTCATGAATGGAAGGTGCCTTCTATGCCTAGAAAAGCAAATCAGGATCCAAGCAATGGTCTTTATAAGAGTAAATAAAAACATTACCTCACCTTAAACATCTTCATCAATCAGATACTTAAAATGATCGCTCATGAAGCATGCAGGAAAATATGCCAATTTCCTTGATGGAGACACATCAAGTTTCATGGGTATATCACAAGGCAACCTACTACCTAGCCATCTGTTTCTATACTAGGTAGAAACAGCCCTGCAGATATTCTTGGACTATAACACCCAGCATTTATCACTGTTGACTAGGATGACTTAGGCTGATGCGAGCTGCAGTTCAACAACATTCCTACCCTTGTTCTACACCAAAATAGTATGCTCCTAGTTCTCTGCTGGAAGTATCATTTTGACTGACAGATATAGAAGCCTGAGTTGCAATCTACTGTTTTTCATAGGCTTCCTTTTCATTTCTTGAGATAGCTTCCCTTAGGTATCATCCAGTGAACAAATAAGTGCACCAGAGAATTCCACTGTTTATGTGTATCTTTCTGCCTCTGTGTCAGTACAAAAGCAGAAGCCATGACCTGAATGGCTTCGCAAGAATCTGGGCTGTAGTATTCTTAAGACATGAGCAGGCATTTCAAGCAAGCATTCCATTGACCAAAAAAATCAAATAAAAAAAAATCACAACTAACAATGTGAACCAGCATTCAGGAAAGTTTTATCCTTTATAAAGCATTTATTTAGTAACTTTGTCCCCTGAATTTCCACTCTCACAATATGTTCTTCCTGTTAGGAAACTGCTGGTTCTTAAGATGGGATTTCTAGGCCAATATTTATAGGGATTCTGTCATCAAGCAAATGACACACCCATATACTAAGGAATGAAATGCTGAATTCAGAATTTTCTGAGGAATGCTTGTATGTAATTCCTATGCATGGTCCATTTCCACTGCATTGTTTCCTGGTTCTCTGTGATGAAGCAATTTGCTGATTAGACTGAAGCAAGTAAAAAATACTGGTCTACAAGGGATAGTTTCAATAGTCTCCTTAGCCCAGGCATTTACAGAAGATCTAATATTTGAGAAGAAGATTTCACTAGCTCCATCTCCTTCCATTGCTAGGCAGAGAGGATTTCATGTTAAATTAAAACCTGAAAAAAAATCAATGTTCCAATCATACGGAGGGACTCTGTTGTTCTCAATACATGGAGAAAGACAGTGGAAGAGGCAGGGAGTAGTGTGCTCCCTCTCCACACATGTTGACTTTGATCCTTTTTGTGAACTCTTGAGTAGGACTCTTCTCACACATATTTTATATCACAAGGCAGCTTCAGGTCCAGAAATAGTTGGTCTAGCAAATGACTCACCTAGGGCGAACTGATTTTTTCTCCAGATGAAAGAACAGGTGGCAAATTTCTAGGCTACTTTAACCCAGTTTTCCTGAAACTTCTGATATATAAATGAAATTTTAATTGAAACTGAATAAATTCCTCACACTATAAGTAAATCTGGTTAAAGATGGCCAATGATATCTTGCTGCCTACAGAATGAACTGATTTACCTCTCCAAATCCATTTACAGAAGATGACCAGAGTAGCAAACAAATCTTATTTCAACACTGATGATGAGATCACGAGACACGATCCTTCATCACCTGTGAGTATGGCTGGCTAGCTGAGGGGTGGCAGAGCAAGCCACATGGAGCACAAAGTTGTGACGTTCAACAGAGAAACACAACACCTGCTGTCACTTGTGGCTTCTAGTGATTGTAGGCCTAATGGTAGGATTGGCCTTGACCTGCCAATTTGTGATCTATGTGAGTAAAGACACTAGTAGGCACACTTCACAGTGCATACATTCAGCCTCCGTGAATAATGGGCAATATTAATCACAACAGAGAAAGGTAGGAGAGTGTAGAACTATTGGGTTTATCTCTGTTCTTCTCCTCACAGTATGGTAATCCCAGGGTGGCTGTGGAGAATGAAGGAGGAGAATTTAAGTTCAGTGGGACTTACTCCCACTGAACTTAAGTGTGAACCAAATTACCTGTTCTCATAAGGCTGAATAAAAACACCATTCCATTTACAGGTGAAAAATGGTGTGAGGATTTGGGGGTAATTCTTCAAGGAGGATGGAGTTCTATAAAAGGTTTATGGGAGAGGGCTTCATTTAAATGCTACTAGAAGTATAGGAACCCAGTGGGGAGGCACTCTTTAAGGGAGGTCACTCATTTGCACAAATGCTTTCAACCCACGATGATTATTCACCATCAGAAAAAGCTGACTAGAAGAAGAGACTCTTGAAAGACAGGTTCTTACACAGGCAAAGCCTCCTCCACTACCTATGGAGCTTAGAAGGCTCTCAGGAGCTTTTAAGGGTGCAATCTATTTATTCCATAAGGCAAGCATTACTAAAGCTTGGCATTAGTGGTGATACTAAGCAAACAACTGAATATTTGCAAATTTTCTCATCCATGATGAGAAAGGATGTCTTGACATATCTTGATACAATGCAAGAGTTTTTGTTACTTTTTCAATTATTTTCCCAGTTTAAGACTTTTTTTTGGCAAAAATTTCACTAGTATAGAAAATGATTTGTTATACACACAACCTTGCATATACAAAAAAATTACTGCATGTGCAAAATACATTTTTGTATTGCACAAGAACATACTTTGCACAAACATGTTTTTATGCAATGAAATTTTCACAAAAACGTCCCAGTGTACAAAACTAATTGAAAAATGCACAAAAGGTCTAGCAATCTTGTTCACGCATGACCAAAAATAAGCATATAACCCCTGGAGATACTGCACTAAGCTTCTAACATTAGTTGGCATTATTATATTAATGGGTCTAAAGTATACTAAGGCCAGTTAAAACATTAACTTTTATATATCAATCAGTATTGTTGGCCCAGCCATCAATAGACATCATGAAAAGACATCATGATTTTTGGAGTCCATAAGGTTACAAAGGAAACGGTAGGAATCCATGAAAGAGTGTTTTCGAATGGTACATGGGTCTACCCCACTGCCCAAAGTTGCTCTGAGCAGAATACATTCCATGCAAATGCATGCAGTACAGCCCCCACTTGCAGTCCCACCCTCTGCTATGTGCCAGTTGCCATGCATCCCGATGACTGAATGGAAAATATGAGACTGGGGGAGGACACCTCACATTAGGCCTAAAAATGGACCTACCTGGACATTTTCCCCACACTGTAGGCCTTACCTTAAAGAGGGACATTCACACTGAAGCAAACTTGAAAGAGAGAACATTCACACAAAAAGAAATTTACTTGGCCGGTACTTTCTAGTGTTCCCATTTCTGTTACTGAAGGACACTGCATTTTAAGAAGGGATTTATTTTATTTTATTTTATTTTATTTTACTTTATTTGCCACAGTCAAACTGCAAGGTCATAATCCCAATGCTAGGACAGGTCTGGTATGAAACTGTATATGGAATATTATGACTTCAAAGAAGCAGAACAGGAAGAAGAAAAAAAACCCTAGTTAAAATGCACATCATTTTTGGCACAGCATTTGTTAAAGGTCATTAAAAAGTGAAAACACACACAGCAAATTTCTATAAGGTTCTTTCTGTTTAAAATGTTGTCTCCAGAAAGAAAGTCCCTCTTTAAGGATTTCAGCCATATTTCTTTGCAACCTGGTATCTGCTGCAACATGACTGTTCTGTTATTTTAAAGGAAGATCTACAAAAGTGGGGCTTGCAACAAAATGTTGCAGTGTGCAGCAGTTGTTGTTTAGGGTTCTATCCACTCCATTTCCCATCTGGTTTTCCATTTCCCCAGCTCCACAGTTAGTCACCATTCCATGGCCACTGAGCATGTACAGTCCTCACTGGGTTTTGTGTGTGTGTTGTGTGTGTTTCCCCACTCCCTTAAGTTTTCCTTTTCTACAGAGGTTTTCAGATTTCTGGAAACCTTGTGGTTTCCCAGAGCCTACCAACACCTCCCTCTTGATGAAACTTTGACTACAACAAATGCCCTCATCAACTAGGGAGCAGGTATATGGAATATTTATTTTCATCTGCAGAGTATAACTGTTCACTCCAGTATAAACTACTGGAAATGGTTACACAGCACCGAAGTTTCACATATTTTTAGGCAGGCAGAGATGTCGCTGCACAGTTTTCAAATACATTAGTAATGGAAGCCTTTGGAAAAATTTGTTGAGATTTTTTTTCTCACGAGAAAAGAAATCAGCTGCCAACATTTGCCAGGTATGGGGACTGGATACTTCTTTTTTGTTTGTTTGTTTGTTTTCTTTTCCTTCTACTGAAAACTTTTGCTGCAGCACAATGCTGAAAAAACATGACATTGCTGGCATCCTTAAAACAAGGCTTACAAGGAGCAAGAATGCTGCATGGGCTGATTTGAATGTAATATAGCAGTTTAGAATTCAGCAATTACAAACTGGACCATGTCACCAGTGACCTATGAGCAACGGGTGCTGGGAAACCTCATCCTAACTCCGTGGTGCTGATGCACCTATGATTTCATTTATGATTTCATTTAAGACAAAGAAGGACTGGGATTAGTAATCTAACTGTCTTCACATAGGCAAGTGCAGTCCACCCATCAAACTGGAGTTCTGCACAGTTTAGCAGCAAATTTATACATTATCTGGTTGTCTGCCTGCCTGGAACAGCAATGCAGGGGTTTGTGTCAATTTGACAAACACTTAAGGGGATGTAATTTACACCTGGCAGACTACATTGTCCTTCTGGTGGTGGTAGTGGTGGTGATGGTGATGATGACCTTCATCATCATACCTCTCTTTGGAAAACCCTCAGAATTACTGCTCCTAAAGATATCATCCCCAAACCAGAAAAAAGTAAGGTGCTTAAATCCAATTGTCCCCTCATGGCTTCAAAACTTTCTTGGATTTTTTTCATCTCTGTCCTTAAAAACATTTTTTTGGATCAGACTTGGTGTTGGTTCAGACAACTAGTCTACAGGTCCCTTTCCCCTTGCAAAACATCTGCCTTTTGCCTTGCCCTACCCTCAATAGAGCCGAGGTCAGAACCCTTTCATACAACAGAATCATAGAGCCATAATTCCACTTTATCTGCCATGGAATCCTGGGATTTGCAGTTTCAGGAGGGTACTTAGGATCCTCAGCCACACAATTCTAATGCATTACCTAACTACAAGCTTCAGGATTCCACAGGACGTTGCTATGGCATTCAAAGTGGAAGCATAGTGTTATATTAGCGTAGTGTGAATGGGCCCCCATTCTGAGGACTTACACATCGTGTTCTATCTCCTGTAAGGAAAGGCCAGGGAGAGTATATTCAGTGTGAATACAAAGAGTCATTCCCATTATTATTGTTTTGATATTGTTCTGTCAAAAAGTTAGCATCTCAACCATCACTGCTACAAACAGTGATACAGAAATGCTGTGAGAGTCAGTTAGGATCACCAGGCTGCATATGGGATGGGGTTCCTTTAATTTAAATAATTAACAGATCCTGGATCAGGAAGAAATGCCATAAGGTTCCCTTGGGCATAACTATGGGAGGTCTCCTTCATCAGCGGCAACTTCCCCACCTTCTAGCTGCTATGGCCTCCTCACAGCATGACTATTTACTGGCTGGTGGAGACTGTGGGGTAGAGAGCAGAGAAACATCTAGCTTTGTTCATGTAGTTAGCCCACAGCTAAAAGGTAGTTTTGGGGATGTAGGAGTGAGGTAGCAGAAATGTTGTGGTTTTGCCTGACTGAAATTTATGGTCTCCCTTCCTGACACAGGATCAGAAGTAGGTCCCCCCAACTTCACCCCATTCTTGTCAAGTGCAATGTGACTCTCACAAATTTGTTTGTTTATTTATTTATTTATTTATTTATTTATTTATGGGATTTATATCCCACCTTTCTCCCAAAAATGAGATTACAATTTTAAAAGGTAAAACTAAAACTAAAACATAAGTTCATCCAAACACCCATCTTGAGTGAATAACCAACATACTGCTTTCAGTCAGGCTTTACTAACTAGCTGGAGGCCAATTGACATTATATCTTTTTGGAATTTTTGATATGGAGATGAGTTGTTGGTCCTTGTAAGTCTAACACTGGAAGCAGGGCTTGCACAGTAAGGAGGTCAAGATGGGGAAGATCACATCTGCCAGTGAGAAAAAGAGACCGCTGGCATTAATGGTAATGATGTAGATGATTAGCAAAATGGTCCTTGTTCATTATAGGCAAGGCAAAAGGAGAATTCAAGGAGTGCAAGGACCCAAGAGAAGTATGACAGCTTTCCTGCATGCTTCCTGGGGGATTCCTTTCAGTGTAAGCCAAGCCCATCAACTTAATGTCTGGGAGAAAGAGCACATACTCCTTCAAAATAAAGGTGCTCGCCAGCCTAAGTGTTTTGTTTGCCCACAATATAAGATCAAGTTTGAAAGTTTACTTAGGAAATCTCTTGCAGTAAGACCACAAACCTCCTGACACCAGTTCAGCTATTTCCTAATTAATTTGCCTCCTTCCAACAGCATTGCCAACTGCAATTTGTTTCCTCCTGTGAATAGGAGCCATCGAGAACTTACAACCAATCTAGCTAATAATGGGAATTCATATTCCCTAGGATTCACTTCTTTTCCTCCCACAGTGGGATTTCCTGAGAAATTAAGTGCCTCAGTAATCACCTTTGCAAATACTAACTTTCAAATTATCTTCCAAAACAAAAGTATGGCAAACACAAGTTGAGGAAAACCATCTGCTATGACATCTTTCGTCACATGAGGAAGTACCTCGGGGAAAATGATAAATGTTTTATCTACTTTGACTCTAAAAGTCTCCTCCCAAAATAGGACTAGGAATCATGTGACCCTACAGATACTTTTAAACTGCAAGTCCCAGCAGCTCTAGTTAGGATAGTGAATGGTGAGCAATGCTGGGATTTCTAGTCCAGCAACAACTGAAGGGCCACATTTTTCTCACCCGTGTCATAATAATTCTAAACTCGTTTGACTATTTGTGCTATTATAACATTTTACAATCTGGAAGAAACCAGCCCAGAATACTGACTCTGGCAGAGTTACGAAAGGCAGTATCCTCTGGGTGGCCATGGAAGATTTTGTTGCGATTGTGGTCCAAATGATATTTATCAAAACAATTGCAAATGACATAAAGAATTATCCACTACTAGTGATAACTGATTAGAAAGAGCAAGGCTAGAGCAGTGGATCAACCAAAGATACAGTGAGCAGCCTTCTCTGTGGATAGATATTTAGTGTCACAGCAGACTTTCATTATTTACTGTATACTTTGTACTATTTACTGTTTACTTTGTATACATAGGAGATCTGTTCTAGACCCTCCACCCCTGTGTTTGGCAAAAAATGCAGGACCTCAAGTCCCGTTGATTTCTATTGCTGCATGAGCCATTTTAACTCCCCGGACTTGCTATGCGCAGAAGCTTAAGTCCGCGTATGGCAAGCCAGTGTATGGAGCGGGCATGCTGTATTTATAAATGGTGGCCTTCTAAAATCACAGAAACTCTAGAAGTTATTTTGCAGCAAGCTAAAGTCAGAATGTTTCCAGTTTTGGAACTGGATGCAATTGTGTAACCACCCAGGCACCTGGCTTTTTAAAAGAAAGCTGACGCATCATCTGTGGGTGAGGAACAAAATATATGTTGGGGATGGATGGGAATAAAACCACTGGAGCTACAACTGGAAACTTTTGTTTCTATCTAAAGCTGACCCATGTGATGAGCTGTTAGAAATACTGGTGAAATCAGTGTATTCTTTGGTTCTGGTAGTCCACTGTCATTTCCTGGACAGGAAGGTCTATAAATGACTTCCTGTTTGGGTTGGGATCTTGCCTGAGCATTAAGGTTCTCCTGACTTATCTTGGATTTTTGTATATTCTTTAGCTCCTGGACTGGTTCTGAACCCTGACTCTTTGTTCACCTTTGAGAAATGCATACAGCTCAAACTGGGAACATATCTTGGGCTTACGAGTTACCACCACCTCATCCCACACATCTATGCCTGTATTCCTTTTGGGCTTCACAAAATTCTAGTGTTTCATTACTGGACAAGTCCCCTTCACTACAGGTTGCAAACTCATAGAGGTGTTCAATAGATGACCTAATCAGATGAGCGGGTGCCTTGGTTTTACACTGAATGTACCAGTCTAATGGATCCATATAATTATCTAAAGTGGTTTTTGCCATCACAGATCGCTATTCCTACATGCAGCCTACTGGCAGTAGAAGCAAAAACCTTAGAAGTGTAGTATATCCAGCTCTGGGCAACCCTTCCATCCACCACTCACAGGACTTGGTGCCTTCCTTGACTAAGTGTTGTTTTTAGTAAGAGCAAGAATAAAAAATCATTCAAGAGGGTTAATGATAACAGCCAGCAAATGATATATTTAATCATAATCTTTTCATAGGAAAAAACTGATGATCAAAGGGAAATGTATGTAAGTTCATTAGAACTCTGTATTTAACTCATTTTTTTCCTTTTTATCAAAGGCCTTTAAAATGTAATAGAGGGTTTAGAAAAGAACAGAATCAACAAAGAATGAACAGTTCTGCTTACAGTTAAATGACATCAGTAATCAGAACTGGATCAAATTAACAAACTGAGTTTAAATAACAGAAATTAATGAGAATACTTCCAGGTGGGGTGTGTGGATTCCTACATGTTCTGCTCTTTCATCATTCAACACATCTTGACTTTCATCTGATGTACACTTTTAGTTACATATATTGATAGTGGTTGCCATGAAAGAGATTAGTAATTAATCTGAATGTCTCATTCATCCAAGATATAACTTGTTTATAGTCATTCAATGACCATATGTATGAAACTGCCCTAAGACTACAAATACTGGAAACAATTTAAAAATACCAACTTGAATATTTTGGATACCATAAACCTGACCCTACTGTAGAGTCTACTGAAATATCCAGGGGAAGTAATGTCAAGCAGTAGCTGGCCAAGTGAATTCTCTGAGATTATGTTTCCATGGCATTAGAAACAAGTGTTGTTGGTACCATTTGAGAGTCTCCATCAATCAGTCAATCAATCAGTCAATCAATGTATATTGCAACACTGTTCAAGCAGCTACACAAATACAATAGCACAGCAAAATAGGAACAGAGCCCAAGAAAACTTGAAGCTTCTTAAATCCTATTTTTAAAGATGATATCATGTAGAAATGTGTACCAATGACATTCTGAGCCCAGGGATCACCTATGGAATAAAGGAGCACTGAGTCAAGACAGAAGCCTCTCAGGTTCTATCAAAATCCACTGATTTCCAGGACTAGATTTCTAGTCAAGAGAGAAGCTGCTAGAAATATTCTTAGCCCATACAACCAGCCAATCAGTCAATCAATCAATGCACTTTGATTGGAGAGGGGGAGAAAAGGAGTTGATTTTTTGTGTAGACTGTAGAGGATACATTTGCTATAAAACAAAAGTGAAAGCAGACTGAAATATTCCTGAACTCATAGGTATGTCCCTCAATTAAAGTCTTTTCTCTTTGTTGTTTTTGTAAATACCATAGATTAGGAACTTGATCCACAGCTCAAAACTTCCCTGGTGTAGAAAGTGTAGCATTATATATTTGGAGTGAAAGCACATTCCAGTATGGATATATTTTGACCAGAGATACCATGGAAACATAAGAGTAAATTCATGTTCAGACTAAGGGGGGTTGCAGACTGCCAGAAATAGTGCAAATTGAGTCCACTTTTAGGGTTAGGGTTAGTGCTAGGGAATAATGGGAATTATTTTTTTCCCTGAGACATTGAGCCTTCTCTGTCAGAGAGCTCTGGTGCCACAATAAAATACAGTTCCCATGATCCCCTAACCCTAACCCTAACCCTAACCCTAAAAGTGGACTCAATTTGCACTATTTCTGGCAGTCTGCAACCCCCCTAAGTAGATGATAGTCAACATATGGTTATCCTACCTGTGACCTTAGTGATGAAAAGTGGCAGTGGGATATGATGCCTAATCGGTTTATGATCAAAAATAACAGCTTTAGATTGTCAAGATATCAACTGAGAACAGGTATCCTCTATGTAATTTAACACGTGGGTTACTTTTTAAAAAAGGATTCCATGAGTTCTTTGGTTGATAATAAAGATGAACTGAACATTTTCACAATCATTGTATCAGTCATGAACATGACACTTACCTCTGGAGAAACCAACTGCCTGACTATATTTAGCACAGTGCATATTTTGCCATATTAGCTTTTACAATATTCCACTCTTAATAAGATGATGGAAATCAACCAGCTGTTACATTACACACTTTCAACCACTTTCCCTATACAAACTCAGATCACTACTTACAATCCGAGGTTTGAAGGGTGGCTTGATTTTCCTTTGTTCTAGAAGAACCCAGTCGATTTCTTTAAAGAATGGGTGTTGCTTAATGGCATCTTCACCGTTCTGGGATGCCACACAACCAAGTCGCTTATTTGGATTTTTTGTCATGAACTGGAAGAAAAACAAAAGTATCAAATATTATATTGTTTGTGAGGGACGACTGCACTGAAGCTGGGGCCATCAAGCCAAGGCTCTTGAAACACAGGAAGGCCCTTACTTGTCTTACTTTCTGTAGTGATATTACAACCAACCAGGAGTATGTATTTTGGGCTTAATCAGGCACAATATAATTATTTCAGATATTACATGGCAATAAACCACAGTTGATCCCAGCCATCAGATTAATATACTTGTCTAACTTAAATTTTTACTGCATTCACACATTACAGTTCTCTGTAGATGCAAAAGAAAGATATACATGACTGCAAACATACTTCATGACTGTAATGTATAACTGAACATGTGTAAGGTCTTTCTATTCTGTCTGACTAAGGGCCTTTACAGACTGCCAGAAATAATGCAGCTTGAGGCCACTTTAACTGCCCTGGCCCAATGCTAGGGAATCATGGGAATTGTATTTTTTCCTGGGACATTGAGCCTTCTCTGTCAGAGAGCTCTAGTGTCACAATAAACTACAATTCCCATGATTTCTTAGCACTGAGCCAGGACAGCTAACGTGGCCTCAAGCTGCACTATTTCTGGAAGTCTGTAAAGGCCCCAAATCTCCCCTATTCATCCTATTCATCATGGGATAAGGCTACAGCTCAGCCACAGAATATATAGAGCTTTGCATATAAAAAGTCCCAGATTCAACCCCTGACAACTGTAGGGAGGACTCACTAAATAAAAACGCAGAAGAACAGCTGTCTCTACATTGTTGGTGGAAACTGCCCCTGAGACACAGCATAGATGGGTAACTAGTAGTACTCCAGATGTTGTTGGACTGCAACTCTCATGATCCCTCATGACTGGCTATTCTGGCTGCGGCTGATGGAAGATGTGGTAGAATAGCATCTGGAGGGGTACCCAGTGGTGAGCTAGATGGATCAATGATTTTACAGGGTCAGGGAGGGTCAGGCAAGAGGGGGCTAGCCCCTTCTGAAATAATGACAAAACAGAGACAACATGACTCATATGAAGTTGTGTCTCCTCATGAATTATCAATCAAAAAAGCATTAAATGATTAAGCACTAAGAAATGTTAAGATAATGGTTGCTGTTGAGTCCTTCCAGGACTAATAAAGTCTGGCTGCAGTCTATCCTATGCACACTTACCTTGGAGTAAGCCATACTGAACATGTGGAAGGTACTTTTAAGCATACACAGGACTTGTAAAAGTCTTCATATTTAAGGATGTTTCATTGATAGTACCTGGGAAAAGTAATTTGCTCCCCATCCCTGCAGGTACCTGCAGACAGGTAAAATTAAAAACCTGCCTGCCAATGTTGGGACCTCACCACAGCTTAAAAATAGTTCTAGGGACCCTGATTCCTACCAGCTCCAGCCAGCTTGGCCAGTGGTGAGAGACAGATTATCACAAT
>CM034701.1:370884818-370896408 GCA_020142125.1 Phrynosoma platyrhinos | reverse complement strand
TCTGCAAAGGCCTATAGTCACTTTTGAAAAAGTAACATGCCAGATGATAGTGTTGCTAAATTCTATTTTTATTGGACTGAGTAATGCTTGCCTATTACTCTTAGGGCATTACTCTTTTACTTTTTAGAGGTTCTTTGGGAGGATTTGAATTTTTAAGTGTTTTTTTTAAAGTGAGCCAATAGTAAATAAAAAGTAATGTAACCAATGAGTAGCACAACAAGCTGTTCTCATGTAATGAGAAATAAGCATAACTAATGGGCTGTCTTTTAAACTTGAGAAGTTCTCTTTTAAAACTTGAAAAGTTATCTTTTAAAACCAACAAGTTTTTAAAAGTTACTTTCTAAGCCCCGGTGAAGGATGGTTGGTGTTACAGTTCACCAACATCTGGGGGACTACAGTCTTCTGATCTCTACTAGAGATGCCAAGGATAATTTTAGGCCCTTCTGCATGCAGAGCTAAGCAACAGTTCCTCAATTCCCTGTGTTATTCTCCACTTTCAAGGGAATCAAGGCTAAGCCTTAAAGAAAGGTTTTGAATTCCCAGAAGTCACGAGATACTTAAACATTTTAATAACTTCTGGGCTATCTAATGTCAAGAAACCTCTGGAAATGGATGGGACCTCTGCCAAGAGAGCACAGCAAAAATTTCAGTTTTGCTCTAGAGAAACTAAATCTTAGAGTCTCATAGCTTTTAGTTTTCAAAGCATACATGGGTTGCTGAGATTGTATAATATTTCATGAAGATTTAGATAACTAGTGCAAAGAAATGAATACTGCAGCAACGAAAACAATTTTCATGTACAGCAAAGGCTATTCTACAAAAGTGATTGAAAAATGCTTTTAGAAGTCTAAGCAAGACTTTGATTTACAGGGCCTGATGAAGAAAACCCATGTCTAACAGTACAATGTAAGGAAACAAAGTGTTCCAAGACTAATCCCTTGTTAATATTCGGCAGTCAAATACATAGACGCCCCTCCATTTCCTCTGCTTTTCCTGCTCCTTGGTTTAACTGCATGCCACTAAAGTATAAGAAAAAGAAGGAAAACACAAGATTCAAACACTAAGCCAACTCTAAAATTCACTAAGAAATTTTTTTCCTGTTACTTTCTTTTGGTAAATAAACCATGGATACGATACAGTTTTTGATGCATCCAGATTAATTAAAAAGAAAGTCCCAGATTTTATTCCTGTTCTTTCTGATTTTATTTTGGAGATCTATATATGTTTTGCTTATCCCAGAATATCTTTTGTCATCTCCTTGTACAATGAGACTTTTTATATCAGTTCCCCAGGTCAGTTTATTTTAACCCAGTATAAAATCAGAAAGAACAGGAACAAAATCTAGGACTTTTCAGTCTTGAACTGCTCTTTCTTAATTTCATCTGAGGTTATGAAACAATACACTAGATGCTTCCATGCACCATGAAATCCATGGGTCACAGAGTTAATTGAAATCATACAACCTCATGGAATTCATGGTGAGGCCTTCCTGTGTTCCTCTGCATCAGAAGATCTTTTATCCTAGGCTCCAATCCAACTCTATGTCAGTACTTGGGTGGTGTATTTTTTTTTTTTTTTTTTTTTGGGTATGGATTCCACTTCACTAGCTTTTTCTTCAAAGCAACTGGGGCTGCATTCGCAATGGAGAAATAATCCAGTTTGACACCACTTTAACTGCCATGGCTCAATGCAGTGGAATTCTGGGATTTGTAGTTTGGTAGGGCACCAGAGTTCGCTGACAGGGAAGGCTAAACATTTCACAAAACTCCCGTTCCCAGAATTTCACAACATTCAGCCATCGAAGTTAAAGCAGTGTCAAACTAGATTATTTCTCCAGTGCAGATAGAGCCCGGGTTTACATTCAGGGTGAAAAGTCTCAGGTTTTCCCGGAAGTCCTATATTTCTTGACTTACTTCTCTTATATGATACAATGGACACTTTAAAATACAACTTCCAGAAGATAAGAGGGCAAGATGTTGTTAGCATCTCAGAGTTAGAGGCCCCTGAACCTAAAACAGAGATGAAAGGAAGAAGCGAAGCCAATACAGGGCCAGCCCAAGACATTTTGCTGACTGGAGCATAGTGAAGATGGCTCCCATCTTCCATCTTCCATTCTATAAAGAAAAACTGAGTAGATTGGTAGGAGAATCTTACTTCATCACTTGAGATGGGATCAAATCTTCCACCACACCTAAAGAGCACAGCTACAGGACAAGACACATGACACACATAGCTCTTCTCCTCTAAGGCAGGGGAATGGCTATGGGATATTAGTGGAACAGCCGGGCTGGGTGGGGGCATTGCTGCAGCTGCCTTCCAACATCTGCACCCTGAGATAGCTGCCTCTTTGAGCCTAACAATAGGGTGGAAAAATACCCACTCTTGGAAAGCAGACATTGGATCTTGATAAAGCTGGTGGCACAATGATTTCCTAGAACAGTGGTTTCCAAGCTTCAGTCCTCCAGATGATATGAATTTCAGTTCCCATAATTCCTGACAGTTGGCTAAACTGACTGGGGCTTCTGGGAGCTAAAGGCCAAAACAAATGCAGGACCAAAGGTTCATAGAATCACAGAATCGGGAGAGACCACAAGAGCCATCCAGTCCAACCCCCTGCCATGCAGGAACTCAAAATCAAAGCATTCCCTAACAGATGGCCATCCAGCCTCTGTTTAAAGACCTCCAAAGAAGGAGACTCCACCACACTCTGAGGGAGTGTGTCCCACTGTCAAACAGCTCCTACTGTCAGGAAGTTCCTCCTAATGTTTTGATGGAATCTCTTTTCCTGTAGCTTGCATCCATTGTTCCGGGTCCTGTTCTCTGGGTAAGCAGAAAACAAGCTTGCTCCATCCTCAAAAAATCCCTTCAAATATTTAAACAGGGCTATCATATCACCTCTTAACCTTCTCCAGTCTAAACATACCCAGCTCCCTTTGGGAACCACTGGCCTAGAACCAGAAGGAAGTTGAAGTATACAGAGGTAGCAGAGAGTGCTATAACTCCAGCTATTGCTTCCTACAGCTCTCTGATGAAAATTTTCTTGGTAGTTGCTTCCAAGCTTTGGAACTCCCTAAAGAAGGAGGCAAGGCTGGTCCATTCTCTGTTGGCCTTCTGTCACTAGGCAAAGGCCTTTTCAGTCAGACAGGACTTCAGCATCAAGGCATGGATAATACAGTATAGAACTGTGAATGACTGGGCACTGTTGCTTTGTTTTATTTCTTTTTTCATACAGTATTACTGATGTGTTTAACTGTGTTAGAAAATGTGTTTTTATATTTTAATTGTATTTTTTTCTTTTTCTTTTTTTTCCCATTTGGGTTTCTACTAGTGTTAGCTGGCTTGAGTTCCATTTTGGCATAAAGGCAGGCTATGAATGTAATTTTAAAAAGCAGCAGAGAGTAGAGAATTGGTATTTGATCAGAAGGCTTCTTGTACAAGTCCTGCTTCTCTTCCATGAGACTTCTCTTAAAGTAGCATAGCATGGCAAATATATGCATGTCTGCAGGAGCCAGGGCTGGTCATCAGTCCTACAAAACAGACTGATAATGAAACAATACAGCATGGGGAAGGAAGTAGTTGTCTATGCCAGGATCTGGGAACCTACTCCCATTTGGGAACTATTGGTTCGTGAAAGATCTTTATGAGAGAAATTGTTACAATTTCACAGACGCTTCCATTCACAGAAACCCTTGGGTGGGTGAGTAGCAGTCATTTACACCTGTCTTTTTAGTATAGACCAAATATATCTTGCAACCCAGTTTTTCAGTGTGGAGGGCTTCTCATCAAAATTCCAGCCAGCCATGTCTCTTCTTGGATACTCAGTTCCTCCCTCCTTCCTTTGTGGCTTCTGGTTTCCTGTGGTCAGAATTCTGTGCGCAGTGAGCATGTTTAGCTCTGAACAGCTTGTTTTGGGAGAAGGAGTGGCTTTCCTTCCTGAGATTTTTTTTTTTTAATGCTGGAGATCTTTTCTACTTTTGCAAACCTCTGGTTACCCTTATAATTGCTGGTATTTCTCTCTTGTGTGTTCCTACTGTTGTTTTTCAGAGAACAGAAAACTTGTATTATTATTTGCAGGTAGTTGGAAATGAATTTTTAAAATGTGTCTTAAAAGTTAGTTCAATGTCAGAATCAATCTAACATTTCTAACATTTGTATTAAATATATCTGATGAAAAATGGGCATGTCAGTGATTATGTTTATGGTCCTATTTGGTTCAAAGAATCTACTTCATCGCATGTCGTTTTAAATTGAATCAAATATCCTGTGCTGTAGCCGGGAGGCGGGATGGAGGGGGGAATTACTGCAAGCTAAACTGTTGCTGAATCACCAGCCGCCATCAGCTCAGATCCAAGCCAGGCTCAGCCAGTGCTTTTTAGAAACCGTAATGCTTTCTGGCTTCTAAAAAGCACTGGCTGAGCCTGGCTGGGACCCAGGCTGATGGCGACTGGCGATTCAGAGGCAATTTAGCATGCGATAATCCCTGCCTCCATCCTGCCTCCCAGCTGTAGCCCGGAAGACTTGATTTGATTTAAAATGACTGCAATAATGTTGAATAATTAATTTTTTTAACACAGCAGAATGGGGATATTTTTTTGATCAAGTGACTCTCACACACTCTTAACTGCACTATCTATGACCATTTTAATGGACCAAAAAGACCAAAATCTACTAAACTAACTTCACAACCATATTCATAATCTTCATAATCTTCATAACTTCATAATCATATGAAAAATTAATCATAATCATATGAAAACTTCATAATCATATAGCCTTCTAGATTTTTTGGACAACATCTCCCAGCATTACCATTGGGTAAGCTGGCTGGGGCTGCTGGGAGATGTAGTCCAGCAACAACTATAGGGCTGCATGACTTCCACCTTGAGTCAATGTAGTTAAGGACTGGATTACCAGTTTGTTGAATCTGGCTTGGATTGGGGCCCAATATAAACATGTAGACCGTATTTCTTTAATTACATAATCCTTTCCCCTCTATAGCAGCCGTGCAATATGCAGTGTCAGCCTGATAAGGTACTTCAGTTTGCTTGTGTTTTTTTCCTCCTTCCTGAAACATGATTCTCAAGTGCATAGTTTTATACAGTAATACAGCCGAAAGGAACACAAACATTTTGTCCCTTTCCCACAAGAAGTGTAATTCATCCCGGACCCTTTTAATACTGTCATCGGCCCTCTGAACTGTGGTTGAACTCCCAGTGGTGGATGTCCTTTAACTGTTGTAGGAAAATTCAAGTTGAAGAATAAAGATAGATATTTTTTTAAAAAAGAAAAGGGTAGAGGGAGATGGTGTCTTACAGCTTTCAAAATGCTGACAGCTTCTTTGCTAAGCCACACTGGATACAGGACATCATCATGTAAGATGGACTCAAAGAGGTCGTCTTCATTGTCAGCTTCAAAGGGGGGTTGCCCGGCCATCATTTCATACATGAGAACACCCAGTGCCCACCAGTCTACTGAGGGACCATATTCTAATTCCTGGAGGATCTGTTAGGAAAACCAAGAGAGGAGAAGGGAGGAAAAAGATGGGGAGAAAACTGATTAATGAACAAGTTTGGGATTTTCCATTCTTATTTCAAGAAGAACTGAATTAGGGATGTGTACTCCCCCTTCCTTTTTTCTTTGGTAACAGTTCATGAGTTCCACCTACAAACTTGAAAACATTTGAATATTTCCTACAGCTCCATAGAAAAACCATTAAATATGTGCTGGCCCAAATCCCCCAGGGTTAGTCCCAATTAGAGTAGATAAATGGGATTTCCTACCTGTTGACTGATCATTCAACAATTGATTTAGTGGGTCTGCTTTACTTGGGACTAACCAATAAGAGTCAGGCACTGAACATTCATCTATTAAAATTATTACTTATTTTTATTTATTTCATTTATACGCTGCCTTTCTCCTGGAGGGACCCAAGGAGGATCACAGATATAGAAAATTATATTCTATATATCTTAATATATTACTTGTAAAATTAGAATTGGACAGTGAAGAAGCTGATAGGAAGACAATCAACTAATTTTAAATGTGGTACTAAAGGAGAGTTTTATGGATACCATGAACAGCCAAAAAGACAACTAAATGGTTCCTAGAGCAAATCAAGCCTGAATACTCCCTGGAAGACAAAATAATTAGGGCAATAATACTTTGGGCATATCATGAGATGACATGACTTTTTGGAAAAGCCAATAGTGCTTGGTAGGTAAGAGCCAGCAAAAAATGAAGTAGACCATATTACAGCTGGACTGAATCATTCAAGGAAGCCATAGCCCTGTGTTTGAAAGACCTGAACAGGGCTGTGGATA
This sequence comes from Phrynosoma platyrhinos, assembly GCA_020142125.1. NCBI lineage: Eukaryota > Metazoa > Chordata > Lepidosauria > Squamata > Phrynosomatidae > Phrynosoma > Phrynosoma platyrhinos. Next base: position 370,890,088 of record CM034701.1, on the reverse strand, counting down.
ACAGGGTGAGTTGATGCTCTCTCTTTCCTATGTTCACCATAAATCAACGACAGCAATTAACAAAAAATATAGTTAGCCCTCTGTATCAATGGATTCTTTATCCACAAGTTCAAGCATTCATGGCTTAAGAATATTCCAAAAACATATAAATCCCAAAAGGCAAACCTTGACTTTGCCATTTTGTATAGGTGATACCATTTTACTATGCCATTGTATTTAGTGAGACTTGAGCATCCATGGATTTGGTATCTATGGCGGGTTCCTGGAACATGGGCCCACTGTATCAGAAAACCAGGGCAACCTGATGAAACTGAAAGGACCACATATTTATCTTTGTTTCCATAGTACTACCTCCCCGCAGCAACAAGAGGTAGTAGGATAACATTATATCAAAGAGTCCTGATATGATGCATCATGAAAGCAGGGACTGACTGTTAACCATCAGCATTGTAGCTCATGAGTATTCTCTTCCCAGTATGAAACAACCATAGGGCACTCAGTTTATTTAGGACACATAATGTGGGGCTGGTTAACCAGATATTGGCCCTGAATATATCAACATCATTCCCTGGTTCATACATGCCCATGGCTTTATAACGTCATCCCTACATTAGCCAGAAATAACCATATACATGGAATTATAGTAGATCCTAAAATCTTAGCAGCTCCAATAAATATCACAGAGATAATGAGAATGGTTGTAGTCCTCTGAGGCTACAGAGCAGTGCAGTCCCCTAATCCTGTGGCAATGTAGTCACCAGCATCCGCAAATCTAAATATGACTGCACGGAAGGAATTTGGGGAAGAGATTCTCTGTGTATGCTACTATAATAAGAAGATTATAGTTTCTCCATATATTTAGATGCAAAATGCTATACCTCTGGAGCTATGTAGTCTGGCGTTCCACAAAAGGTAGTAGTCGTTACTCCATTTAAGATCCCTTCCTTGCACATTCCAAAGTCAGCTAGTTTGCAATGGCCTTCTGCATCAAGAAGAATATTGTCCAGTTTCAGGTCCCTTGAATAAGAAACAAGGAAGAAGGTTATCCCACTTTAGCAAAAGAAGCATAATTCTTTCAAAAACCTTGCCTCTTCTTATTTGTTTACTTAACAGAAGCATTTAGATTACGTAAGTACAGAATCAGATTTGCCACATATGTGCTTGTATATAATACACACACTTTTGCAAGGTAATTGATGGGTCTTTTGAGATATTTTATGAAGATAATGTTCATATTGGCTTTTGCACTGCATTTGACCACCAAAACTTTGTGGTCTTGAATAAAAAACCTACTCCATTCCCATTCCCCCTTTAAAATGCTTTGGAGTACTAATCTATCAGTAAGTCACATCTAGCATTGATTCAGATGTTACTTTCCCCTGTTCATGGATGGAAAGCACTGGATGTTTCTGTAATGTCAAAATGGTGAGATGCAAATCTGACACAAGGAATCTGTATGACTACACTCATTTCATTTCACATCCTGAAATTCTGAATGCTCAGATCTTCATCACAACATTTTAAAGAGAGAAAATCTTTTACTATGCAACTGATGCTTTGCCATCTCTTCCCTTAATAAAGAAAACATGGTGAAAATGAGGATAATTTCCAAAGAGTTTATTTATGTGTAATTAAAGATTTTTGCTTTAAAAATCTCAATCAGCATGCGTTTGAGCCAGATTTGGGGATGAGGGGATCATGACCATCTGATCCACTGATGTGAGATTAGAAACATGCAGTAGGCAGATAATCTCTATTTGTCAAGTAAGATGTAGGAAACAGGGCTAACTCAAATTTGGGAGGGGTCCTTTTGTTGTGGCCCCTCCACCATGCTCCACCTTTTGTTGTGGTCCCTCTGGGTCTTTCCAATGTAATGAGCAATAAGGTGACCCCTAGCTCCTTTCTTTCCATCTATCTTTTATATAAAAGTCTTTCTATAAAATCCCAGATGGTGTAGTGGCTTGAGTTTTGGATTACCATTCTGAAGACCAGGTTCTGAATCCTTGCTCAACCATGGAAACCCATTGGGTGGTCATGGACAAGTCACACATTCTCAGACTCAGAGGAAGGCTCTTTTTGCCAAGAAACCCATGGCCAGTCAAAAATAACTTGAAGGCACACAATAACAAATTGATGAATAGAAAAAGGAGTTCCACCCAAAGCAAGGAGTGAGAAAAATGGAAGATGAGTGATGATAGATCAAACTAGATGATATCACATTTTTTTTGCAGAGATCCTTCCCCAAGCAGTGAAAGATGCCTGTTTGTTTTTATTTTCTTCTCCTATATATCTTGCATTTAGTATGTCTTGCTTTTTGACTGTTCACTGAAATGTAAATGTAAGTTTAATTTGCAAATCTGACTGCTGAGGCATGTTGTTATTGTGTGCCTTCCAACGTATGGTGACCTTAAGGTAACTATCATAAACTTTCTTGGCAAGATTTGTTCAGCAAGGATTTGCCTTGCTTTTCTTTGAGGTTGAGAGAATGTGATTCACCTAAGGTCATCCAGTGGGTTTCCACAACTGAGCAGGGATTCAAACCTTGGTCTCTAAAGTGTCTTAGTTCAATACTGAAATAACTACACCACAGTGACACCTACTAAGGCAGGGACCTATAGAAAATCCCAGTGTGGAAGGAAAATAAGTTAAACATAGACTTTGACACAGAATGAATGTTGCTGCTGGGGAGGAGACAGAGCTGCAAGAGGAAAACCTCAGAAGCTGACCAAACATGCAGCTGCTGGGTCTGAGGAAACACATGATGCACCCTACGTATCTGAATCCCATTCACACAGTAGCCTTGTCCTGGAAACAAACAAACAAACCCTATGGAAGCTTTTTGTGACTGGAACATCCATCTACCTCTTTTCATGCTTATGTCAGTGAAATGTAGTGGGAGTGAGCGGGTGGGCAAAATCTTGTTAAAACTTTGCAAAATTCAGATGTTATGAAGCATGGTAGGAGAACAGAGATTCTCAGAACCTGCTCAAAGGACCAGTCAGCTATTTTGTTACAGCAGCAAGTCAATAACTGTCGTCTTCAACAATACAGCCTACAAATCTTCCTTTTTGTTAACTTCCTCATACTAATGCCAACTCTTGCCTCTAGGGCTTACCCAAAGACTTTAATTCAGGGTAGCTAGGGGACACCATTCTGTTAAATTTCTCTTTTTCTCTTTCTATATTCTTAGCTTGGAGACCAAAGATAGGTCAGCCTGAAGTGACCAAAGGCAAATTTTATTCACAGTGTAATTACACAAAAGAACAAATTGCCTGGTCAGGAAAACTGCTTGGCTTCTCTGAATGAAGTAGTGATATATTAAGTTGTATTTCTTCAAAACCAGTTAGCTGATGTCTACGATATGGACAATTCAATTGCCTGAAATAGTCTGTGCTGCAAACCTCTATTTTGGAGAAAGAGAAGAATTGACCAGAATTGCTTCGGTCTCATCAATTACCAGTAACTTTCATCACATAAGCAATTTACAAACCTGGCACAGAACCTCTGAGGACAAGTTTAGAACTATTGCAGTAACCATGAAGCAATAGGGTTGCCAGGTATCATTCACTGTAAAGTATGTTCCTTATTTTAGGGCCAGAAACTTGGCCTTTTAGTCTTTATAGAGTTGACAAGCATCCCTTATTATAAAGGATGTCTCTGTTTGAAGGTTGGGAAGCTTTTCCATTTATATAGCCTATAATAATAATAATAATAATAATAATAATAATAATAATAATAATAATAATAATAATAAGTTTTATTTCTAGCCTGCCCCTCTGCTCGGCAACTGGGGTGGGTTACAACATATTTAAAACAAAAACAGTTAAAAACATTCCCTCAACCCAACTATAACTCTCCCACCCCATTAAAACTGAATTAAACTAGTTAGAGAGCTAAAATAGGAATAGTACAATAAAAACAATAAAAACATCAAGGGCAAGCAGGCAGTGGTAGGAAAGGGGACGGGTAGTGACCATCTCCAATTGAGCTGGGAGATTATTCCGGGAAGGCTGCCAAAAGAGATCCATCTTTACTGCTTTTTTAAAGCTAGCAAGTATGGTAATAAGACGTATCTCGTCCGGCAGGCCATTCCATAGTCTGGGAGCAGTCACAGAGAAGGCCCACTGGGAGGTCTGAGATAGCCTAGTTTTTATTGGCTGTAACAGGTTCCTCCCAGAGGAGCGAAGGGCACGGGGGGGTCATATGGGGAGAGACGGTCCCGGAGATAAGATAGACCCAAGCCATGTAGGGCTTTAAAGGTTAAAACCAACACCTTGTACTGCGCCTGGAAACTAATTGGCAGCCAGTGGAGGGATTTAAGCACTGGTGTTATGTGCTCCCTCCTCGATGTTCCAGTAATTAGCCTGGCTGCCATGTTTTGCACCAATTGAAGTTTCCGGGTTAGGCACAGGGGTAGCCCCATGTAGAGTGCATTGCAGTAACCCAGACGTGAGGTTACCAGAGCGTGCACTACAGTTTCCAGAGCCCTCATATCCAGATAGGGATGCAGTTGGCGTATCAGCCAAAGCTGACAGCAGGCACTCCTGACTGCCGCATTCACCTGACTAGTCAAGTGAAGCGACAAATCTAGAAGTACCCCCAGACTGCAAACACAGTCCTTAGAGGAGAGTGTGACTCCACCCAGGACTGGAGACTGTATTCCCAAATCTGGTTTCAGGCCTGTGACTGTCAGTACCTCCGTTTTGTCTGGATTCAACTTCAATCTGTTTTTCCTCATCCAATCCATTACTGCTCTGAGACAGTTATTGAGAGGAGAGATGCCATCTGAAATCTGGGCCGATGATCTAGTCATGGAGAAGTATATCTGGGTGTCATCAACGTACTGATGACACCGCGCTCCATGCCTCCGAATGATCTCACCCAGCGGCTTCATATAGATGTTAAATAGCATTGGGGACAGGATGGAGCCCTGAGGGACGCCACAATTAAGCTCTATTTTACAATAGCAACTGTCCCTGAGCCTCACCCTCTGGAATCTGCCCGAGAGGAAGGAACGGAACCACTGCAGAGCAGTGCCTCCGATTCCTAACTCTCTCAGACGATTCAAGAGGATGGAATGATCTATTGTGTCAAAAGCTGCTGAGAGATCCAAAAGCACCAACAGGTTCACACTACCCCTGTCAATGCCCAGACGGAGGTCATTGGTCAGAGCGACCATGGCCGTCTCCACTCCATATCCTTTCCTGAAGCCAGTTTGAAACGGATCGAGATAATCGGTTTCATCCAAGACTGCTTGGAGTTGGGAAGCA
>CM034701.1:370857972-370874754 GCA_020142125.1 Phrynosoma platyrhinos | reverse complement strand
CTGCTGAGGTCCTATGTTGCAGTATTTTGAGCATAATTAAAATTATAATTAAAAATAATTATAATTTTAAAATATAATTAGAATAACTAGGCGTACAAGGCTAAAAATCCCACAAATCCCTCTTACCATCCCTGGCACTGTAAGCATAACAACAAGAAATCCTGGTCGATTCATGATACCCCAAATCTGCTTCTTGGGGCTGGTACCTTACTCTGCCTTAACACTATCAAGCTCTGCCAATAAAAGCTTTCCATGATATTTGGGGAAGATCCTTTAGGATGGGGAAACTGCTATGAACTGGAAAGACCTCAGCCCAAATTCTCCCCTCACCTGCAGAATCACTGGGCTGAATCTTCAGATGTAGCATCTGGAGCAAGGAGTTCTCATCATACCTGAGCCTCAGACACAGTTCAGCAATCCACTACCTAAGTTCCTTGTTTGAGCAAACCAGCTCCAGGATTAGCACATGGTGTCCTTAGGTAGCTTCTGGGACCCAGGCATCTTGGCACAGCCCACCACAGTGATGTCTTCTTCTCCTTGCCTATAGTCCCACTGAGAATAAGCTCTGCTGGTCACAAATTGGATCACAGTGGTTATTTTGTTTTTCCCACAATGCCCCAAGTATTGTTTCAGATTGGTGCATTCCAGGGAACAAAAGGCAACAGCCAGTGGGGGCTGCCACATTTTCATGGTGCATGCCATTTTGTTTTTTGCTCAGTGGTCCAGATGGATGTAACATCCAAATCATTATGTGGGGAGGGGGGAATGACAACTAGTGGAACATGAAAGAGGGCCTTCTTGGCGGCTGCTCTTGGATTCTGGAATCCTCTTCCTAGGGAGGCCAGAATGGGCACCTTCCTGCAGTCCTTCCATTGCTGAGCAAAGACCTTCCAGTAGACTTTTAAGATGGAAGGTTTTTAAAAGAATGAGCTAAGAGTGCTGCATTGTCTTAGACTGAAATGTTTCAATAGCTTTTATCTTTTAATGGCATTTAATCTTTTCACGTATCATTTTAATATTGTCAAAAGTTTAATCTTATTTTCATGTTCACTTCTTTGTATATCTTTAGCTCTCTTGTGTTTTTAAACTGTAAGCCACCTTGAGTATCAAATGTGGGAGAAAGCTGGGATAAAAACAACAACATACAGTGGCTTTTATTGCATTGATACAGGCCACTTCTCATGTATATCACCCTTCTAAAACTGACTGTTTCCTTTCAGTTATATTTTGGAGGAGATGAAACAAAATTATTTTGTGGGGAATGAGAATGATAATACCTGTCATTGCTTCCCCAGAATGCCTTATTCTGAGCTGCTTTCTGTATTTAGGGATGTTCATTATGGCAGACACTGTTAAAACTGGACACTGGGAATCAAAACCTTGTTAAGGTCTTCTACAAGGCATTGTCCTAAAGTTCAGGTGATAGTCCAGTGGAATCACCGTTTGGGAATTTTTGTTAATGTGTTATAGGAATGGCAGCCATTTCTCTGTAAAAGATTTCAAAGATATAGCCTTAACATAGTCTGGAAAATCAGTATGCAAAGGGATCTTGTAGCACCTTTGATACTAACTGAAAGAGATATGAGGTTTCATAGATTTGAGTCTACTTCCCAGATGCATGGAGTGGCATGCATGCATGCATCGAAGGAAGTAGAGCCTACGAAAACTCATGCTACCAACTTCTTTCTTTCAGTTAGTCTCAAAGGTGCTAAAAGTTCCCTTTGCATTCCATAAAAGATGTCCACCATAACTGATTTCATCTTTATAAACCTACTCATTAGCATCCATCTTCATTTTTTACTTTTACTTCAATTTGTTCATTTTTTGATTATATTTGACTTGTCAACCTTGGACACATTTTTGTTAATACAATGAACAGTACTTGAATAGCTACAGAAAAACCACTTTTCAGTTAGTGATTTTTTAAAAAACAGAGTGGGTGAATTGCTCTTTCAGCAGTTCATTTTACTTGAGATAGACTATTAAATACCCCTACAAATAAAGGTAAATGACTGAAGCAGATTTGTGAAAAATATAAAGTCACAGTCTTTAGGTACTCCTACTTTAAAATCTGAACTACAAAGAAAATAATTTTTAATGCTTGGATTTCTTTCTTCCTTTTTGAAAAAAAAAAAAGGCTTATAAATTCCCCAAAGATTCTTTCAACACACATAAGAAGACTCAAAGTTTTATGAAGTGCCCCATGTTTTTCTTTTGATAGAAGGTGAAAAGGAGAAATTAAAAGATTAGCAGAACAATCTTATGTGTTTCTAATCAGAAACAAGTCCCTTTAGAGTCAATGGGACTTATTCCTACACAAATCTGCTAAAAATGAACAAAAATTGTTTGGAAAAACACTGGTAAGTGCACATCCTCCAACTGTTACCATTTAGTAGGAACAGTCCCAATTAATCCTCTGTTGTCCAATTTTTTCAGCAGCTTTTAAAATGCCCCAGTTCATCTAACCTCCTCCCACATTCTCTCTTTATGCTTAGCTTACTACAATTGCTGCAAACTGAGTTCAAAGTGCAAAAGTAGTTTGTACACAATTAACTCAAATGGGGGGAGATGAATGGAGAGAAGGGAATTGTACCCTTCCCAATAGTCTCAGGCAAAAGTAAACTGTTGAGCCTCCCATAGCTCGCAAGTTCCTTCTTACTAATAATTTTCAATGCTGGTAGCTATAGTGTTATATTTGCACCATGGTCAATGAAAACCCTTTCAAGGGTTTGCAAATGACTTTCAAACTCTGAAACTCTGTTTCAAACCGTGAGTTACAGTGATTCAGAATAGTGTCAGTGCTGGTGTAATGCTATGTTTAGGAAAAGAGAGAGACCGGACTACAGATGGATTGATTCAATCAAGAAAACCACAGCCCTGAGTTTGCAAGACCTGAGCACTTGAGGACTGGGGATTTTGGTTGTCTCTCATTCATAGGGTTGCTGTAAGTCAACTTGATGGCAAATAACAAAACATTTTACATTGTGGTTAATACTGAAAAGGCAATTTGCAATGGAAAAAAGAAAGAGGATGGAATGTGGGAACCTATAAGACACTGCTGGACCCTTAAACATTGTTAAGAAATGGGAAGTGTTATGTGTGCATCAGTAGCAGGTGGTGGGGTCCATGTCAATAGAGTGGTGAATCTACACAAAGGTTTCAGTTCAAAATTCAAAGGATCTATCCAAGGTGCTGAATAAGCTCTCAAATAAGTTCACTACCTTGGACTGCTCCATTAAAATTCAAACTAGAACTCCTGGCCTGCATAAGAAGTCTCTCATGCAATTCTTGATCAGCTCATGCCCCCTGTAGCAGGCTAATATCTTAAGAATCCTATAATATAATAATAAAAGGAGGCCTTTAAAGGCAGTTCAAGAAAACAAAGGGTGGTATGCTAGGACAGGATGGCCTTTGATATAACAATGTACCGTTAATTAAAATATTTATGTGAACTAAGAATGTGACTTTTGTTTTCCTTGCAACCATGGGGATCAGATAAGACTACATGCACTCAAATGTACGCTAACTAAAATGGATTTAAACAAGTCTTGTGACCATGCCAGCCACAGAATGACATGAACCGAGAGGTGGAGCCCTTCTGTTAAAACACAAGTGAACTCTCTGGGTAAAATAAGGATAAGACTGGACATCTCTTGGAACTAGTGAAAGGAAAGCCTGAAGCTGCATAGAAAAGTGAACAGAACTTGTGACCCATCAAACCTAACACAACTAGATCTTGAAATTCTGAATAAGGGAGATTCAACTTGTACATGGATCCCAGCAATAGTGTAGGAGGCAGCCATCTTTTCCCTACATAGCCACTGGGAATACAGTGAACACATGTACTCCTTTTCCAGGACATATCCTACATTTCAACCATCTGTCTAGGACGAATTCCAAAATGTCCTCATTTTTGAGTGTGGCTAAGAAGCATGCATTTATATTAATAGGATTATTTTGAGCTGTTTTTTTTTGGGGGGGGGGGTGTCACATCCTACATTTTTCTTGAATGTCCTCCTTTGTGATTATGACATCTGGTCACCTTGACTGGAAAACAAGCTACAACATTCTATTGTCAGCTGCCTTGCAAACCCTATTGGAAGAAAGCCTGGGTTTACATTAAAAAAAAAAGTAAATAAAATCTGAAATACCAAATCTTTCAATATGAACCCACTTGGGCTCTAAGAGCGTTGGGGAGAGTCTTTTCTTAGTTCCACTCTCATTCCAGGCTTACTTGGTGAGAAAAAGAAAGATGGCCTTCTCAAGGGTGGCTCTCCCCTTGTTGTCCTTCCTTTGGGAAGTGAATATTTTCTGTTCTGACACGCTTTTAGAAACTGACTTTTTACAGTGTGCTGCTTTGCTATTTTTAATGACTAACTGATCTTAATTCTGGTCTTAATTTTTAAAATGGATTCATTTTAATTGATCTTAATTTCTATATAAAATTTAATTGCATTTTAAAATAACTCCTTGTATATTTTTATTTATGACTTTGTAAATGTTTCTAAGCCACGTTAAATCTCAGTATTGGAAAAAGATCACTATATATGATGGTGATATCTCATTTATGTATATGCAATATTCCAAAATCTGAAAAAAATATGAAATCAAAAACACTTCTAGTCTCAAGCATTTTGGATAAGGGAGACTCAACCTGAATATCATGTGGCTCCACATTTAACAGTGATTTCAGTGAGCTATGAATAGGCAAGTGGCTACTAAATGCAGCACCTTGTCTACATTTCAAATGAACAATAAATAAATAATCACAAAGTAGTTCTACTTTGGGTTCCAAACTGGGGTTGAGAAGGCAAGAGCTAGGAAGCTCCAAATGGCAAAGTAGGCTGGCAGACACAGGCTGGGCAGAGGTTAAGAAGCCACATCCACTTCCATGTCCCCATGTGCTCACAAACACGCATTCTTCTTCCTGCTTCATGTTTTCCGGCACTTGCCAGTCCAGTTGCTGGTATATCTGAGCCAAACCCTCTTGCCATGTAAAGTGTGAATAGGGCTTTGTGGCCTGCACCCTCCCAAAGTACTTCATGAAAGAGAAGTGATCCCACAGCCAACTTCCCTGAACTGCAGTTTATTCTGTATACTCCTGCCAAGATTTATCTGAAGTAGTGAAAAGCTGCCAATTTTTGGTCTCTCTGTGTATGTATGGGTGGTTTTTTTTTCTTTTAAAGGGGAAAAAAGGAGAGGAAGGGTGAAACGACAAGATAAAGGCCTTCGTAAACACAGAGATAGTAGGTGAAAAATTCTCAAGTAGCTCCTTGTTTCTAATAATAAATATTTATGCCCAAGTGCATTCTTCGCAGCATAAGGAAAGATTAGCCTCTTAGATTTTAGTATTGTTTGGATGGTGATCTGGGAAGGCCAGGAGCAAATTCAAGTTGTCTACAAAAAAGTGCTTCCTGTAAAGCCCTGCGTTTTCGCCCTCAAAAGTCAAGAGGAAAGGGGCATTATGCACAAAGCCACGCAAAATGATTATCCCAGCTCTATCAAACTGGAGACAAGTAGGACAAACAAACTCAGGAAGTGGCAGGGAGTTCAGAAATGGCGCAAATCTATGGCAGAAGGGGAAAACCGAAGAGATTGCAGCAAGCTGCCGTCAAAGTCGACCCCGGGTCACAGTGTGCCAAGCTTTTTAAAAAAAGATTTGCTTGTCTTATAATACAAAACTGGCACCCACAGCTGGGGATGGCTCCAGAGACGAGTCAGATGTTAACATTCGGAATGATAAACAGTCTTCCTGCCCCTTCCCCTCCCTAAAGGAAAGAAAGACATAAGGCACGGGGGGGGGGGGGGGGAGGTCTATGTAAGCAAGCAGAAACAAACAGCCAATCCAGTTGCTAAGAGACACTGGATTTTGGCCAATATTAAACCAAGAGCCTGAAGAGTTCTTTATTTCAGCATTGCAAAGAAAGTACCTGTAGATGACGCCATGTTGGTGGAGGAACATGAGTGCCGATGTGACCTCTGCTGCATAGAAGCGGGAGCGAGGCTCGTCAAATTTGCGCGAACGTTGAATCTGAAACATTAGGTCTCCTCCATTGACATACTCCATAACGAAAAAGAGACGGTCCTGAAATTCAGAAAGATAGAACCATTTAGCTGATTCTGTTACACAAAGATGCCACTGTATGTATGTGGCTAGCATACTGAGAATTTTTCTTTTTCAGTTAGAAGAAACAGCACACTGAAAATTTCGAACAAGGGGCAGGAAGAAATGGACAATGCAAGACACGAAGAGTTGCCAGATCTCAGCACTTGGCTCTGAGTCTCTAGTTTTTGTGGGTCATCTGCAGGCATGAGACAAGGATACAAATTCTCTAGTTTTCTAGTTTTTTGGGGGTAGCTGTGGGCAAGGTCTGTAAGGGTACAAATCCCCAGCTCAGTTAATAAACCAGTAGCTTGCTACAATTTGCATTAATTGATTTGTTGCTGCCATATCCAAAGACTCTCCAACTAGTCTGTGTAGTTACTTAGTTAGCTACCTCCTTCTCTCCCAGTAATTGTGGCACCAGGGCTCACCCTCTATTCTGCTCTGCATCCAACGTCTGGCTAGAAGCAATTATGCTAGATTAAATGTTTCTTATTCTGTTTCTACCTAAATTAGTCAGAAGGGATAAAATCCTTTAGCTGACTCACTGACTCCTTTAGCTAAGATTTCTGTCTTAATTTCCAAACAGGGAATTTCTCACTTGCTCTTTCTCTCTGTGTTTGAATGATAATCTGTGCTTGTCATTTCACATAACACTATGGCTGTCATTCCACTTAACACATAACACTGAATGCCATCCCCAGGGAACACCCATAGGTCTCATATTTTGCCCCCAAAACCTAGGACAGTCTTGAACTAGCTACCCTAAAAGCACAAGTTTAACTAATGAAGACTGGACAAATCACTGGAATCAAAGACAAATTACAGAAAGCTTGGGAAATGATATACATTTCTTTAGAATTACTGGATTTGCTCTTCACTTTTCCAAAGAAGCATTGCTGAGCATAACAACCTGTTAGGAACTTTTGCACAAACCTTCTCAAATTGCAATTGCCTTCTGATCCTAGCAAACTATTGATGTGAAGAAGATGGCATGACCCAAAGTGAGATTATTGACAGGCCACTAGAAACTTATCCCTATCTGCAAATTATTATTTTTCCCTAGGGTGATGCAGTAGTTCAAATACTCATCCAGGCTTCAGCACCAATAAAAAACAGGAAAAGGTGGAAGAGACACTTAAATTCCTCCTTCTGATGAGCCTTTAATGTTAAGTGTAAAGCTTTCATGTTAACTCAGGGCCAACACTATTGTTAAGCAGAATGAGGCAGTTGCTGCAGACAAGAAGGGCCCTTTTAAACCACACAAATATAGCACTATGGAGTTTATCAAACGAGAGGGAAGCATCCTTCTCCCGTGAATAAAGTGTATTTTAATCCCGTAAATATCCCACAAGAGTGGGATGATTTTCAGATTATGTCTCCCTGTTGCCATTATCCTGTAATTAATTTGTGAATAAAGCAGCAAAATTGCACCACTTTTTATTCATGAGAAAATCCCAAAAATAAAAAGCGGTGCAATTTTGTCAGTTTATTTATGGGTTAACTGAGGGATAATGGCAACGTTGAGGACGTTATCTGAAAATCATCCTGCACTTGCAGGCTATTCACAGGATTAAATGCACTTTAAATGTGCTTTAAATGCACTTTATTCATGGGATTGCCTCCTGTGTGATACAATCCTATGTGATAAATCCCACGTGATAAACTTCAACTGCCATGGCTGCATCCTATGGAATTTTGCAAAGTGTGCTGAGGCACTAAAGCTTTCTTGCTGAGAATCCTAAATGTCCTTCCCTAAACTGCCAATCCAAGGATTCCATAGGATAGTGCCATAGAAGTTAAAGTGAAATCATAGCAATATAACTGTATAATGTGAAAAGGCCCTAGATCCCAAGACATGGCAGCAATATTTTGAAGAAGACACTACGGATGAATGGAGTTGCAGCTCAGTGACTTCTGGAGAACCACATTCCCTCACCCACTTAACTTAACCATGTATGTATTCAAGTGTGTGAGTGTGTGTGTTTGTGTGCCTGTTTGTTTTTTGTTTGTTTCAGTCAAGGTGCTGAACTGAGCTACTGACATCTGTCTAGTTCAAAGGCCAGTAGGCAGTTGTGTAGTGGTAAAGTTTGAAGCACAAGTGTTCAGAATGACAATCATAGGAAAACCCCAGAATGATTAACAGTTATGTTAATCCAAACAACAAACTAGCGCTGGCAATTTTCCTCTCTAAAAAATCTTAATGTTAATACCAAGCCAAGCCACACCAAAACACTCTGAATGATAATAGAGACAGTTCACAACATACAACTGCTTCAAAGATTCATTTTCCAACAAGTACCCAGCTTGTTGGGGGCAATTGGCTTACAGATTGTACACTGCTTAAAGAGCGCTGAGTTCACTATTAAGTGGTACAGAAATCTAAATGTTACTGCTATATGTTCCAAGTGAAGTTGATTCATGCTCTTGACAACTCTGTATTTACAAGCCTGCACCCGCGCTTCATGCAGTTAATCTGCTTCCGAAGTTGGACTTCTAGTTTTCTGAAAGATTAAACAACAGGGAGCAGAGAATATGCTCATTTTAAAAGTGGCTTTATGTGGCTTTCTTATTGTCTGGAGTCTCTCTCTTAACCTTATGTTCCCCAGGTTAAACATACCCAGATCCCTAGGTCTCTCTCCATAGGACATGGTTTCCAGACCTTTCATCATTTTTGGTTGCCCTCCTCTGGACATGCTCCAGATTGTCAACATCCTTTCTGAATTGTGGTGCCCAGAGCTGGACACAGTATTCCAGGTGAGGCCTGACCAAAGCAGAATACAATGGCACTCTTACTTTCCTCCAGACACTATACATCTATTGATGCAGCCTAGAATCACATTGGCTTTTTAAGCTGCTATATCACACTGTTAATTCATGTTCAACTTGTGGTCTATTAGGACTCCTAGATCCCTTTCACATCTACTGTTGTCAAGCTTGGTGTCCCCCATCCTATATCTGGGCACTTCATTTTTTCTGCCCAAAATTTTTGCCTTAAATTTCTCCCTGTTGAAACTGATTTTGTCAGTTTTGGCCCAACTTTCTAATCTATTAAGGTCATTTTGAATTTTTAACCTGTCCTGTGGGATGTTAGCTACCCCTGCTAATTTGTGCAATCTACAGATTTGATAAGCATGCCCTCTATTCTTCATCTCAGCCACTGATACTTGGTAACTCATCAAGCTGAATGAAGTTTACCAGAGGCTCAATAAACCTCCTGTTTTTGCTTGGGACTGGAAGGGAAAAGAGCAAGCAAACAAACTGGTAGCCAATCCATGGCTGGTCTGGTTTGGTGGCAACTTCAAATATGCTTTTGAGGTAATTTCTAAGGTAATTTCCAGTTCATTATGTTCTTGAGTTTGACACTGCAAGTGAGACTGATACAGATTTTTTTAAAAAAAAGGAAAAACAGATTAGAAAAAATAAAACCAAAAACTAATTACTTCTCAAGATGCATTGGCTTACTTTAAAGGGAAATGTTCTTGTTTTCATTTCAAAGATGCCAGAAGAGGATTAGTCTACAACTATTGTTTGTGATCATTAGTCTTATTTTAGCTTATCTAATTCAAGAGTTCCCAGGGCTGTTGGGAGTTTATGGAACTGCTTGCGACATCGCTACACCTATGGAGTAAACTCAAGTCTTCTGGGGGACATTTACTCTAGCCGGTTAGGATTGTGTACTCCTACATGGCAGGGGGTTGGACTTGAAGTCTCTTCCAACTCTATGATTCTATAATTCTAGGACTAGGTTAGCAACTGCCACCCAGAGTACTTTTTCTCCTAGACTGTGGAATGACCTGCCAGAAGATACTCAACATTTGAATAGGCTGTCTGAATGTAAAACACCATTAAAGATCAATCTCTTCCAGTAGGCCGATATAGATGATTTTTAAATTGTGAATTTTTAAATTATGAATTTTAAACTATGGATTAATTGTTTTAATATGTGCCGGTATTATTTGTTCTGTCTCCAGTTTTGGGAGAAAAGCAGAATATAAATCCAATAAATAAATAAATAAATAAATAAAATGTTCTGCTTTTTAACTGGTTTATGTGTTTATGAATGATGTTATTTTTTAAGTTTATCAATTAAAAAAATTAATACAACGCCATACATCAAATCATCATGTCAATCTTAGAATACTTCTATAAACCAACAATCCATTCATTTCCAATTCACTACTACAGCATTCTTCCATCTTCCATCTGTCATATTTTCTGCCTTCTATTTCACATATTTACAAACTTACACACATATTTCAAACAAACATAAACATACATCTCAAAGACTTCCATGTCCATCCTCTACTGATTCATTTCCACATTTATATTAACTGCTTATCCTCTTATATTAGAATGATGTTATGTTTTTAACAGATGTTAAGTGTTGTATATTAATCTGTTGTTGTTCTTCTTCTTGTTGTCTGCCTTAGTCCATGGGGAGAAGTGAGTAAATAACAGCATAACAACATTATGATTATTATTATTATTATTATTATTTGCAAAACTAATAGTTATTTTAATCTTTAAGTTCAATGTATAATATTATTGATTGGTTAAGTCCTTTGCAGACAAAGAGGATGGAAAGGAATAGGTGGATGAAAGAAATGGGAGCACACCTATTAGACCAGCTCCAAACTATCCCCATCCATTATGCTTGCAAACATACACCTGAAGGTGTGAAGGTTTTGAGCATGCAATCTGCATCCTCCAGTTTTCCAAGCTCTCATATTCAGAGCAGAGGCATTGATTAAGTCTGAAGGGAAGTGGCTGCACCTCAGACCTTGCCTTCTTGTTTCTGCCAGAAAGCCAAGGCCCAGGAGAGACTCAACTGCTGGTGCTGCTGGTGGAACAGGGAGGTAGACAACGGGAGGTCTCTGAGGATACAGAGAGGGAAAACAGTGCTTCAGGGAGGAGATACACCAGGAATGGAGGCAGGGTGATGGACAAGGGCTGGGGTCATGGCAGGAGACACTGGTGTACTGCTTGTCTCATAGCCTTAGGGCACTTGCCCTAGGAGTCCAGCAATTTACATCCCTGATTCAGAAACAATGGGCATTTTGTGTAATCTGTCCACATTTCCTCATGCATAATTTCCAATCAATACATGGAAGCTGGTGTGATCTAATCCCCCTCTTTTCACCAAACATTTATTACACTGTTTTGTCATCAGGGTTACTGAAAGCTACTTCTGAGCTTCAGTTCCAATGACTAACCACCAGCCTCTTTACTATTAGTACAACCCATTCCTTTCCATGTACATAGGGTTTGAAGATATTTTCCACAGGGCTTAATGGAGCCCTTTCTGTTTGCTCTCTCAATAGCCTTGGACAGGCAAATGTATGCCAGCACCTTATCCTGTGCCCATCTGTTACTAACACAAGGAACTGTGTCGGCTGGAAATGAGATCCAGAGGACTCATTTTCTACTCAAATTGGTGATCAGTTGACTGGTGTACCTCCTGGTTCTCAGTGAGTTTTCAGGAAGTTGTGTTGAGCACATTGGGTCTGTCACATCAGACACACAGTTTGAGAAACCCTGAATTACGGGGATGAGATGTACAGTGACTCACACCCAAAGCACAAGTCGCTTGATTGCATGAGCTTGGGAAAGAGTGGGACTATGAAACCTCACCACAGGAGAGTTAACATGCCTCTTATTGAAAACAAAGACTTATTGCATGGCAACATACCGATATCCACACACATCCACTCAACAGTAGTTGGGTTCCTCTGCATGTGCCCTGCCCTTTCTTGTACACCACAGTAGTTGTCGCTCCCTTAGACTGCTATCTTCTCACTCATGAGAAAGTGTTGAGTGCATTATCATTGCTTCCAGGCCTATGTAATTGTAAACTATCGAGAAGAGAACTGGGCATTCCCTATGAGAAATTATGAGTGATGGAAAACAGCTTCCTGCAAGGAAGAATAAATGTTTGTGCCAGTTGGTTTTGTTTTGGTCCAACACTGTCTGTTCATCACAGTGTTTACAACATGGAAAGATACCATCAGTGGAGGAATGAGGCTTCATGTGAATTCTAGACAAAAGGTAATGCCTTTGATACATTGTTTTCAGCCTGTGAAAGTCTACATAAGGAATATTTTTTCTTTCCCTGCTTCCCTGCTTTTGACCCTGGATTCTTACAGAACTTAATCCATGTTTTCTTCTGTTTGTTTGTTTTTCCACTGTTTAATTGAATGGTACTGTATTAGATTACAGCATGAAGAAAATATATTTAGTGGAGAGCAAGAGGGCATGCGTGGTGAATGGTGATTTCTAAAAATCCAGAGGAAAAATCTCATCCTGCTCTCAACTACACTTGGAGAGTTGGGCGGCCTGGTCAGGCAGCTGAAGACAGCTTGATTAGCTGAAATGCCTCAAAGCAGAACTGTAGCACGCAATGTGTTTCTTACTTTCAGGTCAAAGACATGTGTCCGTGCTGTGTGTCAGGCAAGCAACATTGTCACCACTGGTCTAAGACTCTCAGAGCTGCCTTTGCATGTTGTTCAAATCCCAGAATCAGGAAAAGCATCATATGCACACACCCCTCAATAACTAGAATTTGAAGCTGATAAGACTTATCTATGTTCTCCAAGTGGCATTTTCCCCTTGTTTTATGTTTCTTCTATAAATGGGTGTGAAGAATTTTTCTTGATTCCAGCAAGTCCTTAAACTTGAGTTCACTGTGTCAATATCATTCTCCTCCCCTCTCCCTTTTTTTCAACTATATTCCAACAAATCACACTGTTTCTCCAAATATGAAAACCTATTACAATTCTTTTTGGGGGGTGAAATATTTCTGCACACAGAGGAATGAAAGTCTCTGACAGCTGGAGTCCATGCACGTATTACATACGCGTACTCAACACCCATTCAATCTAGTGCAGGGTTTATATCCTCCCTTTCATTTGGCCTTATTACTAGATCTTGACTGGCACTCCTATTGTCACCATTTGTAATAAACTTTTTTGCTTGTCAATGCTGTGGCCACCTCCATAAACAGCTGCTGTTAACTCATGTAATATTCACTTTTGTGAATCTTTTTGTGTGAATGCTTTTCCAATCTCCCCCATCACCAAAGAAAGTAACCATAATTGTACATCCATTGCAATCACAGATACTATCTTACCTGACCTTATTAATAGCCTAAGCTCAGGTCAGTGACCCCAAAAGGCAAAAAAATAAAATTAAATTAAAAAACCCAACCCACAATTATTCACAATTGCTTGTTGTTTGAATGCATGTTGTTACAATACAGTGGCTAAGATCCTGCACTGGGAGATGGAGCTGTGATAGTCTCCTCTTCCCCATCTCAGCTCACCTTTCTTCAGCTGTAGCATCCTGAACTTTAGGTTAATTCAGTTTTCAATGCACTACCAAGCCAGTGGAATAGAATTCAAAGACATATCTGTGTTAGTATCAATCAGGATGCAGAAGGGTACTGTAGCATCTTTGAGATTAACTGTGAGAAAGAAGGTTGTAGCATAAGTTTTCATAGATTGAGTCTCCTTCATCAGATGCAACCTTCTTTCTCTCATTTATTTTCAAACATACTACAGCATCCCTTTGCATAGCCAATATAATATCATTCAAGCTAATGGAATATCTCTGAAGTGCTTGAGCAGTTAGTGTAGTGTAAGCAGCTACATGGAAATGTAGAATAAGCATCACATTATACATTGTGTATTTCCATCTTGTCTTTCCTCCAAGGAACTGAGGGCAAGTGCCTATGGTTCTCTAACCTCTATTAATCCATAGACCAAGATAGGTAAAAAGGTAGCTTGGGCTGAGAGAATGTGACTAGCCCAAGGCCACTCAGTAAGTTTCATAGCAGAATAAGTCTGAACTTGTGTCATCCATTTAAATACTACATCAGGGTGGAAATTGTGCAGCCTTTCAGATGTGAGTTGACTGAGATTTGCAGCAGCTTTAGCCCAGCATAGTCATCCCTGTACTACATGCTGGCTATATATCAGGGCAGACAAGCAAATATCCAGCAGGTGAGCTGTTAGGTTAGCACAGGGGTAGGCAACCTAAGGCCCGGGGGCCGGATGCGCCCCCCCGAGGCCTTTGGATCGGCCCCAGGCTAGTCCTGCAGCCGCTGCCGCCAGCCATGATGATATTGATTATTGTTGTTATTACTTGTTCTTGGGGTTTTCTTGGCAAAATCTCCACAGGGGTTTTGCCACGGCTTTTGTAGGGCTGAGAGAGTGTGCATGCATATTTTTAATTTTTTTTTAAATTATTTATTTATTTATTTATTTATTTTTGGTGCTTCAGCCCCCACAATTGTCTGAGGGACAGCAACCTGGCCCCCAGCTCAAAAAGGTTGCCTACCCCTGGGAAAAACAGGTATATCAGTAAGCAGGATCAACAAGTCAGAATAGCTGGACCTCAGCTTAAGCAGCAGGTCAGTCAAACTACCGTAAACAGCTAAGCCTGGGTTGAGCAGTACAGTATCCAAGTGGAATGTTTTTGGTTCTTTTGTCATCTGATCACTGCTGAACTGATTCTGATTCTCATCAGTTCTGGCCACTTGCAGTGGCAGTGTTAAAGCAAGCAGATAACAAAACCAGATCTCCTCCCCCCCCCCCCCCCCCCCCCCCCCCCAGCAAGCAACCTCAAAAAATAAGGTGCCTTACAGAATACAACTCTTATGCTTCTATATTAGACTGTTTAAAATGGAAAGGTACATTTTGCCCTGTCAACACAAAAGTCAAGAAGGAGGTTAACTGAACCCAGACCCAAAAATGTTGTATCCTTAATACAGCTTGTAAAAAGATATTTTACTGAGAATTATATGGGTACAAAATTCTTTCCCAGCCCACATAAAATTATGACTACTTAACTCTATTTAAACAGGATGCTCAAACAGTTTGTTTAAAATTACTGAAAATTGCGGCAACTGTCCCACCCATTTAGAGCTTGAGTAAACATTTCCTGCTTCTGATTGAAACTCCACAGACACATTAGACTTAGTATACAATATTAAATGCAAACAAGAGAAGGGGCTGAACAACAACAATACTATGTTCTGAATTGCTTTGCCTCCATCTTGCAAGATGGCTGATGACAAAGATCAAAGTGAGATACCAAAATATGTCTTTGAAAAAAATAAAATAGAATTTAGAAGAAAATTAAACATGACCTGGAACTGGACAAAACTAAAATTATTGTTGTTGGGCAGAATCTCAGCTTTTATAATGAATGTCTTGACTAAAATGTTGTTTGTTTCAAACTTTGCCTATTTTGACAAATTATGTACATTTAAAAAATGGTAAAAAGAGATCTTGGTTTTTATTTGGCAAAGCAAAAACCCAAGAGTTAGATTCAAGATACTGCAGAATGCTAAACAAGAAAAAGGTTTAGACCTGTCAGATTTAAAGTCATACTATCATGCATGTTGTTTTGTATGGTTGAAAAGATGGGATTACATTGAAAAATAAAAGATTATTGCAAATGGAAGACTGTGATTTGAGATTTGTTTGGCATGCTTTTTTCTGGTATGATCAAGCTAAACGAAATATCGAATTTTATATCATTATGTGATGAGATCATTGCTGAGAAGATGCAACAGATGTAATACTCAATTTTATTCTAAACTGCCTCCCTGGAGTTCAGTACATGAAGCACTGGTTAGGAGAGAGATCTTTTTGAATAAAAAATGGGTGACTTTAATAATATTGAAGAATGGGAATACAGAATGAAATCTAGAGAGAAACTGGAAATGGAAGGATTTACATTTCATTGGTTTTCATACAGACAGTTTGTTCAGAGATTTAAGATGGATAAAAAAAGTTATGGTTTTGAACACATGGAATCAGAATTTGAAACTCAACTTTGTTCAGATGATAATTATTTAATTGTGACAATTTATAAAATAGTGTTAAGAGCAGAAATAGGAGATGAACAAGTGAAAGGATGTACAATAAAATGAACACAAAATACCGGTACTCAAATGCACTTAGAATACCGGAAAAGATTTGGACAAAATTTTTAAAATTTAATATGAGTTATAATCCAAACTATTTTTTTAAGCAAAATTATGTATAGGTGGTATTTAACACTAGAAAGATTTTCAAAGGGGGGTTGCAGACTGCCAGAAATAGTGCAAATTGAGTCCACTTTTAGGGTTAGGGTTAGTGCTAGGGAATCATGGGAATTGTTGTTGTTTTTTCTGAGACATTGAGCCTTCTCTGTCAGAGAGCTCTGGTGCCACAATAAAATAATAATAATAATAATAATAATAATAATTTATTTATAACCCGCCCCTCTGCAAAGCAATCAGGGCGGCTTACAACAAGTTAAAATACAGTGATTAAAACATTACCAGTTCCTACAACCCCCCACCCTCAACCCACACCCTTAAAATAGAATTAAACTGAATTAAATTTAAAATCAAACATGTATCTAAAAAAAAATAACAGACAACAACAATAACAACTGGGTATAACAGAATGGCCACTCAGAGGGGGGATAAGGGGCAAGTTGGTCCCCATATATTATCCCTGCAAGGGGGTTATTCTGGGAAGGCCTGCCGGAAAAGGTCCGTCTTGACTGCTTTCTTGAAAGCAGTCAAGGATGTACTGAGACGGATCTGCTCCGGCAGGCCGTTCCACAGTTTAGGGGCGGTAACAGAAAATGCCCTCTGGGAAGTCTGCCTAAGATTTACCTTAGGC
>CM034701.1:370837012-370857872 GCA_020142125.1 Phrynosoma platyrhinos | reverse complement strand
TTGTTGAGACTGCTGCCGCCATATCTTCCCCGCCCCCATACAACCTGATAATAATACAGTTATTAACAAATATATTAACAAATGTTGGAAGTGGAAGAGTCTGGAACTCAAAAAGGATAACACCATTGATCTAAACATTTCCCAAAATCTTCCTTCTTGCAATGTGGAGAGAAATTAATGTGTCGCAGAGGATGTGACTACAGGCACCATAAGCTTTGTTATGTTGATAGAGCAAGGAATCTGGAAAATCATTTTGTATGGAACACACTAAACCAGGGGTAGGCAAACTTTCCCCTTTAAGGGCTGAGGGACTTCAGCTCCCAGAATCCCAGGAGCTATTGGCCAACATGGGACTATTGGCCAGCATGGCTGAGGCTTCTGGGAGCTGAAGTCCCTCAGTCCTTAAAGGGGAAAGGTTGCCTATCCCTGCACTAAACTATGGCAGTCATTTTTCATCAGTCAGTTTTTAATAGAGACCTCTAATGCTTCATTCAGGTGGTCCACCTAATGTGAGGACCATCCCTTACATGTGTATGCACATAACAGAATCCTGATGACTGCTTTTTCGAAATGACAAAGAAATAGTGGGTGATGAAAAGAGTTAAATATTTCCTTTCCCATGTTGTTTCTTCTCCCTTAGATTGCCCTGCTGAAACCGCTTTCCCTTATTATTAATTGTTGTCAGACTCATTACACACATGTTCGTATAATGTGTGATTAGACAATCTGCCATTGAGGAGACACTCGCTAGCAAAAGCCGGAAGCTAGCTCTCCCTATCCTCTTTGACCATATGAAGTTTTTCAGCAAGTTCCCATGTACTTATATGCAAAGGTCAGCCAGTGACAACAGTAGGCTCCAGCTTCACAGCACAGCAGGAGACTTCTAAAAGCACTGTGATCCTCCTGAATGGAAAATTTATAAAATGTACTGTTGGGTCACAAACTTTGCCCTTGGGTCCAAGACATAGCTTATTTTCACAATTTAACTGTACACAGTGTTCTAAATAACTTAAAAAACCATTGAGTTTCCATAAAGCCAGACTTCTTTTTAAAACAACCAGATAGATTCTGCTGGGATGGAAAGTTAGCATGAATGAAATGGCTGGAATGTACAAAGGCTGAAATCTCATGTGATTCATTCCAGATTATCCCAGCAGACGATGCTGGCTACACAAGAGTAAGAAGGGTTTAGAAGGGTTCCTGCCAAGGGATCTAACCATTTCCCATTCATGAATCCAAGAGCTGCACTAACATGCTGGTGGAAGCTGCACCTGTTGAATCGCTATATGGCAAAAAGAGTTTTTAATGAGGTGTTTTTTTTAATCTTTTCTACTATGCTTTAATTGTATATTATATTGTTTTAACCTTTTGATTTTTTTAAACTATGGCTGCAGCTACATATCAGAAGTAATGCAACTTTTCACCACTTTAACTGCCATGACTCAATGCTATGAAATCCTGAGATGTGTAGTTTCATGAGATATTTAGCCTTCTCTATCAGAATGCTCTGGTGTCACAACAAACTACAAATCCCAGGATTCCATAGGATGGAGCCATGACAGTTACAGCAGTGTCAAATTGCATTAATTCTGCAGTGTGACAGCAGCCTGAGTTGTCATTTAATTCCTTTTTTTAACCTTTATATGAATAATTTTTTAAGCTGTACCATTTTTCACATGTTTGTAAGCCTCTCTGGACCCTTTTACACAGTCATCAGGCCTGAAATCTGAAATGTGCCTTCAGGACAAATTCAACCCAAAAGACAAGTTTCAAATCCAGCCCACTAACTACTAACACACTCTGACCTTTCAAAAGGGCCTCATGTCTTAAAAAGTATCTGCCTTATTGTATGTGAATGATGCCATTTTGATCACAAAAGGGCTAGCACTTACAAAATGTGTTTGCTATTGAGTATATATTTATAGATTGGCATCAATCAGGAAATGCCAGCAATCATAAAACTAGGTATGAAAGCTAAATAGTGAAGAAATCTGGCAGCGAATCAATGCATTTGAAAGGTTGTTTGCAAGGAAAGTTCTACAGATACCATGGACTGCTAAAAAGGCAAAGGAATGGGTCTTAACTCAAATGAAGCCTGAATTCTGTAGAAGCCAAGATGACAAACTAAGGCTGTTGTTCTTTGGACATATCATAAGATGACATGACACACTGGAAAAGACAATGATGCTGGGCAAAGTGGAAGGCAGTAGGAAAAAAAGAAGATCACGTTACAGATGGATTGACTCCATCAAGGAAGCCATGGCCCTGAGTTGGCAGGATCTGAGCAGCTCAAGTGATGACCAGGGCTCTGGGAAGTCTCTTTTTCATAGGGTCACCATAAGTTGAAGCTGACTTGTTGGCAAATAATGACAAATATATTTATTCTAACAAACTTTTTGCAATACATGGCTAGAAGGAGGAGGAGCCTGCCTGCAAAAGACATCCTCCCCACCATATACCATCTTAACTAAAGACTGAAACAACATGTAGGCATCTGACTAACATCTCCAATTGTTTTTCTCCTGTTTGGTTTGTAA
Organism: Phrynosoma platyrhinos; assembly: GCA_020142125.1. NCBI lineage: Eukaryota > Metazoa > Chordata > Lepidosauria > Squamata > Phrynosomatidae > Phrynosoma > Phrynosoma platyrhinos. The sequence goes on along the minus strand of CM034701.1, from coordinate 370,855,335 downwards.
CATCTTGCCTGATGAAGAAGCCTATGGAGCTTTGAAAGCATGCAACAAGTATATTGCACATTTTGGTTGGACAATAAAGGTATCACTGATAGATTTTTATTTGAATTTGCTAAATAGCCAACACAGCTACCCCTGAATATTTTTAATATGAACATACATATTTAAAAAATCAATAAACAGTTTAATTCCTTTTTACCAATAATATTTTCTATTATTTCCAGTGTATTTATAATTTATATCAGTTTTAATTTTTCTAAGCCACCTTGAGTCATGGTTGGTGTGGAGGAGGAGATTCCTACACAAAATGGGGAGATAAAGAAATGTCATTTTGGGCAGCCTCTCCATGTCAGTCATAATGTGTGGACCTCCTTGGCTTGTTGCCAACATGGAAAAATAAGGATGAAAAAATAAGGATGGATTAGTTACCTTTATGTTAGGAATTCTCATAAAAAAGAAAGATGCTTGTAAAAAGGAATCTACAGAATGCTTTTAGATAAACTGAAAAGGAATGCACATGTTTATGAACTGTCTCATCTTAAGGGTTTTATGGGAAAAGACACTTAGAAGTGGTTGACCAGTGCCTCCTTCTGTACAGTATGAACAAGAATTAGTTAAAATGCCACTCCCTTTTTGGAATTTTTTGAAATGCTCCACTATTAAGAAGAAGACTTATTTGAGAAGTGCTTCACTATTTCATAAGGAAAAGGCTGTGTTCATTTTCATCTAACATCCTGTATCAAATTGTTTACCATCAGTTGCTTCCCAGAATATTAAAACCATTGCATGGAAGCAATCAGAACTTTGGAAAGTGACTTTCTGAACTACAACTCCCAGAATTCCCAGTAGGCTATGCTGACTGAGGGATTTTGGAAGTTAGCACTGCAGAAATAACTGCCCTGGTTCAATTTTAGGGAATTCTAGGAACTGTGATTTTGTGAGACATTTAACCTGACAGCGCTCTAATACCACAACAATCTACAATTCCCAGAATTTCCTAGCACTGCACCAGGGCAGTTAAAGTGGTCTCTAACTGGATTATTTCTGCAGTGTGTTTTGGACCATAGGCTGAAGGCAAGAGTTTTCTCTTTTACGTTCACAGATAAATAATTGCAACATAGCGTATGAATACAAGTCATTGTATTCCCTATTACCATGTATGGATGTGAGAGCTGGACAGTTAAGAAAGATGGTATGAAGAAAATCAATGCATTTGAAATAATGTGGTGCTGGAGAAGAGTGGTGAGGATCCCATGGACAGCCAAAAGGACAAACAAATGGGTCCTAGAGCAGATCAAACTGGAAGCCTCCCTGGAAGCCAAGATGACCAAACTGAGGCTATTGTACTTTGGACACATCATGAGAAGGGAGGACTCATTGGAAATGACAATAATGTTGGGGAAGGTGGAGGGAAGTAGGAAGAGAGGAAAGCCACATGCCAGATGGATGGACTCTATGAAGGAGGTCACAGGTATTAAGGGGTTGCAGGATTTAAGCAGAGCAGTGGAGGACAGAGGGTCTTGGAGATGTCTCATCCATAGGGTCACCATGAGTCAAGATCAACTTGAGGGCAGTTAACAACAACAAATATGAAACATAGGGTGAGGGTGTGTGGGTAATGTGAAATTTCAGTAATGTGAAAAAATATTTAGCCTTAGAATTTGTAATAACTAAGCATTAAGTAAGAACCTGGCAGCTAGCTATCAAACCAGACCCAGTTTGGGGGAGTGTACAACTATATCTTGACTGCAAGTATATTTCCAATCCAATTCAAAGTACCACTTATTATCTTTGAATCCCTGCACAGCTTGGGAAAAGACTGTTCGAAAACAGTCTATCCAACTACAAAACCATGTATCCAGTCAGAATTTCCCTAACAGACCAAAGGGGAGATAGAAAAGACATTCTACTCTAGTTTCTGTTGGTGGCAAACTGGAACAGAATCTTATCTGAAGCAGAACAAGTTGTGGAACTCTCTGCCCAAGAAGATCAGATTCCCTCCTTTTTAAAAATGCCAGATCAAAATAATTTATCATTTCAACCAGCAATTTGTATGGTAATTATTATACATACAACTAGTGGTTTTAATTTCATGACATGGTTGTTAAAATTATGTTGATGCAAACCACCATGAGAATCTCAGTCTAAGTTGCATTTCTGCATGGGATTTTTGTAGTTTGCCTCCATGTGATAAACTGCTATGCTGGGTTTGGGGAGAAGCAGCTTGCATTGGAATGAATCCCCTAGCCAAAGAAGAAGGAGCTTCGTGCACTGATTGTAAATAAAAAGTCTTAAGGGCTGATTAAGATCATGTAACCTTAGAAAACCATTGTGATTCAGTTCCTTAAGTAACTGAGCTGAGAGGGCACTTCAAGAAGGACTTCATAAGAAGCCAGATTTACACTCTGAATAACTTCATAACACTCAGACATATTCTTCCCAGCAGGAAGTCTAGTTCAGGCTCAATACCGTTCATATTTTATGTCACAGTCATGGAAGTGTTGCCCCCTCCCCACGCCATTCTACTGAACATAGGGGGAAAAATTAACTGAAAATCAATTTGCACAACCTCAAAAGCCTCTTAGACAACCAGATCCGTTCTCTTGTCAGGTGGGCTTTTTCAGAGATAAGCCAAAGAAAACATATTTCTATGTCTCTGCTGAGTTAGAATAAAACAATAAAAAATTATTTCAGCTGCTGCAGCTCAGGAAGCAAAACAAAAACACTACACAGAAGCAGAAAGAAAAACATATTTCTGGCTTTCAGACTCCTTGTTCTCATTCAAGCATTATTGTCCGGCTCCTAAAATAGGCACCCGGCTGAAGTTAAAAGCATGCTGACTTGCTTTAAAACACACACACACAGAGCCCAAATCAAACAGCCTCCCAGTTTGGTTTTTCATCTAAATCCAATCTGCTCTGCAATGGACCAGACACCGTGATATCAGAATTTGTACTTATCAGGTAACAGCTACTATCAACTTTAAATATAAATCAGTAGGACCTGCAACAAAATGTTACAGAATATCCAGTTTAAAGCTTGTAAGCATTACTTTTTTGGACTACAATTTTCAGAACCTATTGGGAAACAAAGTCAGTGCCTTTAGAATTCTGGGAGTTATCTATACTTTGTTGTTGTTGTTGTTGTTGTTTGCCTTCAAGTCGTTTCCAAATTATGGTGACTCTAAGGCAAACCTATCATGGGTTGGTTTTTTTTGGCAAGATTTGTTGAGAGAAGGTTTGTCATTGCCATCCCTTGAGGCCGAGAACATGTAATTCGCCCAAGCTCAACCAGTGGATTTCATGGCCAAATGGGAATTGAACCCTGGTCTCCAGAGCCATAGTCCAACACTCAAACCATTACACCATGCTGGCTCTCTTACCAATCTAATATTTTATCACAAGAAAATAAACTGAAGCACAATCCATGTATACCACAGCAGATAATGCCAATTTTTCATGTTACAGTCCTTTTAAACACAGCTAAGGAACAGAAGGCAGGTGTGGATGTGCAATGAAGGGGATGGATGCCCACAAAACTGTGGAGGAAGTGAGGACCATTTTTCACCCTTGTACTTCCATGGACCACACCTGGAGCCAGTCCCCAGCAGATACCAAGGGAACACAACACAACCAGAAGTATAGTGTTCCCTTGGTATCTGCTGGGGACTGGCTCCAGGACCATGCGTAGATACCAAAATCCATGGATGCTCGTCCTATTATATATAGTGAGGTAGTAAAATGGTGTCCCTTATCTAAAATGGAAAAATCAAGGTTTGCTCTTTGAAATTTATATATTTTTTGGAAAATTTCCCAAACGAATGATTGAATCTGTGGATAAAGAATCCATTGATATGGAGGGCCAGCTGTAACATCCCTTAATCTTTGTTTCATTTACAGCTGGGTTATAGCCATTATTTGCATTTTAAAGGGATGTAGTGAGCTTGCTAGCAAAGCTATTACGTTTTAAGCCAGGGGTAGGCAACCTTTCCCCTTTAAGGGCCAAGGGACTTCAGCTCCCAGAATCCCAGGAGCTCCCAAATATCCCCCACAACAATGGGCTCCATGGGTCTCATGCAACCCACAGGCCAAACTTTCTACACCATAGATGATGCAGATGAAGACATGGGACTATAAAGATAGGAACAGCCTCATTTCTCCATAGTTGGTATCACTGGAACTGCAGTGATGTTTAGGAAACACTTTAATAGTCTCCTTCATCCCCACCACCACCACCATCCAGTTTGATTCTTCCCCAAAGGAGTGAATGGCAACCATCTACCTCAGGCACAGATGAAAACTGGGACACGTGGACAAGCAACCTTGGAGTGGGCCAAAGTCCAAAAGTTAAAAAGGCAAGGTTCCATCTCTCCTCTGCTGAGTCAATTAAGAGCAAACTACTGTTGCACTTTGAATTCAATTGGCAGCAATGGATGTAAGCTGAGGACAAAGGGGGCAAGTGGGAGGAGGAAAGAGAAACTGGCACACTTTAAAAGCAGATGAAAAGCGGTACAATAAAGGGCTAATCGGGACAGTTGTTGCCAAATTGGGAAAGTTGGCTGGTATGCTGTGGTGGAGCAACCAATGGCAGTACCTCACCCCATAGTCAAGGTAACTAAAGCCAGTGACTTCACTTTTTGGTGATAGTGGTGAGGTTGTAAATAAGACTGCTACCATTCCGCAGAATTAACACAATTTGATACTGCTTTAACTGTCATGGCTTCATCCTATGGAATTCTGAGATTTATTGTGGTGCTAGAGCTCTCTGACAGAGAAGGCTAAATACATTACAAAGCTACAAGATCCAGAATTCCATAGCATTGATCCATGGCAGCTAAAGCAGTGTCAAACGGCAGTAACTCTGCAATGCAGACACAGCCTAAATCAGTGTAATACACTATAATACACATTATTTTGGCAAATGAGGCTGAAAATTGTACAAGGGCCAAACCCTCACTGGAAGGGACAACAAGAACAAATTAAATAATTTAGCTTCCTCCCCTTTCTTGATATCTCAAATTTGAGATTCCCACCTTGGTACCTAGTTCTGCACACACAGTTCCATATCCTCCCACTTTCTGGCAGTTGCCAAGTCCCAGGAGGGACTCTTGTTTCTGTTGGTTTCCAGTGCAGAAGGGAGGTAGAAGGAGGCAAATCAGATTATGGAGAAGCAGCTGGTCTTGGTTTGGATGCAGGGAAAGAAATGAGGGTGCCCTCTTAAATGAAGTCCACCTGTCTTTTCCTTCCTCCAGGAGTACAAATGATCTGGATCTTCATGCTCAGAATCACCCCCCTTCCTCCCTTCTCCTTTCTCTGATGGATCTTGGTCAGTAGGAGGCTTTTGGATGGTAGGCAAGCTGGCCAGTTGGGTAGCCAAGGTGAAAACATGAGAGGACTCTTGTAGCTTTAATGCTTGTGCAAAAGAGTAAATTTCAGCAGGTGTAACTTGTGACCTGGTTGTGTGACAGACAACACCTGCTGAAATTTCCATTTCTGCACTGCCATTAATGATACAGGATTTGTCTCCAGTTTTCAGTCTGGCAACCCTACTGGGCAGCACCTGGTGTCTGGGAAAACAGCCTCATGCCAAAGTCAACTCAGTTTATAGGGGAGAAAATAAAAGTGTTGAACTTAGGGATGCTATATAGTGTTCGTATCATCCTTCATACCTTGACACTGAGGGGCCTGGTCCCCATGGGCAGAATTCCTGCTGAAGGTTCACAGTGCCCTTGTAATATAGAAGTCCCAGCAATGTGCCCTTGGCCAGTTAGCATAACAAACAAGACATGTGCAAATTTGTCTTCCATTATAACACACACACCCCGATCCATGAGTAATTTTGGAAGTTAAACATTACCCAAAATGCAGGTTGGGTTAAGTGAATAAATATTTAATCCTCCCCCTTACTTCTGGGCAAAACATTTGTTCCTTCCAAACATTTCATCCACATATAGTTGGGCAGGACTCTGGGAATAATTTATTTGAAATTATAAGAGCACCAAAAATACCAAAATGCATTTCCACTGAGAAATTAGGTTACTTTATGCTCAACCACAATATTTTTGCTTTGAAGTCATACTCCCAAAGAAGGTCTATGCATTTTTTTAAAAAGGAGATTACCTAGCATATCGAATCACTGTGAAAAACAACAAAGCATTAGACATGTTGAGAACCTGTTACACTGTAACTTTAGAAAGGATGCCAAGTTCATGACTGAGAGAGGCAGGGTATTGGAAGTTGCTGGAGCTTGTTGCCTGCTTATGCGAGTGCTACCTGGCATGTTTGCACGTTATCTAAACATTACATAAACCCATATACAACTCAAATCCCTGAGATTTGGCTATTTAAATCCTTAGTTTATATTTTTATCTTTTTTATGCTTTATTTAGAGGGGGGATATATTTAGATTTCTTTTTAGAACTAGACATACTCTGATATGCCTCTTCTGTGCATGGATTTCAGCAGGTAACTGCCATACAAATATTAGCTAGCATCCTCTTAATAATATACTGAGATGCTAGTCCAACCTCTGTCTACATATGTTACCCCTCTATTTTTTGTCATTCTGAAAGCTGGAATACTCTACCATCCTTGTACAACAATTCCAATTCTCTGAAACTTCACCTTTTTCATGGGATGGGGCCATGTAGAGAGTGGGAGACAAGCATCTATCTATGTGTTTAGATAGACACACAGCAATGAAGGTGTTACAGGCTGAGATTTAGGTTGTATTTTTGTGAAATTTAAGCCTTTGGAGTCTGAGTAGTCTGTTTTGCAAAGTATAAAGATAGTAAAGTATAAAGCAGTACATAATAAAATAGCCTAAAAGTTTAACAAAGAGCCTGCTCATTCTCTCAAATTAAATATCTAGAGTTTCCAAGACTTAAGAGTGTGCAAGTGTAATGCTGGTGCTAACTCTGTCTGTTTGGACTATACCACTGATAACAAATTGGGAGTGTAAGTGACCTGAGGATGATGAAAGGGACCTCCAAACAGATACAAGTTAGCTGACAGATGGGAAGGAACCCTCCATCCTTCAGTCCTGGAGAATCTACCTATGTGCCTAGCTAGACACACAATGATGAAGGAATATTCTGAGACCTCCCAAGGGCCCTTCAGAAGTCCTGGAAATGACATCCCTATTGTGTGTCTGGCTTTAGTTGTAAAGTCAGACAATTCTTAGCCACCCTCTGCTATTCATATGGCTCTGTTGATTGGGGGGGGGGGGGGGGGGGGAGAGATAGGTTTTTCAGTGGGTGAACAGGAAATATGGCATAGTTCCACCTAGGGAACTTTACATTATATTTCCTTGATGCCTTTGGCCACTTTTGGTATATTGCTATGTTGTTTGGATGGTGTCAAGACATATTGTAATGGCAATAAATATCTTACTTGGGCTAGTACTTACATGCAATGATATAGTCCTCATCTAATGATCAACTCGATGTTTTTAGCAGAGGTATATGAATGAAATTGCAGGCATGTGAAAATACTAGTCTCCACCTGGTGGAACCAGAAACATAAATACAAGCGTTTCACTTACTTACAAGAGAAGCACATAAAGAGTATGGGGCTTCCTGCCCTCTCTCATCAGGACTTGAACCTGGACTCCCCAAGCTCCAATCCAACACTCTGGGATGAAAACTATTGTATAGTCCCAACTAGAGTAGATTTTATTCCATCAGCCATTGAATGGTGAGTCAACAGAAGATGCTGGTCCAGAAACTAGGATCTGAAATGGTGGGTTCAAGTTACAGGACGAGAGATTCTGACTACACATTAAGAAGAATTTCTTGATGCTAAGAGCTCTTCAACAGATTGCCTTGGAGGACTGTCCTTCTTTGGAAGTCCTTAAACACAGGCTGGATGACCATCTTTCGGGCGTGCTTTAGTCAATACTAAATACACTGGTCAAGCCCAATGATTCAGAGGATCTATTATAGTTTGGATTAACTAGTTGGATGTGGTGCTTCAAATGTTGTTGGGCTGCATCTCCCAGCACCCCTCACCATCGACTATGCTGGCTAAAACTGTTGGGAGTTGCAGTGTAACAACTTTTGGAGGGTAACATGATTCCTAACTTGGACTAACAATAGGATTTATGTTTCCAACTGCTGCACCATACTACTTCTTTGTTTGTGAACTTCCCAGAATTATATAATGAGCCACTGAGGGAAACAAAATGCTGAGCATGACAGGCCTTGGTTATGGCTTCAGCAGACAGTGTTTGGGTGTGGTAGGAGAGAAAACTAATTCCTGCTCTCCCTCCAGAGTCTTTCCTTCAAATAAGCAGGCTAGAAACTACAAGAGCCTTACAATACTGAGTCACAGAGAGATTGTGAAATCATTAAGAGCTACAGACTCTTCGCATGTTAGAGACACAATTAACAATCACAACTTTTTTTCAAGTGAGAGAGGAGGCTTAAGTCTTCTCTGACAGTATGAAAAAATAAAAATACAATAGCAATCAATATTTTGGCACAGTCTTGGAAGAAGAGCCTGAAACACATTGCTTCAACTATCTAGGGACACATTACAAAGGCGGCGCCAGGGTAGGAAGGCACAGTTAACCTTGACAAGGAGGAAAACAGAGGGGAGTTCAACAATAAGGATTTTCCTTTTTATAAGCAGCTGGCTTCTTGAACTTCACTTAAGCTGAGGAAGTACTATACAGCTGGTTCACAAAGACTTTGTCACAAAGACTTTGGTCACAAAGACTTTGGTTCTCTGCACTCCCGTTCCACCCCATCCCACACTTTTGAAAGGAGGGTAGTTGTAGGAAGACACAAGACACTCCCACAAAGGTTATCTTCTGTAAGAATTCATGCCTCACTTATCTTAAAAACTGTAGCTGTCACGAGTAGTTTTTAATCTACTAAATTGAAAGTACTGAAGCAACTGGCAGATGATTTTACAGACTACAGCATTTATTTTAAAACCTAATTTCTCCTCCAGGTTTTTAATGAGGAGTCATGGAACTTGGGCAACAGTAATATGTTATGTTAACCTTATATTATATTATACCGTATAGAATCATAGAGTGGGAAGGGACCTCATGGGCCATCCAGTCCAACCTCCTGCCATGCAGGAATACACAATCAAAGCACTCCCAACAGATGACCATCCAGCCTCTGTTTTAAAACTTCCAAAGAAGGAGACTCTACCACACTCCGAGGGAGTTAGTTCCACTGTTGAACAGCTCTTACTATCAGGACGTTCTTCCTAAAGTTGAAGTGGAATCTCTTTTTCTATAGTTTTAATCCAATGTTCCAGCTCCTATTCCCTGGAGCTGCAGAAAACAAACTTGTTCCATCTTTAGTATGATATCTCTTCAAATATTTAAACAGGGCTATCATATCACCTCTAAACCTTCTCTTCTCCAGCCTAAACATACCCAGCTCCCTAAGTTGCTCCTCATAGGGCATGATTTCCAGACCTATCATATCATGCTGGAGGGGTTGTCTGTTTCCCATCAGTCAGGGCAATAAATTGTGAGAGAGCATAGGAGAGGGCCTTCTTTGCTGCGGCATCCCCTTTATTGAACACTCTCTACTTGGAGGCACTACTGGAGCCAATATTACTGTTGATCATGCATCAACTGAAACCACAGTTGTTAATCAAAGCTGTTAGGACCTAACTGATTTTACTAAAACCCTTCCCTTTACATGGCTTTAAATTATTTTAATTCTCTGAAGATGCCAACCACAGATGTAGGCGAAACGCCAGGAATAAATTCTTCTAAAACACAGCGTCACACCCCGAAAAACCCACAAATACCTATTTTAACCAATCTTTTTAATATGTTAAAATGTGTCTTTAGCCTTTTAAACTAAATTTAATTATTCACACAGTTTTAGATTGTCAGTTTGAGCTCTGCCATTCCTGGATAGAGGGCAGGCTATAAATGTTTCAACAAACAAACAAATCCTCATCGTTCTAAGCAAATGCCCACTACCAGTTGGGTAACAATGGCAGAAATTTGAGGTTTGTATATAGTGTTTTTTAAAATACATTTTAATGGTTTTAATTTTTAATTTAAATATTTTAATTTTAATGGAGTCAATTTTATAAACTATTTAATTTTTTTAAAAAAACTTTATATTTGTACTTTTTAAAATGTTTTTATATTGTTTTTAATTTGTATTGTTTAAGATGTATTGTTAGCTGCCTTGTGTCCCTGTATTGGAAGAAAGGCAGGATATAAATTAAATAAATTAATTAAATCCTATTGTTTGTCTTGACTGGAGTAGAGCCATTAAATCAGTCAGATTTACCTATGTGTTGTTTCACCATTTAACAACTGATTCAGTTGGTTTTCTTTAATTGAGACTACCCAATGAGATTCTATCCAATATCTTAAGATATAGCAATGAAACAATATAAATATAAAGTACAATAATAGGAGCCATCATGGTGTAGTGACTTAAGCATTGGACTACAACTCTGGAGACCAGAGTTCGAATTATAATGTTATAATTGTGGTAATACAATTATACCCCATGCAGTGAAAAAGATCAGGGTTGGTAAAATATGAAACACCAGAGAATATTAATTAATTGGTAAACACTGTCATAGAAAACCAAAATCCTAGAAAGTACTCCATCAGTGGTAATTTGTGTGAATAATGTGTACATCCACATATGCAATACCCGATGGTAAGATTTGAAAATGGGATTCCAGTCTCTTTACATCATTTCAGTTAACAAATCCTCACCAGAAGCCTGCATTAATGCATTTATGCAAGTGCTAACTCATGTCATGAGCATGTTTTAACTGCTTTTTCACCCTGCTCACACAAGCAACTTCTGCCAAAGGACAATCCAGACCAAGAAGAATGCCAAAAAAAGTAAAACATCACAAATGTTCTAGACCTTTTGTTTAAATCAAAGCAATAAAGGGATTAAATCAGCAAGTCCACACGCAAACAGATGAAAAGGCACTTCACACATCAACATACCTATGATCCAGAGACATCACAAAAAGAAAAGAGAAAACACCGCAAGGAAAATGAGAAATCAAAAATACCTGGATTAATTCATTCTGGGAAAATCAAGTGATTTTAATTCTTGATCATACAATACAAATTATATTTCATACAATGGAAATTACGTTGCATGCAATAAGAGGTACAGTTATCTATGTTTCAAATTTGAATATCATTTTACTATTTTATATTACAGTTGGAATCCTACTGGGTAGCTGCAAATGTGTAACTAAAAGTTACATATTCATGGACTGCTTCATATTTATTCGTTTAGGGTATACATAGGGACTGTGAAAGTCCCCCAATTTACACATCCCAGACAGAAGTGGCTGTGATTGATAATTGACAGGGGTCTGTTCCCTGTCACTTAGGAAGCAGAGCAACATTTTCTCTCTCCCCCAGCAATCTCCAATGAAAAGGTGTGTGTGTGTATTTGCAACAGGAATGATGCTTGCTGCAATGGAGACTGCTTGTGTTGTGCACATTAATCTGCCATTTTCCAAGTGACAGGGGAGTAGACCACTGTCAACTGCAGCTGTCATTGACCAGCATCTGAGGATTGAGGGGTTGGCTAGGATTTACTTTTGTTGTTATGTGTGATGACCATGTGGATGAGACATCTCCAAGACTCCCTATCCTCCACTGCCCTGCTTAGATCCTGTAAATGCATACCCCAATCTCCCTAATAGAGTCTATCCATTTAGTGTGTGGTCCTCCTCTCTTTCTACTGCCTTCCCTAGCATTATCATCTTTTCCAGTGAGGCATGCTTTCTCATGATATGACCTCAGTTTGGCCATCTTCGCTTCCAGGGAGTATTCAGGCTTGATCTGATCAAGGACCCATTTGTTTGTCTTTTTGGCTGTCCACAGTGTCCTCAGCACTCTTCTCCAGCATCACAGCTCAAATGCACTGATTTTCTTATCCAGTTCCTTTGCTGTCCAACTCACATCCGTACAGGCCTGAAGGACCGGATCCTCACACCCCAGTTCACATTGTCCAGATCAGACAATGCAGGCTCAAACCCCCGGAACAGGATCGAGCCCAATCCTGCATGACCACATGCAGATTTGGAACATCCAGGCTGACCCCAGGGTAATTTGTCCTTGGTTTTCTGCAGAGTTTCTAGGAAATTCCATGGCAAACATGGATTGTTGACACCACCCTTTTGTGCTCCTTACCTTGGCGGCCTTTGCTTTCACTCAGAAGCCCCCTCATCAACACTGACATGGATACAGGGGGCCTGGCCATATGGTTGCAGCCAAGTGCCCCATTTCCATATCAGACACGGTGATGGGAGGATGGGCTTTTTGGGCAATGGCCGGCAAGGTAAGGAGCATGGGTGTGTGTGTGTGTGTGTGTGTGTGTGTGTGTGTGTGTGTGTTATCAGCCTGGGTTTGCTACAGAGTTTCCAAGAAACTCCGCAGAAAACAAAGGAGAAATTACCCTGGGGGCAGGAGGGTTCCTTTAGATATGCATGTGGTCATGCAGGATCAGGGTCAATCCTGCCACAGGGCTGTATTGTCTGATCTAGACAATGTGAAGCAGGGGGGAACCCAGGCCTTCAGGCCCATGAGGACAACCCCAAAGACTGACCGTATAGTATCTGTACAACAGAGGAAGACATACCCTTCAACTGTCCAGATTTGGCAGGGACAGTCCCAACTAATCCTCTGTTGTCACATTTTTTTCAGTTGAATTTAAAATGCCACAGTTTTTTTTCTCCTTCCCTATTCCATCTTTGTCTTCATCTTACTTCAGATGTTGCAAACTGGCTTTGAAGTGCAAGAATGGTTTGCACTAAATTGATCAACAGGTAAACAATAAGCTCAGACAAAAGCAAACTGCTGCTGCTTTTCCTACCCTGTCTTCTTCCTCATTAATAACTTTTGCTATCTTGAACATGCTCTGATATTGCTTGGACATACTTATTCTGGATTTCAGCTGTGAAATTCTGGCAGGCATGGGAAGGTGGTCTATTTATTACACAGTCTTTAATTTCCTTTACACTATTCAACACTGGTAAAAAAAAAGAATAATTTGAGGGAAATTGTGTTACATTTAATGAAATAGTTTCAGTTTTGAGAAATGACGTGATTCTAGAAAACAAAGCAGCAGAGGAGATATAACTTGTATTCCGTATTATCACAGTGCGTCCACAAAACAGGAAGAATAGCTCTAAGATGAGGATGTAGGGATAACCATAAAGGATTAACATAAATGAAAACCTTGTACAGGGCAATTACTGGAAATTAGCAGCTGCTGCTGACTTCAGTAGAAAGAAATGAACTGAGAGTTCTTAGAAAACGTAGCACAGAGTGAGAAAGTCCAGCTTTTAAATTGAACAGGATATCTATGGGTTTCCTGGGGGTAAAAGGGTGCTCCAGACAAATAGTGGAATATTTACTTTGAATTTTTGCCCACCAACTCTTCGTGAGGCTATGGGCATGGAGGAAAAGGGTGTGTGGGTGGCTGCACAATTGCAACAATGCTCTTTGTTCAAAAGGCAGCCCACTGCAGAGGTTTACTAAAATTCCCCCCCCCCCCCCCCCACACACACACAAATAAGTCAAAGGGTAGACAGAAAGGTTCAAGAGTTCAGAAAATCAGCACTGGTACAGGCAGGGATTTTTTTTATTATTAATTATACAGAGAGTTTGATGGTGCAGTGCTCTCAGGGTGAGTTTACATATTACAGGAGTACCCAGGGAGGGTGTAACTTCCATGACCAGTATATAGATCAGTCCTTAACTTCGACTCATGAGGTGTATTGATAAGGAAAAGTGTTTCAGAATGACATCTAATGGCAGCTCCATCTATTTTTATGACAGATATGCTTGATATGGATCATAAAATCATAGAGTTGGAAGAGACCACAAGGGCCATCCAGTCCAACCCTCTGCCATGCAGGAACTCACAATCAAAGCATCCCCAACAGCTGGCCATCCAGCCTTTGATTAAAAACCTCCAAAGAAGGAGACTCTACCACTCTCCAAGGGAGTATGTTCCACTGCTGAATAACTCTTACTGTCAGGAAGTTCTTCCTAATGTTGAGGTGGAATAGCTTTTCCTGTAGTTGGAATCCATTGCTCCAGGTCCTATTCTCCAGAGCAGCAGAAAACAAGCTTGCTCCATCTTCAATATGACATCACTTCGAATATTTAAACAGGGCTATAGTATCATCTCTTAACCGTCTCTCCTACAGGCTAAATATATTCAGCTTCCTAAGTAATTTCTCATAGGGCATGGTTTTAAGACCCTTCACCATTTTTGTCACCCTCCTTTGGACACGCCCTCCTCTGGATGCCTTATGATGTAAATATTTAACTTATTTCTTTCCTGAGTACAAGAATGATTATTTTCAAAACCTTTTTCTTTGCTGGGTAAGAGTACAATCCCCCCCCCCCCACACACACACATACATTCCTGTTGATTTTTCACATTTCAGGAGTTTTTCTGAAAAAATCCAAAGCATTCCACAAAAAAAACCCAGTATACTTTTCATAATGAATGCTCCCCTAAATCTTATTGTTAGTTCTCTAACTAGAGAAGAGCCTAACTAACTAAGGGGCTGAACAGACAGCCCCTTTCCTTGCTGGATCGGGGCCGCAGCAACTACATGCGATCCAGTGGTTTGCCGCTCTAAAAAGAGCTGGCAAATGCCGCTCCTTTTTAGAGCAGCAAAAAGCTGCCCTTGCCGCAGTGGTGGCAGCTTTTTGGCATTCTGTTGGTGCCAAGCGAGCACCCTGATGTCACCCGCTGTCTGGGTGGGTGGGCGGCATGATGGTGGCATCAGGGGGCACTCCAGCCCCAGGCCTTTTGGCTGGTCTGTACAGCCCCTAACTTCTCTAAACAACTGCATTTATCTCAGTGTTAGCTCACCACCCAACAATTCATTCAATAGGTCTACTCTAGATGAGACTAACCAACAGGATCTTAAGCAACTGTTTTCTGTGCAAATACATTCTTTGCACAAAACATGTTTTTTGTTTGTTTGCTTCAAATGATTTTTCACAAAAACATCATGCAATGTGAAAGATCTCAGCATGGTTGACTATTTGTCAACAGCGAGGCCAACCAAATCTGTGCATATACTTTCAATCCCTAATGGGCACACATATTTCCTTCAGCATATATCAATGGGTCTAAATTGTAGGGCTGTCGCTATGGGGAGGGGCAAAATGAGGGCATTGCCTCTGCAATTAAAAATTCTGCCCCCCATTAAATATTAAATATTTCTCTATATTTCGAGCATTACAGTGACAACACTTTATAAATAAAGTTTAGGCATACAATGAAAAGGGGCAGGCAGAGTTACCAAAGGAATGCAAACACAGCAAATATAAGTGTTTTAGACGTGAATAATATACAATATTTCATTCTCTGCAGTGCTAGAAATTTGGGGACTGAAAGAAAATTCCATTTCAAGAGCCAGAATTCTCACCTGGAGGGCATTTTTCATCATTTTGACCTCCCTCCCCCATCCATAGTTACATCTCTTTGGGTAGTACACCTGAATCTTCAACACACATTTATATGCATCTGGGACTCTGGAATGATCCATGGCTTCACACAGATTAGGAATCCAGAAAACTGATGCAGGGCATGTCATCCTCTATAGCCATGTTCTTTTTGCCTCAGTAGTGTCTGTTCTTACAAGACATTGATCTGCAGGATCTCAGGCACAAAAGGTCTTTTCTATCAACTATTATCAGAATTATTTTTAAGTGAGGAGGCCAGGGACTGAAGCCAGAACCTTCATGTACAGCTTGAACTCAACCCCTGATCTTTGGCCCCTTCTTAAAATGATAGTTTAAGAAATGCCCTTTATAACAAGTCAAATGACTGGTCCATCTCCCATGTCTTCCCACTTTTCAGAGTCCTGGATGAGAGCTCATTTCCACAATATGTTATTCTTGGCACTGGAGATACACAAGACTAAACTGGGGACTTTCTGCATTCAAAGCATACACTTCTATGGTAAGCTATGCCCTCCAATGAATGTATGTACCTGAGGACTTAAAGATGAAGGTATAGTTCAGCACTTTAAAAGAGAGCATCCTCCTCTTCTTTTCTCTTGGACAAAAATCCCACACTCGTTCCTATATCAGCATCTTTTTAAGTACAACATTTGTTCCAGAAGTTAGGCAATAGAAGTTTTTGGACTACAACCCCTAGAATTCTCCAGTCAATAAGAGATTCTTGGAACACTGTCATCCAAAACAGGAAGTTACTCAGACTGCCTATTATTCAGCTAACTGAGGTCCTTTGGGGGTTCAGGGGGGTGGAGAGATGCACACACACACACACACACACACCAATGTCACAGTCCTTAAATATAATTTCTTTTTTTGGACTGCAACTCCATTCCTCCCTGTTCTGATATTTTCCATGATGCCCCTACTGGACTGCAAGATTTTTTCTCTGTAATGAGCAGTAGGTCTGTGTGATGCTCCAATAAGGGCCGATGCAGACTGGCCAAAAGGGACAGCCTGGGGGTGGAGTTGGGGTGAGGTGATTGCATGCCGGCTGCCCCGACTCCACTGTCAAGCTGCAAGTCCAACTGCACGGCATGCGGAGTCAGGGCGTCCCGTTGGCGCAGCATGCAGACACGCTGTGCCAAAGAAGTGCAAAAGAGCCGCCACTCCAAAAAGGAGCAGCATTTGCCAGCTCTTTTGGAGTGGCAAAAAGCTGGATCAGGGCTGCGGTGTGTGGCTGTCATAGCTCTGATCCGGTACTCCCAGGGGCGGCACAGAGCCGTCCCTTAGGGGCCGTCTGCATCAGCCTTAAATTAGAAGGTGTTATATCACTCTTCTGCTTTTCAGGGATTAAGAGTTAGGATTGTAAAATTTTGGCAGAGATCCTAGAACAGGTGACTGACATCTTGCAATGAAAGAATAAACAGCATCTTGAAAAGTGAAGGATTAGAGTTAGGATTTGGACTGGTGGAAGCATGATTTTGCACTTTAAAGAGTCAGCTTTTTAACACTGTGCATCTGTTAAAGCAAGAAAAAGTTTAATTTTTGACCACAGTGGCCAAAATCCCTCAGATAATTTGCCCAATGGCTGCCACTGTAAATCCTGTAAATTACTGGTTTGATCCAGTGGATGGGGAAATCCCAAAAGAGGGGCTGTTCTTACTATCTCAGTTGAGAAAGTGAGAAAGAACTGGAGAGGAGTTCTAGATGCCAGAGATAAGAAGTAGGCCCTTTCCACTTTGAATTAGGTAGCAGGATTTTCAATTATTTATTTAGGAGGGGACAAAAAGGTGAATTATTTATAGTAGAATTTCTGTTATGCATTTGCACCTATGTTGTATCTTTTATTTAGGGCTTGAAGATTTGTCTCCAAAGTTGCTTGTTCTAACACTGAGCAGCACATAACAGATTTTTTTCTGCAATCAAATCCTGCACTGAATTCAGTGCATGGAACTTTTGGGACACTGGATATGTGTTTAATTTAGCCTCCCATATTTGGAATTCCAAAATCCAAAATATTTCATAATGCAAAATTATCTTCATGGGTGTCTGAGATAGTGACACCTTTGCTTTCTGATGGTTCAGTGGGTATACATACTTTGTTTCATGCAGATTATTAAAAAAATACAGTCAACCCTTCACAATTTGTTTACATCTGAAGGCCATTCTCCCCACCTTGCATGAGTGATCTCCAGCAAGAGGGGGAATTGTGACGGGGTTATGCACATCAAAGCTACGTTTTGTACAGCTGCATCTGGGTGCATCCCTTTCCCATTAAATAAAGAACCAGCTTATAAATCTGCTCCCAAACTCAAGCACACAATCACAGAAGAATAACACTGGCTTTGCAAGCTTCATGGCTTTAGAGTCCCAGTCAATATTGGAATTTTGTGTGTATTATATCAACTACATTAATGACTACAGAAATTTTGGGAAATCTATGGCTTCCCTCTGGACGTGTTATCATAATTTTAAATGTCATTGGCCTCCTACTCATCCGCTGTATCAACTTGTATCCCAGGAGAATGCTGAGAAATTGGAAATACATTTTTCACTTAAAGACAACAGAAAAATCAATATAACAGAATTCTGTGGATGACTAAGAATAAATCTTCAAGGCCTGAAGAGGTCCCTGGGATTATATCTCAATGGGTCTCTTTGGAAAGCTATCACTTTCTATTCTTCATCTGTAAAATATAAACAACAGCAGCTTTCCCAACAGATTTCTTTGTGAGATATGGAAACTTGTAATCTGACTTTCCCCCAAGGGGAAAAAGTTGAAAGTGGCTCCTTTGTTGAGAATTGGAGTCATAGAATCATGGAATCATTGAATCATAGAGTTGGAAGAGACCACAAGGGCCATCCAG
>CM034701.1:370815793-370833597 GCA_020142125.1 Phrynosoma platyrhinos | reverse complement strand
AGCAACCCGGCCCCCAGCTCAAAAAGGTTGCCTACCCCTGGTCTTAACCACTTGAGCCATGCATCCCCTGGAATATATAAATACTAATATACTAATACTAATATGTAAATACTAATAACTACTACTAATAACAATAGTGCTAATAACCACCATTTTAAAAGGATTTTTTCAAAGTATAAAACAACTTCCACCACATTAACTGAACAATCCTTGTTGTGCTGTATGCCTTTAAGTTGTTTCTGATTTATTACAGGGTTATCTAAGCAAGATTTGTTCAGGGGTGATTGCCTTTGCCTTTCTTTGAGGCTGAGAAAGTGTGAGTTGCCCAAGGTCACCCAGTGAGTTTCCATGGCTGAGTTGTGATTTGAATCCTGGCGTCCATAACTATAGTCCAACACTCAAACAACTACATAAACTGAGCAGGCCTAATTCTGAGTCACTGTGATTGTTTCCATTTTCCATGTGGAAACATGTACATAGGCACTCCTAGGTAATTTCAGAATAGGTATGAGAATTAGGAGAAGACAAGACTGAAGAAGCACCAGGTGGAGGGAGAGAAACAACAGAAGAGTCTGAGGAATGAAAGAGGGGGGAAGAGAAAGTGGGGAGGGGACTGAGCTGTTTCTAATACATGGGAAGCTGGGATAAAGTGAAGTAACACAGAAGTGAAGAAAAGAAAGACCAATTGGGAGAAAAGCTGAAGGAGTAGGTTAGCTGTGTTTGAATCCAGACAAACTGGGTATTTTTGCTAGTAATAAAAAAAATGACAACAAATGTAACACTTCATTGTATAGTTATAAATTCTAGGAAAATCTTTTCAGGTTTGCCCTCCTCATTTAGATGTCTTTAAAAAAATGTAATACAGACATTTCCCTATCCATCTTCTAAGACACAATGTTCTCTCTTCTATCTGGGAAACAGCTTGATTTTTAATGCAACTTGCTTTTCACTTCACATTTTAAAAACAACAACACAGGACTGGCAAAGCCATGTGTTTTTTTATTTTATTTTTCCAGTTACTTCCATAATTGTTCCTAAGAGTGTAAACAAGTTTCGGAAGTCAATGTTGGTCGTGGATAAAACATGAGCTTTCCTAGGGCCAGAGATGCTATCAGGTATCTTGGTGCTGAGCAGGCATATCTGCAGTGATAAAACAATGCCCCCCCAAACCTTCTATAAATGTTACCTATGGAGTTTATCATGTGGGGGAAAATTAGAAGTATAAACGGTAATTAACCCATGATTAACCCGCAATTGTGTGAATGGGTTAATCATCAGTGTGCAAAGTGCTGTTATCCCATGAAGAATCCATGATTAACTCACACTTGTGTGCAACTGTGCGAATGGTTTTCACACACCATTGAGATGAAATATGATTAAAGTGCCATTATCCCGTGAAGAACCAGGCAAGAAATAAAAGTAACTCATTCACGGAGATTTCACGTGAATGACATTTTGCTGTTTCTTGCCTGGTTATTCCCTGGTTCTTCACGGGATAATGGCACTTGCGTTAATGTCATTTTAAGCACGTTTTAATGTCAATTGCGCAATTTTAACAGGTTAATCGTTGTTTAAACTCCCAATTTCCCACATATGATAAACTCCGAAGTCAATTTGCAGCTCTTTGGAATGAAGAATGAAGCTGCAATAGAGGATGTTTGGACAGGGAAACCAACAGGCTACAATCAGCTTCCCCAAATATTTTGAAAAGCAAGCCTCAGATTCAGTTGTCACATTCTAGTCCCCCCAAACCAGACGGCTTTCTTACATATTATGGAAGTTGTTTACATGCTGTGCAAATTATTTGCTCACTGAGAAAATCATGTGGTGGACCAGCAAACACCTCTATTTTATAAAAGGAAAGTAGTAGAGTGACGTGAGGCAAATAAGATGGGGGAAAATGGAAAAGAAGACAGGAGGGCTGGCAGTAGGGTACAAGAGAAGGATGGTGTTATTATATATTAACAACTATAGACTACCCACAAATGTAATAATTATGCATAGAATTGATGAACTGCACCACACTTTGGGAATAGTTGAATAATTCTGAACATTGTAGTTAAAAAAATAATAAAACCCTTACCAAGCTCTAGCTCAACTTCATGCAAAACAAATATAATCTTACTCACTTGAAGGATTGCTGTGAAGGATATACTTACCTACGTATTGATTTAATTTCTACTCTACCTTTCTCCATATATAGGATTTGGAGAGGCTTAATTCGTTAATCTTGGAAAAGTGCTTTCTATGCCAAAAGACACTACTGTAATGAAATACTATGTATTATTATCAGTAATAATGATATATAGTGACAAAATTAAATAAAGTTAAAGATTAAAGATTAGTACAGTGGGCCCTTGTTATCTGGGTTTGGTTCCAGGACCCCACATGGATAACAAAATCCGTGGATGCTCAAATCCCATTCAATCCAATGGCATAACTGTAAAAATGGTGTCCCTTATATAAAGTGGAAAATCAAGGTTTGGAATTTATGCTTTTTCTGAATATTTTGAAGCCGTAGATGCTTGAATCCATGGATGAAAACATCAGTGGATAAGGAGGGCTGACTGTATCTTTTGAAATGGACCAACTGTTTCTGAACATATGCAGAAGACTTCCCATGTTTTACATGCCATTACTTTCTCTTAAACGGCCAACTGAGTGAGCATATGTCTATTCAAAGTAAGTACCATTAAATTCAATGGGGCTTATATACAAGTAAGTGAATATAGAAAGGATACTTCCCACCTTTTATATAGTTACTTTCTTTAAAAAAAATCTTTTTAAAGTTACTTTATTTTTCAAAGCCAATTAATGTGGACTCCTATACAATCTACTCAGAAGTAAGTACCATTGCGTTCAATGAGACTTATTCCTGGATAAGTGTATATATAATAGATTTGATACAAAGTGACTCTGTAAAAAACAAAGCTCTGCAGGGCTTTTCAAGTCCAAGCATATTTACAGAAATGCTATTAGGGGGTCACTCTCTATTGATAAATCTATAAGGAAAGACATGAAAATATTAATCAAACTGTTAGTGGCTTCACTAGTAGGCTAAACGCAAGCAAATGCTGTAACAGGCTACCATCTCACATAACAATTGGAGAAAACAGCATCTACATATTTTGCCCTCTTATCTCTACTTCTATAGATAAGGGCTGCATTTACACTGTAGGAATAAATCCAGTTTGATGCCACTTTAACTGGCATGGCTCAATGCTGTGGAACTCTGGGAATTGCAATTTTGTGAGACATTTAATCTTCCTGTCAGAGAACTCTGATGTCCCAACAAACTAAAGTTCCTAGAATTCCACAGCACTGAGCCATGGCAGTTAAAATGGTGTCAAACTGGATTATTTCTGCAGTGCAGCCTAGGTTTTTTTTTTAAATGAAAATCTGAACTCTGGGCCAAATAATGGCCCAAACAGGCACTGAACTGCAGTTAAAACCTCAGACAACACCTAAAAATAGCCCTAAAAAATAACAACAGCTGTGCTGTTAATAATCCTAAATAGTTATATGCACAAAGGAAAACAAAACACAAGTATTGTGTTACTTACACAGTTGAGTTCACAAAATAGCCTTTACAGTTAGATGAACTACAACACCAGATTTTTTTAAAAATAACAATACAATATTAACTTAAAATTGTGGTCACAGTAATTAATCTCTTTGGGTATATCACCAGGAAAAATTCTTTCTTAGTTTTTTCCCCACAGACGGATCATTTCAGGTCGGGTGTATCTGCAAAAAGTCAGCCCTTTCACTTACTGAAAACTTTCAAAGTTCAGATCCTTAACTGAAGCTCAAGGCTAATCCTCTAGTTTAGAAATTTCATACTAATATCAGCTGCCTCCTCTCGCCCCGACTCCATTTTGAGATAACTCCAGAAATAGGAGAAAGCCTCTCCCCATGGCATTTAGATACAACAATGATGAATAAATTATCTATACTTTGCAAAGGTGCAGGAATGGGACTAGAATATACAAGGCAGAAATAGTAAGGGAGGAAAATCGGGTGTTATTTCTTCCAAAATGAACACAAGGTAATTACAAACGCAAATAGGTTATTCTTACCCAAATCCAAGAGCTAAGCAATAACCTAAAAATAATTTACAAGCACTAAACAAGGCAATGCTAATTAGTGTCAAGAAGGCCAGTTGGGTCCCAGAAACAGTAACTTGCCCAGGGCATAGTCTCAATCATTGTGCAGAACCCATGTGAAACACAATCCCAGATGCCAGCAGCCATTCAATAGAACAGCTGCTTGGCCCAGGGGCAGCTGTTTTAGACTACAGCTCCCATAATCCATCTGGTTCCTGCAAGCTGAAAAAGTGCTAAAAAGCAGAAGCTATGATTAGTAAATGCTCAACGCAATTCTAATCTTTCAGCTTACTTGTGATGATGCAGTGCAACTGTACTCAATGACCTACAGTGCAAGAAGGCATCCTTAAAAAGGCTGAGGACAAACTCTCCAACTGTCCTGATTTGGCAGAGACAGTTGCAATTAACTGCTTGTAGCCCCACCTTTCCAGCTGTTTTTAAAATGTCCCGGTTTTTCTCTCCTTCTGTCACTCATCCCATTTGTTTTCAGTTTTAGGCCAATTGCTACCAACTGACCTTCAAACCTCAAGAGTATTTTGCATTCAATAAACTCCGGCAGGGAGAGAGAGAGAGAGGAGGTGGAGAGAAGAGGGGGAGGGAATCTTGCCTTTCCCAGCAGGTTCATGCAACATCAAACTGCTGCAGTCTCTCTTAACTTATGTGTTCTTTTTCATTAATAATTGCTGCAAATTGAGTTCAAAGTACAGAAAAGGTTTGCGCTGAGTTAACTCAACAAATGGGGAGAGGAGAGAACGACGCAGAGTCTTGCTCTTCCCAATACACCCAGGCAAAAGCAAACTGCTGTGCCCACTCCTAATTTATGCATTCTTCCTCATTAATGACCCTTGCCATCTTGACCACACTCTGATATTGCTTGGCTATATAGTTTTCCTCTGTGAAATATTGGAGAGTATGGAATTATATGTGAGGTGGCTGGAGAAAAGGTCTTTTCCTTTGTGGGACTCTGCCTATGCAATGGCTTCATCAGGAAGCCATCATTAGGATCCAATGTCAACTCTGCTCGCATTGGGCAAAGTGCATGGCTCCTGATCTGGAACTGCAAGTCCTATCAGCCCTAGGCAGCACAATCAATTAATGGTAAGAAATGCTAGGAGTTGCAGTTTGGCAACAAGCCAGAGTTCAACAAAGCACAATCTGGCTTACTGTGAATGCATAAACTTTGCAATTGGATTTGGATAATGACAATATTTTATATTCTTTCTAAGTGGCATTTCCTAAGGAAGCACAGGTACCTGGCAGGAAGAACTGTGAGCTCCTCCCTTGTCACTACTACCAAAAAGTGCACATCTTGGCTGTCCCATGATCCATACCTCCTGCTGGTGGTATAAATGTTGGTGAACCTATGGCATGCATCCCAGAGATGGCATGCAAAGCCATTTTCCCTGGCACACGAAGTGGGGAAGAGGAGGAAAGGGTGCACGCCTGTTCCTCCTCCCAGGCCTTCAGCTGCCCCGGCTGTCCCACCTCCATATGGTGGAAGTCCCACCTCCAGCACGGGGTAACACCTGGTGCCAGAAGGCTGGTTAGTTTGGGCACTCGGTATCTAAAAGGTTCACCATCACTGGTATAAGGGGTTTAATGTGAGCTGCTTCAAAATTATTTCTAGGCACGGATAAGTATATCCAAGACATGTATTACAAGTGGATCTCAATAAGCACCTCCCATTTAAATATACATGATACATTTCAAGTCTGGCCAACATTCATTTGTGTCTTAAGAGAGTCCATTCTTGGCTTAGCTTCAGAACCAAAAAAAGGGGGGGCTGGGAATCACTAACCTATTGTATCTGCTTGGGAGGATGGTGATGGAGGAGATGAACAAACTGGTAGGGAAAGGATACTGAAAAGCTGGAGCATATCCAGACGAGGGCAACCAAAATGGTGAACTGTCTAGAAACCATGCCTTATGAGGAGAAACCTAGGGAACTGGGTATGTTTAGCCTGGGGAAAAGAAGGTTAAGGAGTGATATGATAGCCCTGTTTAAATATCTGAAGGGGTGTCATATTGAGGATGGAGCAAGCTTGTTTTCTGCTGCTCCAGTGACTACAATATGGAGCACTCGATTCAAGCTGCAGGAAAAGAGGTGCCACCTAAACATAAGGAAGTTTTCCGATGGCAAGAGCTTTTTGACAGTGGAATACATTGCCTCAGAATGGTGGAGTCTCCTTCCTTGGAGGTTTTTAAGTAGAGACTGGATGCCCATCTGTCGGGGGTGCTTTGATTGTGTATTCCTGCATGGCAAAAAGGGGTTGGACTGGATGCCCTTGAGGTCTCTTCCAACCCTATGATTTTATGAATCTATAAGGCGTTCATCTAAAGAGCTAAGCAAACCTTCATCTGGCCAAAGTGGAATTCATTTTCTAAAATTGCATGCTGATCAATGTCATCTCATGCAAGGAACAGTGGCATTGTGGTCTTCTGAAACTATCCTCCCTCCCTTCCTAGACAGGCTAATTGTATCGTGGGTTAGGAGATTTTTTTAAAAAAAAAATCCATGAAAAAAATGGAAGAAGACTAGCTCTCAGTACTCTTGCTTTGGTCCAAAACAGAGCTTCCAGTGGTTGTTTCAAGTTTTGTACATTAAAAATAAAGCAGAGTCACAATATCCAATCACATCTCTCCTGTATAATGTCTCTTTTAACCATGCCTTACACAAAGAAATCAGTACTCCACAAGGAATTTCGACATCGTGTGATAAGAGCTTTATTAAAAGCATGGAAAGAAATTTAAAAAGAAACATATAGGAAAATCTCCTTGTGGATATCTCCTCATGAAGCCTTCTTCGGAAAGTGGACGGCAGTCAAAGCATGGCTAAGATACAAAGAAATCCTAAAGAAAAATAGATGACAATACGAACTTAAATCTATGGCAGAACTTGGACATCTTGATTCAAAAATGCATTGGTTGTTGTATACCCAACTTAATGAAAGATTTAAAATTGATAACAAACTACAAGGATTTGAAGAGGAACTTACAGATTTAGATAAAGTACTATTAGAAACAGGAGAAAAAAGAATAAGTAAATTTTATAAGATACTAATGCAACAGAAACAGGAAGCGGAAATAATATCAAACAATATGATCTAGTGGGCAACAGATATTGGAAGAACGATAAAACTAGAACATTGGGAAAGAACAAGGAAAAGAACAGAAAATTTTACATGCTCACAAGATCTAAAAGAATACCTATGGAAAATGGAACAACGGTGGTATCTTATTCCAGCCAGAATAGCAAAAATTTATAATAAAAAGTCTAATGAGTGCTGGAAATGTAAACAGAATGTAGGATTGTGGTATCACGTATGGTGGAGATGTCCAAAGATGAAATTGAAATGAAAGAGATGGACAGATTAACAAGAATACTTAATAATAAAGATTCAGAATTAATCGATGAAGATTGGGCTCCAATAGAAGAATATTTAAAATTAAGATGGGAATAAATTGGCAAAGCTAGTAAGTAGAAAGTAAACTAGATAGATATTGAAAAATAATTGTTTAAAGATATGGTCTTTTTGTATTATAAGTAAGAGTATCAATTAACAAATTAAGAGATATAGAAAGATAAATTTTAAGGAAAAAGAAATGTGTACTTACTTTTGAAGAACTAAGGAGAATGTGTATAGAAATGTATATAGGTAGTAGATGGAGAAGACTAATGTATTACACAAGTAATATTTTATGTATATTTTTAAATTAATAAAATATAATTTACAAAAAAAGAAAAAAAATCAGTACATGCATTATTATTCACAAGTTTGTGGAGCCTTCTTTTTTAAAATAAATAAATCTCTACAAAGTTATATTCAAGATGCAAACGTAATTGTTTATAAGCTCCACACCATTTCCCATGGTAAAATACTCTAGAGTATACTACACTGGCTGTCCTTCCCACCCCTTCCAAAGTAATAAAATGCCTAGGAAAAAAAACTCCAAATATTATCACTTCCTATGTTTGAGGGTGGAGGGGAAGCCGCTGAAGGACTGGGTTTTTATGTACTCTTTGCTTTTTCCTGAAGCTTTCTTCAGGGACACACAGTTGTGTACTTGAAGGAAAACCAGCTTGTAAACATGTGCCTAAAGGATTCTCCCACAATCACAAGACCACAGCACCAGCATCTCCGCAATTCTTAAATAACTGGGAACTGTAACTGAGCTGAAAGAGGAAGGTTACCTTTTGCAAAGCCTTTGTGATAGCTTCTATAGCTTCTAGTGATTTTTCAGTGTTTGTAACAAATGGACTCAAAAGTTTTTGCCAATTCTGGAAATGCTGACTTCTTTCTGAATTGGCTTCACTGCCCTTGATGATTTCACCATATAACCAAACAGGATTGTAGGTTCATCCCATTCCTTGTGTTAACGTTACCCTCCCACCCGCACAACCTTTTTGTCCTAAACATGTTTTAGAGTACATGCCCTAGCATTCCTGACCACAGACCTTGCAGGCCAGTGACTGATAGGAGCTAGAGTCCAAGTAATCTGAAATATACCAGGTTAGGGAAGGTTATTCTATATGATTGTCTGGGATTGCTTGTGTGAGTTATAAATATGGTATTGAAGCAGCACAGGCAGCAAACTGTGGAAACGATGGCAGTGAACAAGAGCCAAATAATAACAAACAGCAGCGCAAAAAGATGATTTGGGGGTGAAATGGTCAAAATGAAATTGCTTCCAGTCACTTCGGAGGTGTAGCGTTTAGACTACACATGCCTCCAAAGAGGCTAGAAGCCATGCCAAAGCCGTGCTCCAGTCCTTAGGATTAGTAAAAAGGAGCCAGGCAAATCCAGCTCCTGGTGGCACAGGTTGACCCCTGCATGCACAGCACGCCTTGGGAGCCATGTGGTCAGCGGGGTTCTGACCCACTTCTGGCCAGACTGGATTGGGCTGCTCTTTCATGCCCATCTGCTCCGGCCCTCAGCAAACTTCCAGTTTTCTTCCAGGCATATTTCTGCTCCCCGGAAGTACGGCTTCAATCCAAAATATAGAAATGGAGAATTAGTGTAGCAACCTACATTAATGCCAAATCTGGGTGAGAATTATGTACAGCCTCAACTACATCTTTTTAAAAATAATCAAGGAACATTAATTGGATTTTTACACCATGAAAATCTGTGACAGTGGCCAGGTTGATACAAAACATTAATCCAGAAATCTTCAGAACTTTATCTTATCAATAATGAGCAAATGTGTTACATGCTTCCTCTCTAGCAAACAGGAATGTCTAAAGCAGGGCTGAAAACTGTGTGGCTTGCCAGCTGTTGCTGGACTGCAAGTCCCATCATTTTTCATTACAGACGAAGCTGGCTAGAACTCATGGGAGTTGCCATCCAACAACATGAAGAACATTTGGATCCAAATTAGAAGAAATAAGATTCCAGCAAAGCTTCAGAAGAATGTCCTGATGATAAGTGCTATTCTATAGTTGAATGGACTATCTTGGAAAGTGATGATCTCTCCTTTGTTGGATGTTTTTGAACAAAAGTTGGATAACCACCTCTTAGGACTTGGCTGCTCTTTCATGCCCATTTGCTCCAGCCCTCAGAAAACTTCCAGTTTTCTTCCAGGCATATTTCTGCTCCCTGAAAGTATGGCTTCAATCCAAAAAATAGAAATGAAGAACTAGTGTACCAACCTACATTAATGCCAAATCAGGGTGAGCTTGTTCCATTTCAAATATAACGTTGGAAACTGCATCTTGTAGGTTCCTTGAAAGAAATAAATGAGTACAAAATATACAACCTCAAAGCATTTCTGACTCAATCACATGTATTAATGTAAATCTCTTGTTATTGTTTTAAATTGTTCTAAACCGATTTTATTGTATGCTGAGATCTTCGAATATAAGGCAGGTTATAATATTTCAATAAATAAAATAAAATTAACACTAGGAGCACACACACACAAAAACCACAGAGGAAGCCAAATTGTTAATGATCCATAACTGTAGAATAAGTTCCACATATTTTTGCAATGGAGGTTTTCATCTAACATTAAGCCTCACCTTGCAAGGATCCTATGAGTTTCCCATACATTGAACCGATTGGTCCATTTAATCTTGTATTAATTATCCCAAGGCATCCTTCTGCAACTCCATACCCTCCACAGACATACTGAACTTACCATCACTAGCTGAATGATGGTGTGTTTTATTAGCATCCATATTAAGTTACAGTTGAGAGCCCAGACTGGGGAAACATAAGTGTAAAGTGGAATTAAGCCATGTGACATCCCAAACTCACTTTTTATCTGCTGCACCACCTAACTGTCTACCAGCCAATAATTGGCTATGTTGGATAGGGCTGCAGCAGGTAAAAGTCACTGTCTGATGGGAATTTGGTAACTGTGTGGGGTTGGTAGAGAATTCTGACCTGCACAACAACCCCAAAAAATATAGGCAATCTTAAATAGGCATAAGTAGGAGCCACCATGGTGTAGTGGCTTGAGCACTGGATGATGACTTTGAAGATCAAGGTTTGATTCCTTGCTCAGCCATGGAAAACCACTGACATTGGGTGGCTCACACACACTCAACCTCAGAAAACCCCCATGAGGGTTTTTGGGTCACCATAAATTGAAAACAACTTTAAGGTACATAACAACAAATAACATGTAGGACTAAGTCAATAACAAGATGCCAGCCTACAATTTCCGGAATTTTCAAGGGTAAGCCATGATGGTTACAGTGATACCCTACAAAATATAGTTGTAGTGTGTGATGGGCAGCAGAACATAGGAGAACAAAAGAAGTCTCATATAATTGTTGTAAATTCCAGCTAAAACTAAAACTTCATGTTAGTACTGACTTTAGATTAGAAAGGACAAAGGTTAATCTAACCCACTATTGTCAAGATTGACAGGCAGCAGTGGCTCTCCAGAGTTTCAGTCAGGATTCCTTTCTAAACCTATCTTAAAGTCTCTGGTAGGCCCTGGTGGTCATCCATCCTAGCTCTAATCAGGCCCAGATGATATTGGGTGTGATCAAGATGGTACAGTTGTTCTTCCTAATTCACCCTTAGTTATTCACCGTAATTTGACTAGAAATGCAAACTTTCTACCTAATTCATGTGCTTCAGTGGTGGCTGAGGACTACTGGCAGCCCATAGTCAGATGGCAGGAGGGATAAGGTGCTGCCCCCACTAAGTAAATCTTGTGCCTGATGGGACAGGCAAGATGTGCTACAACCTAGTCCTGCTCTTCCACGCAGAGAAGCAAACCACACACAGACCAGGACACACACCAGCAGTGGTGACTAGTGGCTCAGCATCAACTTTTAAAGCCCAGACTGACATCCATCATCGATTCACCACCTCTTTGACATACAAGCCACCAGCTGCCATGACACAACAGGGATGACAAAGTCGTTTCCAGGGGGTCATAACATTTGGAGAGTTATATGAAACTCATGAGAGAGCTAACATGGTGCAGTGGTTTGAGCATTGGACTATGACTCTGGAGGACTATGATTCTGTAGCAATGGCAAACCTCCTCTGAAGAAACATGCTAAAAAAACAACAACCCCATGACAGGTTCACCTTAGGGTTGCTATAAGTTGGAAATGACTTGAAGGCAATGAAATTCATATGCGTATTTCACTGATGTCTTCAAGAGAAAATGAGCCTAGATGCTGGTGACTTTTTTAAGCTCTTCACCATTAATGTATATGCATGCACTGTCTTAATAATGTAGCTCTTATGATTGCTTTCTATGCTTTCAGGTTGTAAATGAAGCTAAGGAACTGGAGAGGCTTGAGCTGACTGATACTCACACTCGTAAGTGTTAAAACTAAGAGGGCTGCTTGAAACAATAGAGCTTCAGTGAGCTAACCAGGCTTTAATAATTTTCCAAGGACAGCATATCAGCAAATATTTCTAAAATCAGGTCAGCAATCTGGACACAACAACAGGGGCTTCTGTCTAGGAGACAATAACAACAATTAGAATTTTTTCAGTTTTGACATCCTGCTTATTCCTCTCCTTCCATTGCAAACAAGCACAGAAAGGTTCCAATATTTTCTCCTGGTATAAGCATATATGTCTGGGGGGAAAAAGATTTACCATATGAAAGAGAAAGAGACTTAAAAAATCACAATGTAATCAAGTCCCCATTACACAGGTTGCAAATCTTATATTTAAAGAAATGTTTAAAGGTAAGCTTCATAATTCATATTTGAAGAAAGTCAGAAACAGGAGACCTATGAGCTCAAAGCCTAGCAAAAGAAAAATACTTTGATAGGCTCACAGCTTGGAAAGGTTGTGTTTTGGGCTACAACTTCCAGGAGTCCCCAGACAGCACAGGGAATTCTGAAAGTTGTATATGATTTCATGGCATGGAAAAAATAATCTAAAATATTTGGATGAATAGCAAAATAATAATAATGAAAAACATACTTTTTGCACAAAAATAATGGGTAGAGTTTTTTTTGTACACAATATGTTTCCCATGCAGAAAACATGAAAACACAGTACATCTCTCTGCAGAAAATTCCATTTTCTGGACATCTCTCCCATGTGCATTTTGGGCCTTGAGTGACTATAAATAGTTCTTGAGAACTGTGGTTTTGAAAGACTTTCTTTCAGTAGAGAGAAAAATGGCAAAAACTTTCATTCTTGCCCCTCAAAAGGAAGTTACAAATAATTACATCTCTATTATAAATGTCAGCATACCAGCCAACATTTCAAACATGAAAACTGGGACACATGGCCATGAAACATCAGAGTATGATCAAGATGGGAAAATGAGGAAGAGCACAGAAGCTAGGAGATGCTGTAGTAGTTTGCTTTTGCATGAGCCTACTGGGAAGGGCAAGTCTGTATCCCCTCTTCTCCTCTCCTCCTTCTAAATTAATTGAGCAGCAAACTACTTTTTGCAATATTAACTCAGCTACTGAAGTAAGTTGAGGAGAAAGGATGGAAAGTGGAGGACAGAAACTGGAACCAAAATTTGCCACGTGTGTAGCCTAAGGCATTTTAATTACTGGTTTGTTGTTTTTTTGTTTTTTTGTTTTTTAACAGAGACTTTGTTTTACATCATTCTCTTGAAACAGAGGATGCAGGTTGCATAGCTGACATTCAAGGCCAAAGATGGATGAGAAACTCATTTGGTGGCTATTTGAATAAAGTCCTACCAAATTCACACCTCCTGAACCTACCTACACACCAATCAGAAGGCAGCTTATACAGTGATATCTGTTCCTGGTGCAGTTTGAAAATCAAAAGATGTATATTATAAATGCATATATAATGGGAAACTGTGCATGAAAACACAGATTTGTCCATGTCTGGTTGAGATGCTTCAAACCAAGTGATTAAAGCAGGGGTAGGCAACCTTTCCCCTTTAAGGGCCGAGGGACTTCATCTCCCAGAATCCCAGGAGCTATTGGCCAACATGGGACTATTGGCTAACTTGGCTGAGGCTTATGGGAGGTGAAGTCCCTCGGCCCTTAAAAGGGGAAAGGTTGCCTACCCCTGGATTAAAGGATACCTTGTAGAAATCAGGAATAAGGAAACCTGTCACTTTCACATTCTCCTATATTCCAGTTATTAAATTTCATTTTTCCCCATCCTGAATTTGAAAAAATGTTATTTTTGGTAACGTTTTCAAAAACAACAAGTCTGTACATTGATATTGGCCAAATTCAATAAATGTAGCTTTGCTAGTGTGACATGTCCATGCTGTACTTGTTTGCCATTTCTCTCTCTCTCTCTCTCTTTCAATAGATAGATAGATATAGCTATAGATATAGAGATGAAGATATTGGGTGAAAAGGAAGAGAAAGAGATTAGGAACCTCTCAGAAAAAAAATGAGGACACAACCCTAATTCAGAACCTATACGTTATTCAATTGAGAATAATTTATAGGGGGAAACCCTAGGTTTTAAGAGCAAGCCACACAAAGCCTTGGGCTTGAACAGATAGATACATGTTTCACTGTGTTTCTCTTATGATTTCATGTCATAATTCTGTCCCAAATATGAAGAAATTGCACATTTGGGTATCTTTTTTTTTTTTTACAACAAGCACACTGAAATGAAATGTGTACCATCCCTACTAGAAATACAGTTCAAATTCTTAAACTAGACAAAAGTGAAAGAGGTAGAGATGAAATATACTTCAGAGTAATGAAAGCACATCTGTGGCATTATGAAAGTTGAAATTTTGTACACATATAGTTCAAGGTTCCCAGACTGATATGAGTCTGAATGAGGAAACTTTTTAAAAACATGCAATAGTCAAAACTTGACACATTCAAGAAAACAAGCAAAATCACATATGGCTCATAACCCTGTGCAGTGGCAATTCCACTAGCCCTTTGAATCCACTGTTGGGATTTCCAGTAATAATAAGAAATGAAAGCTAAATTTAGTGCTTCCAAAGACAAGGAATGGGAAAATCTGTTAGATCTGCTTCATATCTTTCCATCAACAGGTAAACCAAGTGGTTGGCTTTTAATATTATGTGGCAGGCTGAGATTTTAATTTGGGATGTTGCTTCTGTTTATGATGTTTTGTATGGTTTTTTTAAAAATGTTTTTAACCTGCATTTCTGTTATGTGCCTTCAAGTTGTTTCTTACTTATGGCAACCATAGCTCAATACTATCAATGGGTTTTCTTGGCAAGATTTGTTCAGAGGAGATTTGCCATGGCCTTCCTCTGATGCTGAGAGAATGTGACTTGCTCAAAGACACCCAGTAGATTTCCATGGCCGAGCAGGAACTTAAACTCTGGATTCCAGAACTATAGGAAATTATCACACCAGCAAAAAAGATGCGAGCATATTGGGATGATCCCATCAATATCATGTGATCACAGGATGGTTATCACATGACATCACAATTATCCCACAATTATCCCATGAATAAAGAGCAATTCTAGCACTGCTTTTTATTCATGGGATTTTCCATGAATAAAAAGCGGCACTAGCATTCTTCTTTATTCATGGGATAATCGCAACGTCATGCATCCTGTTATGCTCCCATCTTTTTTGCCAGTGTGATAATCTCCATAGTCCTGTGTTCAAACCACTAGTGTTTTCCAAATAGAAATTTGATTTATTTGTGTTTTAACTTTTGAACTGAAAGCTTGTTAACTGCATTGTGTTCTTAAAAGGTTGTGCACCACATTGGTTCCTATGTTGGGAGAAAGACTGGGTATACATTAAATACATTAAATCAAACAATCAATCAATCAAAACATACTAGCCTGAAAGACAAGGAGATGACAATTGTAATTCAGCACTAACATACAAATACATACAGATTTAAACCTTGAACTGAAAACTCTGGGGCTGTATAGGTGAAAATGCTAGCTTTGGTTTCTTTCACCTGCGTTTTCAAAGGTGGAAGTGATTTTCATCTTGAGTATGAACAAAAGCATCTAATTTTAAAATAAAAAAATGGACTGAAATGAAATTATTTTTACCAAAACCCACATTTTTCTTCCCATATATCAGTATTTTATCATATTCCATATGTTATAAAATGTTCCCATTTGCTGGGTATTTTATATTAGAGGGTATCCATGGCCTTAAAGCTATTTATCTCATGATCTATACAACAGAAACACAGAATTTTATACCAACTTCTGGCAATCATAAATGACAGCCAGTAAGCTTCAGAGCATGAAATATAGCCCTCAGAAGGTTCTAATGTGACACACAGCAGATATATTGGACAATGTAAATGCACCTTAAGTGGATTATACCCATATAGCAGAATCTGCATGACAGGTTTTGCTGCTTAGCAACCTACACATAAGATAACCAGCTAAAATGGATTACAAACCATTGATTACCCCAGACAAATATAAGAGTCACCAGCCAGTCAGGCTAATTTGCACTCTAAATCACGTGTGACATATTTTGCCCCTCAAGCCGTTGTTAAATGAGAAATTTAAGGCTGCTGTCCATAAATCAGCTACTGCAAAATTGACATGACATAGTTAGTCAATGGAACTGGTTCATAATAACTATTTGAGAGATGTTTTTGCAAGTAGAAAACAGTTTTATCATACTGATATACATACTTGCTTTTCTAAAACATAAAGTGTAACAAACTTGTGATATTAGGTATCCTCCACCTCATCATCACCTCCTCTTCCACTTCAGCTGGATTTACAGATAAATATTTTATTTTTTAGTTACTGTTCTATCTCACCTTTCATCCAACGAGCTCAGGGCAGCATACATGGCTTTTCTCACCTTTGTTTTATCTTCACAATAACCTTATGAGGAAGATCTGAGTGAGGAAATAATTGGCCCAAGGTCATCTATTGAATTTCATGGCACATGAACATGGGTTTTTCAAGTATAACACTCTAACCATGATATCACAATAAGCACCACTTTTGGCCTCAGCAGTTGGCATCCTTGAAAGATTGTTAGAGTTCTATCATCATTTCAGAGGTGATACCTCCACTCAGCCTCCAGCAAGTTTTAAATGAGTACCAAAGTCCTGGCCTTTGGTCAGGGCCACCAAGTTCTGATATTGATGGATCATAGTGAGTATTTTATATGCAGTGAGTGGCTAGTCTCCAGTCATTGCTTCACTAGACAGCTAGCTAAGCCACAAAGTCTCAGCCCAGTTTCCTAACAAGGATCTCAGTTTACTTAAAAACTTCCTGGCATATGAGAGCTTGGAAATGAAGGGAAGATTCATGCACACAAAGGACTATGATGACTGATACAACACTGTTAAAATCCAAACTGTCATGGGTCTGTGTTGGAAACATCGCCATCATTACAACATATTAGAAAGAACTGTGGATTAAGGGCAAGTTTCAAACACTGTGATAATGTTTCCCCCCACCCCACCCCCTGCTGTCCAACTTAGGGCCTTTGCAGACTGCCAGAAATAGTGCAAATTGAGTCCATTTTAAGAGTTAGGGTTAGTGCTAGGGAGTCATGGGAATTGTTGTTGTTTTTTCTGAGACACTGAGTCTTCTCTGTCAGAGTGCTCTGATGCAACAATAAAATACAGTTCCCATAATTCCCTAACCCTAACCCTAACCTTAAAGTGGACTCAATTTGCACTATTTCTGGCAGTCTGCAACCCCCCTTAGAAATGCAACTTTACTAGACTCAGCAGATCACCAAAATCCTTACATGCTTTTGTGATGGTCTTTTGCCTGCAGTCCAGAAAAGGGATTTCATATCAGAAATCTTAAATAGGGAATCTGCTCTGGAAAAAAAACAGAACAGGAATAGCAGTGGCTGGATTTCAGCCCAGCTACAAGATAGATAGAGTTCATTTCTCAGAAACAAGTTTGATAATAAAATAAAGAATTATGTACAGCCTCAACTACACCTTTTTATAAATAATCAAGGAAGATTAATTGGATTTTTATACTGTGAAAATCTGTGACAGTGGCCAGGTTGATACAAAACATTAATCCAGAAATCTTGAGAACTTTTTCTAATCAATAATGAGCAAATGTGTTATATGCTTCCAAATCACACATTTGGTTTCTCTAGCAAGTGGGCCTGCCAACTGTTGCTGGACTGCAAGTCCCAGCATTTTTCATTACAGAGGAAACTAGCTAGAACTCATGGGAGTTGCCATCCAACAATATGAAGAACAATTAGATCCAAATTACAAGAAAAAAGATTCCAACCAAATCTTCAGAAGACTGAATCTTCTGACATCAATACCGGGAAAGATTCTGGAGAAGATAATTAAACAGAGA
>CM034701.1:370804870-370815693 GCA_020142125.1 Phrynosoma platyrhinos | reverse complement strand
CCCTTGTGGTCTCTTCCAACTCTATGATTCTATGATTCTAAGAATGTCCTGATGATATGAGCTGTTCTACATTTGAATGGACTACCTTGGAAAGTGATGGTCTCTCCTTTGATGGATGTTTTTGAACAAAAACTACCTCTTAGGGATGTTTTAGCTGTGGATCCTGCACTGGCAGGGGGTTAAACTGGATCATCATTACTGTACACTGTAGCAAGTTAGGCCACTGCCACTAAGCAAACAGATTTTGGATTCCTTTGTAGTGTCACTGGCCCATTAACAGCTATCCAGTGCATGAAAGACTCAGTTTGCAGTAGTAACCTTGTGTGATACTTTTTATGTTCATTTGGCAGTTTGAGACTGGGAAAAGGTATGAAGGCTAAGAAGGAATAAGGAAATAAATTTTCCTCTGATGCTAACCTCTATGCACAGTTCTCATAGGTATGGAGGGAATGATGGGTCATGCTCATGAACCTGATTTTCTTTGTTTGCTTCTGCATTATATAAACCTTGGAAGTTCATATTTTATTGGCCTCATCCGGGGGGGGGGGGTGAGTCCCCAGTTCAGAGGAACCATTTAGCCCAGGGGTAGGCAACCTTTCCCCTTTAAGGGCCGAGGGACTTCAGCTCCCAGAAGCCTCAGCCATGTTGGCCAATAGTCCCATGTTGGCCAATAGCTCCTGGGATTCTGGGAGCTGAAGTCCCTTGGCCCTTAAAGGGGAAAGGTTGCCTACCCCTGATTTAGCCAGTGAGCATAAGTTTGATTTCTGGCTGGGGATAATCTGGGTAGAATTGTTTAGGGGCTAAATTCTACCATTACTTGTGAGGGAGGCTGGACCCCATCAATGAAAGGACTGGAATGCTTATCTACTGTATGCCAGCTGCTGCATCATTTACTACCAATAAAATGTATGCTATAACAGCAATGTTTGTCAGTGCTCAGCACCAAAGAACAAACTCTTGGGGAGATCTGGAACTACAACCAATTCTGATTTCACCCAGCTCTACTATTTTATGGGCACCTGAAGATCCATACTTTGCCTACTCCTGGACTAAAATAACTAAAGAACTGTCCATAACAGAAAATGTAGAACAGGTTGAGTCTCTCTAATCCAAAATGCTTGGGACCAAAAGTATTTGGGATTTGGGGGGATTTTGGAATATTTGCATATACAGTTGCCCCTTTGTTTTCACAGGAGATCCATTCTAGACCTCCCCCCCCTGCAAAAACAGAAAATCTCAAGTATTCAACCCCATAGGCTTGAATGGTGGCACATGCCCATGGGTGCACACCCATTTTGTCCCCTTCCATTTGCCGCCCGCGAACGGGTGAGGGACATGGACACCAAATCTGCGAAAACGGAGGGGTGACTGTACATAATGCGATATTTTGGAGACGGAACCAAGTCTAAACAGGAAATTCATTTATGTTTCATACACATAGCCTGAAGGGAATTTTATATAATATTTAAATAATTTTGTGGATGAAACAAAGTTTGTGTGCACTGAACCATCAGAACGTAAAGGCGCGACTTTCTCAGCCACCCATGAAAAAAGTTTTGAATTTTGGATTTCAGAGTTTCAGATAAGGGAGACTCAACCTGTATTACATCCAAACCCAGACTCCTTACTAGTCTCTTATTTAAACAAATTCTGCAGCATAATTAATATTGTTCCTCACGTGGCCCCATCTTTGGATGGAAGAGGAACACTGCTAGGGGGTAATATCAGGTTGTCGCATTGTGTCTTTAAATTTTTTAACTGTTTATATTGTAGTTTTAATTATTGTGGGATTTAATATTGTTTTAAGGGGGGGAGGGATCGCTTTTTTGGATAATTGTGATTTTATTTTTGTAAGCTGCCTTGATTGGACCCCCAAATAGGCGGGGTATAAATAAATATTATTATTATTATTATTATTATTATTATTATTATTATTATTATTATTATTAGGTGGCTTACAGATCTTGGTTTGAGATTGCCATTTAAATGAGAGTTTGAAAGTAACATGAAGTTTTTCCAACCTGGTAAGACTTCTGGTTAGTATAGAAGGAGCTGATCATGTGCACTCTTGCATATTACCAATTAGCTAAACATTTTTCATGGTTAGCTTTTTGTGTGAATGCAACCAATGGATTTCCAGAATCTTTCATAGCTCTCTTACTAAAGATAAGTAGAGGTGTTACATTAATATCAGAACTGCAGAAATTTACCTGTCCAACACAAATATCACTGCTTTATGTCCATGTTCATACTAAACATGGGCACAAATGCCATTGCATTTGACATTCTGTGCACAATTAACATTTTCACACTTCCTCATACTTGTTGCTGGGGGGGGGATTCTGTAGAAATGATATACATACAAAACAGTGTACTTATTTAAAATGTGCACAGCTAAAAAGGCATAGAATTGAAAAATGCATTATAGTCAGTAATGAGGGAATAATGAACAAATAAATGCACTGTTAGGAAATGTTTTTAAAAATGTACACAATATTCAATAATGGAAGGGAAGGACATTTTTATGGGATTTCCAATGGGAAACAAGATCAGAAAGAAAATCCATATCCAAATGCAGAAAAACAGATCCAAACTGAATTTTCACATTCCTTGTTGGTACAGCTGAAAAGTTTAAAGTTTATTTAAAAGTAGCTTCTTTTAATATTTGTACAGACTTATGTAACCAGCAATTTCCTCAACAGAGAGAAAGAGAGAGAATTGAAGGATTTTTTTGTATCTTTAGTGCCATCCTCTGGCACTTGTGAGGCAATACAGAGAAACTATTA
Organism: Phrynosoma platyrhinos; assembly: GCA_020142125.1. NCBI lineage: Eukaryota > Metazoa > Chordata > Lepidosauria > Squamata > Phrynosomatidae > Phrynosoma > Phrynosoma platyrhinos. The sequence continues at coordinate 370,812,907 of CM034701.1, read as the reverse complement.
ACACATTCATTGCAATGGTGTTTAAATCAGAGTATTTACTGGTGGACTGTGTAATGCTTGATGCATTGGAAACAAAACCTGTTTTTCAGAGTAACTTTTTATACTTTATGCTTTCTTTTGCACACTCAGCATGAAGCACAATAATGGAAACAAATCCCATTGCAAAGTTTACACTAACACTAACATGTTCTATAAATGATGTACCAGGGATGAGTAACTGCAAAGGGGACAGGGCCATTTGAACATCACCTCTGCCAACAATGGATTGCACTGTTGCATTTTGGCATGCCAGACGTGATGTTGCTTCACTTCCTGTTGCCATTTTGGGTTTTTAGTTTAGTTTAAAGGGGATCGGGAGCTCTGGGTACAAGGGAAATAAACTGCTGCAACTGTAGCTGGTTTTGAATAATTTTAATTAGTTTTCTAGTGAAACATCACTCCAATATAAGTTTGAAAATACTTTTTTTAAAAAAAATAGGGGGTTTCAGGGCTTTGAGGGTATCAGGGGCGCACAGTTGGGAATCCCAATGACTGCTTGCAGTACATGGGCCACACCTTGCCCATATCTATGTTACAGGATGACGTGAATGTGAAAATTCCCATCAAAATTAAAAAATAAAATTGCACAGTAGTGCAACGTTCTATGAAACACATATTGGTAAACACATAGGTCACAACTAAAATAGCCTTTCCTCAGAGTCCTCCAGAGGTTGTATAATACAATACCCATCAGACTCATCCCTAGGAATGACTTTGATGATGGTCCTACTTTCATTCCAGGGCCTGAGTTAACAATTGATTTTTATTAAAATCTTTGGGACCTAGTTGATCTTTCCAAAAATAAAGTTGTGCAGTTTTAAACTGTTTAGAAAAAATACAGTATCAAAATAGAATTTGAAGAAAAAGAAAAGAAACACACATTCAAGCTAATAGATGGAAGTGCACTAAATCAACCTGTAGCACAAGTTGTAGTGCAAAAACAACCAATAGCCTCAACCATTGATCAGAACACAGAATGAAGTCAAGAAATCAGAAAAAGATTAGTAATGAGAAGGGCAGCTGTGAAACAAGACCCTAAAGAGTAAAGATATACAGCTGAGCATTAAAGCTAGAATAGTCCAAGCCATTGTATTCCCTATCAACATGTATGGATGTGAAAGCTGGACAGTAAAGAAAGCAGATAAAAAGAAATCAAATCAGTTGAAATGTGGTGCTGGTAAAGAGTGTTGAGAATACCATGGACAGCCAAAAAGACAAACAAATGAGTCCCAGAACAGATCAGGCCTGAACTCTCTCTGGAAGCCAAGATGATCAAACTGAAGCTGTCGTACTTTAACCACATCATGAGAAGGCATGGATCACTGGAAAAGACAATACTGCTGGGAAAGATAGAGGGCAAGAGAAAGAGAGAAAGACTGCATACCAGATGGATGAATCTACAGGACCCGAGCAGAAAGGTTAAGAATAGGGGGTCATGGAGATGTCTCATTCACAAAGTTGCCATGAGCTGAAGTCAACTTGAAGGCAGCTAACAACAACAACAAGTCTCAGCCATGAAAATTCACTCCAGGGAAAGTTAAGAGGAAGGCAATAGCAAACTTCCTCTGAATCAACCTTACCAAGAAAACCCTAGAATAGGATTGCCATACTTGGGATTTGACTTGAATGAATATAACAACAGTTTTGAAGAGATGGGGGAAGGACTCTTATTGTCTCCACATTCACTAACAAAGAGTTTGGCAATCCTCTAGCTTGCCCCCCACTTAAGGCAAGCCTGAGCCTGAGTTACCATGGACAATATTTTGGGGTTATAGGAGTCTGAAATATCTGAAGGCCAACAGGTTGAGAAAGGCTGTTAGAATAAAAGGTAAAGGTTTCCCCTTTGACAAGGTTGTCAAGTCATGTATGACTGTAGGGGGCAGTACTCATCTCCGTTACTAAGCCGAAGCGCCAGCGTTTTCAGAGACTACTCTGTAATCATGTGGCCAGAATGACTGCACCAAACGCTATTACCTTCCCACCAAAGTGGTACTTATTTATCTACTTGCACTTTTTCATGATTTCGAATTGCTAGGTTGGCAGAAGCTGGGACTAGTGATGGGAGCTCACTCCATCCCATGGCGCTTGGGCCTTGAACTGCCAACCTGCCGATCTTGCAACCATCAGAGTTAGCGTCTTAACTACAATGTCCTATTGTTACTGTAAGGATGGCTTATATATGTGTTTTCAGTTCATGTTCCTTTATAAAATCCATCCCATATCATTTCTCTATTAATTTGGATAATTATTATTTTACAAAAAAATTGCAAAACCATTTCAACAAATATCCATCTCTAAACATTTTTTCATACCCTCAAAATATGTATTGTAAATGTACCTTATGACATTTTGGAGCTGAGAACTGTCCTGTAATGTTTGGGATATACAAAAATCAGTAGATAACTAGAGTCCAAAACACACTGCAGAAATAATCCAGTTTGAGACCGCTTTAATTGTCCTGGTTCAGTGCTAGGGAATCCTGGGAACTGTAGTTTATTGCAGCACCAGGACTCTCTGACAGAGAAGGCGAAATGTCTCACAAAGCTACCGTCACCAGAATTCCCTACCATTGTGCCAGGGCAGTTAAAGTGGTCTCAAACTGGTTTATTTTTGCAGTGTGTTTTGGACTTAAGTTATATTGGTTGGGGATATGCAAATGCACTCAGTTCATAACAGACCTCACAAAGATCACAATCCTCAGGCACCCCTTCCAGAAGCTATCTCAAGAGACATGAATTTTACCAAAGTATTGATCTCACATAATATATGTGACAACCTTACTCTCAAAGTCCAAGTGAAAGAGAAAGTCAGATATCCCTGGAAAATTCAATTGTTTTTATAAGGTTTACATTTCCCTTCAAGCATTTGAAGCTTAATCCAGGAAAAGATTCTTCATGATTATATGATATTCCCAAGAAATTACTGGGAATCCAAATTACACACAGTCAACTCACATTTTTCTGCCTTCAGCTAAATTTAGTTAATAATTTATGATGGACTTTGCCCTATCTTGTTAAGCCTTCCTTCCTGTCATTTAAGCTGCTCAAGTTCTTTATCATACTAACTGTTCTGGTTTTGCTTGACATTGACTAAGAATAGGAATTTTAATTGAAGCCTGATTCAGAACTAAATCTGAATCACTCATGTCCAACCCTGATGTGATTCCTTTATGCCCTAAACATCTTTTCTTGAGAGCTCAGATGATGCTCTGTAAGAATCACAGAGTTTGAAGGGATCCTAAAGGCCATCTAATCCAATCTCCTGCCATGCAGGAATACAGTCTTAAGCACATTTGAGAGATAGCCATTCAACTTCTATTTAAATACATTCAATGAAGGAGAGTCTAAAATTTGCCAAGGAAGGATATTCTACTGTTGAGCATCTCATAAAGTCAAGAACCTCTTCTTAATTGTTTAGGTGGAATCTCTTTTCTTGTAATTTGAATCTATTGGTTTATGTTCTAGTTTCTGGAGCAGTAGAGAACAAGCTTCAGGGCTGTACAGACCAGCACTAAGCGTCAGCTTTGGGGCGGCGTGGGGGCATGGTGTTTGGATGATGCATGCCCCAACACCAGCCCCAAGCCGGCATCATGCTGCCTGACTGACCGCACAGCAGGCAGTGTTATGGCACATTTTTGGTGCAGCGTTCACATGTCGCATGCCAAAAAGGAGTGCGGAAAAGTGCTGCCATGGTGGCAAGGGCACTCTTTTTCCAGGCCAAAAAGAAGTGGCATTTTGCTGCTTCTTTTTGGCCCGTAAAAACGCTGGATCAGGGACACAGCATATAGTTGCCCTGGCCCCAATCTGGTGCTAAAAGGGGCAGCACAGAGCTGCTCCTTTGGGGTGGCCTGCTTCACCCTTCATCTTCTACATGACATCCCTTCATATATTCAAAATTGGCTACCATATAATCTCTCAATCTTGTCTTCTCCAAGCAAAACACAACCAGCTCCCTAAATAATTCTTAACAGGGTTTGGTTTCCAGAACATTTAACATCTTGGTCACCCTTCTCTAGACACACACCAGCTTATCAATATAATTTTTGAATTATGATACCAATAAATGGACACAGTATTCCAGGTGAGGTTTGACCAAAGCAGAACAGAGTGCTATTATTAGTGCCTTTATCTGGACACTATATTCCTGTTGATGAGGTCTGGTATTGCATTGGGTTTTTTGGCTGCTGCATCACTCTATTGTGGTCTACTAAGAACCAAGATTATTTCCACATCTATTACTGTCCCACCCATACTTATCTGACACAAACATGCCTTGGTTGTTTTAGTTTGCTTTCATGAGTGCAATGTACCTGACAGGTATGGAAAACTGTGGCCCTCCAGATCTTGTTTTTCAGCTTCCATGAGCCTCAGCCAGCATGCCCAATGGTCATCAATGATGGGCGCTGGATTCCAATAAAATCTGGAGCATCACAAGATCCCCATCTGTGTCTCAGGATTTAAATTCTTTTCCTTTTCCCCTCTGAAAACAGTATTTTCCCTAAAAAGAAAGGTCCTCCAACTCAGCTGTACATATGCTATTATTTCCTTTATCAAAGAGATCACAGGATCACTTTTCAGGATATACATCCATTTATTTATTCCATCCAATTTATTTCAATGTAAATAATATTGTGCATTTCTCATGCACTTCTCTGAGCTGTCTTTCATGAACCAACATATAGATTATTTGCGGAGGATTTGTATCTTAACTGTCAGGATAGATTTAGTTAACCTACCTTGGTCTGGAAGCAGCAGTAGAGTTGTGTTAAGTAGGGATGTTTCCGTGCTAATGCCAGAATCCGTTTTTCTGTCATTGTGCAGTCTACATCATCATCTTGCAGGATGACATCTTTCTTTAGAACTTTCACTGCATATACTTCATCTTTGCCTTTCAGCTCAGCTAGCATTACCTAGAACCAAGGAAAAAAACTCAGCTAATTCATCCTTAAATGTACCTATATTTTACAAACTGAACTAGGCGAAATCAAATGGAAATGCTACATATGAAAGACAATATTAAAAGGAAACTAAAAAGACAGTTAAAATGCACAGGCATGCATGATACTGCAAATCAGTTTTGACCTGACAAGTCAGAAGTATATCTAGAACTTTTCTTAAAATTGGGTTACTTCTGGGAGGGAGGGTATCACTGCCTACCCTGGACCCTTCAGAGACTGATCCTATACTACTGCCGCTAGATTTGCTGTCATGTTACTGAAATCTAGTAGTTTAGCAGTAGCAAACAAGTTACAATTATACTATAAAGCAAGGCACACAGAAAGCATACATCTTGTTTTCCAGCTCAGTGGTGTGGATTTCCAAAGGCACTATTCAGCATGAAAACAAGGTGCACACTCCTTATACACCCTATTTTATTTCTTTGCTGCCATTAACCTGACAAAATTCAGTATTCCAGTATCAAATTCAGTGATAGAGACAGAAGGACACAGGAAGCCCTACAAGCAGTCTATATCAGTTACTTAAAGCAGTTTCAGGACACTGGAATCATGGCCCATTGCATAATAGATGTACACAGGCATTCATGATTTACACATCTGGTCAAAGATTCAATATCTCATATCTGGAAATAGCATTTTTTTTGAGAGAGAGAGAGACTGGTGACCTTTCAGGAACACTAGATCAGGTTCCCAGGAATAAAAGAATGTTTCTCTGAGGCATGTGGGCATCCAGGTAAACAAAACCATCAAATCTAAAGTGCTCCTTCCTCCCCTCAAAGTAATCTTCATTTCCTCTTAAAACTTGAGACAAAGGATCTCTTTGCACCTAAAGCTATAAGCCAATTTCTTTCTGCCTACCCACTGTTGTGTCCCCAACCAAACATCTTCATCCATCTCAGATATGCCAATCCAATCCTTGTTTTTGTTACACTAAAATTAAAGCCATCTACAAGTCCAGAACCCCATTGTTGATTTCTGGGACAAATCATTTAGCTTTTGTTACCTGGCCAGACAGCATATCACATGAGGCTAGTTTTAAGGTATAAATATGGTTTCAAAACCTAAGCTCTGCATGCTCAGCATACAGCTGGCATACACTCCCACACTCTGTGTCACCCTCAGACCTTCCAATCTGAGCCACTCCAGCATGCCATGGTCTTCTCATCAGAAAGGTAATTATAACCCCAGTGCAAACTCCTAAAAACTCCGCTATCACCTTTCCATATTTCCATTTTGGTTAGCTCTGTATGCTGTGTCTGTGTGAATTGCTATCTTGTATGTGTAATTGCACTCTGCATTTTTCAAAATAAACCTTCTTAATTCACCCCAAAATTGGAGTCCTCCTCAGTTAGTTCTGGTATACACTGGTGCAAACAATCCAAAGGTAACCCAAATCTGTTGCAAAATTTCCCCAACATCTGAAATACATTGACCATCGGTTGGGACCCCCAGCTTCCCCCCACCCCACTCTGCGTTCTTTGGGTAACAATTAGACAGAATGAGGTGGCCTCCTTAGATGATAGATTTGAAGTATCATGAAGGAGCAGAAAATTGTTATTTAATTTGTTATTATTGGGTTTCATTGCCCAATGCGGTGAGGTTAATTAAGTAACCTTTGAATACTACACAGCTTAAACTGGGTGAGCTGTAGTTGGGGTCTTCTGCTATTCTGCCTCAGGAAGCAAAATGTTTTGGATCAGTCACAATTGTAAATATCTCAGTTATACAGTTACTTTCAATTTCAAACTATCACCATGCACCTTGTTCAGAAAAGTAGAAAATATCCAAGTTTCACTACAAGCCGGCAGCCCAACAGACTCAATAGAATGAGACTCAAGACTACCACTTCCATCATCATTAAAATCTACAGCTCTTCTTTATGGTGTAGCAGGAGGAGGCAGAATAAACAGACTTTTTCATGCCTTGTTGAATTGCACTGCTGGCAATTTGAAAAACAAAACCATTTGACTTTCAAAATCAGGGAATGTGAAGCAAGGATCGCCTTCAGGGAGAAGAAATGTCAACCCTCCTACAGAGCACTTTCTACACAGCAGGTACAGCAGCAGAAGACACCCACTGTAGCTTAGCATTTCAATTGACATACCTACATTTAACTTAACAAACATAATGTAACACTGACATTTAAAATAACATAAAATAAAGTAATCCAATTTAGAAATGAGAGCATCTTCACCAATTTAGCTATATAGAAAATACATTGGTATCAATTATGACTAGTTCTTTTCGATGCAAGGGTGCCATATGATATTTTTTTAAAATGTTCAAAGAACCATCAAGTTTTTATATATAGGAACTTCAGAGATTATTACTTGTACAAGGATACTCAACGTTTGAGCAGGGATTGATTGCTAAATTCCTTACATCAAGGGGTGTGGAATATCTGAACAGCAACTCATATTTTGGACTCACATTCCCAGAACCACCACACAGCAATGACCAACACAGGTGTAAAACTTTGTAATCATTCACCCTTGCCAGGAGGAAGAAATATTTAAAACAATTTTCTCCTTGTTGTAAAAGAATCCTCGAAAATAGCACAGCTTTGAGAGCTATAGGCAGGTTAGGACATAATTCTGCACATACACCCAGGAACATACACACAAAATGTGTGTGTGTTATTCCCAAAGACAGCATTTTCTTCACAGGAAGATGTTTTTGCATAGAAAAATGTGGATTTTCTTGACACTCCTGGGAAGTGGTGTGTGTTTGTGTTTGAATGTGTGTGTCTGTGAAAGAGAGAGAGAGAGAGAATGTGAATGAGGCCCAGAAGAACACAGCTGGCTCAAAGGACATATTGCTATGGAAGATAATTTTACTTTGTTCAAGCAGACGTCTGTTTGTATTATGAGAGGGTCTCCTCCCCCCCTTCTCTTTCTTTCTTGCAGCTCTTGAAATATACTTAGCAGCCCTTCCAGAGTAGATTATGTGTGGGGTAAAGAGGAATTAATTCATGGAATCAATTCATGCTCTCTTCACAAAACTAGTCCCATCAGCAAAACATGAGCTTAACTCATAGAATC
>CM034701.1:370779519-370794438 GCA_020142125.1 Phrynosoma platyrhinos | reverse complement strand
AACCAAATAGCCCTCCACTGGTGGCTTGCTTTGGCATCTGGCATTCACAAGTATATTCCCCAAGCCAGTGCCAGTGTCTACCTTTTGCCATTAAGCAGTGAGGGAGTGTCTCAATGTGGTACATCCTGAAGAGTATCGAGGTACTGGAGGACAGAGCTTTATGGATCCCCAAAACAGCCTGCCCTTCTGTCCCTTGGGCATGATCAAGTGCAGTAGGAGCAGCCTGCATTGATATAAGATTCAGTTGCATGTATCAGCTTCTATACATGGGAATGGAAATGGGAAGGTGCTATTTTGACCTTTGCCTCAAGCAGTAAAACATCTTGAGCTAGCCCTGATAACAACTACAGAAACTACAGAAAATCAAGTGATTTTCTTATATTTCACATGATGAGCATTTTATCTGAAATATCAACTGGGGAGAACCTGCTCCCCCACAACTTAACAACATCTTCCCTTAGAGATCAGACTGTTCCTGGTGTTCTTGTTTTTCTGGCACCTGGTAAAAACCTATTTTGTACTAGTGTTCAGGAAATAACCAAATGTCTGACATGTCTTATACCTCTGTTGGTTTGTGTTGCCTTTATTGTATTTCATTATCATAGTAGGCATTTGTAATGTACTATTTTAAATAATTGTAAATTATGATTTAGGGACTATGGTTCAAAACACACTGCAGAAATAATCCAGTTTGAGACTGCTTTTAACTGTCCTGGCTCAGTGCTAGGGAATTCTGGGAACTGGAGTTTTGTGAAACATTTAGCCTTCTCTCTCACAGAGCTCTGGTGCCACAATAAAACTACAATTCCCAGGATTCGCTAGCATTGAGCCAAGGCAGTTAAAGAGGTCTCAAACTAGATTATTTCTGCAGTGTGTTTAGGACCTAAGTGTGAGCCTCAAAAGGATGTTGGAAGGAATTCCAATCATTTCTAGCCAGCACAGCTAATGGTGAAGGGTGTTGGGTCCAACAACATCTGAATGGCTGAACTTTGCCCACTCCTATTTTATGTATTCCATGATTTGTAGTGTTCAATTTGTGCTTTTACATAGATTTCTAATTGCTTTGGGCTCTTACAAAGAAGGTGGGTATAAATTGAAATCCGCACCAACATGAGCATGCAGATATTACAGAACTTATTTTCAGCTCTGTGGCTGCCCATAGTAGCATGAATTTATACACACTCAAACCATTGCACACTCTCAAACCATTAAAAAAATGCCTAAATGATCTAGTTAGTAAACATGTGGAGGCAGAAAGCCTCTCTGTCAACATATTACCAAGAACTGAACAATCCAACAGCAGATGTCCATTTAGCCTGCTCTTTTTTCCTGTGTTGCTTTCGTTCTGATTGTTGTGGACATGCAAACACAATTATTATTATTATTATTATTAAACAAAGCCCCAATGTGATCACTTTGGGGGTTTTCCCTGATTTATTTCAGATAAATCAATTGCCATGTGAAGAAGATGGCAAAGTATAAGAAACTGAACACTCAGGAATAAATATGTGATTATATATTGGAATAATCCAGGAGAAACCTTATTGTAAACTAGTTTAGGGGCTATGTAGAGACCATGAAAGTTCCCTAGTCCTAGTGGGAAGCAGCTGCTACAATCGACAGGGATCTGCTTCCCTGTAGCTTGGGAAGCAGCAGGCTTGCACAACCCCTTTGCATGAACAATCTCCAGTGCAAGGGAGAATTGCTTCAGGGACACTGCTTCTGCCTGTCACAATGGAGACTGCTTTCTGTTTCAGTGCAAGGGAACTGACCCCACATCAATTGCACCATCTGCTTCACAGTAAATGGGGATGGGGGGGGGTTGGGCTGGGATTCACCATATATACAGTCAGCCCTCCGTTTTCGTGCAGGATCCACTCCAGAACCATCACCCCCCCCCCCATGAAAATGGAGAATTGCCATAGGCTTGAATGGGGTGTGCCCACAGGGGCGCACCCCATTGATTTTAACGGAAATCATCCCTCCGTGAATATTCAAAACCGCAGACCTCCAGCCCGCGAGAATGAAGGGGAGACTGTATATGTAAATCCCATACAGGATTCGAGCTATCTTTTCTAATGAATCCTGTCTTATCATGTTGTCCAAATTATCTCACTCATTTGGGCTTCTAGGGAGCGTGAACTGGGCACTTGGGATATTGAAGGCTTCAGTCTGGTCCACGTTTTAAAGAAAACCAACATAATTTGTTCTTCCTTAGTTAATATGTGAATCACAACACAGTAATCTTTAGGCTGAATGCTTCACTGAATTTTGTGAGACAGTTCAATTCAAAAATGCATATTTTAAGGAAAATCATGTAAAATCATGTATTGTGTTTGTGTGTGTGTGTGTGTGCATGTGCATGTGTGCAATTTAAATGCCAGTTTCATGTGCTTTTTAAAAAATCAGTCTGATGTGAAAACAAGGAAGCAACCTATAATCAAAACAAGTATGAAATAAGCAATGCCTGGAAATAAACGGATCTGCCCATCCCTAGCTGGCATTTTTTCCTGCACAGGGGTGTTAAACATTGGCCCTCTTCCATACAGAAAAACAAGATGCTAAGGTTTCCATTTGGTAATTTGAAATGGAACACAGCTTTTGGTTTGGGTGTAGCTGGACTTATTTCAGGTAAGTTAGGTTCTTGGAAGACAGAGTGTTCCAGTGAGCAATTAGAAGTGTATTTTAGATTTGGGAAATTTAGGTTTATGTTTCACATCTGTCTTGTGCTCACTGCATGCTGTCTCAAACAACTCACCATCTTTCTCAGTTCACAGTCGTAAGATAAGAATAACAGTGGCCCACTTCACAGGGCTTTTGAGCTGAGACTACAAAGTGATATTTTCAAAGTCAAATGCTATGTAAATGATACATAAAAACAGATGGCCTATATGAAAACTATATATTGCTAGTCATAATGAACCTTAAATCAGAGTTTCTAATTAGAAGAGGTTTGATGATAGGCACATTCATTCTGTATAGCTGATTCCTCTAAAACTATGTCTGGTGTTGATCTTTTAATGATTTTAGCAAGAGAAGTAGAATACATTCTCTGAGTATGCTTATTATTGTGAATCATGAACTTTATTGTAACACCCTCCCCTCACTTTTTCATTAAGGAACTCATACCCCTTGCCCTGAATTTCCATTGACTGCCAGAATCAAAACAGGGTCAAAGTTGATGCTATCTCAATGTAGTAGTTTTGCCTTTGTAACTATGACTTGCCAGATAATGGTTTATGATCGTATGGACAAAATACTTAAGCATAAAACTATGGTTCAAAGTGTAGCTCCAGTAGGCTCAAAGTATAGTTATATGTGTTGCCTCTAGTCTAGTTAATTTATCTGCCCAGGTGTGAAAAAAGTTCTTATTACTTGCTGCTATTAGACAGTGTATTGAATTAGCAGAAGGGCTACAGTCAGTGGCAGCTGATGACTTTCATAACTGTGGGGTGGTGAATCTTCTCTGGATTTTGTTCAAAATTTTAGAGCAGCTATCCAAAATCCTGAACCCAATCCCTCAAAACAGGGTCCACACTTTGGATGGCTCTAAAATTTGGACTGAAATGGGCAACAAATTCACTACTCCAATGACATGGAAACCTCTCATATGCTGAAGTCTCCATCCTAACCATGTTTGTTGCTGTTGTGTCCCTTCAAGTCATTTTAGACTTATGATGAGGTGAACCTATAATGAAATTTCCTGAGGGTGAGAGTGTGTAACTTGCCCAAGGCCACCCAGTGGGGTTCCATGACTGAGTCTGGATTCAGATCCTTGTCTCTTGAGTCACAGTCCAAAGCTCAAACCACTAAGCCACACTGGCTCCTAATCCAACTCACCACGGAGTAAAGCCCAATGAGCACAAAGGGACTTTTTTGTTGAGTAAGCATGCGTAGGATTACCCAGCAAGACTAAATTATTAATGGGGGAAATTGAGGCTCCAAGAAGAACAGCATCTTACCTTTACATTGTAAACCTTGTCTCAGAAGACCCCAGAGCAACGAACCACAGTGGTCACAGAAGGTGGGCACTTTGTAATTGTGAATGCTGAACTTGTGAGGCATGTTGACACTGAAGCGTTGGGAGCCTACCTGGAGAAAAGACAGCAAAACATGACCACAAAATGACACATTGATAGCAATTCTTTTCCAGTCAATGACTGATGACCTCCTCATCATCCATAATAACACCAGACCCAATCTCCAAGCTGATCCTTATACAGACAAAACAGCACCAGAACCAGAGGAAAGTGTCAGCAGGGTAATGGAAACCCAGGATTTATAAAACTACTACACAAAGTATTTGGGGAATTGGGGCTCTTCTTATATAACATTTAGAAAGCAATGCCATTATCACAAAAAGTCAACATGGATTTCTGAGAAACAAATCATGCCAGACTAATCTGATCTCTTTTGGGGATAAAATTACTAGCTTGGTAAATAAAGGGAATGCTGTAGATATAGCATATCTCGATTTCAGTAAGGCCTTTGACAAGGTTCCCCATGACATTCTTGCAAACAAGATTGCAAAATGTGGGCTAGACAAGGCAACTGTTACATGGATTTGTAATTGGTGACTGTCCAAACCCAAAGAGTGCTCAACAATGGCTCCTCTTCATCCTGGAGAGAAGTGACCAGTGGGGTGCCACAGGGTTCTATCTTTATTAACAACTTGGATGAAGGAATAGAAGGCATGCTTATCAAATTTGCAGATGACACCAAATTAGGAGGAATAGCTAATACCGCACAGGACAGGATGAAAATTCAAAATGATCTTAATAGATTAGTCCTAGTGGACCACAAGTTGAACATGAGTTGACAGTATCATGTGGCAGCTAAAAAGGCCAATGCGATTTTAGGCTGCATCAATAGAAGTATAGTATCAAGATCAAGGAAAGTAATAGTGCCACTGTATTCTGCATTGGTCAGGCTTCACCTGGAATACTGTGACCAGTTCTGGGCACCACAATTAAAAAAGAATGTTGAAAAACTGGAGCATGTCCAAAGGAGGGCAACTAAAATGGTGAAGGGTCTGGAAACCAAGCCCTATGAGGAAAGACTTAGGGGCTTTGCAGACTGCCAGAAATAGTGCAAATTGAGTCCACTTTAAGGTTAGTTAAGGGTTAGTGCTAGGGAATCATGGGAATTGTTGTTTTTTTTCTGAGACATTGAGCCTTCTGTGTCAGAGAGCTCTGGTGCCACAATAAAATACAGTTCCCATGATTCTCTAACCCTAACCCCTAACCCTTAAAGTGAACTCAATTTGCACTATTTCTGGCAGTCTGCAAAGGCCCTTAGGGAGTTGGGTATGTTTAGCCTGGAGAAAAGATGGTTAAGGGGTGATATGATAACCCTATTTAAGTATATGAAGGAGTGTCACACTGAGGATGGAGCAAGCTTGTTTTCTGCTGCTCCAAAGACTAGAACACAGTACAATGGATGCAAGCTACAGGAAAATGGATTCCACCTCAACATTAGGAGGAACTTCTTGACAGTAATAGCTGTTCGACAGGGGAACACATTCCCATGGAGTGTGGTGGAGTCTCCTTCTTTGGAGGTCTTTAAACAAAGGCTGGATGGTCATCTGTCAGGGATACTTTGATTGTGATTTCCTGCATGGTAGGGGGTTGGACTAGATGGCCCTTGTGGTCTATCTCTATGATTCTATGATTTATGATTCAAGTCATTTCAAACTTATGGCAAGTCTAAGGCAAAACTATCACAGGGTCTTCTGGGGCTAAAAGGTGCAACTTGCCCAATGTCACCCAGCAGGTTTCCATGGCTGAGTAGGAAACTAAACCCTGATTTCCACAGCTCAAGTCCTATGCTTAAACCACTACATCACTCTGGCTCTCCTAAAGGATGTATGGGGGACCAAAAACATGTTTTGATTGCAATATGCAGTTTGGTTGGTGAAACAAAAAAATCAGGGAGAAAAGTAACAGAGAATCTTGGAAGAAGGTATGGCTGGCTAGCTGGCTCCACAGAACCACATTTCATTGCAAGTCTCACAAGTGTAACAACAATAAATCAAACTGTAACATCCTATTACATAGCTACGTGGCTGTGTTCTGGAACTGTTTATTTATTTGTCCAGAAAATCTGCATTAAAAAATTTTGTACACAAAAAAACTGTACTTTTCTAAAAATATATTGTTTTCTGAGAGAAATGATGGAGGGGGTTCCTTCAGAAAAACAAGTTTTTAAAATGAATTTTTCACAAAGTATTAAAATGTGAACAACCTCAAGGCAGCTAACAAATTTCTCAAAAGTGAGATTCCTTCTCTGGCTTAAGATGAGAAAAAGTGCCAGTATTTTTTACAGCCCTAGCTCTTAGTTAGGGTAAACAATTCCACACCAGGGACACAGTTACATTTGGAAAAGTTACATTTTGCCATATAACCCCCAGAATCCCCTAGTCAGCATAGCCAGTGACCATTCAGAGAGGAACTTTTGGGAACTGTAATCTAAAAGTGAAGGGTTGTGTTTTTTTTAAAAAAAATTAAATAATAATTTTATTTCAATTCAGTAAATCAGTCATTAAAACAAACTTACTAACACTCATATACATTCTTTTTCCACCATATACATCTTTTACACCCTCCTTCCCTTCATCCCCTCCTTCCGTCTTCTTCCCCTTCATTCCCTCTCTCCTAAAGTGAAGGGTTTTTTGAAGGTCTAGTTATGGGGAACAATGTTCTGACTCCATTTATATCTAAGTAGGGGAATGCAGGGAGAAAGCGGAAGGGAATATCAGCAACAAATGACTTTTCAGGGTATCTTCCATTAGAAATCTTACTGACTGCACACTGACCCCAGAAGGTCATTTTCAAGGATGCTTAGTATCCCTCAGAAAACAAAATGGAAAATTTGCTGCTTCAGATGAATCACATTTGCTATATAAACACCCAATGGGGCATGGCTACTAAGTGGGCGAGAAAGGGCACTGGCATGGCTACTAGGCGAGCGAGAAAGGGCACTGTCCAGCTCACCCAGCAGCTGCCAGGACCCTAAATGGACCCTCCAGAGCAGGGGTAGGCAACCTTTCCCCTTTAAGGGCCGAGGGACTTCAGCTCCCAGAATCCCAGGAGCTATTGGCCAACATGGGACTATTCCATGGCTGAGGCTTCTGGGAGCTGAAGTCCCTCGGCCCTTAAAGGGGAAAGGTTGCCTACCCCTGCTCCAGAGGCTGCACCACTGCCCCCCTCAGGTGCTGGGGGGACAGTGCTTTCAGAATCTGGCATGGCTGCAACCATACCAAGCTCTGAAGGGCTTGGTGGGGGCACTGCCTTCAGAGTTTAACATGGCTGGAGCCACACTGGACCCTGAGGACTGTTGGGAGGGCTTGCAGTGGTTTGGGTGGGTGCGCAGCAGGGGTGAGGGCAAGGCAGTGACACGAACCTCAGGGGCACCATTGCTGGGGGGGGGGAAGATGGGGAAACACAACTGCATTTGATTTCAATTTTAATAGTTTAAAATATGCACAATGTTTTATGCGTAGCTTAGTTTCCATAAACCTCATAAATGTGTGGTTTGGAGAAACATGTGCATTTTCTCATAGCGAAACAGAGAAAGTATAAAAAGGCTGTTAAAAGGCTATAAAAAGGGAGGAGATGGGCAAACCCAGTTGGTGCTAGTCAATCACAGCTCAGGGTTTACAGAGGGATAGGGGAAAGATGGCTTTGAGATGGGGACAACTTTAATATACTGTGTATAGGACAGTCAGCCAGGAAGAACTGAATACCGTTTTGGGGAGCTGCAAATGGTTAAATACTTCAGGGATTAATGCGTGATCTAATTGTATATTAATAAACTTCTACTTGTTTATTCTTTTTTACAACTGTGTCGGGCTGTTCCTGTTATGCTTCAATGGAGTCTGGTCACGCTTACCACAGCGAACCCACCGAAATGGTTCACATAGGGATCACCTTGAGGCCTAAGTATCCATTCCAAGGAGGGATCTTGAGTGCAAAGAAACAAGGGGAGTGACAGGCACCCAAGGGTTAAGCACTATGGGACCAGCTTGAAGAGGGGATCTCTCACAGCTACTTTTGCTAAAATTGTTGAGTTCAGTGAAAATTCCTTTCCATCCTTGATTAACGGACTGCCTTCAGATCTCTAGGGGCCTCATTCAAAAGAAATCTGCTCTGGAAAATGCTTACACCCAGAGTTCCAGATATTTGGATGCTAAATGTGTAAAATACACTTTAAAAAGACTTGATAGTATGTAAGTATGATGAAGAAAGTGTAAAAAGAGTAACAGTAGTTTCCACCAAAGCCTAGGAAAAGTTACTTTTTTAGACTACCACTCCTGGAATCCCAAATTCTGGTTCTCACAGAAACTTGCTACAGCTATTCTCTATCCATGTGGTCCTAAACAGACTCTAGAACAATGATTCCCAAACTTTTGTCTTCCTGATGTTTTGGACTTCAACTCCCAGATGCCACAGCCAGCTTAGCCAACAGTCGAGAACTCCAAAACATCTGGAGAACCCAAGTTTGAGAACCATTGCTTTAGAATGATAGAAGAAAGACCCACCTCTCCTTCAAATAAGGGAGGTGACAGTCATTTGAACAAACAATATAAAAATCCCCATAAAAAAACCAAAACACTGCTGACAGTTTCCTTTTATCCAGAGCATTCTTTTGTAAATATTTACCTCGTCATGGGCTTCCTGCTTCTTCAAGCCAGCGCATTTTGTTATGATAAGTTCATGGCATCGCTTGTGGACTACGCAAGTGCAAACTGTAAACAAGAGAAACTGTCACAGTCCAAGGTTTAATGGAGACCAATTTATTATTTTAACCACTATGAAAGAGAGAACTATTTAAATACCAAGGGAATTCTAGAAGGTACCTCCTCCAACCCTACTAAAGGGTCAGGAAGATAGTCAAAAGTATTTAAAATCTGTAAATCCAAGTGCAGCATATGAACTTGGGCTGGTTACCTAATCTGGATGAAATAGAGTGAAGGTCTTTAATGAGATGCCACCACAAAGCTCCCACCAAAACCCAGAGGTTGGAAATTTTCAAAAAGTAATTTATTGGTTGTTAAGAGCTGTCAATAGTTACTTTTAATAGTTAATTGATTATTAATAGTCACTTTTCCAAGGGAATACAGTGTGCTATGTGCTGCTTGCCCTTTTTAAAGTGAGCGAGTAAGTAAGCAAGTAAGGTGTTAGCAATACATTACACTTCAGTTATTTTTAAATTACTATTTTAAAATACTCTTAAAAAATATCAAAATGATTATAATTCCATTCAAATGACCCCTCAAGAACAATCTTTCAGGAATTACTATTATGTCTCAAAAAGGAATGAGTTTGCCAGCTATTATATTACATTTTAAAGGCAACAAAACATAACACATTGCTGTTAACACCATAACTTGTAACTCATCACTTACAAGCTCAGATATAATGTATGTGTGGCTGCATGGCACAGAAAGACGTCTGATGAATTAACAAGTACATAGAAAGCAAACACCAGACTAGCCCTAACACTTTCCTAATATTTGTAAAAAATATCAAAGACAATATGACATTTAAACAACATCTGCTTGGAAATTATTTCCTTTAAACGACAAATCAGTCATACTATTTCAACCAGCAATAAATGACAAATATGCTTGCTCCTTCTGTATTTCATTGATATGTGTAATCCCTTACCTTGACATTGGTACCCTTGCTTTCCTATTACTCCCCTGTGAAAGAGAATAAATACAGAGAAAATCAGAAAATGAGGACAGCATTAGACATATTTTCACATCTTCATGTGAACATAGGAAAAAGAGGCAAAGCAAGGGCACAATCAAATAGTACTGCTAAACAAGTATAGATTTTTGCCAGCATGTTTAAAATGGTGGTTGGGGGCAAAGGTTGATCTTTCTTCCCTGGGTGTGCAAGAGTAGTTACACAGTATTCTGCAGTCAATGGCTGTGAAGATGCAACTGTACCTAAAAAGGCTCTTCACAACAAGTTGCTGAATCCCTCCTTCCACAATACCTCCAAGAGTCACCAACAAGATTGTGGCTTAAGGGCCAAAACACACTGGAGAAATAATCCAGTTTGACACTGCTTTAATTGCTCTGGTTCAGTGCTAGGGAATACTGCAAATTGTACTTTGTTGTGGCATCAGAGCTCTCTGATAGAGAAGGCTAAATGTTTCACAAAACTACAGTTCCGAGAATTCCTTAGCATTGAGCCAGGGCAGTTAAAGTGGTGTCAAACTGGATTATTTCTGCAGTGTGTTTTGGCACTAAGGGCCTAAGCAGACTGCCAGAAATAGTGCACATTAAATTGAGGCACTGCCCTGGCTCAGTGCTAGGGAATCATGGGAATTGTATTTTTTTTCTAAGACATTGAGCCTTCTCTGCCAGAGAGCTCTGGTGCCACAATAAATTACAGTTCCCATGATTCCTTAGCACTGAGCCAGGGCAGTGCCTCAATTTAATGTGCACTATTTCTGGCAGTCTGCTTAGGCCCTAAGTGTTTAGATATGGAGGTCCACATTTGCTGCATTTCAAGCTATTTTAGGATAGTCTTCTCTTGGTTGCACAGATGGAATTCTCATAGCTGAAATGTGCTTTTGCATTTCCCCTCCTACATTTTGTAAAATGCCACCCAGCTATTCTTTGTGAAATGCCAAAAATTAAAATAGACAAGTTCCAATGGAATCTTGGCACTTCATTTCTTCCCCCCCCCAAAAAAACCCCCATAATTATATGACATAAACTGTGTGTGTCTGCATAGCCAGTCACAAAGGATTCATTGTATTGATAAGGTTTGGAGAATTTAATCAACAGTTGATCCCCATCTGCCTGTATTAGCTGTGATACAGGATCAAGTTA
This sequence comes from Phrynosoma platyrhinos, assembly GCA_020142125.1. Lineage (NCBI taxonomy): Eukaryota > Metazoa > Chordata > Lepidosauria > Squamata > Phrynosomatidae > Phrynosoma > Phrynosoma platyrhinos. The sequence goes on along the minus strand of CM034701.1, from coordinate 370,783,589 downwards.
GGAAAGGACTTGTTTTTTCTCTCTCTCTTAGTGCTTAAAGGAACAAAGGAAATAATGAATTATTCACTGCCTTACAACTGTCTCCCACTCTCTTTCTTATTCTTATAGTCTACCTTCCCTCTTAATCAGCGCCATAGGGGTATACATAGATCATAAAACAGAATTAAAAATCTGCTGTTTGAAATACAAAAGGGAAAAAAGAATACAGCACAAGGGATTACCATATTTCTTTTACGCAGCATCAAAGGTTTGGTAAAATAAAACCTGGTTTGAGATAAGTTTGAAAATGCAAGAGACAAGTTGATCCCAATACCATAAACTAGGAACAACCACAGAGAAGGCACTGCTCCTTGTCCCTGATGCCTGGGCTTCAGCTTCCAGTATCACCACAAACAGAGCCTTACAACTTGAATTATGGAGACTCAAATGGCCAGTTAAACATTATATTCTGTTAACATATCCAGGGGCAGCCATATGGGCCTTACTTTCAACAATGCTGACATAAGATTACACTCTAATTTCATCCCACATCATATATATTTGCTAATGATTATTCAAAAGGATCTTGTAGCACCTTTAAGATTAACTGAAAGAAAGAGGTTGGTAGCATGAGTTTTCGTAGACTTGAGCCTACTGCCTTAGAAGTATGTTTGGAGTGGAGAATCCAAAGACCAACCTATATAAGCCATTTGTCTTGAAAATTTAAATTTAAATTTGCTTACTAACAATAATGATCAGTAACAATAATGATGACAATTTACTTACTTTTCCTGAGATCAATTAGTAATGCCCAACTATTATGCTACCGTGCAAACAATACAAGCAGGTCAGTAAAAGGATTGATTGCTTACAATTTCCTTACCATATAAAGTCTCGGCAATGTGAACAATAGGTTGGTTGTCTAAGATAGGTGGCCATAAACTTGTGCCCATTAACCTGGTGGACCCTCCGCCGCACGGCCCCCTGGCGCTTCCGGGGACGCATCCGCTCCCTAAAGACTCGTTCTTCATTGTCTTTGGGTGCTGGACAGACAAAAAAGAGAGAGTAGAGAGGAAGAAAGTAGGTAAAAAAGAAAAGAAAAATCAGTACAAAAATATTCCAGATACAGAAAGCAATAAACCAAAATAAATAAATATTCCTGCATTTAATTTATACTCCATCCTATCAATAAGGGACCCAAAACATCTTACAATATAAATAAAAATAGATTATACCTAAAATAATATGTGATTCAAAAGTTTTTTAAAAATCAAACAGTCAATCCAATTATTTAAAAAAGTACTTTTACTTTCAAAAAGTAAATTCAAAGCAGAGTAAGGACAAAAATATAGCACATCCCATTAAAACATCCTTCTGCAACTGCCAATTAAAAGCTGAAGGCCAATAATCCAAGGCTACATGAATATATCCCATGAATCAATCAACACAACAGTATAAATCTGTGCTTTACATCTTCTCCAAAGCTGTTTCCACCCAGCAATTGCTTTAATACATGAAATAATTAACAGCACAGAAAACCCCACAGGTGTAGGGTCTCTTTACTTAAACAACATAGGAGATCAAGACTAACCTCTGATAGGCTGTATTCACATAGCAGAATTAATACAGTTTGATACTTCTTCTCTATCATGATGCCACTACATGCCCTCTGTACTATGCCCCCTGTTCTGCAGAGCTTGGAAAGTTTTTTTTAATATACGGTAAATGAACTGAATACAATGCTGGAGCACTCTATAACTGAGCAGAGGTATGATGATGCTGTAACATCCAAACCATCCTCCTGCTTCTGCTCAGTTATGCATGATTCCAGCATGTCATTCAAGTATTTTGTCTTAAAATTAACTTTCTAAGTTCTGCTCATATTGTTGTCAAACTATCTGGGAGATGAGACCGCAGCACTCAAATGAACACATCTGAGCTGGATGATGGAGTCGCTATCTTAAGTTTGCATATTGCCCCAAAATGTTGATATATGGTGGTGGGGAGATTATGGCAAATGTATGGCTTAACATTCCAGTGTTATGACAAGGAGATGGGGGGGGGAAATTTTTAAATGTAAATGGACCACCCAAAGAAGGAGTCTGCCAGAATCTTACCAATGATGCTGTATGCCAAAACCAGGACTCAAAGCCATGGTACAACTGTTGGTAAGAATCACAGTGCTGGCAGAGGGTGCATCTACATTGTAGAAATAATACAGTTTGACACCACTTTAAGTGCTGTAGCCCCATCCGATGGAATCCTAGGATCTGTAGTTTTACAAGGTCTTTAGCTTTCTCTGCTAAAGCATGCTGGTGCCTCGCCAAACTTCAAATCCCAGGATTCTGTAGGATGGAGCCATGGCAGTTAAAACAGTATCAAACTGGATTATTTCTGCAGTACAGATAAGGCCTGAGTCAGTGGTGCTGCTATTTTGGTCAATTCCCCTGGTTGGAGGAAAGCAACGCTCAGAGGGAGGAGAACAAAAGGATGGTGCCAGTGGGAGCCCACATGGGCATATAACAGAAACAGCAACAACAGAGGCAGCTAGAGTTGCCAGAATGAATACTCGAGATTGCTCTTGTACCTTTCATGGTTGTGTAGAAGAGGGAATTTCAGCAGGCATTGCTTGTTACCCAGTTAAGTAATAGAAGTTGCCACCAATTTCCACTCTGGTGACCCTAGGTGGCTGCTTCAAAGGCAGCTGCCCCATGGAAAAAGAAGGGGCATCTCTGAAATGTTGGAAGATATGCAAAAGTGGCCTCTTGAACCAGTACTGTAACCCAAGCATCCAATCTCATGCCCACTGAGAGCCTGTGGAAATTATTTTTTAGGACAACAACTCCCATATATCCCGGGCATAGATTTCTAGGAGTGCTAGTCTCCACAGAAACATTTACAAGCTGTAATGCCCTCCTCATCTGCAAGTGCTTAAGTGAATTGGTTGTAGCTAAATAAATCATGTTATGCCCCATCTCTTAATGAAACTGCAGGATTTTAATGCAAATTGAAAATGGCACAAATACAAAGTGTCAGCATACTGTCTGCATCAGATAGAAATTAATTTTCAAGATGAGGAAACAAGTGATTCCATCAGCATGTCTAATTCCAAATGTCAAACATCCAGCATATTTTCTGGAGTTTCATCTCAGCAAACAAGAGACAGCACGATAGATACAGGAGTGGTGTTGATCCCATTTTTCCCCCTTTTCTTTTTGTGATGCACAGATTTCTTAAAAAGGGGGAAGGGGGTTTAACTGTTTCTTCTTCATCTTCAGCTATTGTGTTAAACCAAACGCTGCTGGGAGCCACAATGTGTAAAGAGATCACACACACAACGCTTTTGTCTCCAGCTGAGGTGTCACCATCAAAGCAAAGCCATGTTGTTACTGGGCTGCTGCTTCCAGCAGTGTTACATTTCACTGTGTGATACACAGCTCTCAACCCCCCTCCATCCCTATCTCCATAGCTTGGCGGTTAGGGAGGAGAGAATCACAGAAACCAATCAACACCAGTTTCAATATGTTTAAATGGAACAACTGCACCTTCCATATGTCCAGAGGCCAATTTTTCATCTCCAGGATGGTCTACACTGGTTGCACTAGGTCTGCAAAATAAGCATTTTAAAAAACTTAGCCTAGAAATGATTGGAGTCTAGGGTTGCAAAACTGAAAAAGAGAGGGGGCTCTTGTACATGTAATGGTTATGTAGAAAAGGGACTTTCACCAGGTGTTACTTGGTTGCACGAGCTGCAACACCTCCTGAAATTCTCTCTTCTGCACAACTAATCCAAGTACAGTGGCCCATTCCAGTTTTCGATCTGCCATCCCTACTAGATGCATACTTCTGCTTTTGAGTTTGGGAAGTTCAAAGCGGGTGTAGGGGGGATTTGAGCGGTTCATGAGCCAAACTCCTTTTCTTGAAAATCCATTTTTTATTTTTAAAAATTGTCCATGGTATCATTGGGAAGAGAAGATGCAACCTGAAAAAGAAAAAAGAAAACACCTTGTGGGGGAAAATACAGCTGGTCCTCCATATCCATGGATTCTTTATCCATGGATTCAACTATTTATACCTTGAAAATATTTTTT
>CM034701.1:370764972-370779419 GCA_020142125.1 Phrynosoma platyrhinos | reverse complement strand
AAAAAAACCCAAACCCACACCTTTTTACCATTTATATAAGAGACACAATTTTACTACACTATTGTATATAATGAAACTTGAACATCCATGGATTTTGGAGCCAACGGATACCAAGGTACATGCAACCCTCAAATCACACTTTGCCCTCTCCTGATGTAAGAGGTCAGGGCTATCTGATTCATCCTAAATCTGATATTCTCACAGGGATTGTCCTGGATGGAGAATGAATTACGGTATGTAGAAGGCGGTATCAACTGGGATTTTTACAGCGCTGATATTGTTTTTCAAATTGGCTGACATCCAATCTGATCCCAAAGTGTGAGCTAAATTGAAAATTATGTCTGCTGTCCACCAATAAAGTGTACTTGTTCCAGGATGGATACTGTTCTGAGTTTACAGCTAGATCTGTTTTCAGAAATAGGGAGTTATTTTTTCTGCTTTTCTTGCTTCTAGCACTCCTAAGAACAACCAATGTGGTGTAGTGGTTTGAACACTGGACTACGACTCTGGGGACCAGGGTTTGAATCCCTGCTCAGCCACAGAAACCCGCTGGGTAACTTTGGGCATACCACATTCTCTCAGCCTCACAGGAAGGGAAAGACCCCCCCCCCAACAAATCTTGCCAAGAAAACCTATGATAGGGTCACCTTAGGGTTTCCATAAGTCTGAAACAATATGAAGGTACAGAACAACAAACAACAGCATTCATAGGACTTATCTTTAGGTTAGATGTAAAACTGTCAATACACTTGTTAGCACTTCATCCGGATGTCTGCACATCATTAGTCCCTCATTCTATAACAAGGTACCATGAAGACATTTCCTTCAACAAGTTGGGGTTTTGCCCTTGCTTCCACAGAAATCTGATGAAGAGATCTGGGAATTTCAAAAGCTTGCATAGATTTCTGTGTCCTTTTGGTTAACCTAATAAATTCAGTAGGCTAATATGGATTCTCAAAATAATAATTGCAGAGAATAATTCTTCAAGGGTGGGCAAATGTGGCATACCTAAAGTTCACTTTTATGGTCACTGTACCCCCTGGAGCTGAATTGACTGTTAAAAACATCAAAAATCAAAGTCAGAAGTAGTAGTTTTTGAAAAATGTGTGATTTTTTTTCATGATAAACTGGGGCTCGGGGGCTGCAACTTCTTTAAAGCATGAACTGCCGCTCCTCCAAGAAAAATAATCTATCCTTTTGTCCCCCTCCCAAAAAGTGGGCTAGCAAATCTAAAGAGGATGAGAATCACGAAAACACTCTTAAGGGTTGCATGCAGTCTCAAGTCTACACTCTGCCCACCTCTGTTCTTTTTGAAGGGCTTTCTAGTTTGTTTCAAAACAAAGAAGGAAATGACCAGGCCTCCTTTACTAACTGGACTGTAGAAGGCATACATGTCACTTGGCCCCTGACTTTCCCATTCTGGAGAGCATTCTTTAAGAAATTGTTACTGGGTGCCCATTCTCTCATTCAGATGTTTCATAAAATGGAGCATCTGCATTATAAAATCCCATACTCTCCAAATGTTTCAGTTTGGCTAGAACAGTTGCAATTAATCCTCTGCCTTCCCAATTTTTCAGCAGCTTTTAAAATGTCCTAGTTTCCTTCTCCTTCCCCCCATCCTGCTTCAATTGCTGCAAAATGAGTTCAAAGTGCAAAAATAGTTTGCATTCAATTACTCAATAAGGTGGAGAGATGAGGAGAGAGAGGAGGAGTGGAATCTTACTCTTCCCAGGAGTATCAGGCAAAAGCAAACTGCTGTAGCTTCTCCTAACTGTACTTCCTCATTAATAACTTTTGCTATCTTGACCCATTCTGATGTAGCTTGGCCATAATTGTCCTGGTTTTCAACTGTGAAATGTTGGAGGGTATGCAATCAGAATTCAGATTCTGTTGAAAATGTGCTTGGTTGTTGCTACTGTTGTTTATAAACAGGAGGCCAAAACAGAGCTACAAATATATTCCCATATATCAAATATGCTAGCCAATTTTTATTTATCCTGTCCACTAGCAGAAAATACCTGATTTAAAAATGAAAATCTTTAAAACTGTTACTGAAGCTTAGAAAAACTGTTTTAAAATGCAACTCATTTGAAATTGCAAAAGATATGTGTTTAGGAATTATTTTTTTATTTTGCAGAAACTTGTAGAAAGCATTAAAACACGGGGTGGGAATCACATAGTTCACAATTTAAACTGCATGTGTTCCTTTATCTTTACTAGATGTTCATTGGTACTTTAAATACTACTTAATAATGACTTGGAAGCTGAAGCAGACCCTATGGTAGAGCCCCATGTCTCATACAAGTTGAGTATCTCTTCTCTGAAATACTTGGGACCAGAAGTGTCTTGGATTTTGGAACACCTGTATTTGCATATCTTTACATAATAAGGTATCTTGGAGATGAGATCCACGTCTAAACACAAAATTCATTTATGTTTCATATACAGCTTATAGACATAGCCTGAAGATACTTTTATACAAAATTCTTAAAATAATTTTGTGCATGAAACCAAATTTGTGTACACTGAACCGCTACAAAGCAAACTCGTCACTATCTCAGCCACCCATGAAAAAGGTTTTGAAGTTTGGAACATTTTGGATTTTGGATTTTCAGATAAAGGATACTCAACCTGTACTGTCAGCCACAACTTCAAGGATCTATACACCTGTTCATTCTCCAATGTGACATATGCCAGCTTTTGCCAGCAATGCCTCATTATATTTAATTCTTTTCACATTTCAATCTGTGCACATTCTCCCCACACTGAAATACGTGTTATAAATATATGCCAAGAGAAGCAACACTCCATATGATGAAGTGGGCTGCAATTTTTTTAAAAAAAACCTTATGCCAAATAAAACTTGTTAACTTTTAAGGTGCCATCAGTAAGTTCTGGATTCATTTCATTGTGACAGACTAATGCTCCTACCCGCCTTCAACAGTCTCTTTAAGTCATAGTAATTATTTCTACATTTCCAATGAAACCTGTGCATCATCATATATCATTTTAAGGTAAATCTATGTTCTCTGTTTTTGGTGATGTGTAATGCCCAAATTTGTTGAGGCCTGGAGCCCATCCACACTACGGAATTATAGTGCTAATAATAGCACTATAATTCCGTAGTATGGATGGGCTCCAGGCCTCAACAAGTTTGGGCATTACACATCACTACTTTAAGTGCCATGATTGTGTCCTATGGAATCCTGGGGTTTGCAGTTCAAGGAGTGGCATTTAGGAAACCCCAGCATTCCACAGAATGGAAACTATGGTAGTTAAAGTGGAATTATAGCCATATAATTCTGTAGCATGAATGGGCCCCATGTGTCATTTAATGTGTAAGAAGAAACGTAGGCTGCATCTATACTCAGACTTAATGCAGTTTGACACTGCTTTAACTGCCATGGCTCAATGATATGGAATTCTGGGATTTGTAGTCTTGTGAGGTATTTAGCCTTCTCTGTTAGGAGTTTATCACATGGGGGCAAACTGAAAAAATTTGATGCAGAAACGAGATTTAAAACCCAGGGGGGAAAGCCACAAAAATGGGTAGTTTTTCACACACAATGGGGTCAATGTGATATTAACCGAAACAGAAAGTAGACAAAACCCGTCTCTTTTTACTTTTGGGATTTTCTGAATGTAAAAAGGAGTGGGTTTTGTCTAGTTTCCATACAGGTTAAGGTCACATTAATTCTCATTAATGCTAACATTGTCTGAAAAACAACACACTTTTGTTTTTAATGCTAACATTGTCTGAAAAACAACACACTTTTGCAGGGGTTTTCTACTTTCTGTTTGGGTTAACCCTGAACGTCATCTGAAAAACTACCCACTTTTGTGGGGGTTTTTTTCAGTTTAAATCCAGTTTCTGCACAGGATCCGTCCTGTGTGATGAGACCTCACAACAAACGACAAATCCCAGGATTCCAGTGTGAAATTGCATTGACTGAAATTGCATTGATTCTGCAGAGTGGCAGCAGCCCTGTTTTTTCTTAATCACCGTTATTGAGTAATCCCAATTACTGGGATCTTCCTTTTGAGTATTTTCTTTGAGTTTCCACACCTACAAATTTGTAGCATGTGGCACTCTGTGACAGGGACTTTTAATAGGTGACTTTGGAATATTCTTGCGGGGGGGGGGGGGGGGGGGGAATAAAGATTGGCTTGCCTATTACTAAGCCTGCTGTAGGTTTTTTTAAATACATTTGTTCAATTCATCTTGACTTTTTAGCTTTTCTTTTTATCTCTTGTTCTAGAGTTCTGTTTTTAAAATTTTTAATATGCATTTATTGGTTTAATGGGGGACGGGTGTCTTTCATTCATTCATTCATTTGGATGAATGCTTCTGCTTTCTTAGGAGTTCTGGTTAGCTTTTATAAAACGAATACAAAATATATTCTTTGAGGTCAGAGTCATTCTGATGGTCATCTAATCCAGCCTCTCTGTTCAATGCAAGAACGGTGCCTTAACCTTTGCTTAAATATCTCAAGCAAACAAGGACCCACTACTTTCTCTGTTAGGAGGTTTTCTCTTATTGTTTGGCACCAAATCTGCTTCTCCTCAACTTCTACCTATTTATTGGTTGTGCCCTCTATTCCATTTTCTGCATGACAGCTCTTCAGATATTTGAAGATTGCTATGATGTCTCCCTTTATTATTTTCTTTAAGTGAAACACACTCCCTGCTTTCAATCATTCCTCACTAAACTTGCTTTCCAGAACCCTTTACCCAATCTAAACTTTATCTGGCATGATCCAGTCTGTCAATGTCCTCCTTTAAAAGTAGAACCCAAAACTGGACACAATATTGCAGATGCATCCTGTCTGAGATTTAAGACCTCTGTTGAAATACATTTCTCACCAAGTCTTTAAGGAGTCAGAGGCAGGCTTCAACCTCCCAAGATGGTAATAACAATAAACACCTATGTTACAAAGGTTTTGTAAGGAAGACCGCTCCTAGTACGTATATATGAAAAACTTGACATTTTCAACAAGAAAACTTATCAGTGCTAAATAAATGCTAATGCGAACCATAACAGAATAATATCCTGGGAGACCACCACTAATTTATGGCAACAAGTTTATGTCTGCGTAAGTACTGCTAGAAAACCTACATGTTTTTATACTGAGAGTCTACTTAGCATCACTTACATTCAGTATTGTGTATCAATATCTATTACATGCATCTGAATGAATTGGGTTGCTCATGGAACTAATCACAATACAGTTGCCCCTCCGTTTTCATGGGGGATCCATACTGGAGTCTCCTGCGAAAATGGAATACCACAAATATTCAAGCCCCATAGGGACTTCAAGTCTGCGAAAACAGAGAGACAACTGTATTGTATTGTACTTAAAGTTCCTCATGTTGTATTCAGGAGCCAGTAAAATAATAACTAGGCAGATAAAATCTTATCTATCTTAAAGCAACAAAGGCTGCATCCACACTGCAGAAATAATCCATTTTGACACTGCTTTAACTGCCATGGCTTAATGCTGTGGAAATTTGGGAAATGTAATTTTGCGAGACATTTAGTCTTCTCTGTCAGCGGTGGTTTGAGTGTTAGACTATGAATCTGTAAAAGAGAGTGTGAATCCCTGCTCAGGCATGAAACCCACTGGGTGATCCTGGACAAATCACACTCTCTCAGCCTCAGAGGATGGCAATGGCAACCCCGCTCTGAAGAAACTTGCCAAAAAACACAACACTCTAATAAGTTCACCTTGGGATCGCTATAAGTCAGAAACAACTTGAAGGGGCACAAGAACAACGTCAGAGAGCACTGGTGCTACAACAATTCCCAGAATTCCATAGTACTGAACCCTGGGCATTCATGTGGTTATCAAACTGCATTATTTCTGCAGTGCAGATGCAGTCATGTGCCAAGAAATTAGACAGAGAGTTGTTGTGTTATCCTGTTCTCTTACAAGGTCCACTGTTACTGGTCTTGTTTTGTCTAGCTGGGTAGTATCAGGAATTATTAATGAATATAAAGAGGACTTTTAAGTTAACTACTTGCTTATATTGAGTATTCCATAATGGGTCATCTCTAGCATGTATTTCTACAGCTGCACATTCTTGGATGGTGTGTTACTATCCATCAGTACTTTCAATGCTCCATTTTATTCACCAGGATTGCACAATGGTACAATGAGCAGGTATATTGGCAAATATACAGTCAACCCCCCCCCCCCAACTGTCCCAGTTTGGCAGAGACAGTCCCAATTAATCCTCTGTCATCCCATTTTGTCAGATGTTTTCAAAACATCCCACTTTCCCCATTTGTCCTCAGCATTCTTCAATGGCTACAAAGTGAGAGTTCATCTGCACTGTAGAAATCATGCAGTTTGACACCACTTTAACTGCCTTGGCTCTGTCCTAGAGAAACTCTGTGATCTGTAGTTTGGTGAGGCACTAGCATTCTTCAGCAGAGAAAGCTAAAGACATTGTAAAACAACATACCCCAGGACTCCATAGAATGGAGCTTCAGCACTTAGATTGGTGTCAAACGGCATTATTTCTACAATGTAGATGTATTCTGATTTCGGTGCAAAATAGTTTGCACTCAGTTTGGCAGAAGGGAGAGAAGAGAAAGGAACAGAATCTTGTCTTTTCAGCAGATCCTCCTAGCTTGTGTGTTTCCTCATTAATAACTTTTGCCATCTTGATTGCATTCTAATGTTCTTTGGGCACATATGTCCCAGTTTTAATCTGTGAAATGCTGGAGGGCATGCAATCACTTGCATAGTGTCATTATTCAGCATAAAGGTGGAATAGCACAACCACCTTGTAACTACGTAAGTGATGATTTCCACCTCCCAAGCAGAATGTAGGTTCTCTGCCAGTATTTTATTTAGAAATACACAGTCCTATCTGAGAAGAACATAAGAACCATGCTGAGTCAGACTAAAGGCCTATTTAGTTCACCTGTCGGAAGCCTCGCAAGCTGGACATGAATTGCGCCTTGTTTCCCAGCAATGTAAAGGCACAGTTCCTGTGACCCATAGCCAACAGTATCAAGTATGTCTGGAAAGCAGCAATATATGGTGTAAAGCAATTTGTTTCTCAATGCTATATAGTGGGCCCTCCACATTCGCTGGGGTTAGGAGCACAGGATCCTTGTGAAAGTGGGAAAACTGCAAATAACAAATACATTATTTTTTTTTTTACCAGAGATAATACCTCTTTTAGGAATCTGTAGGTCCTCCAGCACAACTCCATGGTCAACATCTGCTAGATGCCGACCCCCAGATTGAGTTGGATGGCCTACGAATGCCTAGAGAAGTGCTCAAATCCCAGGAGAATACTGTGGAAAGGAACTTTTAGAGGTTAATTATTCAAAAATTAAAATCATGGTGTTTGGAAGGAGAAGGCAGAAATATCGATGGCAGCTTAATAACCATCCAGAACTCTGGATGTTGGTCTACGTACTTGAAAGCTACTGTAGCAGCCTACAATATAAAAGCTAATGCTATTTTTCAATATGCAGCAGGTGTGATATAGTGTTTGGACTGTGTTTTATCTGCCATACCTATTTCTGCCATGTTTTTTTTTCTCCTGGCAATATATGTCATTATTGCCATTTTAATTATTGAGAGCCTCTCCAGCAATCTATCATATCTCTCTATCTAATAGAAAGGGAGGCATCAGTCTTACCCTTTCACATTTTTATTTAAAATGTTCTCAGATGTCTTGGAAAGGTTAAGTAGACAATCTGGGATGATTTTTCATTAGCTGAGTAACAAATCTTTCAGTTGTCCTCACTGTACACCTTCAGATTCCATCATTTGCACAGTCAACACATATTTTATAATGTAAGTGGTTTAAAACAAGGTGGAATGGTTCCATCTCTGCAGATACCATGTGGGAGGAATGAAAAAAAAACCTCCACCAAATCTTTTCTTGTTATTTTAGACTACAGCATTCAGAATCCCCCAGTCAGAATGGCCACTGGAAAGTTTTTTTGAGTCTGTGGCTAGGAATACATAAGCACAGAAGCCAAGCACATCCTTTGAACCTTCCTCTCATTTAGAACCAGTTTATTGCCCCTTTCTTTGACAGAGCCAGTGCAAGAAGTCCATGTTTCTTCTGCATTATTAAAGTGGCAGAGCATAACTCAGGACATTACCACATGATCCTTATTCTTGCCGAAATCTCATCAGTTATTAAAAATTGAGATGTTATTATTTCATGTCTTGTCAACCATGTGACTAGGGCAGCTTCTGACATTGGGTTCTCTTCTGCACTCCCCTTTAACCCCCTCTCTTTGCCCTATGTGCTACCCAGAATGCCATATATATATATATATATATATCCATTTTTTTACGCAATTCCAGAGTTCTGCTAATGCGATTTAAGTGGGGTTTTTAAAGATCATTTGTTGTTGTTGTTGTGTGCCTTCAAGTCATTTCTGACTTATGGTGACCCTAATGCAAACGTATCACAAAGTTTTCTTGGCAGATTTCTTCAGAGGGGGTTTGCCATTGACACCCCCTGAGGTTGGGAGACTATAACTTGGCCAAGGTCACCCAGTGGGTTTTTATGCTCCAGCAGGGATTTGAACCCTGTTCTCCAGAGTCCCAGTCCAACACTCAAACCACTACATCATAGACCATAGCCGATTGTTGTGACAGATCCTAGCAGAGCATATGTTACCCTCTTGGCATACAATTCCCAGAATCCCCCTTGCCCTGCTCCCAATTCACCAGGAGATTGTGCAAACTGTATTTCCCAAAATTACTACACTTGGCCCTCTATTTTCATGGGGATCCGTTCAGGACCCTCCTGCAAAAATGGAGATTAGCAAATATTCAAGCCCCATAGGCTTGAATGGGGTGCACCTGTAGGGGTGTGCCCCATTGATTTAAACGGAGGTCGCCCTTTCGTGAATATGTAAAACCACAGACTTGAAGTCCGCGAGAATGGAGGGGCGACTATATTTATTTTTTAAAGTTTCTTATTACGTATGGACTCCAACTTCAATTTTTAGCAACTTCAGCTCAAGGATCTTGGGTTAGACCAGTGGTTTTCAATATCAGTCCTGCAGGTGCTTTGACCTTCAACTCCCAGAAGCCCTATCTATCATGGTCAATAACAAGAAATTCTGGGAGCAAAGTCCAAAATGGCTGATGAGCCAAAGTTTGAGAACCACTGGGTTAGACTGCAAGAAAGCTGTGATCCATCAGACCATATTGGACTAGGCAGCTCTATGGATCCACTCAGTAGAAGGCAGTTTCAAGTACGCTGGGCCATTGGTATCTGTTGAGGTTTGGTTCCACGCTCCCCCTGAGATACCAAAATCCATGGATGCTCAAGTCCCATTATATACAAAGGCACAGTAAAATGGTATCTCTTATATAAAATGGCGAAATCAAGATTTGTTTTCTGGAATTTTTAAAAAATATTTTCAAGCCATGGATGGTTATATCCATGGAGGCAGAATCCATGGATACAGTCAATTTCCTTCTTTTCCAACTGTGTTTCCAGCAATTGAACATGGAAATAGCCTGTTCTATATCGATGCTGGCTATGGAATATCCACACTAATTTTTATATGGAATAACAGCAGATAAACACAGTAACCTTGTAATATTTGCAACTTCAGTTTCCTGGAACTCTAAAACATTCACTTGTGGCCTAGCAAAATCAATGATGTAATGAAAAATCATTACTTAATTTAATTTATTGTGCATGCTCAGTGGAATTTAGGAAGAAATTTAGCGACAAGGTTTAAGCCAGCAGAGAAGTGCCAAAATATATTAGCACAAATCAAGACAAACTAGTTGGGCACAAATGAAGTAATTTAGAATTAGATGTTAATTATCACTGGGCAAAATGCAAAAAGATTAGCTTCGCCTACATAATGCAGATCAAATCTCTTGCGGCTATGTGATGCTAGACTATGTCTCAGCTATTTGACTAGACGTAGAAATGGGCTTTGGGCTGTATCATACCAGGCTTTTTTCAAATAATAAAAAAAAGATTAACAATATTTTGAAGGTGCCAATGCATCAATTCTCCATTCTGGCTGTGGCAATGAAAAATAACCTTCTTCTCACTTTCTTGGATCCGTTTAACACTAGCAAACAAAGGTTCACAGGTGACTACATCTCACGATTCACATCTCCGTGGAACAATATGGAAAATTATTCCCCATAACCTAACTTGGCTTAGATTGGCTCAGAAAATAAATGAATTTCAGAGAGGATTTGCTTTATTTCTGTGTCAAGCAGGGATGAGCTTGTGCATCTCAAATTGCAAGGGTCAATGAGATAATTGTACGACCGGGGATGTGAACATCTGTCAGTTTGGTTTTCACTGTGTATTTCAGAACCCAACCAATATTCTCTTCCCATCCCAGTCCAGTACTGGACTGTGAGATCGCCTCTTCTGTGTGCATTTTAATACAATAATCCCCTAATGCAAGGAGTTTGGTGTATTTTCTCTATGCTTAAAGCAGGAGTAGGCAAAATGCATTCCCTAGGGCATTTTTATGGCCCCCAGAACCCTCCAGAAGAGTAAAATGATGATACCAAAAAAAAAAAGTTCAAATAATTTTCCCAATTCATTTCTTAACCCAATTCCCAAATGAATTTACCCAATTCATTTCCTAACTAACAGCAATTCTAGAACTTCAATTTGTGCCATAGAAGACTTCAAGAATAGTGGTTGTTTTTCAGTGAAAGTCATCCTGCTTTTCTGCATATGTCCTTTCAAACAATATTTCTGCTACAAAATGCCTTCCCCAGCTCTCTAGGGGTGTGGTGGGCATTTTCACATTTGGAGGCCAACTCAGAGTCAAAAATTTTGCAATTTTTTTTTGCAAAATTTTCCAAAAGTTTCTCTCTCTTCTCTCTCTCTTGTGAGTGCCTAAAATGCCTTCTATGATTCTGCAGACATTTCAACTATGTGTTGTTGTTGTTTTTTTGGGGGGGTAGGCCTTATTTGACACAGGACTTCCACTAACTTAAAATAGTCCAGGAAAGCACTTCCGAGAGGCGAAAATGTCTACCTTGTTCACTAGATGGCATGTGGGAGCACATAAGTTTATTATTTTATTTTATTTTATTTTATTTTATTTTGCAGGAGCAGGTACAGTGGCAGGCTGCAGCCCCCATCTGCTAGAGGGCTAATATGGCTCACTACCATTCCACTCAGAGTGCCAGCATGGCGCAGTGGTTTGAGTGTTGGACTACAACTCTGGAGACCAGGGTCCAATTTCCTGCTCAGCTGCGAAATCCACTGGGTGACCTTGGGCAGGTCACATGCTCTCAGACTCAAGGGAAGGAAATTGCAAACCTTCTCTGAACAACTCTCACCAAGAAAACCCCATGATCGGTTCACCAAAGGGTCACCATAAGACTGAAATGACTTAAAGACACACAACAACAACAACAACAACAACAACAAACCATTCCACAAAAGACCGTGTAGTGTAGTGGGAGGTCACACTATCATGTTTTGGCACAATGGAAGTGACATAACATCGCTTCTGGCCACTGTTTCATCTCATTGCGAACTTTTCTTGTTGCTGTTGTTGTTGTGTGCCTTCAAGTCATTTCCAACTAATGGTGACCCTAAGGCAAGCCTATCATGGGATTTTCTTTGCAGAATTTATTTAGCGAAGGTTTGTCATTGCCTTCCTTTGAGGCTGAGAGCATGTGACTTGCCCAAGGTCACCCAGTGGGTTTCATGGCTGAGCTAGGAATCAAACCCTGCTCTCCAGAGTTATAGTTCAACATCCATACAACTACGTCATCTTGGCTGTAGGTAGCTCAATTACTGTATATACTCATGTATAAGTCAAGAAATTTTAGTCATAAAATCAACTCCAAAAAACTGAGTCAAATGGTCCACAGATCTATGTAAGTACTGTACTTTAATTCTTATTTTAAAAAGGATCCATCCCCTGGTGAAAGGCAAAAGTGTATTCTATCCTGGAAGCATCTACTACTATCTACTGTCTCATCCATCCAGGTTTTAGGTTGAACACAGTTATACCTGCTAGAATTTTGTAAGTTCTTTGGCATTGTTTTCCTTCACTCCATCCTTTCCATCCTTTGTTACATGCCCCTACATTTTACCCTCGGCTTATCTATGGGTGATATCAAAATCTATACTTTTATACATTTATACATGGGGTCGACCTATAGTCAGAACGTCCTCTTTTGAGCAAACCATAAACTAGGATTATAAAACCAGGGCAGTTATAACATGATGACTCCACTTTCACTGCCATCATGTCCATTCTGTAGAATCTTGGGATTTGCAGTTTTGGAAATCGTGTTTAGAATTCTCAGCCAGAGAGTTCTAGTGCCTCATCAGACTACAAATGCCAGGGATGCTGCCATAGCAGTTAAAATGGAGTATGGTGCTACAGCTGTGTAAAGTGAAAGGACACAGCTTTTCAGGGGGGGGGGAATATGGTTTTATCAAACCAGAAAATAGAGGAGGAAAGGAGGAAATGTTACTGGGGAAGGACTAAGTATATGAGTGTAAAGATCATTTCATCGCTTGAAGCATTGTTGGACTGCAGTCATAGGACCTTATCACACAGGGGAAATCCCGTGCAGAAATGGGATTTAAAAGGTAGGGGAAACCCACAAAAGCGGGTTGATTTTCACACACATCGCTGATAATGTGTGGTTAACTCAAACGGAAAGTAGTCAAAAGCCACTCATTTTTACTTTTGGGATTTTCTGAAAGTAAAAAAGAAGCGACTTTTGACTATTTTCCATTCGGGTTAACCACACTTTAATAGTGTCATCGTCTGAAAATCTACCTGCTTTTGCAGGTTTTTTTTTCTGTTTAAAACCCCGTTTATGCATGGGATTTCTCCAGTGTGATAAGGTCCATAGAAAAGGTCCCAAAGAACACAGATGGAGACAAATGGCTACAAGGAAATCAGCCTTTCGTAAGTGCCCCTCCGAACCAGCTCTTGGGGAAATTGCTTTGTCCATGGTAGCCTGGGGATTCTGGGCATACTAGTCCAAGAACATCGCTTTTCCAAATTCTACTTGAACCTTTCTTCTGGAACTACACTGATGTCCAGGAGAAGAGGGATGTATCCCCCTGGTTTTCAAAGAATAATAACATTGATACTACCTCTGTAGGGAAAGCACTACACAGTTACAGTTCTCTACCTCCGTCATGCTTAGAGCTGACTTCTGGAAATCAATGGGATTTGTACGTCCCATTCAAAACACGGTGCTTATTTTTTTGCCCAAAATGTTGCAGGTGCTTCATTCGGCCTGGTTTGGGCCCCAAGTGAAAAGCACTTTCTGAACTGCACATCAACAACAAAGATTTATGATGACACTGTGACTACCAACCCAATTAAGTAATGGAAATTTGACAGCTCCTACTCCAGTGTGTGCCTCTGTGAGCAAGGTGGCTGGATCTAAGCCATTTTCTGTGATTTATGCATGGAACAAATGTGGGCCCATTCTGGGAGGGAGAGAGAACATTTGGCTTCTCTCATATTTTGACTTTGTTTTTCAAGATCCCATCAAAGATGAAGCAATATTCTAGAACAACAACAACAAAAGGATCACACTGACAGATGCAGTCATCAGGCTGGAGGCAGTGGAGGGATGAATTTGTGTCTGTCTGTGTTAAGATGTAAGGTAGTATGAGAGAAGATTCTGATTCAAAGGCTGGTCTTCCTACTCTTGCAGCACCCATTTCAGAGATGTCCTCGAAACTTGTTTGCTTATTCATTTATTGCTACTTAATTAATTATAATTATTAATAAATATCTCAGCTGAGCTAATTAATATCCCATATTCCTCTTTGTGCAGGGCCCAAAGCTACACTCTGAAAGTCAGTGGGGCTAATATATCTGCATATTTTAGGTTGAAACTATTACCACCAGAAACTAAGCCCCAGGTAACCAATGTGGTGTAGTGGTTTTAGTTTTGGACTGTGACTCTGGAGAGCAGGGTTTGAATCCCTGTTCAGCCACGATGACCTTGGGCAAGTCACATTCTCTCAGCCTCACAGCAATAAAGAAGAAAAGAAAAATAAAAGGAAGATAAGAACAAACGAAGAATTATGAATGCAACAGTACAACAGCTTGTGTGGAAAGATTTTAAAAAATTACTACAATGACCAATGCAGAGAAATAGAAGACAACAACAAAAAGGGAAGAACGAGAGACCCATTCCACAAGATTCGAGAAATCAAGAGAAAATTCAAATCAAGGGCCAGGACAGTCTATGACAATAAAAATAACATAATTCAAGACCAAGAAGGAATAAAAAGACATTGGATGCAATACACAGAAGAACTATACAAAAGAAATGACAAAATGAAGTACACATGGAACAAAGAGCCATACGAAGATGAACCCCAAATTCTAAAAAGTGAGGTGGAAACTGCAATAAGAGATATAGCAAAAAACCAATCACCAGGAACAGATGATATTCAAATTGAACTGCTGCAAT
>CM034701.1:370749682-370764872 GCA_020142125.1 Phrynosoma platyrhinos | reverse complement strand
CTATGGAATGTTCTTAAAGACATGGGAGTGCCAACACATCTGATAGTCTCCCAATGAGGAATCTGTACTCAGGACAATAAAAGATTTTAAAATACAAAGATATACAACTCACCACAAGTTGGGAAGGGGAAGTCTACAAGTGCCAGGATTCCTTTATAAATGCTAAGCTGGGAGATCCTAGGATTTGTAATCCAAATGTAACTTCACCAATATACAGATTTAGATATCTATATAGTCAGAGCCAGTGTGATATAGCAGTTAGACTAGGGGTCCAGCTATACTGTAGAAATAATGCAGTTTTACATCACTTTAACTGTCATGGCTCCATCCTACAGAATCCTGGGATTTGTAGTCTTGTGAAGCACCAGCACTCTTTGGAAGAGAAGACTAAAAGTTTTACCTTGTAAAACTACGAATTCCGGAGTTCCATAGGATGGAGCTACAGTACTTAAAGTTGTGTCAAACTGCATTAGTTCTACAGTGTAGATACACCCTTGGACTCCAGAAGACCAAGGTCTCAAGCATGGAAACCCACTGGCTGATCTTGGGCAAGTCACACTCTCTCAGCCTAAGAGAAAGGCAATGTCAAGCCACCTCTGAATAAATCTGGCCAAGAAAATGCTAAGATAGGGACACCATAAGACAGGGTCAACCTACGAGCATATAACAATATAATATAATAAGTTCCTATATCTGATCTGGAAAGGGGAGCAGTCCCTCTGTCCCATGCCACCTTCTGTTGGAGGGCAGAGCTTTGTGTTCCAGGCATTATAACCCTGAAGCTATCCTTCTGCATTGAGGTGGGGTAAAGAACGCTATGGCCATTGCTGAAAATTCAATAGCCAGTCCAGCTGGCTTCTACAGGTGTAATGCAGAGAAGGGACATCTTGTTCTTTGCCTTAGGTAGGAACATATCTTGGGCTGCCTCTGCCTGACTGAATAATAAAATTTAAGAGATGGGAAGAATAAAAATCAGATGGAAATAACAAATAACTCTGAAGGAGACAGGAAACAGGATTGTATGCAGACCTGTGGAAAGTGCAATGGACATTATGCAGAAAACAGGCTGGGCAGCATGACCATTACGGTAGATAGGTACTAATATTTAAAAGCTACAGTTGGAGAATATAAAACAGCTGTTAAATGGTGGAAGCTTGACAAAAGTCCAAAATGCTACACAGCCTCTATCAATCTAAGTTTCAGCTTTTTGTACTCGGAAAAGGTGTTTCTAAAACTGTGTTCCTAACTCTATTTGTGCCAATGCATGAGCTCTATAGAAGCATGCTAAAATATGATTATTTATAGTCAACAATTCATACAAAGTTAAATTATACAATTATTACTTCAAGCCCACACGAGTGATTCATTTCCCTCCGGGTCAGCAATCTAAATTATTCTTGCACACCACTTGGGGTCACTCTAGCCTGGCAATTAAAACAATATTAAATGTTTTTCTTTTTAATTATTGAAGGAGTATGGCCTTAAAAACCACCTTCCCAACAGCTTTCACCGTGGGGCTGACTTTCACACAAAATATGTGAAAACTCTTTGGAAGACTCCATCAATGTGTGTGGGAGAAAAACCAACTTCAAACGTTTCCTATAAACACAAACTTCTCAGCAAAAATATCTACTATGCAACACTGGCTTGGACATGTATGGTGACTGCTACCTTTTGTGGGAAATAAAACAAAAAACATCCAGCTATTTATTTCAACGTCTAGAATGTATTCCAGCATCTTGTTAAAACAAACTGCACCTTACTGGAACCTGGCAATTTATTTTTATTAGAAAATGGTGATGCAATTGAAAGTGAAAGTGAAAGTTTATCAGTGTCCAGCGTTCACAAAAAAAAAAAATAAATAAAAATAAAATGCTATCAAATGAGACATCAAGCTCAAGATGCCAGCCACAGATGCTGGCGAAACGTCAGAAAGAAACGCTTCTAGAACATGACCACACAGCCCGAAAAACCCACAAAAAACTATAGAAATGTGTATTGCCTCCTATTAGTTTTCTCTCTGACAGTGTGCTTTCCTCAAGAGCTCACGCCTCAGCAATAAGATTTGCAAATTAATCCATGTTTCTCTCCCAGTGACCAACGTCAACAAAGATTGCTTGTTGTTGTTGCTGTTGTGTGCCTTTAAGTTGTTTCTGACTTATGGCGACCCTAAGGCAAACCTATCATAGGTTTTTTTTGGCAAAATTTGTTCAGAGGAGCTTTGCCATTGCTTTCCCCTAAGGCTGAGAGAGTGTGACTTGCCCAAGGTCACCCAGTGGGTGTTCATAGCCGAGCTGGAAATCAAACCCTGGTCTCCAGAGTTATAGTCCAACACTCAAACCACTACACCACACTGTAGGCACTCTTTAGTTCACACTTTTTGAGAGGCTTCTCCAAGCTAGCACTTACAGTGAATGTGTGATTTGAGCCATTCCATTTATTCCAAAACCATTGTCTTGACAGTAATTGAGAGACAGAATTTGAACTTGAAGGATCTAGGTTCAAATCCCCAACATGACTGTGCTCTGGTCGTTCTCTTTGTTGTTGTTATGTGCCTTCAAGTAATTTCTATGTTATGGCGACTGTAAGGTGAGCCTATCATGTGGTTTTCTTAGCAAAAATTTGTTCAGAGAGGGTTTGCCCCTGCCTTCCTCTGGGGCTGAGAGAGTGTGATTTGCCCAAGGTCCCCCAGTGGGTTTCCATGGCCAAGCTGGGATTCGAACTCTAGTCTCCCAGTGTCCTAGTCCAACACTCAAACCACTACACCACACCATCTCTCAGTCATTCTCTTTATTCTTGAGTAACTCCCAGTGAGGAAAGGTATGAACATTGCCTTAAGTTCTGTGGTGGAAATATGGGAGGTAGACCAATATAAAAATATAGATATGGATATAGGCCTTGTCTGCACTGCAGAAATAAAGCAGTTTGGCACCAGTGTAACTGCCATGGCTCAGTGCTGTGGAGTGCTGTGATTTATAGTTTTGTGAGAGATTTTGCTTTCTCTATCAGAGAGCTCTGATGCCACAACAAACTACAAATTCCAGGATTCCCTAGCACGGAGCCATGACAGTTAAAGTGTTGTCAAACTGCATTATTGTGCAGGTGCAGCCATAGATAGATATTGATATAGATTTAGATGGTTATCGATATATAGAATGATGTATATAAGGATGTGTTTTGCATGCACACACATGAATAAATAAATGTATAGTTCAATAAGGAGCCATTGATTTTTATCATATTTGCTACCCTTTGCTAGATTGTGAGGGAAGATTTGCATTTTTCAGTCAGATATAGCTGGATTTACTTGTTTCAATATGAATATCCCTGACTTTCTAGCTTGGGTTTTTTCTAGGCTCACATAAGATCTAAATACACAAAAAGATAAATAGAAAACAATTAAAGTTTGTTAGCTGTCTAAACCAAGAGATTAAATGTAAGCCATTGCAGCCCATAAACTAAGGAACTGCTTTATGCTTCAAAAGCTTGTTTGACCTAAAAGGATCTTAGCCATTCAAGATCTTTTAGAAAATCATGATCAAGATAGTCTGACAGGAGCTCCGTAGCCATGAAAATGCCACAGAAATGGTCTGCCTCTTGCAGGAAGTAGATGTGAATTCACATGTATTGTCAGCAAGCCTCTTTTGATGTAGCTGTGCTTTTCCTGTTTGGCTCAAAACCCATTAGAATAACCAAATTTAACTGGGGACATCTCTTCTGCCAATTCCCCAAAGGATTCTAGATTAGGAGATGTTATACATTTGAAACCTTCAACGAAATACAGGCATACCTCATTTAACAAATACTCTGAAAAAGAAGCTCCTTTTTAAAAAAGTCTTTTTATGCCTGATAATCTTTATGAGAAATCTGTACTTAGGACAAGAAGCCACTGTTAGATAAGAATATGGAGAAACAGAATGGTTCCCAATCGGCAAAGGGGTAAGGCAAGGATGCACTTGATCTCCCTGCTTGTTCAACTTGTATGCAGAAAATATCATACAAAGAGCAGGTTTAGACATAGAAGGAGGAGTGAAGATAGGAAGAAGGAACATCAACAGTCTAAGGTATGTAGATGACACCATACTACTAGCAGAAAACATCACAGACTTGGAACAATTACTAAGGAAAATCAAGGAAGAAAGTGGAAAGGTAGGCATACTGCTGAACACAAAGAAAACAAAAAGAATGGCAATGGAAAATCTAGTTAAGTTCAACCTAGATGATGAGGAAATTGAAATAGATAAGAGTTTCTGTACCTTCTGTACCTTGGATCAAACATTGATCAGAACAGGGACTGCAGTCAAGAAATCTGAAGAAGACTAGAAATGGGAAGGGCAGCTATGAAAGAACTAGAAGAGATCCTAAATAGTAAAAATATACAACTGAGCACTAAAGGTAGAATCAGCCGATCCACTGCATTTCCCCATCACAATGTACATAGGAGAAAGCCATACAGTGAAGAAAGCAGATCAAAAGAAAATCAATGCATTGCAGATGTGGTGCTGGAGAAGAGTGTTGAGGATTCTGTGGACAGCCAGAAGGACAAACAAATGGGTCCTAGAAGAGATCAAGCCTGAAATCTCCCTGGGAAGCCTAGATGATTATATTGAGGCTGTTGTACTTTGGCCATATCATGAGAAGGCATGCCTCATGAGAAAAGACAATAATGCTAGGGAAGATGGGAGGTGATAGAAAGAGAGGAAGACTACATACCAGACAACTAGACTCAATTAGGGAGTCATGGGCCTGAATTTTTGCAGGAATTAAGCAGAGCAGTGGAGGATAGGGGGTCTTGAGTCGAGCAGGGTTGCCATGAGTCAAGGTCAACTGCATGGCAGCTAACACACAAGGCCTCCTTTCCTCCTTACCTGTTGTTCAGATGGATGTTGTTGTTGTTGTTGTTGTTGTTGTTGTTGTTTTTACCAACATCAGCATTGGCAGAGTGATGAGGGCAGACTTTCAGGGTCAGATTGCAGCAGCAAATTTCCAGTAATCAAACTTGAACTGGGAAAGACCTTACTTGATCCTGTGATCAGTAGCATCACTAAGGATGGTGTCAACCTAATGTGGTAGCTCATGGCATCACTTCAAGGCTTCCTGGCACACACACACACACAGAGCCACCCCCCTCTGGCAGCCAGGGCACCTCTCCTATGGTAAGGGTTGGGCTCTTCTTCTTCTTTGGAGTCTTTTAAACAGAGGCTGGATGGCGATCTGTCAGGGGTGCTTTGATTCTTTGTTCCTGCATGGCAGGGGGTTAGACTGGATGGTCCTTGTGGTCTCTTCCAACTCTATGATTCTGTGATTCTAATCCATGCATAGATTTTTAGTCCCATAGGTTCACTCTTTGTTGCAGAACTCACAAAGAATTTGGCTCCCACCAAGTGGCATTTTTCAACATTTTCACTTACACAATGAAGGAGCTATTATTTCACTTTAACTATCATGGGTTACATCTTGTGGGATCTTGGGATCTATAGTTCACTGAGGCACTTGAGCTCTTTGGTTAAGAAGTCTAAATGCCCTTTTCTAAACTGAAAGTCCCAGGATTCCATGGGATGGAATCATAACAGTGAAAGTGGAATCAATGTGCTATAATTGTATAGTGTGAAAAGGTCCAGAGGGGCTTCAGGTTTTTTTTGCTGAGTTTTCAGCTACCTAGTATGTACAGGGTTCTTTTCACAGAGGGGGAAAAATATTGGAATTCTCAGTGGTTTAAGAATTAGAAGACACATATATTATTTTCCATATCATGGCTGAATCATTAATTAGAATGGAGACTGAAGTCAAGAAATCAGAAGAAGACTAGGACTTGGAAGGGCAGCTATGAAGGAACTAGACAAGATCCCGAAGCATAAAGATATGGCATTGAATGCTAAAGTTAGCATTGTCCTTGTCATTGTATTTTCCATTTCTATGTACAGTTGTGAAAGCTGGACAGTGAAGACAGCTGACAGGAAGAAAATCAATTCACTTGAGATCTGATCCTGGGGAAGAGTTCTGTGGATACAGTGAAATGTCAAAGAACAGATCAAATCTGAATTTCTCTAAAAGCCAAGATGACTAAACTGAGGCTGTTGTACTTTGGTCATATCATAAGACATGAGTCACTAGCAAAGACAATAATACTTATCAAAATATAAGACAGTACGAAAAGAGGAAGTCTACACTATAAATGGATAGACTCAATCAAGGAGGCCACAGCCGAGTCTGCAACATCTGAGTAGGACAGTTAATAATGAGTGACTTGAAAGTCTCTCATACATAGGGCTGTCATAAATCGAAGTCAACTTGATCACAGTTAACATCAAAAACAATCAGTCCTTCTGCCAACCCTCCATACACTGGAACTACCATGTGATCACTAAATATCCCAGGACAGAACTTACTCAGTGTAATACAAAAACTGTTTGGATAAGTGTTAATAAATGAAATGACCTAGTAAAAATATAGGCTCCTCTGTTTCCCTCCTCACCACACACCAGAGGTGTCTTGTTCTGATCTTGCTTTGCCTCACCCCATCTCTTTAGGAGTTGTCCATAAAATGCATAATTAGCTGGCATGTTTTTGCTCTTCATTTTGAACCTACTTGATGCTTATGTCCATCTACTTAACACAACTGAACAGGGATTAGATTTCCTCACTTGTCAATAAATTGCTGTTTTTTTCAGATTTTTGATATGTGTGTAACTCTGTACTTTTTCATAACTCCCACTTGAAATCTTGGGGAGGAAATGATATTTCTTTCAGTCTCCATTTTGTCCTTGTATGGTTTGTCAAACATTGATTTTTGCCTTTGTTTTCTTCCTTGCTAGCTTTCAAAGGCAGTGCAGCTGTCACTGAAATAATCATGGCTGGGTTTTTTTTAAACATAAAGTGTAACTGCATCATCTGCACATTTCCCTCTAATTTCAGCCTGTCTTTCCCACTTACATGATTACTAAGATGATATTCTATTCTGCAGTACATAGGGCTGACTCTAGAGTTTGGAGGCTCTGGGCAGGCTGTGTTTGTTGGGCCCTGCTCCAGGAACAAGCAGAATTCCTGTTCCCCAAGATTTCAGAGACAAAACCTGAGACCAGCAGAAAGGCACAAGGAATGGATCTTTATGCAAGAATGGTAAAACAATGCACAAGACAGACAGGGGCATCAATAGGGGAAGGCATGGAGTGCAGACCACACTGGGTGGCAGCTCAAAGGGGAGTGAACATCTGGTGGAATAGTCATTTATCATCCATCTCAAACCTGCCAACCCTCCACCAACCAGGGCACCTCTGCAAAAGGGGAATGGAGCATGGAAGACAAGGAGGATGCCACCATGGCAAAGCATTGTCCCACCCTCCTTCCCTCACACCCATCCAGGCAGCTGCCCAGCCATCCACCCAGCCAGATGTGGAAAGGGCTACCAGGCAGTGGTGGCAGGAGGAGACTGCTCCACCCTCCCATCCCTCCCACCATCTTGTTCTTCCAATCATCCAGACCCTCCCTCCTTTCCCATTGCCTTGCCCTCCTGCGCAGCCATATCTGGAACTTTCCAAGTCTGGCTGGGGGTGCTGGCTGGGCAGGTGCAAGAGGCAGCAGGAGGGAAGGGAGGTGAGGAAAGTCTGCTGCTTCCACTCCCACCTCCAGCCCTGACAGCCCTTTCTGGGTCTGGCCAGGTGGCTAGGCAGGTTAGCAAGGCAGCAGGAGAGAAGGGAGAGCAGTCTAGTGCTTCTGCCTCCACACCCAGCAGCCCTTTCTGGTCCATGGGGGTGACACCAAGTTACCATACCAGGTGACAGCAACCCTTGTGATGCCACTGACACAGACAGTGTAGATGTCCTGCGCAACCTCCTAAATAAATATTATGTACAATACTTGGATGGCCAGAGATCTTAGTCCTGTATATTGTTAAGTAATGCTAATATATACACATCCATTTCAATGTGTCCAAAGACCTGAGCATAGGATTTATGGGTATTTCTGTCACCTGAAAACTGCCAAGCATGGCACACCAGGTGCTGTAGGCTAACTTTTAGATGAAGGCAATGGCGTACCACCTCTGAATATTCCTTGCCTAACTAAACCCTAGGAAATTCATGGGATCCCCTTAGGTCAACATAAGACCTGAAGGTCCATATGCAAACAACGTAAAAACTTCCCCATTTAACCGACATTGCATCTATTCATTTGTGTAACTAAGAAAAATCCAATTCACACAATATAATCAAACATGTCCTTCCAACCTGAGAACTGTCTCCTTGCCTAGAGTCCAGGGTCAGAATCCTGCTACATGTTCAGAGTGACTTCTTTGAACAAAGAATGGAAGCACTAGAGCGGAATTATAGCATAATGAACCCAGAGTAGTGTGCTACTGCACACTCTACTGAGCTTTATGAAATGAGGTGACAGCTATGTGTGGTCCACTGTTTCTCACATGTCACATTACAATGTTATAGGGAATGCATGATGTTAGTCTAGTACAGCTCCACTGGGAGATACTTACACTATGATCTGATGATGTAGAACTTCAGCCCTGTAAGTGAATGGCAACTGCTTGAGACTTCAGCTTGTGCCCTGAGATCTGGAAGCATTAGGTCAACCACTACCACCCTTTGGCCTTCCTGGTGGCAACACTGCAACCACCAGCCTTTGTCTCCCATTCACCCATGTTTGGACTTACTGGTTGTTGGCAATCCTATAATGTTCCCAGGCCCTGTCTCTGGTCCACTACAAGCACAGCCATCACTGGGTATGCCTGCTTATGTGGGAAGGACAGCAGCTAACCCTTTTCTTTCAATTGCTCGACAATTGTTTCCCATCACACATTCACCACTATGGCGACATACCTTTTGGCTGGAATAAAAGAAAAGATACTTTGGGCCCCGTGTGATGTAGAATGCTAGATGTAAGCAGGCATGCTCAGAACTGGGAAACCTTTGGCGTGTCAGGTTTTTTAGATTTCAGCTCGCCAGCATGAAATGGTGGGATTAGCAGTCTAAAACATATGGAGGGCCAAAGCTTGCCCCTTTGGTATAAATCCTAGTAGGTTTTGCCCAGATTTCATGGGCATTAGATCTGCCCAGGATGCTGGGTTCTGATGCCTGCCATGTGAATATTTGGAAGAGTTATACATTTCCTAATTTTAAAATAAAGGTAAGCAAATGGAATCTTACAATAATAAAAGTTTGTTTAAATTATAAGAACATGGACATCAGCCCACAAAAAGAACCATCATGCTGGAACTGAATGAATACAGCAAGCCATTTAAATAACTCATTTAAATAAGGACAAACCCCAACCATTTAAAGCAGTGCTCAAAAGAGAACAGTATTAACATCACACACAGAGAGAGAGAAGGCAAGGCAAATTTATTTCTTATTTATTAAATGCATCTCCTGCTTTTCAATTTATATACTACTTTCCTCTGTTAAATGCCTCCTTGAAGAGATACACATTTACTATGTGCTTTAAGGCACATATTATAGGAATTTATGAGAGCTCAACTATAAAAGAAGTGTAACTACTGAGAAGGCCCTGTTTCTTGCCAATACTAAACACTCTGATAGGTGAAGAATCCGGGGCAATGCATTACATGGTGAATATAGTATGCATAAAAGAACTTATAGGAGTCAACTGATGTGACAGCCAAGGATAATAATAATGATGATGATGATAATAATAATAATAATAATATTAATAATAATAAATTCTTAACCGCCTTCCCCCATATAATACCTCTTTATGAACCCTGGTTTCTGCATAGAAGGCAATTATAGGTGTGCCCCAGGACAGTGGCCCAAGACTATTATACAGCTATTCTAAATTATAAACCTAAGATTGTATGTTTGAGTCTTCTGTGGTTTATTTCCTTCAGTTCTACAGACTTAAGTGAGTAAACATTTGGACCTGGAGGTTAATGGTTACAAAACAAAAACACTAGGACTTGGGTGAGCTCAATGCATAAATATGGGGAAGGGGCCACAGGCGAATAATACTTCTCATACAAAAGAAACCAAATTCAATCTGTGACATTTCCCATTCAAATAGTTCCACTGGCCCTGCTGGCTAGGGGGAGGGGGTTGGAGCCCAAAAAAACATAATATTCCCAAATGCAGGTCAGAGAAACTGTTGGAGAATTTCTTCTCTGCCTGGAGAAATTAGGAAAAACAGATCCCTGGTTCTTCCATCCAGAGGCTGTTGGTGGTTCCATTGCTTCAGGGTAATGAATCCATGCTGGGCTCAATGGGAGCAACACTAGGTTACACAGGAGCTATTCAAGGTGCTGAAATTAGTTTGGGAATCAGGTTTAGGATCTTGGACGGACCCTGTAAAATCCACAGTAGCTCCCATAAAACCCAGTTGTATCAGAATGGTGAATCCACCATCTTGATATAATCGAGCCACTGGCCTCTTCTTTCTCTCTCTGCCCACAAATTGGGTGGAGAATTTGAAGAGAACAGTGGTGCAGAGCTCTTTCCTGTCAAAACCGCATTACTTTCTTTCCTTACACTTGGCATCTCTTCAGTTCAGTTCATTACTACAAATTCCTGCAGCCGAAGGATTTCCCCCATTAATCAGGGCGTCCTCCAGCATGTTTGCAATTTAACACAGAGGAATTTAAATGTACATGATGGTCAGTGTCAGAGTTGAATCCCAACTGTGAAGATAAACTTAATTTATTTTTAAGCAGAGCAAAAAGGATTAAGTATCGAAGGCTGGGACTCAGTGCTATGTCAAAATCAATGAAACGTTAAAAGCCCAGCCAACCACTTTGAGAGGACTAAACCACAGGTCCGAGTAGTTAAAGCTGCTGCACAAGGGAATTAGATACACTTTGAAGAATGCAAGTAAAGCTTTTGCAATTGTCAGCATTAAAAGTTTAGTAATTAAACAATGTAAGATTAGCTGCTGCTACTATTTAACATGTGTCATTTCCCTACAGTGCCTATTCAAAATATGCCTCACCCCCCGATTTGCTGCCACCTGGCCCATATTGCTAACTGCTACTAGTACAATTTTGTGTCTATATGGACATGTAGAGAAAGGGGAAATATCATTAAAATTCACTCCTCATGTCCACCCAGCAAGGTGAAAAACGGGGATATGAATTTTCAGTTATTTCATTCTCAGAACTCTGTGTGTGTGTGTGTGTGTGTGTGTGTGTGTGTGTAAAAATCCCTAAAGGTTGGAATCTGCATAAAAACATTTTTTTGCAAAAAAAAATACACTGTTTTATCTGCAAAAAATATTGGAGGCATATGGAGCAGGAAACAAGGATGTAAATGAAAAGATGGGGACAACAAGCATGAGTGACACATCTCTCCTCCCTGCAATGCAATTGTTATCACACAAACAGAAATACCAGAAGAGACTCCAATCCTGCAGGGAATGCATAATTTCAAGGTAGGACTGTCATGTGAGTCTTGTTCCCAACAGTTGTGTTTTTTTTTTAAATATCCAACTGTCTCAGAAATAGGAGGACCAGCTCTAAAATATGCTAAAGGCACTAGATCCCATCTGATTCTGCAAGCTAAGCAGGGTCAGCCCTGGTTAGTACTTGTATATGGCAGATCACCAATGAATCCCATGTGCAATAGGTTTTATTTCAGAGGAAGGAACTGGCAAAGCCACTTCTGAATATTCCGTGCCTAAGAAAATCCTATGAAATCTATGGGGTCATTATATGTTGGCAGGAGACTTGAGGGCAATGCACACACAAAGCTTCTCAGAAACCTT
This sequence comes from Phrynosoma platyrhinos, assembly GCA_020142125.1. Taxonomy (NCBI): domain Eukaryota; kingdom Metazoa; phylum Chordata; class Lepidosauria; order Squamata; family Phrynosomatidae; genus Phrynosoma; species Phrynosoma platyrhinos. The sequence continues at coordinate 370,753,154 of CM034701.1, read as the reverse complement.
TCCTTGTGCTTTCCTAAAGTCTCCATCACAGGAGAACAGCCAAATGCAAGTCCAGCAGGGATGTGGTTGACAGTGCCAGCATATGTAGGCAAAGGTGAAGAAATTACTTTTTGGACTATAAATTACTCCTATCTATCTATCAGATTGTATGCCTGATAACATACAATCACAGGATGCCATGCAATCTGATCAGTTTAAATAATAATATAAAACAGAAATAATTCAAATAGATTAAAAGTGTGTTAAACAGTCTGACTACTGAAAACAAAACAAAACCATTCAAAGAGTTTGAAATGTTGCAAAGCATAATGCATGGACAGATTAAGATATTAGACTTCAAAAGAAAACCATGATGGCCAGGAGCTGAGGTACAAAAAAGTAACTTTTCCGGGCTCTAGATATAAGAACCAGCAATGCTTCATAAACATAGGTGGTGGTGGTGGTGGAGGGAAGGTTGTGATAATTTTTTTTAAAGAGAAGATGAGATGAGAAAGTAAAATGACTGATCAGTGTGTATCAGTAACAAGAGATTTTAATGAGAGAAATTCCATGTACAATGCTGCTGAATGTAAGGAGAAAATGGGCTTAAACGTTCTGTGAACTGCAAATGTGCTATTCCAGCATTATGAAAAAAGGAAGGGGGAGAAGAAAACTATAAAAATACATTTTCTTTCTCTTTATGGGATTCTCTTTTACCAAAAATTTTATAAAGTGAACCACATGAAAGAAAGATGGGCCAAATATTATTCCTTAGCTCTACCCAGTAGGTTGATGACACGACAGAGCTTATTAAATATGGGCCTGTGGAGGAAGACAGAGGCATGTTCTGTGGTTGACTTGGCCCATGTTAGTACTACAGGTATATAATGAGACCACAGGTCTGGTTGTTTTACATAGCCACTTAAACACAAAGAACACCCCATAATTCCCAGTAAAATTCCCAGTAAAAAAGAGCTCTCTCTTCCGATACAAATACAAATCAAAACAAAAACTACACACCAATTTATTTAGATCATGTTCCACGTGTAATTAGGTACTTATATTAACTAGTTCATTTGGTTCTTACATTTATATTTTGCTAAATAATAATAATAATAAATTTTTTTATTTATATCCCGCCTCTCTGTATAACAATCGAAGCGGCGTACATCAATTAAAAAGAACAAGTTAAAATCACAACCCTGACCCTGCCCTCCCCCCTGTAAAACAGAATTAAACTAATTGAGAATTAAAACATGAATATAACAGTTAAAACAAAACAAAACAAAAATTGACAGGGGGACACGTCATGGCGGTCAAGGATCAAGCCAAAGTCACCATTTCTTGATCAGGGAGATGTTCCGGGAAGGCCTGCCGGAAAAGATCTGTCTTTACTGCCTTTTTAAAGGCAGCCAAGGTAGTAATATGACGGATCTCATCCGGCAGGCCGTTCCAGAGTCTGGAAGCAGTTGCGGAAAAGGTCCTCTGGGAGGTCTGCGAGAGCCTGGTCTAAAGAACACAAGGTAGCCTATCTGTTTGTTTTTTAAATCATCAGAGTGTGAACTACTTTGCACTTTGAATTCAATTTGCACCAAGAGAAGCAAGCTGAGGACAAAGGGAGAAAGTTTGAGGATGAAAGAGAAACTGGGACATTTTAAAAGCAGCTGACAAAGCAGGAAGACAGAGGATTAATCATGATTGTCTCTGCCAAACAGGGACAATGAGAGGGTATGCCATATGAAGCTACTTTGAATGACCTTGCCTTGGGTCATGCCTTACAATATGGCCTTTGTGGGGGCACCCATGTTGTGGAATGCCATCTTCCCCAAAAGAAGAGAGAAGGTGCTGGGATGTTATTCATTTGGCACCATTTGTCCAATTGTTCAGACAGGAAGTTAAAACTGATTTATATAAAAAACTATGAGGCTTGCTTTGCTGCTGTCTTAGTGTTTTGCCTATTAAGTTTCATCATGTCACCTCTGCGTGTTGCTTCTGGCTACCTTTTGCTCAAAAGCACCCTTGAAGGCTTTCATGGTGAAAAGCTGACTAAAAATCTGAACCAAACCAAACCAAACCAAAAACAAAACAAAGCATCTTCAATGTTAAAATGTATATCCTGCTCTTCATCCCAGCAGGCAAAATCATTTGTCCTTCAGACACTGTAATGCTGCCTATAAAGAGGAAGCAAAGAATAACCATGAGAGTCCAGATCAGGGGTAGGCAACCTTTCCCCTTTAAGGGCCAAGGGACTTCATCTCCCAGAATCCCAGGAGCTATTGGCTAACATGGGACTATTGGCCAACATGGCTGAGGCTTCTGGGAGCTGAAGTCCCTCGGCCCTTAAAGGGAAAAGGTTGCCTACCCCTGGTCCAGATCATGGCAAAAGGTAGTCACATCTACCGCTTTCTAAAGGTCAGCAAGACTGGCTCCTAGGTAATTGTGCATATGGTTGTGAGCTAATTTAAATAAATTTCTGAGAAGACAAGGAGTTGGATGTGCTTGTTGGAAGAGGCACTTTCCAGGGGTGAGGTAACAGGCTGTTGTACAGTGTATACTACAAGTTACATTTTGTTTTCATATATCCATTAGCAAGCACACAAAAAAGACATGTCAAAGCAGCCTGTTGATTACAATGCATTTCTAACAAACAACCTAGAAAGCATATGTGAAGGCATAATGGAACAAGTTAAAATAAAATGTAAGAAGGCCACAGGGAACCAGAACTAATGTTTTCATGTACATCCTACATTTAAGTTCATTTTGTAAAAGGGGGAAAAAGACACACACACACACACACACACAAAAAGAAGGCCAAAACCTAAATGTTATAAAATCATGCAGGCCACAAAATGGGCTGCTAAGCAACAACAGTCCAGGCAGGATTCATTAGCATTACTTCTGCCATTAGAAAGCCATTTCCGTTGGAAACTATGAGGAACTAAACAATCACTATTTTGTATCCTCCATATGACCCAGACAAAAGAAATCAAACTGAGTGTACTGTCAAACATATCCAGCTCAGGCACAGATGCTGTCTGAAAGCCCTAAATGGCTTTATAAAGCAGAACAAAGAGAAAGGAAGTGACAGGGATTTGCCATTATGGATATCCCAGACCCTTTTGTTTTGTTCTCCCTAATTAAAATTTACAGTGATCAGTCATTGAAATAATGCAAAAGTATCCAACCAGTCCAATAATCCATTCTTGGATGAGATCATAGCAACAACAGTATAGGAAAACTAGTCTCAATCTAGATAGAGTTGCATGCATCATCAAAAACCTTGGTAAGGGGTCCAGATTCAAAATCAAGATGGATTAGGAGTTAGCCAGGAATCAGCTGGTTAACCTAAATGAGTTGAAATCTGCAGAGTATTCAAGGGAAGAGACATTTGAATATTTGAAGGAATCCTGAAGTCTAGTCTAATTATAGAATGGATAGCCATAATACCTACCCAAATTTTTCAAAATTTTGTTTCTTCCTCCCCCCCCCATCC
>CM034701.1:370738877-370749582 GCA_020142125.1 Phrynosoma platyrhinos | reverse complement strand
AGACAAAAGACTAAGAGGATTAACAGGAACTCTTCCTGCCACATTGGAACAGTTGGAGGGGATGCAGATAGCCATGGTGTGACCTGTGCGCACTATATGGGTTGGAAAGAACCAAAAATGGCCAAGTGTTGCCCACTACTGGTGTAGTACAGTGCTAGATGCCTTGCATATGACTGGTTTTTCCAGGGCACATTGTGTTTGCAGATTCACATCATCCACGCCTTGAGATTTCAGGGCCAACACGTCAGACATAGGGACAACCCTTTGTGATATCACTAGGGGTGAGAGGGATGTTACAAGGGTGATATTACAAGCAGCAGCTCCTATTGATGTCATTAATCATGATACCTTAAGCATCAACCATGGTTGCACAGAGTACACCAGTCACTATCAATAACAAAAACACCGCCAAGCCTAAGAAGTGAGGAAAATACACTCACAAACACTTTTTAATTTAAGGCAATACTCTCATTCTGAGATTCCTCTCCCTCATCTTGAGGACTGAAGAAGAGGGGCCAGGCCTGGAGATCTGGGAACTCTGGTACAATTATCTGTCAGGATATACAAAGAGATCAAACTATAGGTGTGGCTCATGGGCCTAACATTTCCACTGGGCTTAGGTTCAGGGCCCTAGTTGATTCCAGCTACAAAGATTGATGATGAAGGTGCCAGGTATTTAGACATCTTCCATCTATGATACCCGAAAAACTAAATCCTTGGTCCTCTGCTAGTTCTGTTTCCATCTGGCCTGGAAGGACAGGTCTTGACTGACTGCTGCTAAGACTGAATGCTGTCTTCTGCAGGGTTTGCAGCTAGGCTAAGATTTTGCTTTGGATAAAATGTATTATTTCCACTATTGTTTGATCTACTAATCTACAGGCATCCCTCATGGTTTGCAGACGTCTCGCTTGTGTCTCTTCATCTTTCACAGATGAGATGCCACGAGGGACAAAATGGTGTATGCGCGCCATCATGATACTCAATGAGTCTCCAATACTCGCGTTATTTCCCATTCATGGGGTGGTGGTGTCCAGAATGGATCCCCCGTGAATGGGGAGGGACAGCTGTACTCTTTCTTTCTTTCTTTCTTTCTTTCTTTCTTTCTTTCTTTCTTTCTTTCTTTCTTTCTTTCTTTCTTTCACCTTAGGGTAAACTATTACTGCATTGCTTAATCTTAAAAGTATTTTTATTACTATGAGTTCTTGTTGTGTGCCTTCAAGTCATCACCGACTTATGGCAACCCTTAGGCAAACCTATCATAGGGTTTCTTTGTCAAGATTTGTTCAGAGGAGGTTTGCCATTGCCTTCCCCTGAAGCTGACAGCATGTGACTTACCCAAGGTTACCCAGTGGGTAAGTGGAGAATTCAAGTCTGGTCTCCAGAGTCATAGTCCAACATTCAAACCACTATGCCACACTAGCTCTCTATGCTGACTCAAAGGTGAACCCATCATATGTTTTTTGGGGAGCAGGATTTGCTCAGAGGGGAGTTGCCATTTCCTTCCTCTAAGGCTAAGAAAGTGTGACTTGTGCAAGGTCACTTAATGGATTTCCATGGCCAAACTTGAACTCTGATCTCCCAAAGTCCTAGACCAACACTCAAACCACCACACCACACTGCCACACTAGCTCCCTTTACTATGACATGTTTAGCCTTCTGTATGACTCTTGAATTGTAACTGTTATAAGTATCTGGAAATGGTTTTGATTACTTTCTTCTGAAGTTACTCTATGTTACTTTGAGCACAGTTTAAAAAGCATCATAAAAGCAAACAGCATGGTGATGATTGCCTACATCAGAGGGTTGTTGTGAGGGTAAAATGAGGAAGGGAGAACCTAGTATGCCACCTTGGGGGAAGGTAATGAATAAAACATTATGAGAAAATTAGCGTAATGAATAAAACAGTGGGAAAGCAGATAGATTAACCTGAAATACTGCAAAGGACAATGTCAATTTAAGTGTGAATTTTTTTGTCTATACAGATGAATCACCTACCAAAATTGATTCATATTTCATTCATCATGCTATTTATATCTAGCGATTTCTGCCTCTAGGTATTCAACTGAACTTGAGAGCAATTTGCCACATTATTCAGCATCCAGTGTGCTTTCTCTCTTAAACACACATTGCTCAGAGACATATTCTCAACCCCATGGAGTGTATAATACATGTATCCTCATGTATTGTTGCTGTTCTGTGCTTCAAGTTGTATCTGACTTATAGTGACCCTATCATGGGGTTTTCTTGGCAAAATTTGTTCAGAGGAGGTTTGACATTGCCTTCCCCTGTGGTTAAGAGCATGTGACCTGCCCAAGGTCACCCAATGGGTTTCCATGGCCAAGCTGGAAATTGAACCCCAGTCTCCAGAGTCATAGTCTAACACTCAAACCACTGCACCATGCTGGCTCTTCATGTACAGTACATGTAAAATATATTAGGTTTAAATGTTAAGACATGGATGGATGCAGCAGCCTTAAATGTACAAAAACTGTAGAAAATAAGACATTTTGCTCAGATAAAGAGGATCAGAGAGTTCGACTACTGGTCCACTAGCTTAGTAGTATCTGTGCTGAGAGTGGACAAAGTGCAGCCCTCCAGGTGTTGTTAGACTACAACTCTCACTATTTGCCCAGGAGTAATCTAGCAAGCAGTGGCATGAAAGCAGGGTAGGGATGGGGACACATGCCAGCAATGAGGTGCAGCCACATGTCACAGTGGGCACTGGACCACAGAGTCAAAAGCTTTCCTTTTTTCTCAATGGCCATCGCCAGTTACTAAAAACTCTCACTGGGTCCCACGACAAGAAGCAAAATCACTCTCTGTCTCTGAATATAAGAACAAAAGCTATAGCCACTCTCTGAGTCACTGAGACATCAACATTTATTTGGCAAGATATTACTTTTTATTGGCTCCCTAGAGGCCTAGGTCCTCCATTTGTCCAGGCCCCAGGGATTTTGCCCCTTTCCTCCCTTCCTCGCAAGTTGGTTTCCATCATCTTCTTCCCCATCTCATTCTTCCCCTCTTTCATCCTCCCAGCTAGCAAGCTGCTTGGATACCTGTCACAGAGATCTGAAGTGATCATTTGCAGAGGACTTTCAAAATTAGGTCAAGGGCTGCATACAATGAGGCCAAGGGCTGCGGGTTGCCCACTCCTACGCTAATCTTCCTGGCTATGGCACGCTAGGGTTTTAAGCATCTCATTTCCTTGTCCTTCCAGGAAATGCCAGCTTGATACTGACACCTCCAGTGTGCAGACTCTATGCTCTGCTGCTGATTTTTTATCCTCCCCATGACATCCACCTGATCTTTTCATTTTGTGGGTTCTTTCTCTCTTCAACAGTCATTGTCAGTATGCTCAAAGTACAAGGTGTGCTGCACCACTCCCCGACCCTGTCAACTGTATCATTTTCCATTGACTATTTTCCCATTGAATATTTTCATTAAACTGCAATCAACACGGCTCTTTTTGTTTAACACCATCAGCAGCACCTTCCATTTATATAACCCCTTATCATTGGAGAGCATCTGAGCTGTTGCACCAGCATCACAGCTAACGTCAGCACAGTTCTCAGAATAGCATTTATTAGCTAAATGAATGCTGGAGGGCCAGCAATGGGAATACACATTACTGTGTTTATGCAATCAATACTAACAGAGTGGCTATTGTTTCTGATGGCATTGTGGGGAAAAGGGATGCTCCAGATTACCCCAACATTTTCTTCCCAAGGGCTGGAAGACACTGTGAAGTGCAACTATGCATGGCAAAATAGAGACAGCCAGGTATCAATTGCTCAGGTACTGAAAGGGCAGCACAGGCAGAGGTCAAGAGCAGTAAGGTGCACTTCAATAAGATGCTCATTGAGAAAGGGAGGGGAAAAGGAGGCAGGTGAATTGAGAACATAAGCCAAGCTGTACAAGGGCCAGGACCACTCAATAACAGTGCCTTGCCACATTCAATATCCAGTTTTAAAATATCTCAGGTCGAAAGGCTATAAAATATCTTCAGAGCTGATATGAATGCAACTACATTGTTAATTATCTAGGATTTGTTTTGTTTTGTTTTGTTTTTTGAGGAAGGAAAATAAAAGAGAAAAGGGAGTAATTGGGAAGTGTGAAGAGATGACAGCAAAAGGAAGGAGGAAAGAACACATAGTGTTGTATATCTGGTTCTGTTAAGCAACAGAAGAGAACACCTGAGGAACAGGGACATCACTAGGGTGGTGCGGGGATTGTGGACTGCACTGGGTGACATCTGAAAGGAGGGTGTCACCTAGTGCACTCATAGGAAGGGACTGCCTTCTGATTATACTGCTGTGTCTCTCCGCAGACAGACTTCAGTCTAAGGGACTCCCCTAGACTGAAGGTCCTGAGGAGGAACTGGTGCACCCACCTAGAGGCAACAAGGAAGCCAGGATGCTGTCAGCATGCCATGGTGAACTTCTGGAGACCACTATCATCACCAAATGGCACCTGGACCCCTTTTGGGACTTGCAAACATGATGGATAGACCTGATCAGCCTGGGACATAGATGGTCCCTTTGGATACCCTGCTCCATCAGCCATTGGCTGCAAGGAGGCCAGTCTTTCTCTTCCACAGCTACCCAATCTTCTCATGAGGGACCATTGGCCTGGCTGGCAGGTGTGCCAGCCAGCCCAAGGGTGACGGCATGAATTACTGCACTGGCGTGACACCAACCCTGGTGATGCCACTGCTGAAGAGTTCAAGAGGAAATGTGTGAGGAGACTGTTACTGCTGAGGAAATTTCCATCCCTGTTTGGGAATTTCTCTGGTAGAGTTCAACCTCGGTGTTTCCAGCCAAGCACAATTGAAATAAGTCCAAGCCAGTGCATGTGTTGCCACTCTCAACCCCTGGCCACACCTGATACCTCCAATTTTACAGTAACACCATCTGAGCGAGAAATCAAAGTATTAAAAAAGCAAAATTTTACTGTATAGATCTTGAAAGGGAAGAAAATACTTCTGGGAACAATCTCCTGCATGTGTCCACATTAAATTTTATTTATTTATTTATTTCACTTAAATGAAAGGGACTTATGCATAAGGTCCACCTAAGATCTTCCATAGCTTGAGTCATCCAATGATTTTTGGTACCAAACAAGGATTATTCATTATTTCCTATTTCACTGAAAAATAAATATTTGCAGCCAAGTGAAGGCAAACCTCATCATCTTTGTTTCCCTTTCTTTAGTGCTTGAGGAACCATCTTTGTGAAAATCCCATTTCTACTTATTTCCCTAATGAGAATCAAATTAAATGTATGAATATGAAAAATCATTCCAGTCACTGTGCAGACAAACAGTGTGTTGATATACAAACTACAACATAATCCTTTTTTTTTCTGGGTAAGAAATAATCCCTTTTCTAGGAACATATAATCACTTTCCAATGGAACAAGGGTTTTGGACTGGTGAATGTCTAGTTGACCCAGACATGGAAAATAGAGCATCAACAACAACATGAACTTTTGTAAAGCTGCTGCGTTTCCCAAAGATGAGACTGGGTAATCTATTCCTGTCTCTTGCAGTATCTGAATTTTATTTTATTTTACATTATTTTGTTTTACAATATGTTTCACAAAGAATAGGTATGCAACATTTTGGTATTTATTATGCCACATGCCAGGACACAGACTCAAGAGCTCCTCCACTGGAGCATCTATCTGGGATACAGAAGTTTATGGGGTTGGTAAGTTCCCTGCTCTGGAACCTTTCAGGAAGTATCTGATGGATCACCCTCTTATTAACGAATGAGACAGGAGTGGGACATTTCATGGTCCATGCTTTCTCTACCATTCATTCCAGACAGTGTGTTCTTTAAATATCAGAGACATTTTCTGCAGAAATATGTCCAGTTTTTGGCACCTGCCACCACTAGTCGTAGAGGTAATAGTAATTCCATGAGATTACTACTGGAACCAGACTCCACTCCTGAGAACCACAGCAGTATCCTTTTAAATCAGAACTGATCTTTTATAGGCAGATGGATCCAAAGTGACATTCCAGAGGCAATTATCTCAGCTAAGCAACATTGGGCTACCTCATTGCTTGCCTTAGCTATACATCTAAATTCACTGTCCAAGGTCCTGATGTCTGGAGTACATCTCCATTTTTTAATGTTCACCACAGTGATATTCTTCATAAAAGCTGTGTTGTTTTTTCCTAGTGTCCCAATTACCCTTGCAGACCAGTTTATATGAGAGTCTCCTTCTGAATCTTGGTATTGAACAGAAGAATCACCACCCAAATTAATGAAGCCTTCTCATTACATTCCACCAATGACTACTGCTGTTACTGGGGAATATACTGACAAAAGCACTGGTTCTGAGCTTCCATGGTGCAAAAGGAAGCTGAGTGGAGGATGCATCTACACTATAGAAATAATGCAATTTTGACACCACTTTGAGTGCTGTAGCATCCTGTGGAAACCTGGAATGTCTAGTTTTACAGTGTCTTCTCCACCAGAGTGCTGGTGCCTCACAAACTGCAAATCCCAGGATTCTGTAGGATGGAGCCATGACAGTTAAAGTGATGTCAAACTGCATTATTTCTACAATGTAGATGCATCTGGAGAGACAGAAGAGCCAAGGGATTATCTTTACAGGCCTAGGTTGCCTTCTGTTTACAATCTGAGGTTGTCTTGGACCAGCCATGCCCCTGAACCACCAGGCAAATGCTGTGGCTAGTTTTGCCTTTGCCCAACTTTGATGAGTGTGTCAATTGCAATCTTTGCTAGGAAGGGCATATCAAACTACAATGGTTCATACTTTACTTCTTTCATACTTAAAAGTGCTATAGCACACTGTACATTAGGCTGTCCTTGAAAAGTGTTTGGAAGTTACAACTACAGTCGTCCCTCCCTGTTGCATGCCGTACGGTACACTATTTTGTCCCTCCTTGCTTGCCGTTCACAGAAACCCAAAACTGCGAATGGGAAGACCACAAACGGGGAGTGACGACTGTAGTGCAAAACATGACAGCCAGGCTGTTGTCACATGTACCATGTAGGTGACCACATAACAGTCTTCCATAAACCGTATGAGCTTCCAACTTGCTTCCCAGTTTAATTCAAGATACTGGTTTCAACCTAGAGAAGGTTGAGTCCAAAACATCTGGAAACTTGCTGGGTGACTTTGGACAAGTCACACACTCTCTGCCTCAGAGGAAAGCAATGGTAAACCTCCTCTGAATAAATCTTGACAGGAAAACCGTAGGAGGGGGTCACCAAAAGCCAGGCTTTCTGGCTGTGACTTCTAAATTCTTAAACTGTGAATCCCAGGATGGGACCCTGGCTGTTAAAAGTGGAACAGTAGTGCTATAATTCATAGTGCAAACAGGCCCCTGATGGTTTACCTGCTTTAACTCTGGTACCACTAGAACAATATACTATTGAAAGCTATTTTTCTACAACAGCCCCACACTCTTTCTGACCTCTCAAGCCAAATGCATCTTGGCAGCAACAAATTGCATGACATGCCAGGAGCTTAATATCCTGCCCAATTCTTCCAGGCAGGTGGCAAAATCAGGAGAACTATTGAGTTCTTGTGGCACTGTCATGCTAACCAGTGGGCAGCATGCTGAGCATAGGTCTCTCCGAGGACTTCTACTCAGTACAATTCACGTATTTATGTTTTGGATTCTTCCGTATGTGGGAATTATGCAGCATATTTAAAAATCAGAGGGGGAAGCCCTGCAAGGCACCACTCGCTCCACTGTAGCTTCATGAGAGCTGAACAAAAGCAGCCAATTCTGAGGAACCATTAATAGAAAATGCTGTTTTTGCCATTTTCACCAGGAACATTACCAGCGTGTGATATTCCCACCTCTGTGCATTTGAGCTCTTAATACAGTTTCTATAGCAACTGCAGCTGGATGAGAAATCAATTTCCAAAGCGACTCTCAGAAGGAGAAGGAAGGGAGAAAAAATTAAGTTGCAAACTGCAGAGCTTGTGGCTGCAAAGATAGAAGAAGCCAAGTCTATGGAGCAGATGGAGAATCAGTGGAGCGTCAGGCTGTCCTGGGAGAAAGGCCCAGCAAACCCAACGGCTCTCATCCAGCTGACGTTAGTCCTGATTTAAGACTATTGCAGTCCTAAATAAGATTACCAAATAATCCCATTCAGTGGGATTTCTTTCTTCTTTAAAAAAAAAAGGTGAGAAAACAGCTACAAAACAAAATAAAATATACTGACTCCCTCCAATATCTACATTAATACAAAATAGATAAGAATCACCATCACTGAAAGTAATACCTTATATTAAAACCTCATCGTTCAATAACCAGAAGAAGAATGAACTGACCAAGATCAGAAAATGATTCTGAAATATGTGGGGGGGGGGGGGATGACTGCCCTAGCATTATGTAACTGTCCCAATTATTTTTCCTCTTGTCAAATTAACTTGGAAATTTTTTTGGGGGGGGGAAGCTAAAGCCATCCATCAAACACTATGCAACCATCAGGATAAGGAAAGATTTTCTGCAGTTTTCCAAGATCTAGCTGTTTCAGACAATGCAGTTGAATAGACATATGAATAAATATAGCTAAGATTGCACAGTAAGATGTGCAGAAACCAATGGAATAAGTTAAGATCAAAGTAGATACTCAGTTAATACATATGTATCTTAAGGTGTTTTTTTTTTTTTAAAGAAGTAGAGGAGATTCTGACTCAAAAGGAAATGTTCAAGGAAGGGAAATTCATCTTTTCATTCTTCTTCCCTACTCAAAGTGGGAACGAAATTCACTCCACCTCTGAACATTTAGGGACCATAGGTAACTACACTCACCCCTCTGCATTCACTGAGGTTAGGGGCAGAGGACCCTCATGAATGTGGGAAAACTACAAATAACAAAAAAAAAACTATGTTTTTACCTGAAAGAACACCTCTCTAGGAATCTCTAGGTCCTCCAGTGCAACTGTGTGGTCAACATCTGCCACACATTGACCACAGAATTGTTCTGGAGGAGCTACAAATGCCTAGTGGAATGCTCTCTCTAGGAATCTCTAGGTCCTTCAGTGTGACCTTTGGGTAAAGTTGACAATAGGGTTGCACTGGAGGACCTAGAGAGAACATATTAATAAAATCTGTGAATAATCAAATCCGCAAAATCAAAGCAGCAAACATGGAGGGAAGAGTGTAATGTGATACACAGCTTATAGCTCTGGACATGAGATATTTAGGTCAAGATTCACTTTAGCAATGAAACCCAGTGGATAAACTTGATCCAGTCACTGTCACCTAGCCCACCCTGTTTCCCAGGAATTTTTTTTTCTAAATTGTTTTCAAATTTTAGTAACAATACAAAAAGTCTATTCATTAAAACTCATGCAAGTAATTTCTTGTTAAAATGAGCAGTAAACACTATTACCTTTTAATTCATTTTGTCTTCTCTTCTTGTTACAGAATCAACATTTTTGTGTATCTTGTTCAGCTCCAAAGTCAATATTCTCACAATTGTATATCCATAAGAATGGGTTTCTCTAAAATTTCTGCTGGTTTTGTTTTGTTGTTGTTGTTGTTTTGGAGACCATGGGGGCAATTTTTAAAATGCCAGTGTACTAATAAATTTATACCATAGTCAAACAAAGTTATCATATTGGTTAACAAGGATCTTAATTTAATTATGCAAGGATCTTAATTTAAATGTCAACTTTGCAAGCAGGTCTATGTCCCATCCCCTATTAAGCCACATTCTTAATGACTCGTGGCCTATGAATCTCCAGCTCTTGGTGATCTCCATGCTGGCAGCCACCAACAACATTGAGAGCAGCCTCTTATGTTGAAGTGACATGTTGGGTCCTGAAAAGATGGAAAGTAGCAGTGGTACCTTGCAAGGGCATACTATTATGCCTGGTACTCTGGAAATTTATTTCTAGGAGACCTCTGTTTTGGGACAGTGCTGGAGAAGAGAAGAGCGATGTACACTGCCCTTAATTCACTGGAAGATAGATGGAATATATATGAAACAAACTGGGGGGAAAGGTTCCTCTTGGTGCCAGAAGCATCCATCCCCACCCATCCCTGTTCCTCTCTCTGAACTGGTTTAACTTCTGTTTTTCGTGCCTGGCTGAAATGGGCAGGTGGAAATGGGGGTCTATCAAGAAGAAGAAATGGTTGCTGGTCTGTGTTTAATTTAAGGGGGGGGATCAGAAGTTGCACATTTCTCTTCTGGAAGATTCCACTGCTGTCCAAAAAGCTGACAAGGGATGTCCTGCCCCCAGACTGGGTGTAGTTCCAGTCCTCACCCAGAATTCATTCATTGCTGGACATCAATACACATTACTGCTATAACATAACTTCATTGATGGTAAATGATGCAGAAGGTTATATAGTATATATAGTATATAGTATAGAAGCAAACAAAATCACAGTGTGCAAACAGGACCCATCTCCCCACCTAAGAGCTGTGAGAACCGTATAATAGCAAGTTATAATAATAACAAGAATATAATAGCAAGAAGTGTATAAGCAGGTCAGAAATAGAGGGGGGGGGGAAATCACTCCCCCACACATTCTCAGCCTTCATATCTTTCCAAAGCCTCAAATGGCAAAGTACGTAAACGTAAAAAGTATCCAATAAGGCAATTGGAACGGGGTTTCACATTGTTTGCTGGCTAACTGCTGCTCTCAGAATATTTGCAGCACAATGTGTGGGGGTAGTGATAATATCTGCTCTCCTGGTCCTTTT
>CM034701.1:370701328-370712266 GCA_020142125.1 Phrynosoma platyrhinos | reverse complement strand
TAGCGACCTTGGAAGGATGCCAGGCTGAGTCGACCCTGAGCCCCTGGCATGAGACTGAACTCACAACCTTGTGGTTTGTGAGTGAGTGGCTGCAGTACTGGCACTGTAAACTTGATGGGTGTCCCTTATTATAAAGGGTGTCCCTTATTTGAGGCTCAGAAAGCTTGTCTTTTATAGGACCATCAGGTGTCCCTTATTGGGATGTCCCCTATTTGAGGGCTCAGAAGCTTTTATAGACTAAATAGGATACTTTTTTTTAAATAAAATCCTGTTTGGAGATGTGGGCCCTTCATAAAGAGAGAAATGTTGTATATCATGTCATTTATGAATGTGGACAACATACTAATTTTACAGAAAAATACACAACCAGGGCAACTGAAATCAGCATTTTTGAGGGTGTCAATAGAGGGGTGCTGGGGATTCAGGCCACATCGGGTGACACACTAAGGAGGGTGACACCACTGTTTGCCAAACATCTCCCTTTGGCCAGAAATGGGCTGTGGTGTTTGCTTGTGTCCCTTTAACACCCTGAAGAGATGGGGTGAATGGGGTAAGGCTCAGTGAGAAGAAAAAGGAGAAGTCTGTTTTTTAAAATTAATGTTTTTAAATTAAATTTTAAATTTTATTTTTTAATCATTTTTTTAAATAAACATTTTTCTTTAAAAGTTTTCTTTAAAAACATCACATCACTTTAAACACATGAAACAATGAACATGCAAATCCATTTAGGCTGTGGAGATGATATTGCAATTTAAAGATATATTTTTTTAAATTTTGCTAGGTGCATTTGTCAGAACAATTTCCATTACATTCAGTGATAAAAGGGAATTATGATTCCAGAGTAAACATTCATATAAAAAACATTACTAAGGATTCTGTATGGATATGGTCTGGGAAGAGGTCAATGGGAAAGGCAACACCATGAGTTACTACATTGGGTGACACCAACCCTAGTGACACCACGGAGTACTTTTCATTTGGTATCTGAGTAGAACACAAAATTGTTAATAGCTGCTTCCTGACTGTCAATGCTATAGGTCATATGTCGACTGTCCCTTATTGCTATTTTGAAAACCTGATGAGACTGACAACATGTCTTGAATTTTCCAATTTCCAACAGAGATGGACCGTGCAATTCTAAGCCAAAGACATATCAGACAAGTGGTTCACATAGGCACAAGCCTCCTCTGCCAACAGCTATAACCTTGATCTCGGAAATCTGCCAATAAACCCATCTATAATCAGAAGTGCTCTGCTGGCTATGATCTATCAGCAAATGGCCAAAAAAAGGGAGTGCTGGGGGAGAAGGAGAGTCCTCCTTGAGCCAAGGGATTAAATATCTGGCTAGCCTTATGGCATGCCCAATTTCTTGATGGTATCTTCTTTGACACAGAGCTTGACAAGATACTTTTAAGAAGAATGAATATAATGACGTGCTAAATAGTACCAGCATGATGTTCTGGTTTCCACACTTTACAATCCCTCAATGTGGCAGACAAATATCACTAAAACAATGTAACACAACTTAAAATGACATCAAAGAAGTTAATATAGTAATACGATAGACCAGGTGTAGGCAACCTTTTTCAGCCGGGGGCCAATCCCCCGAAGTTGTCCCTTCCGGCAGGCCCGGAGGGGGGGGGAATGGCAGCGTGTGCACACACACACGCGCGCACAACCCCCCCGCGCGCTGCCACAGCCACCTCCACACATGTCACTCCTACTCATGCGCAAATGCGTCATGGCCGCCATTTTGAAAAACAAAATGGTGGCCACGGCGCACGTGGCGACCCAAATGCACGGCGGTGGTGGCAGGCAGCGGCGGCAATGGCAGGGGTCCACCTGGGCCGGTAAGCGTAGGTTGCTGGCCCCCACGATAGACAGCTTCAATACACTGGGAACAAATCATCCAAACCTTCATCCCTTTCCAAAGACCTGGGTAAAGAGATCTGTCTTGCCAACATGATGCTCAAACAAAATGTCACTTGCACAAAGCTCGCTTCCAAGTTTACTTTACTTCACTTAAGAAGTAAATAAATCCCAAATTTCCCTTTTCTTTCTTTTTGAGACCATATGGTAGCATTTTAAATTATAAGTTTCCCCAAGTGCATCAGCAAAAAATAAATATGCCAATATGACAACGAAATAGAGCACAAATACAGTACATCATTCACTCTAATAGTGGGTTTGGTTGGTGAGTGTTGACAGAATTACAGCCAAATTGAGGCCACTGGGAAAGGTTGTGTGTGTATATATATCAGCATGCTTGACGAATCTCAAAGTTTTGGGAATGGACGGTCCTGAGCAGGGACAAAACACACAGAGAGCCCAATACAGACTGAACATGGTCAGCAGAAACAGAATGCTGATGCATTTTGCAGGTGAGAAATAGAAAACTGGAGTGGAGATAAAACAGCTGGCTGGAACCTTGAAAATGTACACCTCTCACTGCAATAGACATGACGGAATCAAATTTTCACCCTTCTGCCTCTCTCTTTGCTGAATCTTCTCTTCCGGATTTCTGTCTTTGTCCAGTGCAGGGCTACAGCAATAATTATATCTCTCATATCATCAACTGCTCTTATATATCTTTATGCATGGGTATATATACAGGCTGAGTCTCCCTTATCTGAAATGCTTGGGACCAGTAGTGTTTTAGATTTCTTATTTATTTTATTTTATTTGATTTTAAAATACTTGCATATATATTATAAGATACTTTGGAGATGGAATCCCAGTCTAAGCAGGAGATTCATTTATGTTTCATATACACTTTATACACATAGCCTGAATGTAATTTTATACACAATACTTTTCATAATTTTGTGCATGAAACAAAACAATCAGAAAGCATGAAATAATCAGAAAGCAAAGGTGTCACTATTTTGGATTTTGGACTATTTTAGATTTCAGAATTCAAGATAAGGGAGACTCAACCTGCAGTGATGTTCCATTATGCCATTTAAAGAATCCTCTTTCTGCCCCATATTTAATATTTATCGAAGTATGTTTTTCTTTTTTTTAAAATCACTGCACATCTTAACCTGAGTTATTTTCTGACCATAATGGGAATCTAAGTATTGCCCTTAAATCCATAGGAGTCATTGTGGGTACAGCATCAAAGATATTCCACAATGTCCAAATGCCAAGAGCTAGAAAATGCATGTTCATATGATGTGGAATATTCGTTGTGAGAAACAAATATTTCCTTTTTTGCACACACATACAAAAAACCCTCAGTGTAACCATCACAAATGCAACTGATCTGTTGGGACAATTTTTGATTCCAATGATATATATATATATATATATAATATATATTGTCTGTTAAGAAAAAAGGACAGTGCAGGTGGTTGAAACTCGGGAATATTGTTTACAAGTCTCCAGGTGACAATGGTAAGCAATGTCTTCGTTGTCAGTCTAATTCTGTGTGAATTCTACCACAAAATGTGACTCTCAGGGACTGAAATGCCCCATCTGCTTCAATGAAGGTTAAGCAAACCATGTCCTCCCTAGGGATAAAAATAGTAATAATAATCTCTCTCCTCAGTGCTATTTCTTCTCACCTTTAATTCCTGGTTCGTATCACATCATCATCACCACTTGCTCATGAGAATTATGCATAGATAAAATGAGCAGGAAAAGGAAGGAACTAAGAACAACTGGAGAAGAATAATACAGCTTAGTTTTTAAATTCTTCTTGTTGCTGTGTGCCTTCAAGTTGCTTCTGACACACAACAACCCTAAGGTGGACCTATCACGGGGGTTTCTTGGAAAGATTTATTCAGAAGGGGGTTGCCTTTGCTATCTTCTGAGGCTGAGAGAGTGTGATTTACCCAAGGTCATCCAGTGGGTTTCCAGTGCCGAGCGAGGATTTAAACCCTGGTCTCCAGAGTCATAGTCCAATGTTCAAACCACTACATCATCCTGGCTCTCTTTTAAATTCTCCTTCCCTGTATTTTCTATCTTAATTGCTTGCCTTTATCCCTAAGGCAGAGACAGATAATGTGTGGCCTTTCACACCTTCTTGGGCCATAATTCCCACAAATTCTGGAACAAAGCCACGCAGGCATCGATAGAGCTTTTTCTCTTTCATTCCATCTTTCCCGATTAAATCCCCATCATCACCAATTAAATAAAGATTTCTCACAATGCAAGCTGGTGTGTGAGATGAAGGTGATCTGGCCATTTTCCAAAAACATTTGGCGGTACAAAGTACTTAGCAAGAGAACTTTAATTTCAGATGTGACCTTCCATCATCGGACAGGATATCACAACTATAAAAACAGCTGAGCTCTTTATCCCAGATATAGAAAGTTTCTGTATGGAGGAAAAAATCCAATGTCAGGCAGGCGTTTGTGACAAAAAACAGGATGAAAGGGAGAGGGGGATTTGGAATCTTCTGCATTAAATTTAAAATATGGCTTTAAAAACAGAACCCTCAAAAGCCTGTTAGAAACAAAAATTCCCACTCTTCAAGAAAGGGCAGTGCTTTAAGAATAGGCTGACCATATTTCCTTGAGACAAAAATGGGACATTGGGATGACAAAAACGAGACAGGTTATGTAATATTCCATATTCATGAAAAAGTAAGACGATAACAAAAGTTTGATTACATGAACATGATGAGCTGACAATTATTCTTTAGTGACAGAACGTATACAACAATTTAGGTGGACATAGAGGGGGACTATATTTCACCATTACCATACCATGAATATTTCTCCGATTAAGTAATCTTACACAGCAAATTTTGGTTTTTCAACACCTTATCATAAAACATCTCATACTCCAAGACACAATTTTTTTTGACAACCACAATTTCAAACAGGGTTCTTCAAACCACTTTCACAACACAACAGGACATTTTTTCTTGAAAATGGAACAAAATTGACATTTATATTAAAATAATGGGACAGTCTGGATATATGGGGAAAATACGGTACTGTCCCATTTAAAATGGTATGTATGGTCAACCTAGGGATAGTTTCCAAATAATAATTCTGCTCCTCTAACTAATGGGAGAATGATAAACTGTGTGCTTCTCCCCAGCCCTGCTCTGTTTCAGTTTCTGTTTTGGAGCAGCTGCTCTATACTCTCCAGAGATCTCCTTCCCTGCCTCACTTGTCTCATTCTCTAGACTTTCTGAGGTGTTTTTTTAACAAAATAATAATACTTAAATGACATGTTCTGAGCAATTATGGGTGATGTTTAATGAATCATGCCTAATGAATTGATCGACCCTCCCTCTGCACCCTCTACTATCTCACTACAGGCAGCTGCATCTACACTGCAGAATTAAGGCAGTGTCATGCCCAACCAGCCTGAGGACTCAGAGGAGGACGAGGAGGCTGAGCCAAAACTTCAGTTTGAACCTGAGCCTGAACCTGAGCTTGATTCTAGTTCTGCCCTGCCAGTTCAAGCAAAGTCTGTGGCCTCCCAGGATGCTCAGCAACCAAGCCTCCCAGCAGCAGAGCCTTCAGGCATGGGAGACAGGGAGGAGGACATACCTACCTTCAACCAGTGAAAAGCTGAAAGGGATTGCCTCCAGAGTTCAAGGCGGCTTTATGAGAAATGCCAATTAATCAACAAGCAGCTGAGCTCATGAGAGCTGATAATATAAACAGGTGAAGGACACCAGACCAGTTGTCAGAGATTATCTGAGTTTTCTGGTGAAAGCACGCTTGATCTTGACCTTCCTTGTCATCTTGGCCTGGACCTTTGACTATCAGACTGCCTAGTCATCTTGACTCTCTGGAACCCCTGACCCTGGACTGCCTGATCATCTTGCCTTGATCTTGGACTGCTCGACTACTCTATAGTTTGCACCTTGGACATTGCTTTGTATCTTCTTTGCTTTAAACTGCACAAAACTCCATGAGCAGTTTCCTTTGTATTTTGTTTGGACTTTGGCTATCAGCATTCTTGGCCGCTTTCTCGGATAGGCAGTTTGACACCACTTTAACTACCATGGCTCAATGCTATCTGTAGATTTTTGAGATATTTAGTCTTCTCTACCAAGGAGCTCTGGTGCAACGATAAACAACAAATCCCACAATTCCACAGGATGGAGCCATGACAACTAAAGTGGTGTCAAATTGCATTAGTTCTGCAGTGTGGCAGTAGCTGCAGTGTGGCAGTTTTCACCATGAAATTTCAAGTTCTTGGATGATTCTGACCTGGCAATCCTATAACAGTGGAAACATTACAGTGTGTATGTTTACATATCTGGAATGAGAAGAAGCAAAGATCCTTGAGAGGAGAAAAGAATAGAAAGAAACATGTGCTGGGCACCTCAATAGGTAAGCATGGTAAACTGAAGACATAATAAGGATGCTGTTTCCACATCCAAATATGAACCTATCGAGACACTATCCCCAGTTTTATTGTGCAGTGGGACAGATGAACCTCAACTACTACATGATTTCTGTGGGCAAATATAGTCGGTCCTCCCTATCCACTTTTTTGTTTATCCATGGATCCAACCATTCATGGCTTGAAAATATTTTTTAAAATATACAAATTCCAATAAGCAAACCTTGATTTTGCCATTTTCTATAAGGAACACCATTTTACTATGCCACTGTATTTAGTGGGACTTGAGCATCCATGGATGTTGGATTCCATGGAACCAAACTCCATCGGATACCAAGGTCCCACTGTAATTTCTTATGTCCCATTACAAGGCTGATGCAGCAGACAACGTTTTCTATACCTACCATTTTGCTAAGCTCTGGGGTGCAATTAGTTTCAAGTAAATAAATTTGGCACAAAAAAGAAACAGTCCCTTCAAACTTCATATAACACCTGGGTTGTGAGATGCCTGTTGTGTAGAGATGATTCTTCAAGACGGAGGTGGGTTGACAGCACATCTGGCGGACAGAGATTTTGACATTCTGCTCTACGGTTTAAGGTCACTGTAAGCACCTGTTACAGACCAACTTTCTCCCCAAGGAAGAAGTGCAGCTTCTTCTAATATTTATTCCCTGACTCACAGCATAGGGCGAAATACAGTTCCCATAATACTCCATTGTATCCAGGGTATTCTGGAAGTCCAAGCAGTTATTTCTCCAAACTCTAAACTGGAATTGTTTGCATCAAAATGAGGAGTTGGGTTAATTTATAACAACACAAACCAGCGTGCTGTGACACCTTACACTAGAAGTCTACACTTTTTGGAATGCCTTTTTGTCTAAAGTAACTGTTCTCAAACTTTGATCCTCCAGGTGTTGTGGATTTCAATTCCCAGAAGCAGTCAGGAATTCTAGGAGCTGAAATTTCAAGAGGACCAAATTTTGGGAACCACTGGTGTAAACAAAAACAGACTGATGACAGCTTTTGGGGTCTCCTGCACTGCCCCAGTCCTCCCTCTGGAAAATCCTCCATTTTTGTCAAACTTCATCAAGAGCAAGGTAGAGGGAGAAAAGTGTGCTAGGTTAGGCAATGCTGTGTGAATCTCTTCATTTTGCAGAATACAAACAGTGACAATCATGACTGAGAATGCATTGTATAAACAGTACACTCTGTTTCACTCACTTTGTATTATAGGTTGAGTCTCCCTTATCTGAAATGCTGCTTGGGGCCAGAAGTGCTTTGGATTTTGGGATACCTGTATTTGCATATACATACATTGTGAGATATCATGGAGATGGGGCCCAAGTCTAAGCACAAAATTCATTTCTGTTTCATATAAACCTTATACACATAAGCCTAGTGATTTCCAACTTTTTCTATCCCCCCCAGAAATGTTGGATTAATATTTGCACCCTCTACAAAAGTAATACAGTCAGCCCTCCTTATTCACAGTTATTTATCCACTGATTCAAGCATCCACAGCTTGAAAATATTTTAAAAAGTATGAATCCCAAATAGCAAACCTTGATTTTGCCATTTTATATGAAAGACATCATCTTGCTATGCCATTGAATTTAATGGGATTTGAGTATCCACAAATTTTGGTATCCGTGGGGGGGGGGATCCTGGAGCCAAACCTCAGCACATACCAAGGATCTACTGTATCATATTTGAGAGTCCTGGTTGCGCAGTGGTTAATTGTTGGTACTGCAGCCACAAGTTTGTGAGTTCAATCCCAAGTAGGGCTCCAAGGTCACTTAGCCTTCCATACTTTCATAGATCGGTAAAATGAGTACCCGGCTTGTTGGGAGCAACAGCATTATACATTGTAAACCGCTTAGGGAGTGCTAGTCCACTGATAAATGGTATAGAAATGTACTTGCTATTTCTATATTGAAGATGAAGAATAATTTTTAAACCACTGTTTAGACCACATACAATACTGTGGGTGAACAAATTGAACTTTAAAAAAAGTTTTTAATTCAGTGCATAAAATGCAAACCTAAATTGAGCAATTACGATTCAAATTTATTCAAAAAATGTAAATAGTAAAATCCCAACTGTGAACATAAAATTCAATGACGTCTTTGCTCCTGCTTCTCATTTTGTCAAAACATGAAACTTTCTTGCTAACTGTGATCCGCACGTCTGGAATTCCTAGATTTTGTCTTGGCTAACAAAAAAGAACTCAATCCAAATTCACTCAAGTATCTTCGTTGCACCCCCTGAAATCCCACCTCGCATCCCCTTGGGTTGTAGGCACCCTAGGTTGGGAACCCATGACATAGCCTGAAAGTAAATTTATACAGAATGGTTCCCAACTGGTAAAGGAGTAATGTAAGGGTAGACCCTTTCACACAATCTGTTCAACTTATATGCAGAACATATTATACCAAAAGCAGGCTTGGACACAGAAGGAGGAGGAATGAAAATAGGAGCAAGGAATATCAACGAGATATGGGCTGTGTGGGAGACATTTTTGCCACATTCTTGTCCCCCTTCCCACCATTTTATAGCCAGAAGAAATCTTTTTAAAAAGTCTGGTTAAATAAATCCAAATACCCCTGGGAAAGATCCCTGTCTAGGGTGGCCATATACCCTAGTTTACAAAAGAGAGTCTCCTATGAAAAGGTGTCCTCTAATGGCTAAGTTCGATTTAGAGACCATTTAAAAAAAAAAACAAAATAAAAAAAATAAGGCAGATGAGAAATTTTCCATTCATATGGGCAAGTTAACCTTGAAGTTGCCCATCCACACAGGCAAGTTAGCACCTAGACAATCACAAAAATAACTTTCCCTTACTATGGTGAAATGTACTATATTTCTGTTTGAATTATACCCCTTAATTCTAAAGATTCATCTATAAATACAAATTATCGCAGGTTTTAAGTTCTTTTCTCCTCTCTCTCTCTCTCCACCTTCTCTTTGTGATTTGTTGTTATTGTTGTGTGCCTTCAAGTCGTTTCTGACTTATGGCAACCCTAAGGTGAATCTATCATGGAGGTTTTTTGGGAAGGTCTGTCCAGAGGAGTTTAGCCATTGTCTTCCCCTGAGCATGTCACATGCCCAAGGTAACCAAGTGGGTTTCATGGCCAAGTTAGAAATCGAACCTTGGTCTCCAGAGTCATGATCCAACACTCAAACCACTATGTCATGCTGGCTCTCCTTGTGGTGCCTCACCTTTGTTCCTTTTGGGCTTTCATAATGGACAACCTATCCTTTGAAACTCTGGAATGCAGTCATAGATAACTCCAGAATTGGGCTGTGTGGATCTAGAAGTTGGAAACGTTGCTACCTTTGATCAGTGATGTCATTAGGGGCATGCGGGGGGTAGCCTGAATTGGATAACACCCTAGAAGACGCGTGACACCATTCAGCCCCCCCCCACCTCAGTGCCGCTGCCTCCTTCTCCTCATGAGGAGAAGGAGCGTGCTGCCTTTGGAAGCCCTTCTTTGCACCAGAAGCCCTGGCCCCTGCACCGGGTGACACTGGGGCAGGCACACCACTGCCTTGACTACATCGCCCCCAGATTATGGAACGGCCTGCCGGATGAGATCCGTCTGCTTACATCTTTAGACAGCTTTAAAAAGGCTGTTAAGACGGATCTCTTCTGGCAGGCTCAATCCTTCCAGGATATATATCCTGGCCTTAGGAACCCCCTTTTAGGAAAGCCCTCCAGGAACTTCTTTTTAATTCCCTTCAACATGACACCGCTGTTTTTCCATTGATTGGCTTTGCTAATTAATGTTGTATTGTGTGTTTGTTTGTGCTGCTGTTTGTTGTTTAATGTTAGTTTTAATCTTTATGGTTTTAATTTCTATTTGATTTAATATCTTTTAAAGGGGGGGGAGGGTATGGGGGGTTGATTGCATTTTGTATTTTTACTATTTGTTAGCCTCCCCAATTGCTCTCAGAGGGGCAGGGTATAAATAAATAAATTATTATTATTATTATTATTATTATTATTATTATTATTATTATTATTATTATATCTCAGAATCCCAGCGTAGCCATTTTGAATTTGGAAGATTATTGTTAAATTTTAAAAAAAATTCCAAGATCTGGAACACAGCAACCTTATCTATGTCAAGCTCACTCATGAAATTACACAAATTGTCCCAATGACACCAAAAAAAAGAGAGAATCCAGCACTGCATTGTGTTGTACTACATTGCACTGCATTGTATTCCAGGTAATACCTAACACAGGAACCAGAAGCCAACTATCCAAAGAACTCTTGAAAGAGAGACTTTAGCCATAAGAAGTTAATAGGAAGAAATTGCAGGTGAAGGTCTTCTTCTCATTGAAATTACTCTGAACACTGCCCTCAGCTCCGATGGCAAGTGGAAAGGGGGCCGGGAATAAGAAATGGGAACCACCTGGGTTTTACAGCAATACTGTATAGTTACACTGTAGTGAGCCTTACTTTTCCCCATTGAGCTAAAGGCCTGCAAGCAATCACAAGGTGCTAATTCCTTCCAGACTGTGTGAACAATAGCTGGTCTCTACCATAGTAAAATGGAAAATAATAATGAACGCAAAGCTATTTGAAGATTCACCTGTGACAACACATTCCAAGCACTA
>CM034701.1:370686673-370701228 GCA_020142125.1 Phrynosoma platyrhinos | reverse complement strand
AATCTATTAAGGTCATTTTGAATTTTCATCCTGTCTTCTGGGGTACTACCTATTCCTCCTAATCCTATCATCTGCAAATTTGATAAGCATGCCCCCTATTCCTTCATCCAAATCATTGATAAAAAGATGTTGATATCCCAGAGGCTTATCTGTCAAATGTTTCAGTCCTATGCATAGTTGCAAAGGAACACAGCAGGACTTATTTCTGAGTAAACATACATCAGAAGAGATGAGGAATATGAAAAAACCTCAATTTAATTGCATTTCTTAAATTCTACTAACATTTTCATCCCATCCTTGGTTCACATCAGGTTGCAAGATTTGTAGTACATGGAAATTTGTCTGCATTTTCCAAATGCCTTTTCTGTAAAGTATCCACATACTTTCCCTATTGTAGAGATTTGTGTACACATGTTTCCCATTGACTAAAGCATGTCTGCATACCTTCCAACACTTCACAGATGAAAACTAGGATAAACTAGGCCAAGCAACATCAGAGTGTGGTCAGGATGGCAAAAGTTATTAATGAGGAAGAACATACAAGCTAAGAGAGGCTTCAGCAATTTGAGTGAAAACTATTAATTGAGTGAAAACTATTTCTGCACTTTGATTTCAATTTGCAAGAACTAATGTAAGCTGAAGATAAAGGGGGAGTGGGAGGAAGAGAAAGAAAGTGGGACTTTCACCGTTTATTCTATCATAATGATATAAAGAATTAATTGAGGGGCTGGTAAGAAGTTGTCTTATGTACACTGACAAATTTCTGTGCATGTAACAAAAGTCTGAAAATCCAAGAAAGAATCCCAAATGGTGGAGTGTGGTACAGAATTCTTTAAATTTTAATTTATTAAATAATTTAAAATGCTACATCTGCATTTACCTCATTTGGTAACTGTATATAATGTTCACTCCAAGGATCATGTGTCTTGTACATACAAACTAGTGAATTCTATTGATAATTCTAAATTGAAAATTTTAAACTAATGTGAGAACAAAACTTGGGTTCTTTGAAAGAAGAGAATGACTGGAAACACATATGGAAATAAAACCCATCTCAGCACAATCAAGAGAAACTACACAAAAAATTATATACAGATGGTATTTAACCCCATCAAAATCTCGCTAAAGAATTCACCCAAGTGGTGAAAAGGATGTGACTTAAATAAGTCTTACTTCCATATGTGGTGGACTTGCTCAATGACTTCAACATCTTGCAAAAAGGTATTTCAAGTTATGTGAGATAACAAACAAAAATATACAACAATCCTCAGACCTTGCATTAATGAGCATTTTCTCAGGCACAAACATCTATATACAACATGAAGACCTCATTTCTTTTTTGCTGTTAGCAGTCAGAAAAGTGATAGAATGCCAGCAGAAAACTGAAAACTCACTGATTTGTCTGCATGATACGCAAAAATATAGGGAACAGTCCAATCAGAAAAGCTAACACAAAGAATTTGGAACATAAGAAATGAAACAGATGTGGACAATTTCATGGAAACTTTATTTTCATTTGTCATATGAATAAAAACAAGGATCCTAGAAAACAAGATCCAGCTTCTCATAGATGAATTTGGGACAATCCCATTGTCCAGTAGAAAA
The DNA here is from genome assembly GCA_020142125.1 of Phrynosoma platyrhinos. Classification (NCBI taxonomy): domain Eukaryota; kingdom Metazoa; phylum Chordata; class Lepidosauria; order Squamata; family Phrynosomatidae; genus Phrynosoma; species Phrynosoma platyrhinos. The sequence continues at coordinate 370,699,623 of CM034701.1, read as the reverse complement.
ATGATCATATTGTGATGTCATGGACTGCTCTACAATATTTCCTCCAAAAATAGCATTTATTTTTACTTTTATTTTATATTACATTGTATGACATTGGTTCTGTATGCAAAGTTGGTGGGTTTTTTTGTTTTTTTTTTTTGCAAATAAACAATTATTTAATTAATAAAAAATAGGACCAGTCAGTTTGTATAGGAAGAATATCTATACACACGAGAGCAAATTTCACCCCCTCTTTGACATTAAAGACACCTGGCCCCCAAAATACAGTATTTCTATATATAATAGATATGAAAGTACTAAAAATTATGAAAGAAGAGAAATATATTGATCCATGTCTTTTTCACCATCATTCTGTAAAATGCTTTCCAATTACGCAACTAGAACACAACTAGGGAATTTAACATGCTTAATGATGGCTGGTTTATGCCTTACCATCTTTGACGAATTTGTTTGTTTCTCACCTCTCAGCTACATTAATGTTTTATATTTTTAATGGGTTGACATCTCTATATTTTTTTCACCTCTGCATTTTCACCCCTTACTTTCAAATATGTTTGAATTAAATTAAGCCACTCTGTACTTGTGCAACATTTGCTTTTCATGAAAGAAAATGAGAAATAAATGTGTCCTTTGATTTCTTTGAAAGAAGCAGAACATTTTGAATACTTTGATGGGATCCTGACGTTTTGAACATCTGCAAACATGTGAGTCCCACCAGGCCTGCTGATATTGCCCCCCCCGGTAAACAAGCAGTGACATTTTATCTATGTTTAGAAGTGTTTTTAGTTGTTTTAATGTTGGACTAGGACCCTGGGAGACTTGAATCCCCACTTGGCCATGGAAACTCACTGGGTAACCTTGGGCAAGTCACATTCTCTCAGCCTCAGAGGAAGGCAATGATAAATCCCCTCTGAACATATCTTGCCAAGAAAATCCCTTGATAGGTTTTCCCTTCGGGTCAAGTAAATCAGAATAAAGAACACAATAACACAAAGTATTCGCCCTCATGCCTGATACTGGAAACAAAGGAAACACATCAAGATACTGTTTTTGTGTGTAGGGGGAGGATTTCAATACACTCACTTCTTAGAAACAAGACTGTTCGGAGTAATGGAACTGGGTAGAGATTTTTATACCTCTGTACCTTTCCCTCCATCCTTCATTTCCAACCACTCCAATCCATTCCTTCCACATTCTGTTTTTCAGATGTTTCTGTCTCAGCCACCAGTCCAGATTGGTTCGCCACAGGGCGGTATACAAATTATTATTATTATTATTATTATTATTATTATTATTATTATTATTATTATTATTACTATTACTATTACTATTATTATTATGTTAGCAATGAACCACACTGAGTTGGTTTTGGGGTCCCCTTCTTGGTTCATGCTTCACACAAGGTTTTTTTGTTGTTGTTATTGTTGTTTTGGTTTTTGACTTCTGAAAACCTTAGGGTTACCCTGAGTCTGCCAATACTTTCTTCTTGTGAGTGGCAATTGTTATTTTGATCACATCAGCAAAAATTGAGAGACCTAAATAGGAATAATAAAACTGGGTGGCAACATGTGTGGGTCAAAACATGTGGTTTCTACCCACAGAAAGTCCAACTTCAAAATATTCCTTTCTCCCATCATAATAGAAGTAGTGTGGGATTGGATCACACCTCTCTTTCTCATTCCTTCTAGGAAAGTATTAATACATCTTGGGGGAGCTTTACTTTCCAGAGTTATCATACCACAGGTCACACCAAATATTCTATGGAATGTAAGCATTCTCAAAATAATACTATTAAAAGATTTTTAAAATCATTAATTAACACTCCCTTGGTCTTACAAAATAGTATGTATGGGAAACAGGTGATTTCCCACAAAGCAGAGCAGGAAACCTATAAGAACAGGAGACAAAGATTTTAGGCAAATAGCCAGCAAACTGCTCTGAACAAGAATCAGGAAATGGTAAGTTTGGCTTGGCTGTGTGTTGCTTCCCTCATTCAATGTACAGTTTTCTGAAAAGACTTCTTAGTAATTGTGCCAATTAAACCAGTTTCTCATGTATCAAGGGTTCAATTAAACTGTTTCTAATGCAGTATAGAATATACGTGTAGGAAGGATCCAAGCTGTGTAATACATTTTCCGAACAATACATAGCTAGAGAGAAAAGTGTATTTCAATCTCTTTCCATAGATCTGAAATATGTATACCTTGCCTTTTCAAAGTCAGCTAACAAGGGCATAAATCACCCCAATAACCATACTGAGAGGATTAATTCCTAAAAATATTTTTTCAAAAAAATCAAAGAATTAAAGCATCAAGACAGAATTAGTTGTCAAAAGCCTAAGCAAATAATGTCATTTTTACTTTCTGCCTGAAATATAACAAAGAATACCGTAACTCTGGGGAGGGCATTATAACATCTGGGTTGCCACCAATGAGAAGACCCTGTGTTTCTAAAGGCCACCTATGGTAGGGCCTCCATGGATTTCAAAACATTTGAACTCATATTATCTTTAATCCTGAAACAACAATCAACTGTTGTACTGGCTAAGGGTCAAACTAGATAGATAGGATGTTCATTACATCAGTTGACCATGTGTAAATGACTTTTTAAAAATAAACAGCTGGTGCAGAGGAAGGTTGAATTTGTATGTTTTTTAATCCTTTGCTCTAACACAGTCCTAATAGGAATCAGTCCTCCCTTCAGCAGAAGGGAGGAAGGAAGGCTCTCACTGCCAATGACAGTTTTCCTTCCATGGCAAATAGCAAGTGTGGATGGATTGGTTCTGCAATTGGGTATCAACAGTAAGAAACCCCTACACCTGACTATTACTTGGTTCAGGGTTCCTAAAGAATATCCACGTGAATGCATCTAAACATGCTGTTCAGCTCTCACATTCATACATAATGATGGGGATACAATGGCTTGGACAATTCTAATTTTAGTGTTTAGTTTATATTTTGACTCTTTATATGATCTTCTCTAGATACTTTATAGCTGCCCTACCCATTCCCAGTCTTCTGATTTCCTTACTGTGGTCTCCATTCTGATCATTATTTGATCCAAGGTTACATTCATAGAGTATTACCCATTTTGACAACTGTCTTGCTATGTATGTAGTATACTGCAAATACTCAAAGGGGGTGAGTAATGATTGAGTTGAACCAAATGAATCTCTCCTACTAACCAACACCACAATAGTTACTGTTGTGTTAGCTGCTCTTTGTACTGCCACAACTCTATGAGCTCACAGCCAATCCAAACATGCAGAAAGATTAAATTAATATAAATATATGTAAATAGCATCTCACAATTAGGGGTGTCATTAAGGAGTGGGGGCAACATGAGAGAACTGTCCCCAAATAAGAATTATGCCCTCACCCAAAATGAAAAATTTCCTTCACTCCCCAAATTTCTAGCATTGCAGATAAACTGAAAATAATTCACACCTAGAACTCCTACGTTTGATTTGTTTGTGTTCACTTAGTATCTTTGCCTGTCCCCCCCCCCCTTTTTTTTTTTTTTTGGATGCCTATACTGTGTTTTTAAATGCTCAGCTGATGTTTCTAATTAATGTAGGTTTACAGAGGATTAATTGGGACTGCCCCTGTCAAATCAGCACAGTTAGAGGGTATGAGATTTCAAACACAAATAGGTAAACTCAATGAATCCTAGTGCTGATCTCTGATAGGGAATCGGATAGTTTTATTCCTGATCGATGCAGACAAAACCTAATGTTGCTCAGGGACCAAAGAAAAATCCTGCAGAGAAAAAGAGAGAGATGGACTCATTCATAAATCCAGTGGCACCTGGTAAAAGACCAGCTGGCCAGTTACTAACAATATACAGATTATGGGGAGTCTTGTTTAATGTCGGCAAACATTATTACAGAGCCTGACTCTGACCTCAGCCATGGATGTCTCACTGTGAAACATGATGTAATGGAAGGTGTATTAGCAGATTGTCTTTCTATCTCCTCCCAACCTCCCAGGGGCTAATCAAACTACTGAAAAGACTGCACTCATGGGTGAGTGTATGTGCATATATAAAATAAATGTTTAAAAAGCACTGACAACATCATTATAATCATTACACTATTTTGAAAAGAATCCTGGCTTGTAGCAGACACAGGATACATGATTCATATGATAAAAGTTCAAGGTGCCAATCTGGGTGCAGAAAGGGGTAACCTTTGTGTCTCTTTTAAAAGCTAGACTGCTTACCCACTAAGATGTTTTTGACCCAAGGGGTTTAGATACTGAAACTGGAAAACCAGGCTGGAAATGTCTGAAAATAATTTTAAAATGGCCTTAAAAAGTAATTCCCAAGTGTTGGGAAATGCTGATAGAAACCTACACTGGCGAGAATATTCACAGTTCAGCAATTATTCTGCACAAAATTTGCTTGCCTGTGTGGAAAACAATATTCTGTGCAGAAAACAGTGACAATTTTGCAAAAGAATGAGTAGCAAGCAGATTTTTTTTTTCCTGAACAAAAACGCTAGGTGTGAATTTAAGTCCCAAATTGCATATAGTTTTTTTTAAGACTTTCTCACAGTGAGAAGAAAGTGCTAAAATTACTTGTTGTGTCCTTTGAGAATGAAACTGGTGAAGAACAATATCCCTACCAGAAAAGTATGTGCTTTTCACTAATTTAATTAGGATCAAACTGATACCAAGTTAGCTCATTCCTGGCATCTCCTATTAAAAAGGTTTGGAGAGGTGATGAACAAGATCTCCATCTGCCAGTCAGAGTAGACAATACCAGCATAGGAAAACCGACCATCTGATACAGGATAGGGCAGATTCTATATTCCTATACTATTTTCCCCTTTAGTCATTTCTATAAAGGAGCAGGAAGATTGAATGCACAAACTTCGATCACATTATGTTTCCCATGTGAGTCAGTGAGCACACCAGACCATGGGCATTGGGTTTACCAGTGCTATGTTCAATGTGATGCTAATTATTTTGTTTTGGAAGCAGAGAACTGGGGTAACACCACTATCCCTTTTCTCCCTTTTTTATTGACTCAGAATTTCATATTTAATTACAGAAGAGGAATTTTATGGCATGCAAAAGTTTGTTTCCTGCATTTGACAGGAGTCTGATATGGAGTACTGCCTCACTTGTTCCAACTACAGCCTTTGCAATAAACCCCAAATCTTCCATATTTTATGTTTCCATTATATATTTTTAAAAGGGATTGCTCCTGTGATGTTTAGGTCCATTCTTCAGCAACCGGATGCTAGCTGCATGGGCTGAAAACAAGTAGGCAACCTTTCATCAAAAACCACACAATATAATAATTATGCTAAGTGCACTGTGGTGAGGAGGGGGAAAAAAGGAATAGGCAGGAGGCTGTTGTAACAAAGGAAATGCACCATGTAGCAACACGTGGAATCCATTAAAAGGTTTTTCCATTAATATGAGCTTGTGAGAGTTCCCCCAATAGCTGGCATAAGAATTTGATCTTCACTGTGACATGACGTAGATATTTTGCATCCTGTAGTGATGGTGGTGGTAGAGTCAATGCTTCGGTGAGCAGAATCAGAAATGAAAAGGTTGAGGTGAAACCATGATTTGCAAGCTTGAAAATCAGGAAACCTCAGTGTGCTGCTCTTGGTGACACACAGGTATTCCACCTACACCCAAGACTTGTGATATTTTATTACAGCTTCATCTTCCCACATATGTGCTGAAAAGCCAAACTGGTGTTTTCAGTGAAGTGAAGGCACTCGTAATTAACCACCCCAGTTCCCTGTGCTCAGTGCAATCCGATATGGTTCAGCAAAGCACTGCAAAAGGACATGGGGAGGTGGAGGATGTGATTGTGAATCATTATGTCATTTTTCATCCAGTATTGGAAGAGTAGAAACTGATGGTGCCTTGCCTCCTAAAACAAAAGGGATAACTTGCCAGCCAGAATAAGCGTGAAGTGCATTTTCCTGGGAAATTGACAGGTTTGGTTTTGTAGTGAGTTGGACCTCGGCCACCAGGCAGATGGGTTTTGGAATCCATGTTGTCAACATGGCCAACTGGTAACAGCTGTCCAGTGGCAAGAAAGAGTCAATTTGTATATGTGACCTTGTAAAATTCTTTTTAAAAAGGCAGACAGTGTGGCTTAGTAGGTAGAATGTTTGACTATGACTCTGGAGACCAGGGTTTGATTCTCCACTTGGCCATGAAACCCACTGGGTGACCTTGGGCAAGTCACATGCTCTCAGCCTCAGGGGAAGGAAATGGCAAACCTCCTCTGAATAAATCTTGCCAAGAAAACCCCATGCTTTTGGGTCACCATAAGTCAGAAATGACTTGAAGGCACACAACACACACACAATACTTTTTTGCATTAGCTTCTGCACTACACAGTGGGCCTTCTGGATCCTCAGGCTCCAGATCCACAAATTTGACTGATAGTAGACATAATAATATGTTTGGGAGTCCAGTTCTACCACTGGTTGCGAGGGGATGCTGGATCACATCAAAGAAAGGGCTGGAAAGCTTCTCTGCTCTATACCATCTGCTACATCATTCACCACCAATGATGATTACTATTATAGCAGTAATGCGTGTCAGTGTTCAGTATGAAAAGAACTGGGAGGCCTGGATCTACACCCAGTTCTTGCAGAGAACAGATTGCAACTGGTAGAGCATGAATGAGAATCTATGAATTGCTTGAAAAAGGGAAGCAAGTTCTCTGCCAGAACTCACAGCCATTACAGCAGGAGGCACACCCATCCCTAAAAAAGATATGAAAAGCAAGATTTCTTCTTGACTACTGCCTGGTCAAATTTTTTGAAATTTTAGAAGGAAGAACAAGAAGCCAAATTGGTGACAAGAGTTGAATTTGGAACAGGCCTCATCAAAACAGCACACAAAAGACTTCTGCAGTTAAACAGAAAGTATGTCAAATACTTTGTCTGAAGCTATGTTGGCCCTCTCCCAAGATCCCTCAGCTTGCAGATAAAGACTATCTTATTCTGTAGGCAGATATTTAGCAAATGACTGGCTACTGAAAGGAGGATTTGCTGGATTTTCCCTTTTTTCTTCCTGGTGTACTTCAGAATTTGCTTTTCACCTGATATTTTAATATGATTAATTGGTTTAATATTACAAGTTGAATATCCCTTATCTGAAATGCTTGGGATGAGAAGTGTTTTGGATTTTTTAAGATTTTGGAATATTTGCATATACATAATGAGATATTTTAATTTGCATACACATAATGAGATTGGGACTGAAGTCCAAATATGAAATTCATTTATGTTTCATATACACCTTATACACATAGCCTGAAGGTAATGCTATACAATCTTTTTTAATAATTTTGTGCATGAAGCAAAGTTTGTGTACACTGAAGCACTGAACTTGTGGCATCATGTCAGCACATTTCAGATTTTGGATAATTTCAGATTTTGGATTTTCAGATTAGGGATGGTCAACCTGCAAAACAAAATTGTATTTTTTAGCTACTGTATATCTGCTTCTTAATCATGTCAAGAACTACCTTGAGTTGAAGTCGTGGGTTGAAAGAATAGCATAAAATCTGAAATAAACCAAAATGATAAATGATCGTATTGGAGAATGGAGATGAGCCAATTTGCTTATAGCCACTGCCACAATCTGTTTGCCAGCCTATTTGCTTTCTGTAATGGGGAAAACTAGAGGAATGGAGCTGCTGTACAGATGAAGACTGTAAGCAATTTAGAACCTCTGCTTCAGACATTCCTTGGCATGCAGTCTGGCTAGGGAGGGCTTGAATTTTATTTTGATTTATTTTTGATAAAAATTTACCAAAAGTCACACATTACTTTATATTTAGGATGTAAAGAACTGAGGTAAATTTGAATCAGAGCCCAAAACTCATAGACTTGTTCATTCCAATCCTGAGCTTTGCATGATTGATCCTTACAAGTTTGGCTTTGAATTCCTGCTGATTTAAGGTTGCCTTTTCTTGTCAAGGGGCTTCTCATTTTTAACATCTATATGGCTTGTTGTTGTTTGCCATCAAGTTGACTATGCCTTATGGCAACCATATGAAAGATAGCCCATTCAAGTCAATCTGTTATCAACAACCCTGCTAAGTTCTTGCAAACCCAGGGTTGTGACTTCCTTGACTGACTCTATCCAGCTGCCTTCCTAATGCTTTATCAACTATTATAATCTTTTCCAATGTGTCACATTATGTCATGATATTTTCAAAGTACAACAGTCTCAGTTTAGTCATCTTGGCTTCAAGAGAAAGATGAGGTTTGACCTCCTCTTGGACCAATCCATTTATCTTTTTGGCAGTCTGAGGTATCTGTAGATCTCTCCTCCCATAACACATTTCAAATGGGTTGATTCTCTTCCTATCAGCTTTCTTCATTGTCCAGCTTTCACAACCACACATTGAAATTGGAAATACAATGGAATGGACAATCCTGATTTTGATATTAAATTGTATATCTTCACACCTGAAGAATTTGTCTAATTCCTTCATAGCTGCTCTTCCAAGTTCTAGGTGCATCCATACTACAGCATGGCTCCATATTACAGAATCCTAGAATTTGTAGTTTGTTGTGGCACAAGAGCCATCTGACAGAGGAGGCTAAATGTTGCCCAGAACTAGCAATCCCAGAATTCCATAGTATTGAGCCACAACAGTTAAAGTGGTGTCAAACTGGATTATTTCTTCAGTGCGGATGCAACCCAGGACTTCTGATTTCTTGACTAAAGTCTGCATTTTTATTTAGGACTAAGCTAAGTCATATGGAATCTTTTTTAACTATTTCAGTGTCTTCATCAACTACTTTAAAGTTATGTAATCAGCTGTGCCCATTAATTTTGTTGGCAGGTAGCTACAATATGGTTATCTCCCTGTTAGAAATAGTTATAGCATTAGGTTTGCCTTGGGTTCTATATTGGGAGAAAGGCAGGACAAATAAATAAATATATCTGAAATAAATAAATAAGTCTAAAACCAATTTTTAGTCCCAACTAGAGCTAACCCATTGAATCAATGAATTTAAGTGACTGTTGACTTGCCATGCCCACCAACATCTCACAGATGAAAACCAGGACACAAGTAGACAAGCAACATCAGAGACTGTTCAATGTGGCAAATATTATTAATAAGGAAGAACACACGTTTACCAAATGTTAGTATAATAAAATGTAAAATATCAAAATAAAAAAATTAGTGCAGTTTGACACAACTTTGATTGCTGTAGCTCCATCTTATAGAATGCTGGGATCTGTAATTTTACAAAGTCTTTAACCTTCTCTTCCAAAGAGTGCTGATGCCTCACAAAATTACAAATCCCAGGATTCTGTAGGATGGAGCCATGCCAGACAGAGGTGTCAAACTGCATTATTTCTACTGTGTAGATGCACCCTTGGGGAGGTTGCAGCAGTTTAGTTTTGGCTATACTTACAGAGAAGGGCATGATCCTGCCTCCTCCTGTCTGCTCCCCCTGCTGAGTTAATTGAATGCAAACTACTTTGCATTTTTAACTCAGTTTGTAGCAACTGGAGTAAGCTGAGGACTAAAGTGGGGAAGTGGGAAAAGGAGAGAGAAACTGGGAGATTTTAAAAACAGCCAAAGAAGTTGGATGTCATCCAAATCAGGGCAGTTGGATGGTATATTACTCTAGTTGGGACTAACAGTTGGATTTAGGCCCCCGAATACTGCTGGTGCAAATGGTGGAGAACTCAGATTGCTAAAGTTGTTCAATTTACCAAAATCTGCATATATTTCTTCATATATGAGGTTAAAAGAACCTGAGGGCTTTAAAAAAAATACAAGTGTGGCAACAAGTAAAACAGAGAGATTATGGGGCTAAGCAGACGGGCGGCCAGGAAGCTGCGGATCGGGGCCAAGGTATCTGCATACCTCGGCCCCGCGGCACAGCGTCCCAGCCCCAGGAAGGAGCGCTAAAATAGCGCTCCTTCCACAAGAAACCGAAGGTGCATCACAAAAGGCTGCCGGCACACCTTTGGCGCCTCTTCCGCTGCAGCATGTGCGGATGCTGCGGCGGACAGGCATCCTCAGAGCGCCGGCCGTGCGGAGGGTCCGGCGCTCCAACGATTCCTTCAGGAAGAGGTTGGGGCGCCCAGAGTGTGGCTGCCCCTCCCCTTCCTTGCCCTGAAGACGGCGCTTAACACCGTCTGCTTCCCCCATTTGTCAGCTCTAGGCAGAATCAGAGACAACGGAGCAAGGTTCACCAAGAGAGCAGAATAAGATATTGTTATCTTACTCTTTTTTTAAAAAGTGCATCCATCACATTTTCAGTATCACATTTAAAAAAAAAGTGTCATCATACATCCAGGAAGTGTCAAAAAGGCACAAGGGGGAAGGGAGGCAGTCTTATAGAGGCAGTCTGCAAAAACAAAAATGCTTACCGAAGAGGAAAGTCAGCTTACTATGGAAAATCAATGTGCTTTTGGGATAACTGCCAGCACAAAAGAAGGAGCCAAGGAAGGAGGAATGTTACACTGTTCAGACTATCCTCTTCCATCAAAAGAGAAGAGAATGGAGAAATGCTTTGTTCCCCAAACTGCTGACTCAGTGATAACCAGAGCTGAAGATTACAAAGTAGGCTGCTCTTGCCCAAACTAATGTCAGGACGGTGCATTGACTGAAAAAAGCAGCTTCCAGGAGGAGATGTGTTGAGATGAAATAAGACAAGAGGCCAGTGCCAAAACTTAGAGGCAATGCAAAAAGAAAGAGAAGGAGGGATGACAGCATTGCTAGAACAGTTAATGGAACAGTTGGAACCAACTCTGTATTTCTTTTTTCCTCTCTTCAGCTTTATTGACATGTAGAATTACCATTGCAGTATGCCTGGCTAGCAATAGCAAAAACACATATACATCAGTGTGGAAATCCAGTGGTCATCTTGATCAAGGGAGGATGGGACCAACCATCAATAAAGGGATTTATAAGGCAACTGCCCCCGACCTGGTGCTCTCCTGATGAGTCATCTACTACAAATCCCAGGATCCCAAGGCATCCCTATGGCCAGTAGGATGATGGGATCCAAGTCATCTGGAGGGTATCGCTTTGGGAAGGGCTGTTATAAGACTTTTCAGAGAAACCTCCTATCACTGACCATGGGGCAGGTGTATGTGTGTACAAGAACATCGTCCGACTTATGGTGACCCAAAAAATTTCCAATGGTATTCTTAGGCAAGGTGTACTCAGAAGTGGTTTTGCCAGCTCCTTCCTCTGAAATATTGCCTACAGAACCTGGTATTCCCTGGCGATCTTCAATCCAAGTACTAACCAGGGCTGACCCTGTTTAGTTTCCAAGACATGTAGAATTACCATTGCAGTATGCCTGGCTAGCAAGACAAGACCTGGTGCTTTCAGGGTATTTAAACATTCAATGTGTATGGTACTTATATGCAAAATGGCTATTTTTTTTATTTGCAGTTTCAAAACTATTGCTTAAATACCTGTAGCTTTAGTAATGTGCTCCATCAGGGCATCTGAGGAAGGGGACCAAAATCTATGAACGCTCATACTAAAATAAGTACCGTAATCTTAAAGGTGCTGCTAGTTTCCTCCCCTCCTTTCCTTTTTAACTTCAATACTAAGATCTTATCTTTATTAATAATAATACTTTCTCTCTCTCTCTCTCTTTTACAAATTGGAAACAGATGTTTACAGAGACTTTCCTACAGCGACAGATTTAATTATTGGATAAACAAGTCTTTGATTCCATGTTTACCAGGCCAGCTCTCAACATTTTATTTCTATTGAAGGCCCGTGAGGACTAATAAACTTCCCCTAAAAAACAAAAAACAAAAAACCACACATACAGTTTTGTTTCTGGGCTGTGGTTTCAGCTTTTTTTGGTTTGTTTGTTTTTAACATTCACTTAATAAATGTATTTTCTAATATTGCCACTTCAAACAAATAAGATTCACTGTGAATGTACAGAAAGTAGAGCATAATTTTATATATATATAAAATTATATATATATAACAATGCAACACAAGAAGATAACAGCGTGCATAGAAATAAGATGAAGGAAAATGCAGAAACCCTGACTGTTCTCCTGAAGTCCTAGTCCAACACTCAAACCACTACACCAGCTCTCAGTTTTGGTTCTCAGATCAAAAGTTCTTAGAATTTGATTCTAAGTGTTATGTCTTTTTCACCTGACATTGGTTCGTGGATCTAGAGGTTATAGGGGAAAAGTTAATACAGCACAAGTTTAAGGTTGGCACACCACTGCCCTAAGAAAGGCCCTTTGAGTAGGGCCTTACCAGAAGATAGAGAAAAACATCATGCTATAATGTAGGTAGACATCATGCTAGTTATTTGGATTGTAGCATATTTTAGTTTGTAGGATTGTAGTTACACCTGGTCCTCCACATTTGTGGATCTGACTTTTGTGAATTTGATTATTTGTGGTTTTCATTAATACGTTATCTCTAGGCATCTCTAGGTCCTACAGTGCAACTCTGCCAGAAGTTGACCATAAAGTTGTGCTGGAGAACCTAGAAGTTTCTAGAAAAAATACTTCTCTAGGCATTTTTAGGTACTCCAGCATGATTCTATAGTCAATTTCTGGCAGATGTTGACCACAGAGTGGCACTGGAAGACCTGGAGATTTCTCAAGAGGTGTTAGGTGAAAATAATAATGTTTATTTATTTGTGGGTTTTCCACATTCATGGGGGTCCTTACCCCAGAGAATGTGGAGGGACCACTGTATTTAGATTATACCCAACTTGTGTCCCGCAATAAAACCCATGATCTCTATGTACAAGTGAAATAATTTCAACACTATAAAATAATCTATGATTGAAAATGAAACCAAACAAAATAATCCAAACAAACTAAAAACATTAAATAATAAACTATTTGACACACATTAAAACCTTCTGCATACACATTTTGGAATAAATCAACTATATCCTAAAACAGGGGTAGGTAACCTTTCCCCTTTAAGGATCGAGG